>CM076581.1:1523876473-1524612469 GCA_034641835.2 Pinus albicaulis | reverse complement strand
TATAATTTCTATAGGTATATGGTAAGATTTTTTATCAAGTTGTTTCTATTTTGATTGACCCTATATCTAATTATAGTTATCTTAACCTTGACTTATTGTATAAGTTTGGTTTTAATAAAGAAGTGTGAAAATTCTTGGTTAGTGCAGTTGGATAAAGGTACCAAGAAGAGAGTTCATCATTGGGTAATAGCTTATGCATTTGAGTTGAATGGTATGACTAAATCAACATATTTGAATGTATTGTTGTTGGATTGTTATAACATGCTTTTCTGTATGGACTGGTTGTATCTCCATAGGGCCAAAGTGGAATTATATGAAAAATACATTGAGTGCTTCGATGAAAATGGAGAACAGAGAGTCTTGTAGGGTAAGAAGAAGGCAACATCAGTTAGAACTATAATATCTATGTAGGTGAAGCATAGCCATAGGAAAGGGTGTGTGTTATTTACATTGCATATTTCTAGTGACAAAGGTAAGGAAGTTGAGGATGCAGATATCTTGAGCAGGTACCCAGTTTTGTAAGAGTTTCAGGATGTGTTTCGAGTAGAGATTTTAGATTTTCCACCTCGCATAGAAGTGGATTTATCTATTGATTTGGTACAAGGGGAAACACCAAAATTAAAATAATTGTATAGGATGAGCACTCCATAGTTGGTAGAGATGAAGTTCCACTTAAATGAAATGTTTGACAACAAGTATATTAGGCCAATTCTATCACCATGGGGCGCACGGATATTGTTTGTGAAGAAGAGATACGGTACTCTCAGGTTGTGCATCAATTGCAAGGAGTTGAACAAGGTGACCATTAATAACATGTATCCGTTGTCAGGGATGAATTATTTATTCGATGAGTTGAAGGGAGAAACAATGTTCTTGAAAAGATATATGATATGGGGATATCATCAAATACACATTAAATAATATGACATTCACAAGACAACTTTTTGGACTTCGCACAAACATTATTAATTTTTTGTAGTTCCATTTGGTTTGAATAATGCTCCATATACTTTTATGTGCTTCACGATTAGTGCGTTGTTTCCATATCTAAACAAGTTTTTCATTGTATTCCTTGATGATATATTGGTATATTATAATAGTGAGGAAGAGAATGTTGAAAATTTAGCAGTAGTGTTGAGATTGATAAGAGAGCATCATTTTTATGTTAAACCTAGCAAATGCAGTTTCTTTTAGACAAAGGTACATTACGTGTTACATGTTGTTTCCAAGGAAGGTATAGTAGTGAATCTAAATAAGATAAGGGCTATCATGGAATGGGAAACTCCTAGGAATGTGGATGAGGTAATATCATTTATGGGGTTAGAAGGCTATTATAGGAGTTTCATCAGGAAATTATCACAAATTTCATATCATATCACATCATTGTAAAGGAAAGGTAAGAATTTTGAATGGAAGAAGGAATGTACAGTAAGTTTTGAGCAGTTGAAACAATTGTTGACACATGCTCCAGTGTTAAAGATTGCAGATCTAGACAAAGGATTTGTGGTATACACATATGCTTGTAAAAGAGGACTTGGTGGAGCTCTTATGAAGGAGTGACATGCAATGTGCTATGAGTCACACAAATTGAATGAGCATGAGAAAAATTATATGACACATGATATTGTGTTGGAAGAAATCATCCATGCATTAAAGATGTGGAGGCACTCTCTTCTTGGCAGGAGGTTTGTATTGATGAGTGATCATAGTGGGTTGAGATACTTGTTTGACCAGTTGAATCTTAATTCTAGGCAAGCTACATGGTTGGCCACAATCAATGAGTTCGAATTTGAGATCAAGCACATTAAAGGTAAATAGAATCATTAGGGGAATTTTGAGGTCTAAAATTCTCCTCCTAAGAAAAATGTACAACCAAAATAAACTTTATAAGAACCAATAGGATTCAAGATGATGATGTTAACCATGGGGGATGATTCACTATTTTTTAAGTAAAAAGGCAAAAATATTAAAAAAAATAAAATAATAAAACTACTTTTTCAACTCGTATTTTCAACTTATCTCCCAAAGCTTTTACTGAAATTTCGAGTGGCAGTACTCGTTGGATGAAAAATTCAATTCCTCATCCAAGGAGTACCCATGTTGCATACTTTCGATGGGCTTTACTAGAAGAAAATGAGAAATACATTAAAAAACATAATTGCAATCACATTTTTCATGTATTTATTATTTTTCATGTAGCAAGGTCCATCGAAAGTATGAAATATGGGTACTCCTTAGATGAAGAATTAAATTTTACATCCGACGAGTGCTTTTGTTCGAAATTTGAGTAAAAACTTTGGGAGATAAGTCAAAAATACGAGTTGAAAAAGTATTTTTTTGTTTTTTCCCTCTAGAATTTGATGATGTAATCAAATCTTATTTTATTATTTCCACTATTATTTTATAATTTCCTTAGGATGCCCATTTCAGACCTCAAAATTCTCTGATTATAGTTGCATATGCTCTTAGCAGGTGGATACATGTAAATCACATAGGAGATATGAGTTCTTATGGGACATATTTACATGCTCAAACATTACACGTAGGTCAACAAGATAAGAAGTACATGGATCTCAAGCACAAGTTACAATGAAGTACAGGTACAGGCACATGTACATGTATAGGTACAACTAGAGGTGCATGTACAAGTGCACTGGATGTGGACTATCGTCTCAGAGAAAATGGCTTGGTCAGATTTAGGGGCAGGATATATGTTCCAGATGAAATCGAGCTTAAGAAGATTATCTTCAGAGAGTTTCATGCGAAACCATATTCAGGTCACCCAAAATATCATTAGACATTGACAATGGTGAATAAGTTCGACTACTGGTCGAACTTAAAGAAAGAAGTGGTAGAAGTTTTGGTGAGATGCTTGGATTTTCAACAGGTAAAGGCAAGGTGTAAGTATGCAGGTGGGTTACTACAACCAATCTTCATTCCAAAGTGGAAATGGGAGGTAATTTCCATGGATTTCATCACATTTTTTCCAAGGGAATCTAGATAGCATGACTCGATTATGGTTTCGATTGACAGGTTGATAAAGGTAACACACTTCATTCTAGTGAATTTTACTTATTCAGCCAAAGATGTAGCACATGTTTTCATGAGAGATGTAGTGAGGTTGCATGATGTCCAAAATACGATTGTGTCAGACTTGGATGTTAATTTCACTTCGATATTTTGGAAAGAGTTATTTGCAAGTTTGGGTACATATTTTTCCTTCAACATATCTTATCATCTTGTTGTACTATGAAATAACTCCCCCCATTTTTTATTTTTCAAAATAATTTAGACCTTTGATAAATAGAAATAGGGACCCTTTTTATAGAAGTATTTTTGTCTTTTGATGAAAATAAAACTCCAAAGAAAGTAAATTTTTTTTTAATAAAAACATCTTTATCGCAAATCACATTTTGGCACAAATCTTTTCTTAGTTAAAACAATAAATTAGCGAAATCCAGATTTTTTGATCGCCGACTTGAATTTTCGCAAGCAACATTATAAATCACATATCACAGATTTACATTGTAAAACTTTAATAAATTCTTAATAAAACTTTGATATTGCCATATTGCGATACTGCAATTTCACGATATAAAAAGAAGGCAATACGCATCATTAAGATAGGTTCAAATGGTGTGATGCGATTGATTTGAAAATTTTGAATAAAGGTTTTACGCAAAAATAAATCATGTCAGAAAGTATTAATTATGTTTTATCATCCCAATGTAAACAATTATGGATGCGTCGTGATTAATTAATGATATAGCTCTTTCCCAGATTTTTTCTTTCAAAACAGATAATTTCAATACATATTCCATTATTTGATCATTTAATCTGTCTTTAATAGGGATTTCCTTTCAAGATATGTCCATTCGCAAAGTTATTCAGAAGCACGAAAAACATATTGTTGCAGAATTCAAACAAACAGGAATGGTAGATATAGTCTCTGATACTATCTGCACTGCTGATGGAGGAGCTACTAAATGACAAGTTATTTACACTATACTTGAAGATGAAGTGCCAGAAGTAGTGGAAGTCACAGTGACTGCCAATGATGGAACACCCTCAAATTTACAATTCAAAGATATTGCATGCTCTTTCCTCCATAGGATAGCAACAAGAGCTACTCTTCTTCCATTTACTGACATGATTAGGTGGGTGCTTGACAAATCAATGATCAAAGACAGAAAGTTAAGAACCTACAAGGATGAGATTCTAGGTTCTTTCAGACTTGAAGATCTGAAAATCATTTATAAGTTGCTCGACCGGCAAGATACCTACAATAGTCATTTTGCTGCAAGTTTGCTGAGAAGAACGAAGACCTGTTCAAGGCAATTCTAGGTTGGAGGAAATTAGACAACAAGTTCAAATATGAGAAAACTGGCTATGTATCCTATCATGTCATTAGAAAACCCTTATAATTTTGCAGCAGCAATGTTATGCAGATTATATGGTTTACCTGATAATACCAAGTTCTCCATAAATTGGCTTCCCCTAATTGAATCCTCTGGTAGTTCCCTCATAATGAATTGGGCAACTATCCTTTCTGAGAGTCTAGTTAAGGCAATTAATGAATATCACCAAAACAAAACTTCTTCCCCCAAATCTGTTCCCCAATTTTTTATGAGTGCGTATATTTTTCATGCCATCTGTTTTTCTACCAACTTTCCAGTTATGGGATGGAAATGGACCCCTGAAGACCCTACCCTTATATATTTGAGTCATAAAGAGATATGGGAACATAATTATGCACCACATTTTCATAGGCTGTGCTATGGAGTTGTATTACCGTTACACCAATTTATGTTTGACACAGTGAGCCCTAGGTTCACTAAGGAAGCCGTTGCAGACCTTCAAATGATATGCAGATGTTTTGTTGAAGAATCATTTTCATATATTATAATTTTTGGAGGGTCCGCTCCCCTGCATATTCTTCCTTTATATGTTTCATATAAGTTGATGTCAAGAGAAGTCGCTTACCAAAATATTGGTAATGGACTCACTAAATCTTTGAAATACAGTAAAAAGTATTTATGGCCAAGTTTTCAAATTTCACGTGGTTCATTCACACTCAACAATTTTAATCACACATTGAAAGAATGTCAGGAAGATTGAGCTGTTGAATCTCCCCGTTTTACCCTGCAGGCAGTTCGACCCAGAAAATATTGCTAACAAATTCACTTTGTCAGTCAAGCTCAAACCTATTGTACACATTGATTACATATTTGAAGATATTTTGCAATCTAATGGGAATTTTGAAGAAATACTAAATTTTGTCAAATTGAACCTGAATCTAGAAAAAATAGAGAAATTTAATGAATTCAGAGAATAAAGACTCAAAAAAATTCCACATGATGTTTTGATTACCAGTTATACGATTAAATAAATTCAAGAAATCATAGTAGAGCAATCAGATTCACAAAATAAAAATGAATTAGATAAAATATGTACTTCATTCAGTAATACATTTGCAAATACTCTAGAGGCATCATGATCACAGAAAAATACAGAATTCCAGACTCCACAGAAATAAATAGTTTCAACAAAGGAAATCATTGAAACTCCTGAGATAATATCCCAAGACACATAAATCATTCCTACAATATGACTGAAGATATTATCCTCAAGGTGACTGATATTGCCCCACTAGATGTGTTCTATAGCCCTCTTCATAAGGTTTTAGTAAGAAAACAGAGGAAAAGAAGAAGGATTGAAACACCCCCGGGGAATGAAGTTATGGAAATAGTATGGAAAGATACTCCATCAAATCCGATTGAAAATTTAACTCGACTATCTCAATTCGCTGGTGCATACACCACTACAACAATGGATAAGGAAGTAGAAGTATTCTATTTTGGTCCAATAAAAGGATGTCAAAAATCATGGAACTACAACAATAGCTAGATGATGAAAGAAAAAGTTTAAATCAGAAAGTGGAACAACAACTTCTTATAGTACAGCAAGAGATGGAAATGCTTAAGATAAGTCATAAAAATGACTTATCTAGAAAACATTCACTGATTGAACAATTGAGAGAAGATATTAAAAAATATGAAGGAATTCCTAATGCAGATGAATTCATAAAAGAAGCATCGGCATTAAGTGCCTTACTCTCAAAACAACAAAATCTGTTTGTTGTACAAATTTCAAACATAATTCCACACCTAGAAATCAATGAAAAATTAACAAACACAGTCATTCATCAAAGAATTGAGTTCAATGAACTTAATATGAAAATATCTAATTATATTGAATGGAAAGATACAAAAGAAAGGAAATATTCAGATCTCCCAAAGATCAAGGAAACTTTCAAAGATATTCTTTTTACAGACTGGGATGTACGAGTGAAACAAGAAAAATTAGCCATAGCCAGAGCAATAGGTGTATCAAAGAACATGGTCAAAATGATTAACCATATATTACATAATTCTAGGCTCATCAAAGAAGGAAATTTCAAATCTGTTCCTGATATGAAAGATTTAGAACAAATTTTGAAAGAAGCCGGTCAACTCAGGGAAGAAGCACTTATACAGCTAAAGAAAAATGATTGGGAAGAATACTAGCAACTATTATTCAAAACAAATAGTCAGATCATGACACTGAACTTTTTTCTGAACTCTATATAGAGAATATAGCCCCTTTTACTGGACGCTATATTTGTTGCACAAATGAAGATAAAGTTGGGAAAACCTCCACAAGCTCAACCGATGTCTGACATTTGTGAGGAAAAAGCACAACTAGCAGTAAATTATCATCCAACATGATTTTTAGTTAGCTTGTTTTATATAAATTCAATTTTTAGCAAATAGATACTAAAGATGAGGAAGGTTGTTTGAAACCACCTCATAAGATATTTTGTATAATATTTTTTTGTAGGTAATTAGTATAGTATTTAAACCCTTGTCATGCATTTAGAGAAGGGTCCAGAATTTTATTGAGAACATTTGCAAGGAATGCTTAATTGTAAGTAAGCTTGTGGATGCCTTGATAAAATAATGGAACACAACCTTTTGAGTTATATATCATTTTGTTGATCATTGTTGATGCACTTTTGTATTCTTTGAAAGACTTACTGATATAAGAGTTGAATGTGGCCTATTATCATTGATAAAATGAATAGGATGGTACACATCTGGTACTATTATCATGTATGCTAGTTCTGTTTTGAATATTAGTGATGAATCCAATTTTCATGAATTATAAATGAAATCGATTGTTTTTTTTCTAAAATATCAGTTACACTACTGTACGATATAAAGATAGGAATTGGTTTGTTTTATATATGATCATCAAATATATGTGATATGTTTCTCATTTTCTTTTGATTAATTGTTTTTCAAGAGAATCATCTTAAAAAATAATAATTCTATTAAATCTGTGATGATATTAATCATCACGGATTGAATATCTATCATTTTAGATCGCATCAAATTAGTATTATCCCGGGTTAGATTAAATTAGTCTCAGTTTCAAGTTTTGCATGTTAGAATAAATTTGTTTTAATTTTTAGTAATTCTTCATGTAAATCCTTTGAGAGAAACCCAACAATTAAAAAAAAAACCAAATTTTGGAAACTGGTCCCATTATATCCAGTCTGAGCCATTATCCCAAACAGAAAATAAACTATCTTAAGTTCTGGACCGGGTGGTTATCCCCCTTGTTGTTACCACAGATTTCTGAGGCCTCAACATTTTTTGTGCTAGAAGGAGGGCCGAATATGAATGACACATAAATCTAAACCTCAAAATAGAAGCCCTCATAAGATTCGATCTCCCCAAAAGCATCGTACAACTTCCCGATCAAATTGTAAATCACCAACTCAGAAATCGGAAATTATAGAAACTTCCCCCTCATCTCCTAAAATATTTCGTCAATCATCTCCTTCAGAATTCACTCTTGAGTCTCCAGAATTTCAGTCTTTAATTCAGAAATTAGAAGGAATATCTATTTATGCTAAAATGCATATTAACCCAGAAACTTCCGAAGAAAGTGTTACTTCTCTATTTAGAGAAACTGGTATATTAACTAGATACAAAAGCGAGAAACTCAGAATTCCACCTTTCGAATTTCCAATTGAACCGGTTCATAAAAAAGTTTCAGTATCTAGATCTAAGTCATATACAAGTGAAGTTACATCAAATTTTCCTTCGGTTACTTCTTCATATCCTCTTACTCAGTCTGTATCTTCTCAGTCTTCCATTTCATCTACTCAAACAATTAGTGCTATTACAAGTAGTACTATTCCAGTTGTAAGTTCTTCATTCATTCCCCCTAATTCTGGATCTACTTTAGTATCTTCAAACACTTCTAATCTAATTATGGCCACTTGACCTTTGATGAATCTTGGTGATGTATTAATAGAAAATCCAAATCCTTTTACGGATCATCCAAAAAAATGGTTACCTAAATATAATCCTGATGATGGTCTTCCTGCTGAAGAACACATCAATAATATTATGTTGGCCATGAATCTTAATGGAGTTTCTCATGAAGATATTTTATTTATATTGTTTCATTATACTTTACAAGGATCTGCAGGATCCTGGTACTTTTCACTTCCAGCAGGATCTATTACCGATTGGCCAACTTTCGAGCAAGTTTTCCTTGCAAAATTTGGAGATGATAGAACTATTGGATCCCTTATCAACGCTCTTTCCAATATTAAATTAAATTCAGGGGAAAGGATCAAATATTTTAACTCTATATTTAACAAGTTATTAAACAAAATTCCAACTTCTTCCAAACCTGTTGTTGATGTACAAATAGACTGGTATATTTCTTCTTTACCTTCTAATATAGCTATTTTTGTAGATAGAGCTGGTAAAGCTACCCTTTTAGATAACATGAAAGAAGCTCTCGCTGTAGATAAAATAATTTTAGCATTAGAAAAACGTTCAAATATAGAAGACAGGAAATCCAAGAAAGTGACATTTAGTCCATATTCTAAAAATAAAGTCTCGAAAGATCCATTTGATATTGAAGGTCTTCAAAAAGTATTAAAGACTATGTCAAATGATATGATTGAAATAAAGAAACAGGCTGCTGAAACTTCAGCCCCTAAGAAATCATTTCTTCCATTTAAGAAAAACTCTTCTTTAACATCTCAGGCTCCTAATGTGATTTCAAATGCTGAATCCAATCAAGATACTGAAGATCCCTCGCCATATGAACGAGAATTGGAGTCTGAGGAAGAAGTTGAACTGAATGGGTTATTGGATTTAATTCTTCCTTCAGAAGAAGAAAGATAAGATATGCTTGTATCTACAAGAAGTTAAAATTATTTTGGTTAAACTATATCAAATCAAAAATGGAAAACTCTCCCCACCAAGGAGAAAACAACTGTCAGAAAATCTAAAAATTTTCAGACAGATTTTATTCCACCAGATCCTAATACAAATTCTAAAAATTTGATAGTTTCAGATACAGTGGAATATAATATAGTCGAAGATATGAAAAATATCAAAGAAAATATTTCATTACACGAAATGACCAAACTAAAAAAACAACAGAAAATTTTTCTTAAAGAACTTAAGGCAATCCTTGTCGATCCTATACGATCACTAGTTATAGCTCAAGCTTCAAAAGATATGGGAAAACCTTCGTCATCTCGAAACAAAGTAAATTCCAATGATTTGGTCTTAATTGGTGATAGATCTATTTCTCACATTCCTCCTTTACTTTTGACTTATGAGATTTTTAACGAAAATGTTCATAATTTTCTTATTGATTCAGGAGCTTCTTCAAACATTATGCCAAGAATAGTACGTACAAATTTGAACATCAATCCTAAAAAATATGTTGTACATATAGTTCAATTTGATAGAACAAGAGTAGAATTCATTGGATAAATTCTCTCAGTATCCATTAGATTATCATCCAATCCAAAGGTACTACAAGTAATTGATATTTTGGTTGCAAACATCCCTGAATTTTATGGTCTTATTCTAAGGAGAGATTGGTATGAAAAGTTACATGTATATTTTGCTACCGATTGGTCACACATGTGGCTACCATATAATGGAAAACCAAATCAAATCATAATTGAACGTGAAAAATTTATGAAAAATACAGTTACTGAACTAGAAGAAACAAATGAGCCTGTAGCTTTCACTAATAACTTTATAGGAAATTATTCAGCTGAATCATTTATTGGATCATTCAATGCTCAGGTTTCACCTTTTCCAATAAACACTACTATTTCTCAAATTGAAAACTTTTCTAAAATAGATGCTTCTAGATGTGTTAATCTTAGCGATCAAATTCCAAAACAGTCTTTATTTTGGACTCTATACTTCGATGGTTCAAAATCAGAAGATTGTGCAGGAGCAGGTTGCATTTTAATCAATCTACAAGGAGTGAAAACAATTCTAGCTTGTAGACTTGAATTTCAATGCACTAATAATACCACCAAATATGAAGCATTGATACAAGGACTATATAAAGATATTGGATTGAATGTTAAATATTTTCAAGTATATGGATATTCTAAAATAATTGTTAGACAAGTCAGAAATAAAATTCATTGTATTTCTGGACATTTAAAACATTATCAAACTTTGGTTGAGAATCTTGCTTCTCATTTTACTGCATTTAATATCTCCAAAGTTCCTAGATTACAAAATGCAAGTGCTGATTTACTTGCTAATGTAGCATCTAGAATTATACCATTTGAAGAATTTAGCCCAGATAGATTTTCAATTGAGTTAATTTTTAGGTCCTCCATTCCTGACAATATAAGAAATTAGAGACTATTTAACAATAATGTAGATTTACTAGACTTTCTTACATCAGAGAGAGCTTATGAAGGTCAAATCATAGATGAACATGAACATGATTCACATATTGAGGATAAATGAAATTCAAATCCAATTCCTAAATCTGTAGTCAAAATGGAAGATCTCTATGATTTGAAGGATAGGTTTAAGAAGACTACCAATTCAAAAACACAGAGTTCTACTCTAAAATTTGAATTGATTAATCTTGGTACATTAGAAAAACCTCAAAATATCAACTTAGGTCTTGGATTAGAACCTGAACAAAGGATGTCATTCATTAAGTTGTTGAAAACATATAAAGATATCTTTTCATGGGATTATTCAGATCTTAAGACATATGATACTTCCATAATTCAGCACACCATACCTATGGCCTTAGATAATAAGCATGTACAAAAAAAACTTAGAAAAATCTACCCAAATTTAGAAAGTCAAATTAAATTTGAATCAAATAAAATGCTCAAAGCCAAAGTCATTTTTTATGTTAGGCATTCGAAATGGGTGTCAAACATGGTTCCAGTTAGAAAAAAGAATGGAGACATTAGGATTTACATAGAATTTAGAAATTTGAATAAAGCTTGCCAAAAAGATAATTTTCCCTTGCCTACCATGGAAAAGATATTGCAGTCAGTTGCAAGATATGAATTGATGTCTTTCCTTGACGGTTTTTTAGGATATAATCAGATTATGGTACATCTAGATGATAGATTACAGACAACATTTAGAATAAAGTGGGGAACATATGCATACCAATAAATGCTTTTTGGGTTGAATAATGTTGGTGCTACATTTCAACGTGCTATGGACATAGATTTCAGAGGAATAATCAATAGCTCAGTTGTTATATACTTAGATGACATTATTGTTTACTCTAAGCATAGAAGAAATCATGTTAATCACCTAAAACAAATTTTTGAAAGATGTATAAAATTTGGTATTTCCTTGAATCCAAAAAAATGTTATTTCGCCTTATCAGAAGGTAAATGATTAGGGTTCATTTTTTCCAAAAATGGAATCCACATTGACCCTGATAGAATTCAGGAAATTGAAAAAATCCCTTTACCACATAAGAAAAAAACAACGCAATCATTTTTAGGACAAATAAATTTTGTAAAAAGATTTGTTCCCGATTTTTCCCAAATCATTTTTCCCTTGCAATCAATGATCAAGAAAAATTCAAATTTCAAATGGGGAATGAAGAGAGAAATTCTTTTGAGTTGATTAAGAAAGCCATCATTGAATATCCCTCTTTAACAACTCCTGATTTTCTTAAATAATTTATATTATACACATTTTCTTCTCACACATCATACATAATTGTTTTAACACAGTGAAACAATGTAAACATTGAATTACCAATTGCGTTTTTTACTTCTAATATAGAAGGTGCTGAGTTGAATTATTCAGCTATGGAAAGACAAGCTTATGTTGTACTTAAATCTTTGAAACATTTTATACCCTTTCTCCTAAAAACACATACTAAAATAATAGTACCTTACTCAGTAGTAAGGCAATTATTAATCCAACGAGAAGTAGGAGAGAAGAGAGCAAATTGTTTTACCACACTTCAAGAATATGATGTAGAGATACGCCTTGCTAAAATTGCTAAAGGAAAAGGTCTTTACAAGATGTTAATTGGAGCTTCTCATGCATCAATAGAAGAAGATCAATAAAATGAAATGCAACTGTCCGAGGTAAGCCTAAACGATTCTTAGTCACAATATTCTGATCTAAACTTTTTCTTGAAAAATGGATATGCTCCATTATATCTCAATTACACAGCAAAGCGTGCTCTAAGACTTAAAGAAAATCAATATCAACTCATATATGATGTGTTATTTAGGAAGAATTATGATTCTATGTTATTAATATGTTTAGAAAAAACTAAAACTAAAAAAGTAATGCAGGAATTACATGATGGACCAACTAGAGGTCATTACAGAGGAAACACCACAGCTCATAAAATAGTACATGCTAGCCACTATTGGCCAACTCTATTTAAAGATGCACATGAATACACAAGAAAATGAAAAGTGTGTCAAACTGTAGTAGGAAGAGAAAGAAAATAAGCATTTCCATTACAACCAGTAAATATCCAAAAACCATTTGAACAATGGGGGTTAGATATTATAGGTGAAATAAATCCAAACTCTTATAAACAACATAAGTATTTTCTAAATGCAATATATTGTTTCACAAAATGGGTAGAATCTATCCCATTAAAGGTGGTTAATACACAAATTATTACATATTTTATTGATCAATTCATAATCACTAGGTTTGGTCTCCCATCAGCTTTGATATTTGATAATGCATCTTAATTTTCTGGAAATTCCATGATAGAATTCACTTTCAGAAGAGGTTTTAAATTAAAATACTCAACTAATTATTATCCACAAGGTAATGGATTAGCTAAATCTACAAATAAAAACCTCATCAGGATCATCAAACGAACAATAGAACAAAATCATAAAAATTGGCACAAAGCACTATTATTTTCTCTTTGGGAAGATAGAATCACCCAGAAAGCCTCAATAGGTACTTCTCCATTTATGTTAGTTTATGGGAAAGAAGTAGTTCTACCCACAAACGTAAAAATACCATCATTGACTTTAGTGTAGTTTATTGATAAAAATCCTTCATCTTCCCTTCAACTTAGACAAGATAAATTTCTTAAAATGGAAGAACAAAGAGAAAAAGCTAAAGCTATACAGGCCCATCATCAACAAGTAGTGAAAACCTCATTTGACACATCATCCACTAGTTCAATTTTTTTTGGAATAGGAGATCTTGTTTTAAAATGGGATAAGGCACATGAGGAAAAAGAAAAGCATACCAAATTCTAAAGATTATGGCTTGGTCCATTTCAAATCATCGAAAAAATAGGCTTATCCACCTTTTTTGTCCAAGACTTATCAGGTAGAAAATATTCCTTGCCTATAAATGGTCAAATTCTCAAAAAATATTTCTCTTAGAAAATCAAGCTTTTAAATTTTATTTTTTCTTTAGGAAAATAATACTTGAAAATAACATCATCATTGGTTCATTCAAATTTTCAAATTTTCTGATAAATTATTTTGATCTTTCGCTTCTATAAATAAGTAAATAAAAAATATGACTATAACTATGAGAAATGAATAAACTTTATGTTTTTATGATAAATTGAAATTTACTAAAGGCATTTTCTTTCCGAAAAAAGACTCTAGATATCATAATATATAGTTATTATGTATCAGTCAGAAAAGGAAATTTTTAACTTAACAAGTATTCTCTACAAAAAGGTATCTACAAACTATATAATTATCACCCATAACTCTTAAACAAGCTAATGATTCATCCCATCCGATAAAATTTCTTCTTAAAAAAAAAAGATAAAAAGAAAAAGAAGAAGAAGAGAAATATATAAAATGAGCAAATTCAAAAGAAAATAATTCTCATCACGAGCTTGTTTATCATAATCATAGAGAAATAAAATAGACTGATATTACCAATACTACATACTATAACAGGGTAATATCTATATGATTATAAAATAAATAAATAGACAAGGGGTCTCATCACGAGCCAACTTATTCAATCTAAATTACTATCAGTGAATGACATTGTCATTATCAGGCCACCAAACCTGGACAATGATTTTGAAAATGTATCAAGAAAAATAAATTTAATGATATGTCATAATTATATTTAAAATTAAGAAATCAAATTTGGATGGGACCACGAATCATTATTGGTTAAAAGATAACCCTCTCAAGGCTATAAATGCCTGCTGGCAACAGTGGCTCTATCTGTGATAAATGAGTAAAAATCTATCAGACCAATTTTAGAGAAAAACTACTTTATATTTTTAAATCTAAGTATTTACTGATATAGATACCTATATATTATAAATAAAGGAGTTAATTTAGAAGAAATGAGATAGGTAAATAGACTATATTATGAAAAAATACTGTTTAATTCATGAATCATGTTATTTTAATTCTTATATCTTTTCCTTATTTTGAAAGTTTAAAAATGTCAAAATAAACCAATCAAAGATATTTGGTTCTCCCAAGTGAATCGCTAATTGTTGTGCTATGCAACAACTTCCCCCATTTTTTATTTTTCAAAATAATTTAGACCTTTGATAAATAGAAATAGGGACCCTTTTTATAAAAGTATTTTTGTCTTTTGATAAAAATAAAACTCCAAAAAATATCAACTCTTTTTTAATAAAAACATCTTTATCGTAAATAGCATTTTCGCAAAAATATTTTCTTAGTTAAAACAATAAATCAACGAAATCCCAATTTTGTGATCACCGATTTGAAATTTCGTAAGCAACATTATAAATCACATACCACATATTTACATTGTAAAACTTTAAGCAATTCTTAACAAAACTCCGATATTGCGATATTACGATACTGCGATCTCGCGATATTGCAAAATAGCATATCACATAAACAAAGGTAATATGCATCATTAAGATAGGTTCAAAGGGTGTCATGCGATTGGTTTGAAAAGTTTGAATAAAGGTTTTATGCAAAAATAAATCATGTGAGAAAGTATTAATTATGTTTTATCATCCCAATGTAAAGAGTTATGGATGCGTCATGATTAATTAATGTTATAGATGCTTCTCGGATTTTTTCTTTCAAAACATATAATTTTAATAGATCCTCCATCATTTGATCATTTACTCTGTCTTTAATAGGGATTTCCATTCAAGATGTGTCCATCCGCAAATTTATTCAGAAACATGACAAACATATTGTTGCAGAATTCAAACAAATAGGAATGGCGCCTATAGTCTTTGATACTATCTGCACTACTGATGGAGGAGCTACTAAATGGAAATTTATTTACACTATACTTAAAGACAAAGAGCCAAAAGTAGTGTAAGTCATGGCGACTGTCGATGATGCAACACCCTCAAATTTACAATTCAAAGATATTGCATGCTCTTTCCTCCATAGGATAGCAGTGAGGGCTACTCTTCTTCCATATACTGACATGATTAGGCGGGTGATTGACAAATCAATGATCAAAGACAGACAATTAAGAACCTGCAAGGATGAGATTCTAGGTTCTTTTAGACCTAAAGATCTGAAAATAATTTATAAGCTGCTCGACCCGTAAGATACCTACAACAGTTAGTTTTTTGCAAAGTTTGATGAGAAGAATGAAAACCCGTTCAAGGCAATTCAAGGTTGGAGGAAATTAGACAAAAAATTCGAATATGAGAAAACTGGTATGTATCCTATCGCGTCATTAGCAAACCCTTATAATTTTACAGTAGAAATGTTATGTAGATTATATGGTTTACCTGATAATACCAAGTTATCCATAAATTGGCTTCCCTAATTGACTCCTCCGTTAGTTCCCTCATAATGAATTGGGCAACTATCCTTTCTGAGAATCTAGTTAAGGAAATTAATGAATATCACCAAACCAGAACTTCTTCCCCTAAATTTGTTCTGCAATTTTTTATGAGTGCGTATATTTTTGATGCCATTTGTTTTTCTACCAACTTTCCAGTTACAGGATGGAAATGGACCCTTGAAGACCCTACCCTGGTACATTTGAGTCATAAAGAGATATGGGAACATAATTATGCACCATATTTTCATAGGCTGTGCTATGGAGTTGTATTACCATTACCCCAATTTATGTTTGACACAGTGAGCCCTAGGTTCACTAAGGAAGCCCTTGCAGACCTTCAAATGATAGGCAGATGTTTTGGTGAAGAATCATTTTCATATATGAGAATTTTTGGAAGCTCTGATCCCCTGCATATTATTCCTTTATATGTTTTAGATAAGTTGATGGCATGAGAAGTCGATTACCAAACTATTGGTAATGGACTCACTAAATCTTTGAAAGACAGTAAAAAGTCTTTATGGTCAAGTTTTCCAGTTTCATGTGGTTCATTCACACTCAGAAATTTTAATCATGCATTGAAAGAATGTCAGAAGTTTGAGCTGTTGAAGCTCCCCATTTCATCCTCCAGGCAGTTTGACTCAGAAAATATTGCTAACAAATTCAGTTTGTCAGTCAAACTCAAACCTATTGTACACACTGATGACATATTTGAAGATATTTTGCAATATGCCGGGACTTTTGAAGAAATCCTAATTTTTTTCAAATTGAACTTGAATCCAGAAGAAATACAGAAATTCAATGAATTTAGAGAACAAAGACTCAGACGGATTCCATAGGATGTTTTTCTTACCAGTTATACGATTAAAGCAATTCAAGAAATCAGAGCAGAACAATCAGATTCACAAAATAAAAATGAATTAGACAGAATATGTACTTCATTGAGCAATGCATTCACAAATACTCCAAAGGCATCATCATCACAGAAAAATACAAAATTCTAGACTCCACAGGACCAAATAGTTTCAACAAAGGAAATCATTGAAACCCCTGAGATAATCTCCCAAGACATAGAAATCATTCCTACAAATCTGACTGATGAGATTATCCTAAAGGTGACTGATATTCCCCTACTAGATGTGTTCTATAGCCCTCTTCATAAGATTGTAGTAAGAAAACAGAGGAAAAGAAGAAGGATTGAAACACCCCCGGGGAATGAAGTTATGGAAATAGTATGGAAATATACTCCATCAAATCTGATTGAAAATTTAACTCAACTATCTCAATTCGTTGGTGCATACACCACTGCAACAATGGATAAGGAAACCAATGTATCTATTTTGGTCCAAGAGAAGGATGTCAAAATCATGGAACTACAACAACAACTAGATGAAGAAAGAAAAAGTTTAAATTAGAAAGTGGAACAACAGCTTCTCAGAGTATAGCAAGAGATGGAAATGCTTAGGATAAGTCATAAAAATGACTTATCTAGAAAAAATTCACTGATTGAACAATTGAGAGAAGATCTTAACAAATATTAAGGAATTCCTACTACAGAGGAATTCATAAGAGAAGCATCAGCATTAAGTGCCTTACTCTCAAAACAACAAAATCTGTTTGTTGTACAAATTTCAAACATAATTTCACACCTAGAAATCAGTGAACAATTAACAAACATAGTCATTGATCAAAGAATTGAGTTCAATGAAATTAATATCAAAATCTAATTATATCGAATGGTAAGATACAAAAGAAGGGAAAAAGTCAGATCTCCCAAAGTTCAAGGAAACTTTCAAAAATATTATTTTTACAGACCAGGATGTACGAGTGAAACAAGTAGAATTAGCCATAGCCAGAGCAGCAGGTATAACAAAGAATATGGTCAGAATGATTAACCATATATTACATACTTTCAGGCTCATCAAAGAAGGAAATTTCAAATCTGTTCCTGATATCAAAGATTTAGAGAAAAGTTGGAAAGAAGTCGGTCAACTCAGGGAAGAAGCACTTAAACAGCTAAAGAAAACTGATTGGGAAGCATACTGGCAGCTATTAGTCAAAACACACAGTCAGATCATGACACTGAATTTTTTTCTGAACTCTACATAGAGAATACAGCCACTTTTACTAGACGTTATATTTGCTGCAAAAACGAAGATAGAGTTCTGCAAACGTCCACAAGTTCCACCGATGTCCGACATTTGTGAGAAAAAAGCACAACTGGTAGTAACTTATCATCCGACATGATTATTAGTTAGTTTGTTTTATAGAAATTCATTTTTTAGAAAATAGATACTAAGGATGAGGAAGGTTGTTTGAAACCACCTCATAAGATATTTTGTATAATATTTTTTGTAGGTAATTAGTATAGTATTTAAACCCTTCTCATGCATTTAGAGAAGGGTTCGGAATTTTATTGAGAACATTTGCAAAGAATGCTTAATTGTAAGTAAGTTTGTGGATGCCTTGATAAAATAATGGAACACAGCCTTTTGAGTTATATATCATTTTGCTGATCATTGTTGATGCACTTTTGTATTATTTGAAATACTTACTGGTATAAGAGTTGAATGTGGCCTACTATCATTGATCAGATGAGTAGGATGGTACAAATTTGGTACTATTATCATGTATGTTAATTCTGTTTTGAATATTAGTGACGAATCCAGCTTTCATGAATTATATATGAAATCGATTTTTTTTTGTCTAAAATATCAGTTACACTAATGTACGATATAAAGATAGGAATTGGTTTGTTTTATATATGATCATCAAATATATGTGATATATTTCTCATTTTCTTTTGATTAATTGTTTTTCAAGAGAATCATATTACAAAACAATAATTCAATTAAATCTGTGATGATCTTAATCATCACAGATTGAATAGATATCATTTTAGATCGCATCAAATTAGTATTATCCCACGTTAGATTAAATTAGTCTCAATTTCAAGCTTTGCATGTTAGAATAAAATTGTTTTAATTTTTAGTAATTCTTCGTGTAAAACGTTTGAGAGAAACCCAACAATTAAAAAAAAACAACTCTGTGAAACTAGTCCCATTATATCTAGTTGCAGCCACTATCCCAAATGGAAAAGGAACTATCTTAAGGTCCAGAATGGGTGGTTATCCCCTTTTTTGTTGCCATATATTTTTGAGGCCTCAACACATCCACAAACAAATAGATGGATAGAGAGGGTTAACATGATATTGCAGGACATTTTTAGAATGCATGTGATGCATCAACAATGAAAATGGGAAGAGTATCTTCCATTGGTAGAGTTCACTTACAACAATGGGTATCATGAGTCTTTGAGGATGAGCCGATTTGAGGCACTCTATGGTCAGAGTTGTAATACTCCTATTAGTTGGAGTGATCGAGTCAAAATGGTATTGATAGGAATATATATGTTGGTGGAGATGGAATATGAAGTGAAGGTAATCACGAAGAATCTAAAGGTTGCACAAAATAGACAAAAAATTTATACGGATTAGAATAGGTTTTTTAAGGAGATTCAGGTTGGGGAATAGTTGTAGTTGTGCATCAAGCCCAAGAATAGCTCATTTTCGATTGGATCATGTGCCAATATGGCACCTCAATTTTGTGGACATTTCAATATTATTGAAAGGATTGGACCAGTAGCCTATCTACTTACATTTTCTCCAACAATGAAAGTCCATGATGTTTTAAATGTGACATTTCTTAAAAGGTTTTCTAAATATGTTGATCATGTGATTAACTGGTTTGTATTGCAGGTGGAGCCAAAAGGAAAATTCCAACCGGAAGCATAATGTATGTTGCAGAGAAATATATTCATGCTCCAGAATTGAGCAATCAAGCAGGTTAAGTCTAGTGGAAGAACTTTGGGACCGATGAAGCTACATGGGAGATGGAAAATTAGATGTGGGCTATGTATCCTTCTCTATTTGCTGGTCGATCGAATGTCCTTGATATATTTTTTTTGGTATATTATTTGGTATGATGTTTTGGTATATTTACATATGTATATGGATATAAAAACTGCCATGAGATGTATTACAAATCTCCAATACGTGATATGGTTTCATGTCATTATGGTTTTCATGTTGTTATGTTCATTTTCTTCTCAGCAGGTTGATCATTATAAATAATGAAATGAGCTAAGTTATAAAGCCATATGGAAAATATGTTTTTATTTCAATAAAATTGTTGCTTGTAGGTGTCATTGAACACTGAGGACCGTGTTCCCCCAAGGGGGAGGGTTCTG
Source organism: Pinus albicaulis (assembly GCA_034641835.2). Classification (NCBI taxonomy): domain Eukaryota; kingdom Viridiplantae; phylum Streptophyta; class Pinopsida; order Pinales; family Pinaceae; genus Pinus; species Pinus albicaulis. Next base: position 1,524,592,081 of record CM076581.1, on the reverse strand, counting down.
TAATAGGCATGGTCAAAAATCCATGTAAAAGTTAATAAAGGTAAAATAAGACCTTGGTCATGGGTCACTTATTCCGAGAAGAATGTTAGGAAAAACATCCTAGTGTAGCCGTTTATTTGGTTTATTATGGCTATGGAAATTGGAAAAGGAAATGGAAAGGGCTTCGGAAAGGAAAAGTGGCATTTATTGGCATTTATTTATGAAAATAATTCAAATTAGGAGAAAAGGGAGGTGAAAGGTCACATGTTTCATGTTAGGATGAAAATGAACGAAATAATGGAAAATTGAAGAAAATTAGAGGCCTCATTAACAAAAATACTTCCGAGGATTAGTTCATAGAATTATTTTAGTTCAGTTTTGGAGCTCTTATTCCATTCTCTCTCTCTCTCTCTCTCTCATACTCTTCGACACTTAGAGTTTTCTTGGAGAAACCTTGGAGGAGTGTGTCATACCTGGGATTTGGAGCAAGAAGACAAAGGAAAATCAGGGAAGCGTAAGAGGACATCGGGATCAACAACTACAACAGGTTTTTTTTGTAGTTACTGAGTTGTATGTATCATTTACTCACTAGTTTTAGCATTCAGGGAATATTCATGTGGATATGTGTTTATGATCTGTCATTGAGAATGAGGATTTCATGTATTGACAGAGGTTTTTCCTAGCCTTTTGATTTCCTTGATAACCATGTTGGTTTGGGTTTTTTTTTTTTTTTGGTTGGTTCTCTTGTGCCTTTGGCTATGGGTTGAGCTACTAGTTCCTGGAATAATTATATGGAAAAATCTCTATGGAAACCCTGTAACAACTTAGGTTGAGTTACTATTCCTAGAAGCCTTGGTTGGACAAAGGTTTTGAAAGCTATTGGTCGGTTGAGTTATTATTATTGGCAGCCCTAGTTACAAAAATGCTTTGGATCCCTAGAAAACTTAGGTAGAGATCAATCTAGTGATGGTTAATGATGCCTGACCAAGAGGTGGAATCACTGGTTGAGGATTGAGGTGGTTTGGCCTTTCAAATCCCTAGTCTGGTTGATTAATTTGTTTGATGAGATCCCACATTCTTTCTTGGAATATGGCACGGGGGTGATTGGATAAAGGAAAGATTTGGTTCAACCTCATTTATGGTTGGGTGGTTCGTGGAAGTCCCATACCTAGTCGGCCTATGCAATCATAAATAATATCTCTTTCTCCTGGGTATTTTATGGGTAAATATACTTGCTTATATTTTTTTTATATGTTTTTTATATCCTTGATATTTATGTTGGTTACATGTTGGTTATGATTGAGTTTTATGACAATGATAATGTATGGCTCTCATCATGTTTTGGTTAATCAATGATTTACAATGAATGTATGGCTTAATATATAGTAATGAAGTTATTGTGATGAGGCATCAATGCTTGTTAGTGATTCTCAAATAAGTGTGACAACCCTATGGTCAGATTTGTTGTTTAAACCTGTAGAATGCATATTTGTGACATGTTTGGAATTTTTTTTGTCATGGTTAGTAGAGGTCTAGTCAATTCCTTTTTCAAGTATTTTCATTCGTATTCAATGTTATTTTGATTTATGGAAGTTTCATTGAATTATGTGTAGTGGCCTAAGTCCCGACCCTAAGAAATTGGCACAAAATCCATAGTCATTTTCATAGAACTACCTCCAAAAGTCCCTAGTTGTAGGAATTCCTTGATGTGGGATAAAATTAGGGGTCCTAATCATACCCATTTCAATGGAGAGACTGGGGCTTTAATGAATAAAAATGTCATTTTGTCTCAAGGGTTGGTCACTTGGATGGTTGGATGGCTCCTAGGGGTCATGTTACATGTGTAGAAGGTCATTTTAGCTATGTTTTGTCGATTCCACTTCCTTAACTAATACATAGGGAGTTGAATCATACCATTGTAACTCTTCCTCACATTTTTACTCTGGTTGGCTATTTATTTGGGTATATGTGGGAGGAGGGTGTTACATTCTTACTGTCGCAAGTGTTACTTTTCATTGTTTTCATTCCTACATGTGTCTCACTTTGGCATACCGCTAGTAGAAGCTCTAATACACTCTTTTTCATTAGTTAATATTAAATATCATAAGAATATGTGCTAGAAAATCTCCCATAACTTAGCGAAAATTCTGGTTTCAATCAAAATTTTGTCATAACTTGTGTTCCAAGTGTTGCAAAATCTATGTTTCAAGTGTTTCACTTGGAGGTAAGTGTCATTTTCTTGTCGCCTCAATGGATGCATGCTTATTTTGTGTGTTAAGTGTTTCCTTATCATGTAGTATATCGTTTATGAGTGTTTGATCATGTTTAAGTCTCTTCATGCTTTGGTATCATCCTTATGCTTCACTGATCCCACACTTAGTCAATTCTTGAGATTTCTTTCCTTTGCAACTTGCCCAACCAACCACCCATCATCTTGAATTCTTGAACCGTACGGTACAAAATAATAATCGTGAGTCAACCATCGTTTCCTTTTGGAACTATGCACTGTGGAGTCACTACCTCCAATAACTGCACATTACACAATATCAATATAAAATTCCTAACTCTTGCTATTGCACACTACACAACTTTTTCCCAGTTGAACGTCCACTATGCACTACACATTCTAAGTCAATAGTCAGGCCTTGTATCATTCCTTGACTTTCTCAATTGTGCAATAAATGGATCTCATCCTCATAGAACTATGCACAATACAATCACAATGAGAAAGCCTACCTCACTACATCCATAACTCCCTAAATTGTGTAATATTTTCTCCCTTACCCTCAGTCACTGCACATTTCATAGCCATAAATCCTAGACCCTAACATATCTCTCCTATTATTATGCACTATGAAATACTTGAGCCTCACCCTCAATCATGCACAATGTCATGCTCAATCAGTATTCTGCATGGAGAACAAGTTAGATTTGGATATTTTGGGACTAATGTTCTTTTTTCATGAGTAAATTCAAATTTTCAGTGCTATTACCTTAACTTGATAGGATTATTCTCAAAGAGGATTCCAAGGAGATATTTTAAGAAGACATTTATGAAGCTAAAATCGTGAAGAGATCATCAAGAAACGAGATGAAGGGATAATGAATCAAGACAGAAGAATGAAGACTGAGATCACATTGAAGACTCCGTATCATTATAGCATTTTGGAGGATTAATATGAAGTACATGCAAGACATATCATGATGATGTGAAGATATCAACAAGAAGAAAATATTAGCCTTGATAGATCACAAATAATTTCCACATCATCATTGAAAAGTTATGTCTTGTCCAAGTGTCACCCTAAAATTCATATGTGTCACTCTATTTTCCCACATCACTTTTCGAATGTAATTATTGTATTTTCAAAATTTATAAAATTTAAAATGTGTGGAAGCCCAAGGGTCCCACATGGGATGCGAAAATTCACTATTAAGTTCTAAGTCATGTAGAAGCTCAAAGGTCATGTAGGAATTGAAAAAATCATAGTAGAAGCTCAAGTGTCATGAGGGAGGTAAAGAATCAAATCAGGGGTGGAGAGACACCTCATTTTCTACAAATATACCCTCATACCTCAAGAGAATAGATTTCTAACTTTTCACCTTGACTTCTCTAGCTTGGCATTGGAGAGAAAATATTTCTATGAAGGAGAAAGTGGTGACTTAATGTTCCACTATTGGGGATAGTGTGGCAACATTTTAATTGTATATCTTGGGAATTTAACTTAATATATGAATCTCTCAGAGCCGACACATTTTCATGCATATGTTTTAAATGATTGTGAGATTATTATTTCATTGTTTTTCATGTATCTTTATGTAACACATACTAATGAAAATGAGCTATTTCGTTGGCCTTTGTATGCATCATGTCGAATGTGTGTTGTTAGTTACTATTATAATAATTGTTATCTTGTGAAATAATTTGAAGGTTAACTAACTCTTCTTTTCATGCTCTTGTGTGTCTCTTTTAGGATAGTACTACTACATTTCTTCTAGAGGCACCCTCTTCCTTTTCCCTTTTGTGAACTAGCCTGATATACAATGCAATTGTATACCCTGCAGTGTCAACTTACTTGGTTTGTATCATTAGAAATTTTTTGAGGTATAAAATGAGACTCCCAAGGAATATTATAAAATAATAGTGGAAATAATAAAAGAATATTATATTACATCAACTTTTAGAGGGAAAAAAGAAAAAAACTACTTTTTCAATTCGTATTTTAAACTTATCTCCCAACGAATTTACTCAAATTTCGAGGAGTAGTTTTCGGAGAAAAAATTTAACTTCTAATCCAAAGAGTACCATGCTACATATTTTTATGTACCCCTCTACATGAAAAATGAAAAATACATGAAAAAGGTGATTGCAATCATGTTTTTCATGTATTTCTCATTTCTCCTATAGCAAGGTCCATCGAAAGTGTGCAACATGGGTACTTCTTGGATGAGGAATTAAATTCTACATCCAACGAATTCTCCTGCTTGAAATTTGAGTAAAATAATATGGAAATAATTTGAAAATACGAGCTGGAAATGTTTCTTTTTTATAATCTTTTTTCTTTTTTACTCCAAAAAGACGAATCATCCCCCATGATTGACATCATCATATTGAATTATATTGGTTCTTATAAATTTGATTTTAGTTATAAATTTTTATTTTGAGGCCCATTTTTTACCTCAAAATTTCTCTAATGAATTTGTTATGCTGATAATTATAGCCAATGAAAATTCCTAAGGATAATGGTCATAGACCTTATTTCCCAGTTGGGGATCCCACTCCAAAGGGTGTCAGGTGTGATTGGGAATTCATATACGGGAGGCCCCCTTGTTGGCATATTTCCAACACTGTTAATAATTAGTGCTAGAAGGATGGCCAAAATATAAGTTGAGGCCATGATGTTTGTGTTGAATCTCTTCATCTTGAAATGGTCCATTCCCAAATCATAATCCCAAGATGTTTTTTGAATAGATCAAATATTAAAATGCCCATGGAAATCATTTATAGCTTGTCTCAATTTAAGTTTGATGGTAAGGGTGAACTAATTGTCCTTAAACATTTTATTCAATTTATTCATTTTTGTTCCTTCTATTGGAATACATTGTAAGGACATCTTGTCCAAGTTTTTCACCCTCACCCTTGAAGGCCGTGTCAAACTATGGTTTCATACACTACCAATTTTTTTTAATTTCATTCAAACATATTGTTAAGGAGCTTTGTGAAGCGTTTGACATGTATGATTATTGAGATTCATCTAAGAGGATCAACCAGCTTAGGATGAACTCCGATAAATCATTAGAGGATTTTCTTGATAGATTTCTTCATCTTTGTTATGAATTTCCAAAAGAGGATGTGGATTGGCATCTCATGAGTCAGAAGTTTCTAGATTTGGTTCAAATCTTTTTGAGTCTTTTTGAATCTAAATTCCCTGCTGATGGTGAATCATCTTATGATGCTAGAAATATTCTAATCCCAAATTTGATTCTTTCAACTTTTCTCAGTCACAAGATAACTAAAATATTAGGGGAGGGATTTTCAACCAATTTTTCTTCTTATCCTCCTCCTTTTACATTTCCAAACCAGGTAGTCTCTGGAATTGTTATTGAAGTTAGGAAATCCCATAACCAAATTTTTGATCCATAGATCCCAACTTCATTTCATTCCCATGAATAAGATATTATCCAGGAAAACTTTGAATTTTATAATAAGTTCATGGATCTTGAGGGGAAGATTTATTCCTTGGTTCCTTCAGATGACATTAACATGCATACTTGTACTTGCGAATCTGATTTCATTGAAAGTATTATTTCTTCAAGGGATGGATGTCATCCTCTATCATCTATAACTCATCGCTATTTGTACCTTGATTCTCTTGATCAATTTGATCCACCATTAATGGCTTCAGATTCCATTGATTCTCAATTTTCTAGTTCACATGTGATGGTGGGCTGCCCGCCAAACCCACAATATTCACCCTCTTGTGCATACAAAACTGCATTCCAAAATTTTCTCCCCAAATAATTTTAAATCTGGCAATTTCACAATAATAATGCGGAATCTTTTAAATCTCTGTTTAAATTTAAAACCTAGATTTCAATATCACTTGTGGAAGCTTTAATTTTTAAACAATAATTATAAAACCATTGGAATACCCCATCTTATGATTCTTAAATCAACTATTAGGATTTTAAATCAACCAAAATATAAGCTTCCCTTTACCTTATGAGAGTTTGACCCCTTCAAACCAACATTTGAACTCAATATAAAATGTGCCCATGGCTTACCATTCACACATTTGTTCACGGTTTTACTATCTCACATCCAATATATTATATCCTCCATTAAAATGTTAAGAACCACTATAACAAACCTTTTATTACCGCATTCACTAGCACTTATATTTAAAATGAAATCTTCAGGCCCACAACATGTCATTAACTTACCTTGCCATTAATTTGCAAGCAGCTTGGAGATGCGCCCATCGTTGATTTTCTCAAGCTCATGATCAGACGAAAATCACATCCATTTGATCTCCATGAGTTAACAATAAAAATTTACGCGACATTCGTGGTTTTTTGAGACCACCTCTACCTTACGTATCACTCCTTGGAGTGTATCATGTGAATCTTCTCAATACCAGTTACCACTTATTAATCACGCGAAAACCACCGGCTGATTCCCAAAACCACATTCACTGTTCTTGCATATTATCAAGCGCTCGAATCAATGCCAATTCTTCAATGATCTAACTACAATTTCATTAACCCTCCCAGCTCTACGCCTTTGAACAAGGTCTCATGGAATTTGGATTCCATTCCACACATCTATACAATTGATTTGTCGCCTAACGAATCTCAGCAATTTAGCATAATCATTCTTCAACCAGCGATTCCCATTACATTTGTGTTTAATGCTTTCTATTCGATTTAACTCCATGATTCTTCAATTTGAAGATTCCCTCTCAATTCTATGCTTATTATTATCCATCGAATCTGCTTCTCAGTGGTTTAATTTCAAGACAAGTTAAAAAAACCTTCCCCAATCATTCACAAATGCGTTACTACAAAACCAAGAACCCATTTGAACCACATCTCTACCTTCATATAAATGGATCTGGTTTTAATTAACAAAAAATTAACCTCGCATGGAATTTCTACTCCAAATTTTGATGCGCTGGTCCTTAACATGAAATTTACCCATTTATATAACCAACATAATTCTGAGCTCCCAATTATGATCTACCCCTGAACTCTGACTCATTTCAAAGCATCGTGACTCTTACCAATAACAGAATATAGGTCTGATATGATCAGAACTTCTTCACACAAAATAAATGCGCACTTAATTTAGGCAGAGGGGACATGGATTTAATTTGCGTTCGGGAACCACAAACTTTCAAACAGAGATCGGCACTCTAATTGCAATCAATTCAAACAGAACCATATATGAACCCCTCTTCACAGAAATTCAATTCATTTCAGAATGCATCCAACTTGTCATATAAATTGAGATAGGAAATTAAATACCTTACTGGAATCCATCCTTTCAATGATCGATTCACCCAATTTGCAATTAAAATTAAAACACACACAACCACATACACGAATCAATTTAACCCTGAATTCCTCTGTATAAATAAAACTCAATTAATTACAAAAAATTACTTCCTCTATGGCCTGATCTTCAATTCGATGGCCCTTCTATCCTCACTACTCTGCCTCTTGAACAACTGTTCCTCCTATCTACCCGTAGGCTTACATTTATACAAAATACTAAGGAATCAATTCAGTTTCCCTAACAGCTCACCCAAGACTCTTGGAATTCTCAACATCCTAACTTTAGACTCAATCACTAAAATAACTTAAACTGATCCTAATTCGACTGTCCCTTCACATTCCTAACTAATCATCTTCCCATCATGTTCTCTAATGGTTCGAGAACATTTACAATTCCTCACTATTTTATTAAAAATACTAATAATTACATGAGAATTTAGAAACATAAGACCCCCCTATGTCTTATAAAAATAAAAAGTATTTCTTGAGTCTAATGCCCCTGCATCAACATGGTAATCAGGTACAAAGTGGTCACATTTCAAAAGTAGAGGAACAAAAGGATGAAGAAATTTTTGATATCGCTCCTCTTTTTCAAATTCCTTTATGTCAAAATGATGTTTCTACATTATTTGTTGATCAAGGATATTTGGATCTTGGTAATCATTCAAATGGAACCAAAGATCTTAACCACGATGAAGGTATGGAAAACCATCACCTATACACCAATGAATTCACTGATATGTATGATGATGATTGTCCGAGTACATTGGATGATCTATTTTGTTCACAATAAGACTTGGATTTGAAAATATTTGATCATAGAAGATTTTCTCACAATAATTTCTCCCTCAACTCACCAATCCTTGTGTCAAAGTGTGTATGGTGAGTCAACTAATATATCATATTTTTATAAATCCTATTCCAATGAATGAAATTTGAATTCCACACAAGGTGATAAAGTCACCCATGATTAAGAACATGATGTAGTGATCATTGAACATTTTTCTTACAATTTGGGTAATCTATTTGGTGATGTTGATACATCTAATGACACTAATTCCAATAGTTATCATTTGATTCATAATGTTCCTATTGAAATAATGGATGATGGTTTCCTTCATACAAATTTTTACCTAACCATGCCTTCAATTTCCAATCATTCAGTATTTGAAAGTTCAAATACTTGTCATCGATTTGAGGCACTTAAACATGAGTTGATAGTTATGTTAGGATATTACAATCCTGATGAGGCCTTTGAACTAGGTAATATTAGAATTATCTTGCATAATTATTTTCTCAGCATTGTTTCATTAGATCTAATTTAGTCCCTGGAGGATTTCAAGTATTTTCGAGTTAATCTTATTAATCCTTAAGATAGAGATGAGTATTCATTTTTGTCTAATTCTTCTTAATGCAAACCCCTTGCATCAGACCAAAAATTGGATTGCATATATATTTCTTGAATGCACAAAGCTAGGAACCCTATCATTCTCATTATCCAAATAAATATCATCATTGACCTAGTAATTCAACTCCTAACCTTTATTGTGAACAATCAACTCCTAATCTCTATTGTGAATGTTATGAAGATAATAATTTTTTTTTTCTAGCCCAATCAATCCTTTTGAGTAGAATTGAATTGTTAAATCATTTAGTGGATAAAAAACACCATGTTGATATGGATACTACATTTGATTTTATATATCCTTCTAACCCTTTTTCATTATGTTATTCTAATTGGTTTCCCAGATATACAAAGGCAACAATTATTTTTAATTCCCCAAGATTTCACATTATTGGCCTGGTATTGAATTGGAGTACAGAAAGGGAACTGCTTGAGAATAAAGAATATTGTACATTAATTCACCAATATGATCATAACACTAGGTCTAGCAATTTAAATTATAAGAATCATTTTCCCAATAGTATATCTAATGATAATTTCTTTACATCATTTTATCTTGTTGAACCCTTTGATATTTAGGATTTATCATTTCAGTATTAAGATACTTATCAAGAAGTTAAGGAACTTCAACCTTTGTTGATGGATATGTCAGGTCCCCACTATCTTGACAAGGTTTCTAGGTGAGATTAGGTTATCTTTCCTTCAAAATATTCTCCGCACGATTTGAATGGGCTAATTGAAAGTTATTTCTCCTAAGAGTTTCAGGGTTTTCAAAAGGAAAAGTTTTGAATTCCATGATAAAATTTATGATTGGCTGGAAACATCTTAGTTACCAAGCTCTATCATAAATAATAATTTTTTATATTTCTTGATGTTTGCTAGGAATGCGAACATGGATGAAGGAACATTCACAAGAAGCTTTAGAGGTTTGTATGATTATCATTCTAATAAAATATTTCAGACTCTAGACTAGTTAAAGCTAGTTGTTACAGAAAATATTCCTACTAGTAGGCAAGGCCTTCAATTTATTGTGCAAGATATTTAAGTTGTTATCTTTACTTTTGCAAAAAAAAAATTATTAGTTTTAATTGCTCATATGTTTCTAATTTCAGGTTAGGAGCAACTTCAATGGCTACATTGGAAATTTCACTTCACTTAACCTTGACCTTCTAGTCAATTAGGTTAGGTTTAGACTTAGGTTCATTTAAGTTTCCTTTTCCATTGCACGGCCCTGCATTTTATTCCTCATTTAGTCATTGTATTTTATTAGTTTTCTTGTTTTCTCTCTTACATGTTTCTTTTCATGTTTTTTTCTTTTCTTTTCTTGTGATCTCTTCTCTTTTGTATTTTTCTGAAGAATATCATGCATGAAAATTTCTCTTGTCTCGCTCAAAAAATAATGTGGCAACGATTTGAAAGGGAAATTGTGACAACGAACAACTCTTGACTAGTGTGTAATCCCATTATTCACTTTTGTTTGATATATTTAAGGTCTATGATGTCTCAATAGAAAATATGATCCATTCAAATGGAAAACTATAAGCATAACAATGGTTCATGCATATATTTTAGGATCGTCATTCCTTGGCTCGGTATGGTAATTGAATGGAAATTTTCTTGCAAATACAGTCAAGTAGAGAAGGTAAAGGAGAAAAAAAAGTGAAATCATATTAATTTCAGAGTTATATAATAGTCTCTGAAGGAATAAACTCTCTTTCTCTTAATAATTTAGGATAACTCTTCCACCTTGGTCATATAGGCATCGATAAAATTCCAATGATCATATTGAAAATAAAATAATGGGGAAAGAAGAAAAAGGCTTCCTGCACAGAGGTTAAGCAAGCAACTTTTTCGGGGTATTGAACATGCTCAATTGAAATGAAGAAATACTTATTTTCCTTAAGTGACTCTATCATGGTATTGAACAAAGTTGTTGTCAGAGGAGAAACACCATAGATAGAAATAAAAATTTGGTCATCCTAGATGCATATATATACTATCCTTCTCCTGGATTAAAACAATTGAGATATGGTATGCCTTGTAAATGTGTTTAGATGAGAAATTGGATAGGAGGGACTATAATTATAATGAGGTTAAATGGCGAAGTTGAGGTGATCCACACGTTGAATCAACACTTCCTGAAAGAGTAGAACATGTGCATAAATCTAGAACCAAATAGAGAAGTTGGATTTCTTTTAGTGTGTTTCCAAGTCTCTTCGATGCAAAAAACGCCCTCTAAATTTTTTATCGCACTTTAATATTGGAGCCTCCTTGTGACCTTACAACTTATCCTACCCTACTCATCTAAGTGAATCTTTCCCAAAATCGGAGCACAACTATGAGTAAGTGCCTAATGTAGAAGAACAAAATAAAAACATGGAACACAAGAGGATTCCTAATATTGCTTCAAACTCTAATCAATACCAGCTCCTTCTTATGCAAGGTTGTTACAAATATGTCAAGCCCTGGTAAATCATTAGGGAAAAGGAAAAGGTCACTTAATAGAATGACATTGGTGCTAAACATACTAGTGAAACTTAATGTAAGGAGAAGTTGTAGTGTAATAAAGAATTATAAAATCACCTCTTCGATGCTACCAAATTTCGCTTATGATATCGGCTATAGCCTCAAGAACAATCAGCCTGGCCCCTGCTCATCTTGTCGACCTCTCGCCTCTTTCTGGCTTCCGGATATTACAAGCTGCAATCCTCAAGGGCGTTATGGGCGAATCTCAACCCAAGCACCATGGATAGAAATCATATCTCGACAACGTTACAATGGATCTCAGAATGATCGAAAGGATGGGTCTCCCGACACTCCCCGGGGAGAAACATAGCTAGCTTAATCGCAAGATACCACGGAGGGAAAACCATGAAGCCTCGTTTAATCAACACTCTGCACTTATCTCTGACCTTCCGCATTCGGCAGGACTTTATTGTTCGCATATCTTCACAGCGAGAGAGGCCATCTGCTTGGCGTTTCAAGTTCTGGGTATCAAGGGAAACTATCGTAATAGAAGAAAAATGGTTTCGCTCCTCGGCACAGCCCCGTGTAGCTTGTGTCCGCGGCAAATCCATATTTTTGCCGCCTATTAAATAAACTATATCCGTTAACGTCTAAAAAAAAAAATAAAGAATTATAAAATCAATGAAAATTAGGTTATTATAAGAATTTGAACAACTCTACTTTAGAAGATCAAAGGTATCAAAATTTCCAAAATGAAACATTGTTTCATAATGAAATAGGAAATTGCAGAATTCCTAAAACATCATGGGTAGAAAGACTTTGTCATATTTTTGACACTAAAAGGGTTAAATCTGAAAAAAAAATTATCCTAAAATTTCATGCACATCTCCACATGAAATAAAAATTTCAAAATATTAGTTACAATTATGAAGCAAACTAAGTAATTTCTTATAGCATGGTGTAAACATGCTAAGTTTTGGCATTTTTTCTCACATATTTTTGAAATAATTTTTCTTAATTTGAATCATAGATTTGAATTTTTGAACCTATATATTGGTACTATCCCATTGGATTTTGAAGAGGTTGAATTTATTTGTGCATTCGAAAATGCAATATAAGCAGTGAAAAAATGCAATCTCACCAAAAGTTGTATTGCAAATTCTAATAATAATAATAAAAAACATAGAATGCTTCGACTCTATTCTTATTTATTTATTTCAAAAAATTATAAGCCAAATTCAATAATAATAAATACTAATTATCATTATCAAAATTTATTTTTTTAATTGTAAAATAAAATTTTAACTAAATTTACATTAAAAAATATATATATATATATATTTGTATCCTCTTAAATTAACCAAAAATTTTAAGCAATAATTTCATCAATAAACTGAATCATAATCTTGAAGCCAATTTCTTTTTGGAGTTTCCTATTAATTTATAGGAATTAGCCAAAACGTTGTGGCTAAATCTTGATTTGTGTTGTTTAAACTAGTTTTTTTGACTGCATATATGCATTCTAGACAAATTAGACTGGAAAATAAACCAGAAAACCTTCAAAAAAGTCAGACTTAAAAGCTACTCCATTTATTTTAACATACACCGATAACTTCACATGGAAATGTAAGGAGTTAAAAATTTTGTATACAAGTTACTCATGGGTAACTATCCATTCACTATTAAATATTACTTACTCATCATTACATAGAATGTTTACCATATCATAGTGTAAGTTTAGATTAAGAATAGTAAGCTCCTTAACCATTAACAACCTCCATTACAATACATTAACATAATATTGTATGATGTAACCTTCCATTCAGTTCATTACTCATACAGTCATCACATACTTGCCATTATGAACATCATAACAAGAAAGGAATCAACATCATCAACTTGACACAATAATCAATCACATCATTGAACACCAATATACCCTAGAAACCCCGTAGGGTGAAAACCAGAAAACGTTTAATTTTATTATTAAACGCTCGTGAGGGTGATCAACCCTCACTCAATGGCTTATAAGGGAGACCATCCCTTAAGCATCATTTCTAAATCTTACAAGGAAATATACAAATATATAGCTTAAAGCCATTACAATAAATATGATACCATTTACCCTCTGGTCTTAATATCTTCATATCTCGATGGCATGGATGTACCTACAATGGTCCATCGTACACTGGATCATTCGGTAGTTCGCACTCATCGGCATGAACCATAATCATTTACCTTCCACCAGGTTAAGCATAATATTTCATTTATACATATCACCATCAAACTTTGCTAATGTTACCTTCAATGTACATTGATGTCAATATTCATGAAGTATAACAAATAATTTCATATATCTATACTATAGCAGTTTCTCCATCTACTCATGTATATTCATGACATGCAAGTAAAGTACCTTGACATTCTCCCTTTAAAAACACATACCTCATATGTGCTCGTTATAAGTCATCACATTAACTAATGTTTCTGTTGCATAAGCACACATTCCTGCAAGACAATAGCTACATCTCCCCAGCATATATTTAAAATAAACTGATACATTAGTTACGATATTCGTGCATGCAATTTACATATTTTAGTCAAAATAGATAACCCTTGAGCTATTACCTTTAGTGCATGAAATGCAAGCTAACATAATAAATGTTGCTCCCATGCATGTAAATGCATATAGATTCCAAAGAGTCTCCCCAAAGGAGTGCTTACACAACGAAGAACATAGCTTCCTTCACGAGTCTTCCCAAAGAAATCTCAATGCAAGTGAGCATGTAAACATATGTTTTCTATTATGTAAAACTATGCAATTAAGCATACAAATACATATCTTCTTTTCAAAATATTATACTAAAAATCATTTCCAATGTAGTTTAACACAACATACTATCTTTCCCACATAAAAATATTTATATTCTTTCCAATGAAATTTATTACATATATTGCATGCCTATGCATGATCTTCTTCCAAAAGGAATTAACATCATAATCATGATAATATAAAAGTAATCACACAATTTGTTCATCTAAAGAAATATAACTGAGTAGTTCCTTTATCTGTGGATTTATTAAATAAATTATCTTTACCAACACCATGGCAATCTATTCAAGGATTTATGAAATAACTAATATTTACAAACACCCTGGTAATCTACCCATGGTTTTATGAAATAATTAATATCTACCAACACCATGGTAAACTATTCATGGATTTATGAAACTATCCATGGATTTTACCATTCAAAACATATTAACATTGTGCATCTTAACTATACCAATGATACCGTATAAACCAAAGTTCATACAGTAGTTGTATCTCTCTTATTGGTGTTACAGTATAGCAATATTATTATATATAAAATTTCTTATCTTTCACTATTACAGTTAGATATATTTTCTTCCTAAAAATATATTCTTTACTAAGAAAAATTAGTGTAAAGATTCTATATGCATAGTTTCCTTTTAGAAAAACAATATCACAGTAATAAGGGATATTACCAATGTAAAAAGTAACAATGTTTTGAAGATATAACTTCACATGTATATACTTCAAAATATCTTTCTTAATCCATTCTAAACAAAAGAAAAATCCTTGCATAAATTAGACAAGGATACACAATAAACATTGTATACAAGTTTAGTGCTTGGATATTAAATAAAATATCTACTCAACATTTATCATTTGGAAAACCATAACAATCATATAAAAATCATTCAACCAAACACTACCGTTCCCTTCACTCATGGTAGAAGAAATATTAAGTTAATTACTTATCTTTAGTTTCCTTAAATTCTCTGGGCCACTACTAATAAGATTCACCAGCCTCACACGGCCGTAGAAATTTTCTAAGAAAATGGTGGCGTTCGCCTGCGACTTAGTGGTGCTTATCCATTGGAGGCAAGGCTTGAGGATGTAGTATTCACTACAGCCCTTTCGCAGGACTTGGCAACCATTGCAGCTCTTCCTCAATATTTTATGATCTGATCAATACAAAAACAGATAGACTACACTAATAAGAAATATATCATACACTCCAAAAACTGTTGGACTCGTAGAGCCACTCACATAAATAAAGAATTTCCATAGATGGTTATCAAGAATTTGTTTCCAATGAATTCTTGAATAAACAGTTACATTACGTAAAATTAATTTACCGTGAGTTGGTTGGAGTACGTGTGTTACATACTCCCCCCCTTGAAGAGAACACCGTCCTCGGTGTGCTTCTCTCATTGAAATTTAAACTTATACTCATGATATAATAATATAAACAACCCAAAGGGGCTCCTTCCCCTAGGAAATGAAACACTTCATTTCCTTAAATTCCATTAATTGAAACAATAATGTTTTTATCCATATTCATAAGCATGTATAGTGCAAAAATATTTTATTTCCATTTCTAATTGCTTATCCCTTATTCAATTTATAAAAATATAGAAAAATATTTATACGAGCTTACCATTATTTACCAATTAATATTGGAAGAAATGATGGCTTTTACACAAGCTCTCATAGAATGGTTGAACACCCATCAACACTTCTTGGATAGAGCCTGTAACGTATGACTAACCATTCAATCACATTGGTCACATAGTTTCAATCAAATGATAATACTTGCAACTATCAAACATTCTTGCAATATTAAGAGATGTTTTAATCAAATTACTTCCACAAGTACTTAGAGAGAACCAACCCTCTCATCAATGCATCACATGCACACTGTCTTAGCTCCTGCTAAAGACATCCACATAGTACTTCAAAAAGTACTCAGAGAGCACCTAGCTCTCTAATCGTAACAATGGTCAATCAATGAACCATGGGCATATATTAACCTCTGCTAAGACATCCAAACAAATTAATAATAAAATAAATGAACTTATACATTCAATAATTCATTTTCCGAGCGCCAAGCTCCTTCCTCTTAATATCTACTTAGGATATCTACACAATCATATATAAAAATTTGTTTTAATATAACAGATAACTTTTACTTAACTTTTTCCATTATGAGAACCAAAATGGTAAACAAAATGCTCCTCCTAACCCATAGGAGTTGGTTTCCACAACCAAATCGAGTCATTGCCACATCCAGACAGTCAATCTTTCCATATTAATCCAAAATAGCACAACACACTAAAAATTCTTTATACTTATATGGAAATTTAGTCTTTCAAGTGATGGTCCTCCCAACCATCAAGGGAGGCTATTACGTCCTCCACTTGCCCCCAGCTCCAGAATCTGGACGGTGCCACGGGTTAACAGTGGATTCCTCTGTTGTGACCTCTGGATGGCCAACCCAGTCACACTCAAATATTTTTGGCGTTACAAGGGTTGCTGTGAGTTATTTTCAATTGATCATAACCAGCTCTAGAAAATACTCCCCTTTACCAACCACACAGAACCCCTACTCCTCCTCTGGGATTTAGCTTTATCCTCAGAGGAGTAGGTAACTATCTTTCCAATTGTCCCCAACCACCTCCTATTCTTGGAAACATTTTTACCATCAACTTAAAAATATTTTCTTTTCATTAATTAATTTCATCAAATTAAATAATTTTCTTTATCAACAGTGATGATTTAATTTTTTCTTGCCAGATAAAAGAAAATCAAACAAATTGTATTTAACTAGTTAATACTAGTTAACTTTAATGAAGCTTTCACAACTTCCCCCCTGGAAGTAACGTACATGTGTTGTACATTATTATTTCTGAAATAGAAAAATCACGCACATTAAAACATGATACTTTAACATTTACTATTGCAATTCACATTGCAATGTTTGCAATGTTTTATTTTCACAGTTTTTATGTTCCATTAAGCTACCCATGCTTATTATAAGAAACAATGCTAATCGTAAATATGCATTTCTCAAGCACATATTATCTTGCGCAATCATTTTAAGTTCCTCCATAAAATGTTGTCATGCATACAATGTCGTCATGCATAAAAGTATATACAAATATTCATTAATGCGTATGTGTCAATAACGATAAGGGTATGAGTGAAAAAAATTCCAATTCCCATAATTTTTTGTTCCAACAGACTGACACATGAAGTAATTATCATAATCACTTGTTCACAACTTTCAATTAGCTTTAGTCAAAATCGATTCGTGCATATAACTTTCATTAGTTGGTCATTCATAACTAATCAATTCTATTAATAATTTTAACGTATCCATGACACGAGTCACTCTAAAACTATTCATTCCATGCCACTAATAATCTTAATGCATTCATGGCAACTCATGCAAAAACTAGTTAGTCAACTAGTCACTATAGTCAAGTCTCAGTACTTGACCCATTAAGTATTTTTTAAAAACTAAAAGGCTTCATTCAATTTAATTTTAAAACATTCTATCATCTTACAGTAGGAATTTATTCATCTTTTGCATTCATGCATTAGTTTCACACACCATCACTATACACATTCATCTTTTAAAGTAGTGCATGGTAACTTTAGAAATTTTATTGCATGCAAAAAAAATTACTTCTTTTCAAACTGAAATGAAAGTTAACTATTTTTTTTCCATGCCTTTTATACTTTATTTCCAAAATAAATAAAGCATAATACACATATTAATCTCATATGCATATTCTTATGCATAAAATGTATATTATAATAGCATGTACTTTTTAAAGAATTCTCTTAAATGGAAGCTAATATCATGCAATGCCATGTATATAACAATTCATTTTTAAAGGAAATCAACATGCATATGCATAGAATTCTTAAAATAAAATAACATAAAATACTTATCTTTATTTCATTTGAAGAACTTCTTTCCATACTGCAGTACTCATCCCCTTCAAGAAATTCACATCTCTCCTCTACAACAATGTTTTCTTTTACCCACATCGACAATATTTTATAGCATGATTAGATAAAGCCTTAATAAATAAATAATCAATCTTTGAGTGATCCTTTAACACCTATTCATGTGCATATACGAGATGTGAATATAATGTCACAACATGCTTTCTTCTAACATATCTACATTAGTGTGAGTAAGTAATTATCAATTCATGTCAAATAACTCCCACATTATTATGAAATTTTTCACACACGGACACATTCATACAAGACAAATCACTATATCTATTCAGAAATTCCTTTAATGGAAAATGACACAATGTGCATTCGCTTTACTTAAACTTTTACAAAAGACCCACCACTTTAGCTTTTGCCTTTGGAGCATGCAAATATAATAAAGCTAACACATTGTATGTTGTTCCTATGCATACAATGCATAAATATTCTAATCTTAATTTCCCAACAGAGTACTTAACATAATCGAGTTGGAAAACTCATGATTCCTCTTCGAGGACATATAACATAATAGTTATGATAGCATAAAGTACTCACATACTCCATAGATCTTCTATCCATGCAAAGAACCTTCTTCCTCTATGATTCTACATGCAAGTTACTCATGCTTTGCTTCCAAGAATTTACCATAGATAGCCTCTTTTATGCATAAAAACTACGCAACATTAATAAGGTTAACTTAACCTTTATTATACCTAAATCAAGAAGTTGACATAATCCATCTAGCAATGTAGTATATTCAAGAGGTTATTCTCTTTATTCTATATTTATTTTCAAGAAAATAACTTGGATTCATTATCATTTAACACAGCGGTATGAAATCCCTTTTTAAAGAAAACATGCTTCCTATCTTTTCTTAAATAAGATATATATAAAGGCAAGCAAGTTTACTTATTTATGTTTTACTACTGCTCACACCTTTCAAGATACATACTAGTAATCTTTGCAAGAACTCACATGGGTACTTCTCAACAAAACTAGCATAGTACTTCGTTTGGTCTTTTACCATGGTATATCTCTAGGAGTAATATATTTATAAAATATTAACATAATAGAAATATTTTCAAGAACTTACATTGTAATTTTGTCTTTACGTACATGGAAAAGATATATCCTTTTTAAAGAAACACTAACTTCATTTCTATTTACTTTGTACGCAATTGATTTTCCATAAATGCAATAACTATTGTTTCAAGAAAAGAATGATAATAATAATTATCTCTTGAAACTATTTATTCAACCTGGATTAGAGATGCGATGCCTTCCTTCACATACATGCATTTCATCTCGGATCTCTCAATTTTTTTTCACTTAACAAATCCCAAAGGCGTGCTGCAACCTTTAGCTCTGATACCACTTGTAACATACACTGATAGCTTCACATGGAAATGTAAGGAGTTATAAATTTTGTATACAAGTTACTCATGGGTAACTAACCATTCACTATTAAATATTCCTTACTCATCATTACATAGAATGTTTACCATTTCATAGTGTAACTTTAGATTAATAATAGTAAGCTCCTTAACCATTAAAAACCTCCATTATAGTAAATTAACATAATACTGTATGATGTAACCTTCCATTCATTTCATTACTCATATAGTCATCACATACTTGCCATTATGAACATCATAACAAGAAAGGAATCAACATCATCAACTTGACACAATAATCAATCACATCATTGAACACCAATATACCCTGGAAACCCCGTAGGGTGAAAACCAGCAAACATTTAATTTTATTATTAAATGCTCATGAGGGTGATTGGCCCTCACTCAATGGCTTATAAGGGTGACCATCCCTTAACCATCGTTTATAAATCTTAAAAGGAAATATACAAATATCTAGCTTAAAGCCATTACAATAAATATGATACCATTTACCCTCTAGTTTTCATATCTTCATATCTCGATGGCATGGATGTACCTACAATGGTCCATCGTACACTGGATCATCCGGTAGTTCGCACTCATCTACATGAACCATAATCATTTACCTGCCACTGGGTAAAGCATAATATTTTCTTTATACATATCACCATCATACCCTGCTAATGTTACTTTCAACGTACATTCATGTCAAGATTCATAAAGTATAATAAATCATTTCATATATCTATACTATAGTAGTTTCTCCATCCACTCATGTATATTCATGATATGCAAGTAAATTACCTTGACATTCTCCCTTTAACAACACATACCTCATATGTGCTAGTTATAAGTCATCACATTAACTAATGTTTCAAATGCATAAGCACACATTCCTACAAGACAATAGCTACATCTCCCTAGCATATATTTAAAATAAACTGATACATTAGTTATGATATTCGTGCATGAAATTTACATATTTTAATCAAAATAGCTAACCCTTGAGCTATTACCTTTAGTGCATGAAATGCACGCTAACATAATAAATGTTGCTTCCATGCATGCAAACACATATATATTCCAAAGAGTCTCCCCAAAGGAGTGCTTACACAATGAAGCACATATCTTCCTTCAGGAGTCTTCCCAAAGAAATCTCAACGCAAGTGAGCATGTAAACATATGTTTTATTTTCTGTAAAACTATGCAATTAAGCATACAAATACACATCTTCCTTTAAAAAGATTATACTAACAATCATTTCCAATGTAGTTTAACACAACATGCTATCTTTCCCACATACACATAGTTATATTCTTTCCAATGAAAGTTATTACATATATTGCATGCCTATGAATGATCTTCTTCCAAAAGGAATTAACATCATAATCATGATAATATAAAAGTAATCACACAATTTGTTCATCTAAAGAAATATAACTGAGTAGTTTCTTTATCTGTGGATTTATTAAATAAATTATCTTTACCAACACCATGGTAATCTATTCATGGATTTATGGAATAACTAATATTTACAAACACCCTGGTAATCTACCCATAGTTTTATGAAATTCTTAATCTCTACCAACACCATAGTAAACTATTCATTTATTTATGAAACTATCCATTGATTTTACCATTCAAAACATATTAACATTGCACATCTTAACTATACCAATGATACCGTATAAACCAAAGTTCATACATTAGTTGTATCTCTCTTATTGGTGTTACAGCATAACAATATTATTATATATAAAATTGCTTATCTTTCATTATTATAGTTAGATATATTTTCTTCCTAAAA
This sequence comes from Pinus albicaulis, assembly GCA_034641835.2. Classification (NCBI taxonomy): domain Eukaryota; kingdom Viridiplantae; phylum Streptophyta; class Pinopsida; order Pinales; family Pinaceae; genus Pinus; species Pinus albicaulis. Next base: position 1,524,570,653 of record CM076581.1, on the reverse strand, counting down.
ATATATTCTTTACTAAGAAAAAATAGCATAAAGATTCTATATGCATAGTTTCCTTTTAGACAGAAAATATCACAGTAATAAGGGATATTACCAAAGTAAAAAGTAACAATGTTTTGAAGATATAACTTCACGCGTATATACTTCAGAATATCTTTCTTAATACATTCTAAACGAAAGAAAAACCCTTTCATAAATTAGACAACGATACACAATAAACATTGTATACAAGTTCAATGCTTGGATATTAAATAAAATATCTACTCGACATTTATCATTCGGAAAACCATAACAATCATATAAAAATCATTCAACCAAACATTATTGTTCGCTTCACTCATGGCAGAAGAAATATTAAGTTAATTACTTATCTTTAGTTTCCTCAAATGCTCTGGGCCGCTGCTAATAAGATTCACTAGCCCCGCACGACCGTAGAACTTTGCTAAGAAAATGGTGGCATTCGCCTGCGACTCTGTGGTGCTTATCCACTGGAGGCAGGGCTTGAGAATGCAGTATTCACTACAGCCCTTTCGCAGGACTTGGAAACCATTGCAGCTCTTCCTCAAGATTATATGATCCGATCAATACAAAAACAGATAGACTACACTAATAAGAAATGTATCATACACTCCAAAAAATGTTGGACTCATAGAGCCACTCATGTAAATAAAGAATTTCCATATATGGTTATCAAGAATTCGTTTCCAACGAATTCTTGAATAAACAGTTACATTACGTAAAATTAATTTACCGTGAGTTGGTTGGAGTGCGTGTATTACATACTCCCCCCCTTGAAGAGAACACCGTCCTCGGTGTGCTTCTCTATTGAAATTTAAACTTATACTCATGATATAATAATATAAACAACCCAAAGGGGCTCCTTCCCCTAGGCAATGAAACACTTCATTTCCCATAGAGCCACTCACGTAAATAAAGAATTGCCATAGATGGTTATCAAGAATTTGTTTCCAATGAATTCTTGTATAAATAGTTACATTACGTAAAATTAATTTACCGTGAGTTGGTTGAAGTACGTGTGTTATATTTATATTATGAAGAGATATTAAATTTATGAATTTATTGAATTACCCATTATTAATGCAATGAGAAAGCTATTTTTGTATGTCTAATTAAATATAAAATTAAATTGACCTACTTGCTAAACTATTGGAATGATTAATTAACCAAAAAATTTGAGTTGAAATCTTGATTTGTGTTATTTAAAATGGTTCTTTTTTACCAAGTTTCTGATTTCAAAACTTGCTAAACTATTGAAATGATTAATCATCTGAAAAATTTGAGTTGAAATCTTGATTTCTATTATTTAAAATGGTTATTTGACCAAGCTTGTGATTTCAATGAATTCCACTTGAATTTTAGAGAAATTAGATAGGAAAAATCCACTAAAAAAACTTCGTAAAAATCTCATTAAAGACAACTGGTTTTTAATATATAGTTTAATTATTTTAATTATTTTGATAAACGATAATTTGTTTTTATTTTTTTACTTATTAGAGAGAGTCTGAGTCTGGGTTAAAGTAGGTTTTAATTAAAGGGGGTTTTAATGTATGTTGCTTAATTGTTATAAGTTTTTCTCTTTAATTAACTTTTTTTGGGAAATTTCAATATGATTTGAAGCTTGATTTTTTTGGAAATTATAGTTATTTCGGTCGAGCTTTATTTTGTGTGACCCTTATAACACAATTTCAGTTAGAAAGACAATTTATTGCTTAGATTCTTCTTTGTTTTTTTTTTAATTAATGGCTAGAGTTTTAATATTTTTTACTGAGAATAAAGTCATGACCATGAAAAACTAATAAGCAACCAAATCCTAAAGTTCACATCCATAACTTAAAATTTCAAAAAATACCATCAGCATTTCCATTTCGCAGCCCATTCAAATAAGAGTAAGAAATATTGATGGATTGCGAGTAGAGATCATCTCGTAAACCTTTTGCCTAAGATGAACAATGTCCCAGAATACCTATGAAAGGATCAATGTCATTACATGGACCAACCGCAATAGATCCCGTTCCACACCATGCTATTCTCCATGTCTCCAACCTTGTGCCCACACCAAACCAATATGTAATATCAATACAATACATAATATCATATATATTATATACTAGCACAATCACATTTAAAATTGTGATTGATATACGCTAATAAGCTTATATGAAATAGATTTACAACCACATTCACCAATGTGGTTGATATACGCTGATAGGCCTATATCCACTACCCAACACATATATTTCACCAAAATAAATATTATATATTTATGATTAAAATCACTAAAATATTTTATATATAATATTTACTTATAATATATTAATAATATTAATTATTTACCATATTATAAACCTAAGGGATCAATATTAAAAACAATAGAGATTAATAAACCCTAAGAATTAATATTTTAAATTGAAAAATCTAAGAAATTAATAAAGCCTAAGAGTTAATATTTTAAACTCAAGAGATTAATAAACCCAATGTGTGATTAATATTATAAACCAAAAGAACTAATAAACCCAAGGGTTTAATATTATAAACCAAAGGAATCAGTGAACCCAAGGGATAAATATTAAAAACCTAAGAGATCAATAAGGCCAAGGACAATATTGAAAACAATAGAGATTAATTAAACCTAATAATTAATATTTTAAAATAAAAAACCCTATGAAATTAATAAACACTAATAATTAACCTAACATATTATTCATATTATAAACCAAAATAACTAAAAACCCAAGGGTTTAATATTAGAAACCAAAGGAATTGGTGAACCCAAGGGAAAATATTAATAACCTAAAAACCAATAAGATGAAGGATCAATAAAATTAATAAAAAAATACTCAAGTTGAAGAAATTAATAAACACCAATAATTAACCTAAGGGATTATTGATATTATAAACCAAAAGAACTAATATACCCAAGGGTTTAATATTATAAACCAAAGGAATTGGTGAACCCAAGCGAAAAATATTACCCAACAAAATAGTACTAGAAATAAAAATTATTAATAAACTCAAGTGATTAATAAAGTGAAAGGATCAATAAAATTAATAAAAAAAAACATAAAAACCAAAGAAATTAATAAATACTAATAATTAACCCAACGTATTATTCATATTATGAACCAAAAGAACTAATAACCCAAGGGTTTAATATTAGAAACCAAAGGAATTGGTGAACCCAAGGGAAAAATATTAATAACCTAAGGGACCAAGGCGAAGGATCAATAAAATTAATAAAAAAATACTCAAATTGAAGAAATTAATAAACACTAATAATTAACCCAATGGATTATTGATATTATAAACCAAAAGAACTAATAAACCCAAGGGTTTAATATTATAAACCAAAGGAATTGGTGAACCCAAGGGAAAAATATTACCCAACAAAATAGTATTAGAAATAAAAATTATTAATAAACTCAAGTGATTAATAAAAAAAATATAAAAACCAAAGAAATTAATAAACACTAATAATTAACCCAACGTATTATTCATATTATAAACCAAAAGAAATAATAACCCAAGGGTTTAATATTAGAAACCAAAGGAATTGGTGAACCCAAGGGAAAGATATTAATAACCTAAGGGACCAATAAGGAGAAGGATCAATAAAATTAATAAAAAAATACTCAAGTTGAAGAAATTAATAAACACTAACAATTAACCCAAGGGATTATTGATATTATAAGCCAAAAGAACTAATAAACCCAATGGTTTAATATTATAAACCAAAGGAATTGGTGAAACCGAGGGAAAGATATTACCCAACAAAATAGTATTAGAAATAAAAATTATTAATAAACTCAAGTTATTAATAAATTCGAAGGATCAATAAAATTAATAAAAAAAAAATATAAAAACCAAAGAAATTAATAAACACTAATAATTAACCCAACGTATTATTCATATTATAAACCAAAAGAACTAATAACCCAAGGGTTTAATATTAGAAACCAAATGAATAGGTGAACCCAAGTGAAAAATATTAATAACTTAAGGGACCAATATCAATAAAATTAATAAAAAAATACTCAAGTTGAAGAAATTAATAAACACTAACAATTAACCCAAGAGACTATTCGTATTATAAACCAAAATAACTAATAAACCCAAGGGTTTAATATTATAAGCGAAAGGAATTGGTGAACCCAAGGGAAAAATATTACCCAACAAAATAGTATTAGAAATAAAAATTATGATAAACTCAAGTGATTAATAAAGTCGAAGGATCAATAAAATTAATAAAAAAATATATAAAAACGAAAGAAATTAATAAACACTAATAATTAACCCAACGTATTACTCATATTATAAACCAAAAGAACCAATAACCCAAGGGTTTAATATTAGAAACCAAAGGAATTGGTGAACCCAAGGGAAAAATATTAATAATGTAAGGGACCAATAAGGCAAAGGGAACAATATTAAAAACACAATAGATTAATAAAGAATATAACCCAATATTTTAAATAGAGAGGAATTTTAAAGTCACATGAGTATTATTATGATAAACCGCAAGCGATCAATCAACCTTACTGATTGTTAATATTATAAACCGATTGAATTAATAAACTAAAGTGATATTAAATTCCACCTTCAGTAAAACCAAAAAAATAACATTGAAATTAATATAGCTTAAACCCAAAACGTAAGAATCTAATAAACGATAGTATTTAATATTTTAAACTCAAGAGATTAATAAACCCGAGGGAATATTAATAATATAAACCAAAATAAACAATAAACCCAAGGGTTTAATATTATAAACCAAAAGAATTGGAAAACCCAAGGGAAAATTATTAAAAACATAGGTTATCAATAAGGCCAAGGGATCAATATTAAAAACACAATAGAGTAACAAACCCTAAGAATAAATATTTTAAATTCAAAAACCTAAGAAATTAATAAACAATAAGAATCAATATTTTAAAATCAACTAATTAATAAACACAAGGAATTATTAATATTATAAACCAAAATAACTAATAAACCCAAGGGTTTAATATTATAAACCAAAGGAATTGGGGAACCCAAGGGAAAAATATTAAAAACATAAGAGACCAACAAGGCCAAGGGATACGTATAAGAGGGACTATTAATATTATAAAAAAAAGAACATCAATAAACCGAAGGGATTATTAATATTATAAACCCAACAAATTAGTATTAGAAACAAAAATTATTAATAAACTCAAGTGATTAATAAAGATGAACGATCAATAAAATTAATAAAAAAATACTCAAGTTGAAGAAATCAATAAACACTAAAAATTAACCCAAGGGATTATTCATATTATAAACCAAAAGAACTAATAAACCGAAGGGTTTAATATTATAAACCAAAGGAATTGGGGAACCCAAGGGAAAAATATTGAAACCATAAGAGATCGACAAGGCCAAGGGATACATATAAAAAACAAAAAAGATTAGTAAAGGCTAGGAATAAATATTTTAAATGCAAATGAATGAGAAACTCACATGAGTAATAAAGTGATTAATAAATCTTAGGAATCAATTTTTAAAATAAAAATCATTGATAAAGTGAAATGATTATTAATATTATAAACCGAGGGGAATAAACATGGTTTACCATGCTTGATTTAAACATTGAGACAATTGTTGTCACAATGCGACGTTGGACCAGCTATGACCATGGTTGGCCATGGGTGATTTTCATATTGAGACAATATTTTTCAGAATGTGACATCTGATCACGGATGACATTGATCGACTATGGCTAACACTAATTAACAATGGTTTCCCATGGTTTATTTTCATATTGAGTCAGTGTTTTTCATAATGTGAAATTGGACAATGCACTAGTATTAAAATCTAGGACTAATATTTAAACCCCAATATTTGTATTTAATAAACCGAAGGGAATAATATTACGAACCGAAAGAATCCAAAAAATTAAGGAATCAATGTTATCAACCCAATGGATCAACAAATACAGTGAAATATTAATATTATAAACATAAAACATCAATAAACCAAAGGGACTATTAATATTATAGAAAAAAAAACATCAATAAACCGAGGGGATTATTAATATTATAAACCCAACAAATTAGTATTAGAAACAAAAATTATTAATAAACTCAAGTGATTAATAAAGTCAAAGGATCAATAAAATTAATAAAAAAATACTCAAGTTGATGAAATTAATAAACACTAATAATTAACCCAAGGGATTATTCATATTATAAACCAAAATAACTAATAAACCCAAGGGTTTAATATTATAAACCCAAGGAATTGGTGAACCCAAGGGAAAAATATTAATAATCTAAGGGACCAATAAGATGAAGGGAACAATATTAAAAATAGAATAGCTTAATAAAGAATACGACCAAATATTTTAAATACAGAGGAATTTTAAAGTCACATGATTATTATTATGATAAACCGCAAGTGATAAATCAACCTTACTGATTGATAATATTATAAATTGAATGAATTAATAAACTATAAGAAATAAATTTGTGACTTAAATATAAGAAATTAATATTTAACTTCAAATATATTCTAGTGAATTTGTTATAGATCCGATCTTGTTCTGCCTCTTGGAGATAGCTCCTACAAAGCTTCAAATCATATCAAAATTGAACCAACAGAAACGTTAAGTATCAATAGAAATATATCTTAGAATAGAAATCGAAATCAATTACATAACTTGGACACAAATAAAAAAAATCAACATTCAAGTAGAAATATTCATGAATGGTAATTCAAAATAATGCCAAAGCTTTTCTTACAAAATATGCAGTCATTGAGAATTTGAGACCTATGATTTTATTACATGCAGAAATGCTAAGAAATATTACAAAAGCCAAAAACTCTCTTACAATCTTTACAATCACCTCCTCTACACAAAACAGAAATTGCAAAAGTGCAGATTGAATGATAGCAAAGAATCCCCTATGTTGGATCGCAACACCTTCTCCTTCTGATCCTGTAGCATCTCCTTCAGACTGTTGAAAAACTGATTTGAAGAAATTCCCCCCCCTCCCCCCCCACTATTGAATGTATTTCTGATGGCTTATATAAGGTTGCTTCTGAATCTCTCTTTGCCAAAAATATAATTAGTTCAGCTAAAATTGAGATAAGGGATTTAAATCCCTGTCTCCATGCATCATCCTTATACTTAGGGATAAAGACCCCCAATCAATAGCACTGAGATTAAATTTGAAAAACCCACAATAGGACTTTAGAATAGAACAAGAATCATGGTGGGCACATTGGATTGACTGTTATATGTGAATTCATTTGGTAGTCATTTGGTGATAAATGATGGTTCAACACATCTTTCGATGTGGCTTATCAAACAGCGATCAATTCAAATATTTCTGCAACGGTCTTCATTTTTTTGTTTCATTTAAAGCCTAATACATTACATGTGATCTCGATCTACGATGATTTTCATATCTGCCACATTTAAAATAAAATTATATTTTAAACATTAGCAAATGTGGTTTTAACAAAAAAAAATGCAGTGGGTTTTTAATCAATATAAATATTGCTTTTGTGGTATAACGTTAAGAGCATTTACACCGGTTATAATGAAATTAAAATCTATAGTCACATTTTTATCTTAAGAGTATGGAGTTCAAATCCAAATCTTTTCGCAACTGAAAATATTCCATCTAGTTTTCATCTTATCATATCGAACTTGAATCCAAATTTAAATTTGAACTTAAATATTTCATAAACCATAAAAATTCCAGGGCTCGTGGGACCTGTCATTAATAAGGGTTGTATAGAGAAACTTTAGCATGTGAAATAGGATGTAGTTTCATCATTAGGATTTAACACCTCCAAAGCCATTGAACAAAAAAAATGAGTGCACAGAATTTAATGACCCTTTTTTAATTTATTACCTCCATGCCTCAAAATCTCATTTAAAATACATTGCCACCATAAACGTATGCCTCAAAATCTCATTTAAGTTAATAATGTGCTTGTATTATAGTTTAGGTCGATGATTTTATTTCAATTTTTTGACCCACTTTTATTATATATGATTTGTTTTGTGCTTTTTTAAGATTTTTAGTTTTTGGGTTTTTTTTTTGGGGGGGGGGTTGTATTTTTAAGTTTTTTATGTTTAGTTTTAATTTTTAATATTTTAGACTATAACCTAGGTCTTAAATAATGCGGATAGTTTTTAGAATTAGGTTTTAGAAGTTTTAGATCTAGCTTTTACTTTTGATGTTATTTTCTTTTTATGAAATGTAAATTCGATTTTTGAAAGAGATGAATGAAATTTCATCACTTAATTTATGATTGATTTAAAAAATTTATTATACTTATGATGTAGTGACCAATATGATATTATCTCATTAGACTCATTTTGTGATGTCGGTATAAAAATAAGTACAAGAGACATCAACGTATGTGACCAAAAGTAGAATGTGGAATTATGTGCCAAACCATCTAGAATGAATGTCGATTAGCTCAATCAAATACCAAATGCGAGGTGATGTGACAACCAAAATTTCCCCTTTTCCTTTAATTGACCAATATGAAAATGTTTTCATGAATGCGAAAGAAAGAAAGGGGGTGCCGAAAATCAAAATTTATCAATCATAATGACAAAACGCAAATGTATGGAAAATATGATTAGAACCAATATGATCGTAAACTTCTGAGCCAAGTGAAAAATCAAGAATTTTCTAAAATTAATTCAAAGGAAGGAGTTAAAAAAATGAAGGGTCCCTATGATAAATATTCACAAATTATAAAAAATCTAAAATCAAACCAATGGTATAATAAAAAGGCCTTCAAACAAGTGCATTTCAGGATGACTAATCCAAATGAGGTCAAAACAAATTAATATAGATAAATAAGAACAAATAAAACTCATTTAGGCCTTTCCTCATTTTTGAATTTTAATAGTAGTAATATCAAGTGATCGTTTAAAAGGGTCCCTATTTTTCATTTAAAAGTGAAAAATGGGGGGGGGTTGTGCTTCACCACAACAATGGTGACATACTGGGAAGAACCAGTTATCTCTATTCAAATTGATAATAGAATTCTAAGGAAAAAGAAATATAAGTTAAATAAATCAAATTGCCAGGATTCATACTTTTCTTCGAAACTCTTAAATGAAGTCAAATACTCTCATTTTTCATATCTTGTAAATATTGATTATAAGATAACTAATTACGGACAACTATTTAATGACAAATTTAAACTTAAGGAACACAAACATGTTGTTTTGTTTAGTGATAAATATGAACTCTTATAATCATAGGTAGGACCACTACTGCCAGCAGGCATCCATAGCCTCGATAGGGTTACCTCTTAGCCCAAAATGGCAGTATCCCATCTAATATTTAAATATTCAAAGAAAAATTATTTTATTAAAAACCTAAGAACCATTGCCCTGGCTTGGTGACCGGATCATGAGAATTCCATTCACAAGTTTTTATAGTCATGAGCAAGCCAGCTCGTGATGAGACCTCTTGTCTTACAACGTGAAGTCGTAAGCCATTAGCCTGATGTGGTAATTAGATTGACAATGTCATAATTATCAGAACCTATGATCATGGTAGGCTAGCTCTGTACAGAGACCCCCTATCTTTCATATTCTTTGTAGCTTTTATTTTTTGCTCTGATAATTGGCGATAATAGGTGGGGAGACAAATTACCTCTTTAAGAGATTTGGGATGACATGGAAGAGTTTAAAAACTAAACTTTTGATATTGCTTGTGTTAATTTAGCTAAAGCTTATTTTTAAGATAAGTTGTCGTAAAAATAAACTCTTATGTTATAGTTTGATATCATCAAAATGATAATAAAAGAAATATTTAGAGTTTTAAATTTAAATCTGAATGGAAGCAATTTTGAAAATTAACTCGATATTCTTTCTTTATCCCTAGAATTCTCTTTAAATATAGAGTTAGTAATTTCCCATGAATGAAACCAAAGTTGAATAGAAAAATTCCTCTTACTAACAGTTGATAATACCACTAAAAGAATATGTATGAGGACTTTAAAAGTAATTGAAAATGATCTATCGTGAAATGAACTCTAATTAAAAGGGAAAAAATTTAAAATGAAAGAACTAAGAATGAAGACAAACAAGATTTTAAGAAAACAACTCAAACAAGATGATGATGTTTTGACAAAAAAATTAAGTTTTTTTTTTCAAGTATTCATCAAGTTAATTTATTGTCTTTTTTATTTTATTTATTTATTTAAAGAGTTATCTTATTCCTATGTTTATTAAAATCAAATCAATTTAAATGGAAGATAGCAAACAATAAAGAAGATCATCAAGAGAATAGATCATGAGAACCATCTTCACAAGATAAAAAGTATAAAATGATGAATATGTTTTAAAATTAAAATTTTTATCTTGTAAGATGTTTGTTAAGTGCTGCTCCTATTTTAAAAGCATTTATGCAATTTTAAAATTTTTATTCAAATGCTTTAATATGAATTTTTTCCAATTTCGCTTAAAAATTATTTTGTAAGTATTTTAACGATGATGTTTTAAAAGTAAGACTAACAATTAGTTTTCAAAAAGAATTATAAATGAAGTAAGAAGAAAAAATTGGAAAAGGAAAAGGAATTCCCTATATGAATGATGGTGATTTTCTTTTCTGAATTCTTTCGCTAGCAAAACCAAATCTTCAAATTGCACTCATAAAAACCTTCACGAGAAAGAAGATAAGGATAAGAAAATATAACTAAAAGAGAAAATAAAAGAAAGGAACAAAGGAGAAATAAAGATCAATATGTACACAGACCTGAGAAAAATGCATAGCAATTTACCTTGTGAATCTTGATGTCTTCATATGAAGAGTATATAAGAATAGGCAAGGTTAGTCATATTTATCTCTAAGTTTGAATATGTTGAAAATCATGATTTATTGAATCTAAAACTAAGCGATGCTATAAGAATTCTTCACATGATCAAAATGAATCCACATATGAATAAAGTGAGATAATAAAATATTGTATGTCATCATTTGATCTTGTGAATTCTTTTTTATTAAACATTATTTAAAATGTAAATTTAAATGCTATTGCAATTATATGAGTAAAAAGTGGAAATGGACCTTATATTTGAGTTAACATTTTAAAATGTGGGGTTTATCATTTATCAAATGTAAAAATTTGTTTAAATAATGAAAACCTCAAAAAATGAGAAGAATTCCAACTAAGTTTCTGATAGGGTCCCATCCTTATTCATCATAATTGCATTATTTTGAAAACAACAAAAATATGAAACATAATTAAATTTATTCCTACTCTAAACCTTTTGAAGGAAAATCACTAGGTGTAGTCATATTTCCAATGTAACCAAGCACTAATTTTATTTCCTGCATAAATATACATTACGTGTTAGAAAAATATAAAACTTTATTATTAAATTATATACAGAAACCCTAGAATATTTATACATGTTAATTCCCAAGAATGAAAATAAAAGAAATTTATAATTAGAAAACTTTATGCTGAAATGCTTTTCTAACTGAAAATAAAATTGATCGAAATATTTGCGATCTAAAGGGTTAGAGATGCTACCTTTAAGGATCCACCAAGTTTATGTTTTTGAAAATTGAGCAATAGAAGTATTAACATCAATTTTTTCTACGCTTTTGACAGAAAGAATCATTTTCCCTTATGAGACGTTGATCATCGTCATGAAGAGAAAAAGAAGGAAAATCCTTAGAGGAATCTATTATGTATACATTATAATTAAGACAACTAACCAACTCATGATTAATATTGAAAAATTGTAATAGAGTTTGATGATCTAAATCGCAATGGAAGGGGGAAATTTTGAACTTATTAACTGATCTAAACTCATGAATATTCTAATTATTAAATATCACATCCTTATCAAATTATTTGTAAGTATCTTGAATATTGTGGAAAGGATGGATAAAAATTTACAGATTCATATCGATAAGTGATTGATCATTTAAAAATACCCCTCGCATTTTATGATGTAATTCATTCCTAAGTCTTGAACGAGAAAATATTCCAACAGGTTGACACATACAATGATTAGGTTGCAAATAATGATAATCATAATGTAACTTAGGTGAATTTTCTTCAAGATGATCATTTTTGTTTCCTTGAATTAATGATGTGTCTTCTATTATCGTAACAGATTTTAGTTCAATTTCAAAAGAAGAATTATTGTTATGATTGTTCTTTACATCTTGTTGTTGTATAGAATTCGATTCTATTGAATTTGACTCATTATCATAAACATTGGGAGGTACCATAAAAACGTCTTCCGTTGTAAGTTTCTCTCCTAATGTTGATGGCTGAGACAGATTAAAATTTGCATTTAAGGATTCAATAGGATCAATAATAGAAACACGATTTAATGTTGGAGATTCTTCTTTATGTTCCATATAAGATTTTATATTATGTTTTTGAACAACAGAAGTAAATTTCTCAATCAAAATTTTCCTAAGAGGTAAATCGTCATAATGAAATCTGTAGCATAATAACATAAATCTATCAGAAAATTTTCTAACAGTTTCATTATCAAAGATTGTAAGTTCATCAAATTATAAGCACAACTTCTCATAGCTGTAATTGTGATGAGAAAAAAATAATACCTTCATAAAGTGATTCCAAGAGTGAATACACTTAGCTGGTAGGATGTTGTACCATTCTCGAATCCTTCCTTGAAGTGTGAGAGTGAATAACCTGCAAATTTAATTGTCTTTACTAATGTTGAAACATTTGCATTTATGTATAAATTGATCAACATGATCTAAAGCAAAAATGAAAATTTCACCATCATATTGCAGTTCATATATTGATTCAAGTTGTCTCTTGGGTATACCTCTGGTAGGCTTGCATGAGCTAAAAGCATGCCCCAATGTAGGAATAAAAATAGGAGCCATGGCTAGTTGAAAATGTTAAAACAATACTTCATGCAGATTTACTACCTTAGGCCCTCCTTCTAGTGCCAAAAATGTTGAAGCGTCGAAAATCACTGCAACAACATTGGGGGATAACCACTTGGTCCGGAGCTTAAAGCATCTCCTTTTTCCTTTTGGGGTAGTCACTCCGACTGGTTAAATTAGGTCCAGTTACCTCTTCCCAAACTTCGATTACTTAAAATACAACTTTCATTCATTAACAGAGAAGAGATATCAAATCATCTCTCTTGCTGATTAAGAAAGAGGGTTGATCCTTAAGCTGATCTGGGGCTCAGTCAAGCCACAACTAAGTTATGTCTTAGAATTAGCCTAACTATTCTAACCTAACTGTCTTTATAGTATTAAATTAATATTAATTTTTAATCCTTAAGTAGCACACTATTAATACTACATTTATCGTTAAAATATTTTTTAAGTGCTAAAGTATTCCTATTTATCTCTAATGTCAAATCTAAGCTAATATATCCAATGTTATTATGCTAATTAACTAACTATACTATGTAAATAATTATACCTTATACTATAATATGTTCCTAAATATCACTAATATAGTTCTAATGATAGTTTTAAATATTTAATCTAGTTTATTATGAGATTATAATATATCTATGATAAACTATGAAATGAATGCTAACTAATTATTATTATTATTATTCTAAGTAAACAATTAATAATATCTTAGTTAACTATACTACCATATTTAAAGTTAAAATTATTCTAATTGCCTTAAGTTACTATTATTTATTGAAAGTGAATGTTAAAAATTAATGAGTAGTTACTATGTTAAGGCTAACTCTAAAAAGAAAAAGAAAAATGTTTTCTAATGTTTATTGTTATTAATTAAAAATAAATGAATTAATATACAAGATATTACATTAGTTCTAATGATTGATATCTTAGTATTTTGAATAATGATTAAAATCAATCATAGAAGTTTGACTAGTCTAATGACTGGATTGTGCCTCTGAAGATCAAGATGTCTGCCTTTAACCAAAGAGGACTTTTATGTTGAGATCATTTACAAATAGAAAATTAATCTAAAACTAAAATCCTATCTCGGGCTAAGAAGGGATAGCCCTCTCTTAATCTGAGAGAAAATTAAATAAAAACAGGGGGAAAGACAGGTTTATGATTGAATTCACTATGTAGTTTCCATTAATTAAAAGAAGAAATTCATATTTAATTAATGGGATAAAAGAAAAATAAATTTGCGAGTTAAATATAATAAATTATTATTTAATCGCAAATATATTTTCAGTGAATTTGTTATAGATCCGATTTCGTTCTGTCTCTTGGAGATAGCTCTTGCAAAGCTTCAAATCATATCAAAATTGAACCAACAGAAATTTTAAGTATCAATAAGAAATATATTTTAGAAAAGAAATCGAAATCAATTATAAAATAGGGGGAAGGACTGGTTTATGATCGAATTCGCCATGTAGTTTTCATTAACTAAAAGAACAAATTCATACTTAATTAATGAGATAAAAGCAAAATACATTTGCGAGTTAAATATAAGAAATTATTATTTAACTTCAAATATATTCCAGTGAATTCGTTATAGATCCGATCTCGTTCTGCCTCTTGGAGATAGCTCCTGCAAAGCTTCAAATCATATCAAAATTGAACCAACAGAAATGTTAAGTATCAATAGAAATATATCTTAGAATATAAATTGAAATCAATTAAAAAAATTGGACACAAATAAAAAGATTCAGCATTCAGGTAGAAAAAATCATGAATGGAAATTCAAAATAATGTCAAAGCTTTGCTTACAAAATATGCAGTCATTGAGAATTTGAGACCTATGATTTTATTACATGCAGAAATGCTAAGCAATATTGCAAATGCCATAAACTCTCTTACATCCTTTACAATCACCTCCTCTACACAAAACAGAAATGCCAAAAGTGCAGATTGAATGATAGCAAAGAATCACCTATTCTGGATCGCGACCCCTTCTCCTTCTGATATTGTAGCGTCTCCTTCAAACCGTTAAAAACCTGATTTGAAGACATTTTTCCCCCACTATTGAATGTATTTCTAATGGCTTATATAAAGCTACTTTTGAAACTCTCTTTGCCAGAAATATAATTAGTTGAGCTAAAATTGAGATAAGGGATTTAAATCCCTATCTCCATGCATCATCCTTATACTTAGGGATAAAGACCCCCAAACATTAGCACTGAGATTAAATTTGTAAAACCCACAATAGGACTTTAGAATATAATAGCAATCATAGCGGGCGCATTGGATTGACTATTATATGTTAATTCGGTTGGTGGTCATTTGGTGATAAACGATGGTTCAGCACATCTTTTGATGCAGCTTATCAAATATCGATCAATTCAAATATTTCTGCATCGGTCTTTGTTTTCTTTTTGTGTTTAAATCCTAATACATTACATGTGATCTTGATCTGCGGTGATTTTCATACCTGCCACATTTACAATACGATTAGATTTTAAACATTAGCAAATGTGGTTTTAACAAAAAGAAAATGCGGTGGGTTTTTAATACATATAAATATTGTCGTTGGGGTATAACGTTCAAAGAATTTACACCAGTTATAATGAAATTAAAAATCTACAGTCACATTCTTATCTTAAGAGTATCGAGTTCAAATCCAAATATTTTCGTAACTGAAAATATTCCATCCAGTTTTTATCTTATCATATCGAACTTGAATCCAAATTTAAATTTGAACTTAAATATTTCATAAACCATAAAAATTCCAATGCTCATGGGACCTGTCATTAATAAGGGGTGTATAGAGAAACTTTAGCATGTTAAATAGGATGTAGTGTCATCATCAGGATTTAACACCTCCAAAGCCATTGAACAAAAAAAATGAGTGCATAGAATTTAATGACCCTTATGTAATATATTACCTCCATGCCTCAAAATCTCATTTAAAATACATTGCCACCATAAATTTATGCCTCAAAATCTCATTTGAGATAATATTGTGCTTCTATTATAGTTTAGATCGATGATTTTATTTCAATTTTTTCACCCACTTTTATTATATATGATATGTTTTGTGCTTTTTTAAATTTTTTAGTTTTTTGGGTTTTATTTTTAATTTTTTTTGGGTTTGTATTTTTAGGTTTCTGATGATTAGTTTTAATTTTTAAGATTTTAGACTATAACCTAGGTCTTAAATAACATGGATAGTTTTTAGACTTAGTTTTTACAAGTTTTAGATCTAGGTTTTACTTTTGATGTTATTTTTCTTTTTATGAAATGTAAATTCGATTTTTTAAAGAGATGAATGAAATTTCATCACTTAATTTATGATCGATTTAACAAATTTATTATACTTATGATGTAGTGACCAATATGATATTATCTCATTAGACTCATTTTGTGATGTCGGTATAAAAATAAGTACAAGAGACAACAACGTATGTGACCAAAAGTAGAATGTGAAATTATGTGCCAAACCATATAGAAAGAATGTCGATTAGTGCAATCAAATACCAAATGCGAGGTGGTGTGACAACCAAAAGTTCCCCTTTGTCTTTAATTGACCAATATGAAAATGTTTCCATGAATACGAAACAAAGCAAGCGGGTGCTGAAAATCAAAAATCATCAATCATAATGATAAAACACAAATGTATGGAAAATGTGATCAGAAGCAATATGGTCGTAAACTTATGAGCCAAGTGAAAAATCAAGAATTTTCTAAAATTCATTCAAAGGAGGGAGTTGAAAAAATGAAGGGTCCCTATGATAAATATTCACAAATTATAAAATATCTAAAATCAAACCAATGGGATAATAAAAAGGCCTTCAAACAAGTGCATTTCATGACGACTAATCCAAATGAGGTCAAAACAAATTAATATAGATAAGTAAGAACAAATCGAACTCATTTAGGCCTTCCTCATTTTTTAATTTTAATGGTAGTAATATCAAGTGATCATTTAAAAGGGTCCCTATTTTTCATTTAAAAGTGAAAAATTGGTCGGGGGTTGTGTTTCACCACAACAATGACAACATACTGGGAAGAACCAGTTATCTCTGTTCAAAGGGTCCCTATTTTTCATTTAAAAGTAAAAAATGGGTGGTTTGTGTTTCACCACAACAGGGTGATAATTAGTTCATACATTTAACTTGGCTGTGAGATTGTCATACCCAAATCCTCCTATAGAAATGCTTACAACTGTTATAATCTCTTGGAAATCTAGAGCAGGATCTAAATATGTGGGCAATGTCTGTTTCAGTCGTAGTGTTGCATATGTACATGTGCCACC
This sequence comes from Pinus albicaulis, assembly GCA_034641835.2. Taxonomy (NCBI): domain Eukaryota; kingdom Viridiplantae; phylum Streptophyta; class Pinopsida; order Pinales; family Pinaceae; genus Pinus; species Pinus albicaulis. The sequence goes on along the minus strand of CM076581.1, from coordinate 1,524,553,457 downwards.
AAAAATATAATTATTGTGAAAAATCGGCATTCATATAAATATGTCTCGATTGGGTATTCATGAACTTCATATTTGTGTATAGTGGCTTGGATTAATATTCATGCACATGAATATGTATCTATATTAATTGAAATTATTATACATAAGTGTGCAAAGTTTTATATATAGAGGGAAAGGGTGCATATAACAAAAATAACATCAAATGTAATTCATATCCAAAGGAAATCCATATTTGAACTTAGAGGTTTTAGATGAATTGTATAGTAAAAAAATTTCATGCTACAAAAAATATCTACATATCATCAAAATAATTATATATATTACGACCATCATCATCAATATCACCCTCTAAGCCTTAAAATAAAATAGGAAAAACTGAAGATGTCAAGTTGAGATTTTGTTTCAATGATAAATACAATTTTATTTGGGTCATGATAGAGGAGTTCAATAATCAATGCCACTTACATCTATGTACATGGAGGGCTTCGTGCCTTTAATTAAATGCCAATTCAATACCCTCATACATGATATAATCCAATGGAAAAATTACGATTTCCCAAATCTTGAAATCCTAAAAACTATTAAGTCTATTCTATTATGAGCAGGATCTAAAATTCTACTTTCGCCATAATTTTTAGCTGAAAAATCCTAAGGTGACACAATTTTCTTGAAAAAACAAAGCATTATTATTTTTCCAAATGTTGTCTATTAAAATGAATGGGAGACCAAAACAGGATGTCACAAATTTATCAATTAATCATTCCCTTACAATAATTTAAGGAGCTTGATCGACATCTTTCTTTGGAATTGAACTTAGACTGAATATGAAAATACACGTGTAGGGTGAATACATAATATAAAAATAGGTGTATGAAGATTATTTGGATTTGAGATGAGGACTTCCCATGTTAGAAGCTTGTTGCAGAGGGAAATCGATGTGGAAATATTCACTCTAAGAGGGCCATTGGTTTTCCATAGGATTTTGCATGAGCATAATTTTGAACCTTCAAAAATCAGTTCAATAAATGCCTGATATCCAATATTTGTCGTGAATGCTCCAATAGTAGGATTTTTTATCCAATAAATTTAATCTATTGTATCATACTTAAGTGTGAATATGTTTTGAGATAACATAATTATGTAATGGGTCTATTTCCATGCCAAATCCATGTAGCACACTTCTACATCGCACATATCATAAATACCATGGACACATCAACAATAGAACCCCCATATAAACAAGTGCATATACACATCAAATACCGAGGAAATGAACCTTTCATTAATGAATGTAAAAACCAACCTGGGATGGGACTTCCACATTCGACTCGACCATAGACATGGTTGAGCCAAACATCACTTCATTCAGTCATGCTCATGCCTTATTCCAAGCATAATGTGGGACTTCAAACACATCAATCAAAACCAATCCAGGGCTTCCAGGGTCCAAACCATATCAAGAATAAACTAGTGATTCCACCTCATTGTCGAACATCAAAACCATCATGGATTGGTCTCTATCCAATTTGTTCCAAGGCTCCATAGTCTTTGTTTCAACCATGGATTCCAGGAACTAATAACTCAACCCACAACTAAAGGAATCATGATAACCAACAGAAAAAGAAATCAATGAAACTGAACCCACAATACCATGGCTATACAGGAAATGGAAAGGCTAGGAAAATCCACATGCATATGGCATGCATGCCAAAACTAGTGATGAAAACATACATGAAACTTGGAACATGAAACCAAAACACGTTGTAACTTCTAATCCCAATGACTAATTGTGATTTCCTACTCTTTATTTTCCCTCTTGCTCCAAATCATCAAGTATCCACACTCCTCCAATATTGCTCCAAGAATATTGTAAGTTTCCGAGAGTATGAGAGAGAGAGAGAGAGAATAATGAGAGCTCCAAAAATGCACTGAAGAAAATTTTACCCATTGATCCTCATAAGCCTTTATATTAATCAGGCATCTAATTTATTCATTTTTCCATTATTTTCCTTCATTTTCCTCTTCACATGGCACTTGTCACCTTTAACCTCCCTTTTCCCCTATTTTCCACTATTTTCATAAATAAATGCCAAATAAATGGCTCATGCCTTTCCAAAGCCTTTTCCATTTCATTTCCCAATTTTTTTTAGCCATAAAAAAAAATTTGAACACCTACTAGGATGTTTTTCCCACCATTCGTCTTGGAATACATGTCCGATCAACCATGGTATTATATATTTTAAAATGGATTTTTCACCAGGGATGTTACATAACCCTCCCCATAGGGTAGCACCTTCCTCAGTGTTCAGTGACACCTACAAACTAGCAAGCCACTGAAAATAAAACATACTGCCTATGCAGCTTTATAACATAGCTCGTTATAGTATATACAATGAATAACTAGCTCAAAATAAAAAATGATCATGACAATCATACCATGTACTAAAGCTTTATCACACTTCTCATTACAGTATTTACAATAACAACCACATTTTCTTCAACCAAAAAATAATCATATTGTATATAGAGATTTATAAAACTAGCTCGATACATTATTTATAATAATATACACATATATACATTTTTTCAACCAACAAATAGAAGGATACAATTTCTATATTAGCAAGAAGGGAATCCACAGGATCACACCTCCACCCTCAATGTCATACTAAGATTCACGTCCTTCCCATGAACTCCAGAACCAGCTGCTAAAGTCTGTATCCAATGTCTAGCGCTACAATCCTACACTATTATACCCTCATTGGAAATTTACTGACTCATTTTTCCCGGGAACACTCCCAATGTGCATATGATTCCATCCGAAAATTCTAATGACAAAAAAAATACATCCCTCTCCTTCACTTCTCTACTACACAATCCCTTGTGCAATCCAATCACCCCCTTCCATGTATTCACACACCTTCCAAGGTCCATTGGCATCCCCATCTCGAGTATTCCATCCCTTGGAAATGATTCCTTGCATCAAAGGGTCAAACAGCCAAGGCACATACCTGCCTCAAAACAATCATACCACCCATAAAATTCTCATAGAAATCGATGGAAACTATTGAGTACCAGTGTCCCACAATGGCCCTACTTTGAAGTGCATTACCAACATACTGCTACCTATTTCAATCCATTTTTGATGTTGCTACTAATTCTACCAGTCGATTCCAATCACCCAAATGACATTTGCGTGCTTCCTGTACCAAGCACATAATTTCCACTATATTCAAACTAAATTGAAATAACTTCAAATCATACCTCATTAGTAGCCTGCCAATAAGGTACACTTGCAATATTGTGTACTTCATATCACAATAAGTCAAACCAATTGTTTGATAAAATCATCATGTATAAACATATCACATATGGTTAGCTCAAAACACAACCATCATAGTTCAATATCATGAATCACATGCAATCAACATAAACCATAATCATAACTCACATGTAACCATAATGAGTCAAAATCGTAGATCACATGCATAATAGAACTAAAATAAAATATCGATACTTATCCTTCATTGGTCCTTAATTCTGCCTTTGTTATTTTTGTACACACATCGGATCGGTGGCCACACTTGACAAGAATCCAATGCATTTTCTTCTATTCAATCATGTATGCATACACATATTGTACATCACAACACGTACACCTACATATGACATGCAACACCATAAAATGCATGCACCCATACCATCATACGACACGTACACCTACACACAGTGTACAATAGAATGAATACAAATGTCATGATACCATGACTAGGCCATGCACGTACATAGTATATCATCCCCTCAACACAACATATATGAAATGCACTTGATACCACATGTATACCAGTACCATATGCACAACATGTGTGTTAGTCATCAATATTTTCACCTGTTTTGATGACTAGATTCCTTATCTAGGTTTTCTAGAAACCAATCTTGAACAGTCAATTTGTCCTCTAGAAAAACCCTCAAACAATTTTTTTTCTTTTCCCCCTCTCTTGCATATTAAGATGGAAGTAGTCTTCAGGTTTCAATCCTGTCCTAAATCAGCAAACCTTCCTTGTACATGATTTCCACAAGCCTTGTACCTCCGATATCATTTTTTCCCTACCTTCACACAGCTCATTGTCCAGCATAAATCAAGTTTTTTACTCCTCTCTCATTGTTTATTTTTTCATATAATGACCTAACAATATCTCAGAAATCCCTCAGAAGTTATGACAAAGTCTCTAGGTCTAGGTGGTGGTGTTTAGGGCAAATACCTTGAGAAAATCTATCTCTAGTCAAAACCCCTGTCTTCAATATCAATCATCCTTCATTTATTATTATCTGGAAAAATAACCCTTTTTCTATCTGTAGGTCATACACCATCAAAGTGGTCATGGTGTTTTGTTTCAGCAAAGATCAGAAATGTTCAATTCAAGAAAAAGCAGAGTTTTTAGGTCTTATGTCCAAAGAAAGAAGATCAACTGAAGTTTCAGGCATTATCATCATGACACTACAAGAAGGGACTCCATTGATCATAGCTATTTTAACAATGCATCTCTGCAGGGGTGCTAGTATGAGTGGCTCAAATCAGTGTTGGGAAAGAAGGAACTTCAGTGAAAAAGACATCTATGTATTCTTATGGTTCTGTTGGGTCAAATCGGCCCTTCAATAGCCTTGTATCGTCATCTAATAGCTTTCTTGACCTTTTGACCCCATAGCCCAGTTAATCTAGCATCTTGTTACCTATTTTATATCTTTGATCAGTTTCATCCCTCACAACATAAAAAAAACCAAAAAACTTACTTCATAACTAGCCTAAAATCATAACACAATAAACAAACACATAGATATCCCTTACACTTATAGAGAGAGCCCTCTCTGAGTCCAGGAAGGCTAGGTCCTTTGGCTCCAAAGCTTGGTTTGATGTTACACTGTCATTTGGCTTGCCAATCAGCCAAATCACGGGACCACTAACAATGTGCACAATACCACCTGTACACAAAACTACCTACACAAAATGTGCACAACATCACATGTAAATGACACCACTTGCACAACATGTACACAATGCCAAATTTACACCACACCACCTGTACAATGTGTACACAATACGATATGTACACAACACGATATGAAACACCACATGTATACAACTCCACATGCACGACATGTACATGACACCACCTACACATGGAACCACATGTGCAACATATACACAACACCACATGTACAATCATGCACACAACACCCTATGTAAATAGAACCATAACCATATCACACACACAACACCATACGTGCATAGCACTGCATATACAACATGTACATAGCACCATACATACACAACACCACATCTCCAACATGCGCACATTATGATATGTACGCAGCACCACATATCCAACATCTACATAACACCATCTATACTTAACACTGCATATGAAATATACATGCAACACCATATATACAATAGGCATACAACATCATATGTACACAATACTACATATGCAACAGTGTCACATCACCATAGGTACAATCACTAAATAGAAAAGCATGCACAACATATACACAACAGTAGTATTGTACATCTACATAGCACACACTAACCCCACAAGAAACCTTGCTTCTAGTGTATTTCCACTATCCATGCTTATACTATCATGTCATAGATCACAATACTTTCACTTCTATGATGTACCCCTCAACATTAACTGTCCATAATGTAAACATAGGCATAGTACAAGAATATAATATCAATTAATGTCCACATAATACAGACCTCATGGATTGTTCAGGGTTACTCTTTCCACTTGATTCAATATAAGACCAAAAACCTCTTCATGTCATTCACCTGCATAAGAAATCATTCCTCCACAAGAATGATCCTTGAAAACCATGTTAGAGAGTGACATAGATACATAGATACATACATTTATATAATCCTTATCACAAAACAACCATCATCATGTCAGAAAATTACATACATGCACACACATATATACATATAAAAAATTAGTATCAAACAACCATTATCCATGACGACCCTGTTAGACATGACATACACACATACATACATGTATACATGTATAAACATCGACATAATCATGATCACAATATAATTACCTAATATCATAAGGTCCAGGTCAAGATAAACTCATTTATTCATGCACAACATCATGCAAAACATTGAGAAAAATCTTTCCCAACATACACAAGGCAACTAATGCCTCAAATCCATTTACTTTGCCTTTCTGGTTACCTTTCTCATGTATGTATTGCCACTGTCCATTTACCACAATGTACCCAACCAGTCCAACCAATTGTCATATTCTTAACTTATGTTGTGCTTACTCATGCACCAACCTTCATCCGTGTCTTAAATTACCTATTGGGTACAACACAATTCTCCCTAAGCTCCATTAATTTCCTCTTTCCCAACTAATTCTCAAGACTCAAAACATAAAAGGAAAGAACATGAAAAAAACAGAAGAAAACCATGAAAACTAAGAGCAATACGACTTCACAACAAAGTAGTATGGCCATACACTATACGTAAACAAAACTTCAAATCAATCACGAAAAATCACAAGACACCAAAAGCACAAGATGAGCAACAAACACCATGCCCCAATCCCCATGGTTCCTAGTGCTTCCAAAGGAAAGCTCAACCTCATCCATCTTTCAAGACTTCATGGAAATTTCTTTGCCATGCAATCCATACATCATAATTCCATAAACAAATAATTGTCAGTGCATAACTAAATATAACAATATACCAATTATCTTACCTTGTCGTGCTAAGCACGTTGACCTGTAATTGAACACAAATATCAGCCATATGTACCCAATATCATGATAACATATTTATCAATTTGAATTCAACTTTTACCAAGACTAACGACCATGCCATAGTCAAATAATAGTAAAAATCACAATACTACAACTATCACCTACTTATACTCAAGTACATATCAGTCGTCCCAACACATATGCATTAGTAAAACCATCTTAAAACAAGATCATTTCTTCATGCAGGCTTATAAACAATACTAATATCATGTGATTAGTCAAAAATTCAAACAAACTGTAAACATACCATGTTACATAAATCAACTATATGACATAATGGACACCAAACACTCAACACTAAATAGATGAAATAATCAAACAATCAAGCATCAAGTACATGACTTAAGAAAACTCATACCTTAATGTATCTCAGGGGAGGCTATATTGTCTGCAAAATCAATATATATTAGCTTGATATGACTTCACAACACATTAGATAAAAAAAAATAAGATCACGATATTCATAATAGTAACTAACTAACATGTTAACATCATAAACTAATAAACAATTTTCATTCATTCATAACAATCACATAAGCACATTTAGTCTAGATTAATAAAACACAATGTCACAAATAAGTCAACTCATACCTGAATCTCATAAGCCTTACCATCTACTTTGGCTAATCTAATTTAGCATTATACAATCAATAAGATATTAATGTTATAACCCTAATCATCAAGTTAACTAACATATAACAACGATAAGTCAACATATAACATGCTCACCAACATCATATAACATAATCATCAAGTTAATAACATGTCTAACTAACCAACGCGTGTATGTATGATCACACTAGTCAACTAACATCTATCATAACATCAATAGAATGAGAGGCATACACATAACCATAATTTATATGACTACACTGATCAACCAACATCTATCATACATTTAACCATAATACCAATAGAATGAAAAACATATAATTAATCCTAATGCTTACAACAACCATGAATCACATACATGCACACCAAGCATGAAAACATGTATGAATACCTACTCTTTCCTTGAGGTCCAATCCTACAACTTCACCTTGATGGTCTGCATATCCTGCTCTATCTTATCCAACACATTAGCATCATAACATACCAATATCATCATGATGATCTAATTCCATACAATGACCTTATGTGCAACAACCTTACTCAAACCAACGAAAACTTTAACACATGCAACCACTTGACATGTATAACCAATCATTAATGACCAATGCATGTCCCTCATATAGCATCACATAAGCAAGCCTACAATGAAAACACACAAGCATGACCAATATGTGACCTAGCATAAGCAATAAACGCATACACAACTTGTAGCAACATGTAAGTAAGCATGCACAAACAATACATAAGAAATAACTACACATAACCAGACATACACTCATGACAACATGTTGAAAACAATACCATAAGCACTTCCCTGTCAACAACACCATGGCCAACACAAAATGGATGCAACAAGAACATATAGACCACAAGCATACTACACATGCATTCAACCAACATAAATGCATGATCAACACACCACCCATCCACTCCGAGAGTTGAACCAGGATTTGATACCACTTTGTAGCACCCTCCTCCCACATCTACCCAAGTAAATTTCCAATCAGAGTAAACATGTGATGATAGGCTACTGATACAAGATTCAACCTCCTCGATGTCCTTGAGGGAGTTGAACTGACAAAAACCTAACACACACACACCTTACACAATAGCAACAACATCCTTAGGAGGTAGCCCAGCCTTCAAGACCCCTAACCCCTGAGGGAGACTCAATTTATGACCCTTTTGGACTGTAGCCGCAGGCATGCAAAGGCAAGGTAGTGACTGGGAGCCTATAGATGCAGGCACAAAAAAACAAGAATGTGGCCAAGTCACCAATTGGTCATTTGTGTGCCTACAACTTTAGGATGTGTGCCACCTTTTCATCCCCAGAGCCCAGGTCACTGCCGAGAACTTCATGAAACTTTAGGAGATGATAAATAACATTAAAAAAAAGGTATGGAAGCAATAACATCATCAAGAACTCATCTAAAACCCTCCCAAGCTTGAAAGGAATTTCATAAAACATATCACAGACACAGGGGTCTCTTACTTATTTGAGAATCACTAAGAAGAATCAGCCCCTTAAACCATTAGCTACAATACAATCTATTTTACCATGGTTACATTTTTCATTCATTTATAATCATAAATATGGAGAGAGGCATACCGCATTGTTGTCGCAATACATGTCAGGAATTTATGGTAGCTGCGACACTGCTCTGGAAGAGGATCCCAAAGACCTTATTATCCTCAATGTGCTTCTTATCCTTAGATTCCAATAAGTGAGCATACCAAGTGCCTTCGCACATCCCCTGAGGGAGCTCTGGAATGATCAACTCCTCAAGTTTTTCCCAGGCGACTAGTTCTATTAGAAATAATACCCATGAATAGAAAAAAGGTGTCCCTTACTCCTGGGATTCGCGGACATTGGCTAGAAAATTTTTGCACAAGTACTTAGCCCAATTGAAAAAAACACCCTTCGCGTACTGTCCGACAAGCTGGATTACATAGGCTGGGACAGTCACAACTTGGCACTTCCTCATTAGTTTTCAGGCTAAGAGCTGAGTTCCCATCTACGTAGGAGGGTCATTGATAGTCTGGATCACAAACACACACTGATTTCATTGTACTGCATAGGTCTCCTGGACAAACGCAGTGGTAGTGACTTCGTACTTCTTTCCAACCTATGCTAGTGGGTGCGGCCCTTGCATTGGGAGGCTTGTAATCTTGTGGATCAACGCAACATCGATAGGGACCCTCTCGCGAATCCATAAGAAACCATTGTGAATTAGAGCGAGCAACTACCGAGCCAACCGATTTGTAACATTGTAATGGCCAAAGTGGGGCATTCGGAGCAGATTCAGAAGTCCAGATCCTGCCAAGCTGCATACCCAGCGCTGAGGTACTACCATGACTGTATCATCCTTATGGATTGTATGAAAGTATAGGGCAGAGGTCAATTCAGGTAGGGCGTCATCGTACGCCAAATAGTGATCATCAAACTTGACCTCATGGAGGCATCTGCAGGGATCACTGAGGACGGTGACTTATCCTAGGGTTAGTGGGTTTTGTAGGTAGGTGATGAAGCCATCCAATTTTTTTGGCATTCACGTAGATAGCCTTCGTGGCTGGACAAAGTGGGGTAACCAACTGATCGGGTTAGCCAGGAGAGCACCTTCTTGTTCATCTTGTTCTGAGGGTGGGGGCTTGGCATGTCTTGGGGAGCTTCAAGGTTGTCTTGTTGTTTTCGGGTTTTTCCCTGAGCTTTGAGCTTTTTCCTTGCCTTTCCTTGTGACCATTGGGGGGGACTTCTGCTAATTCAGGCTCAACCTCCAGGGCTTCTTCATCATTAGGTTCGGTTGGGGCTGAGGGTTCGGCAGGGGTAGTAGCTGGCATCCTGACACGAAAAATGAATCTTAGCTCTCGGTGATTACTATGATACAGAGGAGGTTGACCAGACATGAGAGGGCCACTGTGGTTATGAGGACGCTTGTTACTCCAATGCTTGAAATCTTTTACATCAGCTACAACCTGAGCATAGGATTTAGGTTTCCAAAACCGATGTTTTAAGGCGTCCTTAATGTTTTGAATAGATGTGGCCCCATTTTGGGATACGTACCCCATATACCAGTCCAAAGCTCTTTCTTCAAGGGCTAGGGATAGCTGCACTTTTTTCACAGTATCGCCCACCACACCCTATGCAACCCATACCAAGTCTGCCACAAACCAGAATCGATCCATGTATTCATTGGTCTTGCCTTTAAAGGTAGGTAATTTCAAGTGTGCCACCATGTCTCCCTTTTGATAGGTTTCTCACCTTTTTTTTTCAATACCCAAAACCTTTCTCCAAATTCTCGTGTCCTAAAAACATAACCATTTGTTGGCTCGAGGGGTCCTGACCTAGGTTCAGAGCTCAAGGTTTACCAACAAACCCCTATACTACTGGCCCTTTCGGCAGTGACCTGCTTTTGCAGGTCAAAGTCTCACCCGAAGTAGTATGGGTGGGTTCTGGAACCAGGTTTCCGCACCCTAAGAAAGGATAGGTAAGGCAAGAAGGGCTACGTTAGACCCTGTAATTCCCAGATTACCTCATTCTGCATAGGGTCACTTAGGTCTCAATTCGCATCCACGTGCACTAGATCTATAATTATATGCTTTTACGAGAGTAGCACAGTATTGTATAACAGAACAGAACAGATCTAGATACAGAAACACACTTACACATATCTTCGCAGCTCAAATATAGAAAATACACAATGCAGTAATTACCAACAGTTCACACAAAGAGTACTCACAGATTCAGTTCTCTATCAACCTTTCTTATTCATTCATTCATCAATTCCTTCTTACAATTCCCTTCCCAGCCTGTGCACACAGCAGCAGGGTCTGCACACAACTCGACTTGGATCTTCGCACACACAACCAGTAGGAGACCTTTCCCCTAAACCCAAACAGATAGCTTAAACCACAATTCGCATCAATATTTCATCATTCCTACCTTACAATACAAAAATGTTCCTCTATTTATAATAATCTAGCCTAGAAATTCCTATGGTCCACAAACCGTGGTTTTTGGACCCCTGGTTTACCCTTTTACCCATTACAACACTTTTGGGGCTTTGATCCACCCCAAAACCCCTGCGCTATATTAAATCTAATTAACAGTATTCAAAATGGACTAGTTTCACAGCTTGTGGGAGACCCTGTTCCAACAACTAATTTCATAAATAAATACGAAATAAATACCTCATACCTTTCCAAAGACTTTTCCATTTCCTTTGCCAATTTCCTCCCATAATAACTGAAGTGAACACATTCTTGGATATTTTTCCCACCTTTGAGCTTGGAATACATGTCCTGTCAAACATGGCCTTATATGTTTTTACATGTATTTTTCACCAGGGCTGTTACAATCCCCTTCCAAACCGGGCATTTGGGAGAATTTCCATGCATTTTTTCTCTTTCCTGGGGTGTTCCCAAGGATTCACTTGAAATTAATATGAAATTGACATCCACCAATTGCTAAAGGGTGGATAGAGAGTATAATAATTTCCAATCTCAAACAAAGGATCCCTACCCATGCGAACCTCGGATCCATTTCCAATTTTCCAAGCAAGCCATTTTTCAGTCAATGGAAAAGGCCACCATATATTTCCATAAAATAGAACCATTTGAAGATTTAAAGTGCTATTTGATCCAAACTATTTTTATGAGACCCCTGAGACACTTTATCATAGAGAACTTGTTTTAAATGTTGTTACCTATTATTGTATGCTAGAGGTTTCATCTAGTAAATGCCTTAGTGAAAAGGAAAAAATTATTGTGTCACCAACCTCGAGGTTCCTTAGGTACTGCCAATGTTTTTCAATGAATCAGTGATATACCATGGGATTATTTAGATCCATTCCATAAGTATCTAAAACTAGGCCTGCGGATTCTATTAATGATTCCTTTATGGACCATTGCAATAGAAAACCAGTAAATAGGAATGCTTTTGAGCATTGTTTTCCTTAATATGAGTTTAGCGTTATGGGAGAGGAAGGGATGGTTCCATTTAGAGTTGCAGACTTATATATTCTTTAGTGGAAAACCCCAATCCTATTTTTTATATTTATTGGGTTTCAAAGAAAATCCCTAAATATTTGATGCCTTCCTTCAGGGATTTTCCGAAATGGGGAAGAGTTCAAGGGACAAATAATGAGCAGGGATTGGAACCTGATTACAAATAATTATATATTTTATAGTTTTAATAACTTCACCCATGTAAATAAAAAATTAATAGATAATATATTTTAGTTTAGTGATGCCCCTTTTGTGATCCCTGTAGCAAAAGGACATTATCCAGACATAGAAAATGTGAGACCTATCCAGATTCTGAAAAGAAAATCCCTTGATGTCACTTGAAACATTTTTTGAGGTAAAAATATTGTGGAGATACTTAGTAACCAAGACAAATAATAAGGGAGAGTAGGGGCAACCTTTCCAAATTCCTTTAGAGGAATTGAAGAAACTAGATGGAGCCCCATTGATAATAATAAAATATGAAATAAATTGGATACAATTCATTATCGGATTCACTACAAGAAATGCCATTTTGATATGTATTAGGAGGAGATGAATGAAATTATAATAAAATATGTAAAACACTTTTGAAATATAAATTTTATATATGATGGTGTTGGATTTTGTGACCTTGATATGATTCATAACTTTTTGAACAACCACTACAACATTCAATGAGTTACGATTCTATAAGAATCCCAATTTATTTGGAGATATATATGAGCTAATAAGTATCTTGAGTTATATAAGTGATCATTTCAGGAGATACTTTTATAAAGGAAATTACAATAGGAAATAGGGTAGAAATCATATAAGAATTTTCCTTCTTGAGATTTACGAACTAAGCATAAGAAGATGGAGTTGATAAATCCAATAACTTTTCCCTGTCCTTTTGACTATTTAATCATATTTAGCATGTAATCATTGAGAAATGCCTAGAATCATATATAAAATTCTACATGGAAGCCATCCAAGAAAATCCTTTTATATTTTTTCATGGAATTTAAAACAACTAATAATTTATCATCTAAAACTTCTTCTATAAGTAGGAAATTCATCCCTTATAAAATAGAGGTATGGGAGAGAGAAATTATTTGGATAATATCCTGTGTGGTACACCTATAAAGGTATTGATATATATATTGGAATTATCAAACCCCTTGCTCATACTTCTCCTTAAAGGACTGAAAGGGAGCCCCAACATTAGACATGATTTCCCAAATATTGTTCCTCTATTTCCAATAGTTGGAAAAATGATGGAAAAAATTTATGTTCTTATCTCTTTATTCATGTCATATAACCCCTCTCTTTAGGATACATATCTCCTCTTCCAATAATAATGATGATTTCTCTATTTGTTCCATGGATTCATTTTTTAAATAGACTATGCTGAGACAGACCTTGAGTAGGAAGCATAATGGAGGTCATTGAGGTTTCATTGAATTTGTAGAAATTATTTTTCTAGATTAGCTTGATGGGCCTTAGCCCAAGCCCAAGATAACGTTCTAAAATTAATGATATTATCCTTTAATTGTTCCATGTATGTAAGATCCTCTTGAGATGACAATTTTTCGGAAGAGTATTGAATGAGCGCACAATAGTCTTGCGAAAAAATCCATGTTGGATTGAAATATAATGGATATACATTTCAATTGGCCCTTGAATTAAAATACAAAATAATATGTCAATGGTTATAAATTTCGTCTGATTCAATAGTGGATTTGATGGCAGGATGAAAATTCCAGATCATTTTTGAAATGAGAAAACGATTAAGCCATTTTATAGCTTCATTTCTTTTATAATTCCCATTTATCCTGGTGGAAAGAAGCTTGATGGGTTTTATATCACTAATATAATGTATGGAGAGAAAATTCCTCACACTTATGGCTCCATCCCATGATAAGGCCACTCGAATCCAGAGGCATCCAAGAAACATAAGGACTAGGAAATTAGAAAATGCTCAAGAATTATTTTTTCTCTATCACCATGGCACATAAACTCTTGAATTAATAGAAAATGAAATTTATGAATTGAAAGCATCATTTTAAGGGGTAATATTTTCAGGATCCCACTAATTCATCAACATTGAAGGAGAGGATAGTCATTTTTTGGAGGATAGGAGGGATCTATCTACTATATGTGGCCTAGCTATGGGGACTTGTTTCCATTTTTTGATCCCAACCAATGCCCTTGTTTAGGAATTGTAAAGGGTCGAGTTGTGTCCAACCTAGTTTTAAATTGGTAAGTCTAGGTCTAAGCCACCAGAGGTAGGGGAAGGGTAAAAAATATTAAAATGGGAGTGAATGTCATAACAGGATATATAATCCTAAGGGACAACATGATGTAGTGGTGGGGGTGGGGGAAGAGCATAAATGGGACAAGTAGAATTGGGAATGGAGAGGGGAAAATGGGAAACATATGAAGCATGAATTGAATAATAAGGAGGATAAGTGATGGGAGAAGAGGGAATGGGGATTGGGGAAATTAGGTAGAGAAGATGGAGGGAGGAGGGAGAGGCAATAGTAAGGGTAGCAGAGGGGATAGAGAGAGGAAAAGAGGATGACAATGGAGGGGGGAACATGCATACCTGTAGAAAACATGAAGCCATCAACATTTGAAGTTCATTTTTTATAACCACCTAGAGGAGGAGAAGTATAAAAATAACATATAGAGTAGTTACACATGGTAGATGCACGAGATGGAGTGACACCTTTAGGAAGAGATGTGCGTCTACAAACATACGAAAGTTTTAAATGTTAATTGGTAGCTCAGGGAAAAATTCCCTCCTTTAGAAAACCTTCCTCATCTAGAGAATACCCTCTTTTCCCTTGGAAGAATTTAATTAGGTCAAGGAAAAATATAGTTTTTAATGGAAAGCCCACATGTGCAAAAAAGTACAAGTTTTACTAGGCAAGCTAATTTAGCCACAAAATAAGCATATAAATACGTCATTTTTCACATCACTTTGGAGCATCACATCAACACATCTTCTATTCATTTTTTGGTTTGTTCAAGTATGAAAATTGTATTTTATTTTCACATTTTCGAAGAGGATAGAGATTCATTTTTTATTGGGTCGAATTCTACTTTTGTCTTGGACTTTCTCCAACGTTGAATTTTGGTGTTTGGGCTAGGTTGAATTGATTTTGACTTTGGATTTTGCATATGTTTGGGAGGCCAAATTATTTAGAAAGGAGAGAAATTTTTTCTTAGCACTTTGACCTTACTTGGTCCCAAATCTGAAGCTACTACTTGAAAGCATAGTTGTCTTTGACTTTCACTAGTTTTGGAGCCACCTTTTGGGATTGTTTTCACTTGCCTTTGACTAGAAAAAGAGGACGATTTTTTTTCTACCAAGATTGAAAATTTTGGAGGCTCTTTGGCTACTGAATGTTGACTTGTTAAAGAATCATTTGTTTCTATTTACTTTGACCAAATTTGACTTGTTGAACAAATTTTTGTTTTGGGCTTGTCTCTTGAATATCGGATAGTGAATTTTTGGATAAGTAAAAGAATTGAATTTGACTCTTTATTGTTGGATTGGAACACTGCATCTCTTTACTAAAATTTTTATTGCAATCTAATAAAAGAATAATTTGAAAGGGTTTTCCCCCTTATGGTGTTTTTCCTTGGTCTTTGGACAAATACTATGTATGTCTTGTTTCATGTTCTTTGTTGTCTTCTATTGCATTTGAAGTATTGTTCTATATAGAATTTCTATTTTTCATCGAAAGATTAAACTTATTTAAAGTGGTTTCTAATTGAAGAAAGCATTGGTATAAATAATTGTACTAACCATAGAAAAGTGTAAAATTAATATGATATCAAAGCTAAGGTGAAGGCAAGCCCAAGGAGACAAGAGACTAAAGAAAACATATTTGGAGCAATCATATTTGAAATAAGTTGAATGATCTTATTTGACTTGGTCAATATTTCTACCTCATACTTCAAGGATACAAATAATTTGGGTGACTCATCAACTTTTTATGCTTGGAAGGTCAGGTTGGAAGTAATATTGGATGATAGTGATGTCTTGGAATATGTGGAAGGAAAATTTCCTGAACCACCAGAAAATTTTCTTGCTTCTGCCAAGTCCAAATATAAGAAATGTGAGCTTAAAGCCAAGAAAATTCTATAGTGATTATTTGAAAAATCATTTCCTTACTTATTTTATATAATTGAAGAATTATAAGGACATATATGATAAGTTGGTTGGGATGTATGAGGTCAAAATTTTGAATCACATTATTTCCTTGGAGAATCAAATCAAGGAAATTAAGATGAACAAGGGGGAATCTGTGCAACCCTATGTTATTGCGATATCCCATCTAAGGGATAAATTATAAATTTTTGGAGAGAATATATTTTATAACGAGTTGGTGCGTGTTACTTTTCAAGGTATTCCTCCTATTTTGGATACCTCCATCACTAATATTAACAAAAATGACAATTTCCCTACATTTTATGAGCTCATTGGAAAGTGTACTAAAGAGGAAACCAAGATGATATCTAAAGGGAGAATTCAAATGCATGAAGAAGGATAGACCTATAATTATGGTATTCAAGACAATAATATAAAATGAAAGGGGAGACCATTTCATTCAAGAAAACATGCCCATGATTTAAAGGAATCCCATAGAAGAGGGAGGAGTATTGAATATTTCAATTTCCATAGACATGGCCATTATGCCTGAGATTGTTTAGAAAAGAGAGATGCTCCAAGATCCAACTACAACAACAATTATGGATTCAACAACAAAAAATTTAATGATAGAAGAAGAGGATATGATGGAAGAGGGAGAGATGGTATAAGAAGAAGAGATGCTTCTAATGACCGTGAAGAAGGACAATGTCCTTAAAATAGATCAAGGAACTCCTGGTATCAAAACAATGTTGTTGTCACTCAATCTGAATATAATCTTATTTCTACGCTTTCTAGTTCCTCTCCTCCATATTCATGTGATAGTTTGTTGGTAGATAATGGGGCTTCTAGACATTTCTCTAGGTATCAGGAAGTTCTCAAAAATATGGTTGAGAGGGTAACTAGTATAAATATTGTTCTTGGAGACAACTCTACATATCCAAGGAAGGGTTATAATTATGTCAAATTTCATTTGGATTATGGGGACTCCATTTTCGTTGATGATGTTATGTATGTTTTACGATTAAAGAAGAACATGTTATCTATGTCTACAGTGGAATAAAAATGGATGATATTTGCCTTCATAAGAGGAAAGGTCATCACCTTGCCTATGGAATCTCACATGAGGGATGGATTTACCCTGGGATCTAGAATTTAAGGACTCTATAGAGTCAATGGAATACCACTACCAGAAATAGTACATGATAACAATGATCAAAGTGAGTTATGTCATCAAAGGTTTTCTCATGATCATTATGAAGCCCTTCCCAAAGTTAGAAGGATGGTTTTGGGATTCCTGATGTTCAATAACCGTGATGGAGTATGTCAGGGATGTTTCAGTGGAAAGAAGTCAAGGGGACCGTTCCCCTCCAACAAAAGAAAGACTTGTTATATTCTACAACTCATACACTCTGAACTATATGGTCCCATGCTCATAAAATATTTGGGTATCAATCTATACTATATAGTATTTGTGGATGAATTCTCCCAAATACATGGATATTCTACTTGAAAAAAAAGGAAAAATAATTTGATATTTTCGAGGACTTCAAGGATCTGATAGAGAATCAAACAGGGAAAATCATCAAGGTATTTAGCTTTGAAAATGGTAGCTAATATAATTCTAATGAGTTCATTAACTTTTGAAAAAAGGATGGAAAAATAAGGATACTATTGTACCCTATAATCTCAAGCATAATAGTGTGGCTAAAAGAAAGAATAAGACTATCATGGAAGCTTCCCAAGCCATGTTGCATGATAAAAATATGCCAAGGTTTTTTTCGGGGAAACCACTAATACATTTATCAATATTGATAACATGATCCTCTTCAAGCTCTAAGTGACAAGACTCCCCAAGCCGTGTTCACAGGTGTGAAGCCTGATGTTGTAAATCTAAGGATATTAGGCTTCCCCGTATATTTCCATGTGTCAATGAAAAAGAGGAACAAGATGCAATCCATTGGAAATAAAGGTATATTTGTTGGGTATTGTGATAATTCTAAATTTTTTATAATATATGTGCTTGGTCTAATGTTGAGTTTATAATGGATGTGAATTTAGATGAAGATGTTTTCCTTGGAGAAGCAAGGGATATTACTCATCATTCTCCTATTGACAACAAGGATAATGATGTGGACCTATTATAAGGTCCTTTTATGCCAAAGAAAGAGAAATATGTTTCCAATGATCCCATGGAGCCTTTGGACTCCTTGGATATTCCTCCATGTGATCCCCCTGTCAGGAGGAGACCCATTTGGCTTCACAATACATTACAAGATCTTGAAATACATGTCGTTGCTAGAGGTACCTTGAGAGAAAGAAATAAGCCATGTCGGTATGAGGTATATGTTGTAGCTATGAGATCCATCATACAAGTTTAACCCAACACCTTTGAATAAGTAGTGGAAGAGAAATTTTGGGAAGATGCTATGACCAAAGTGTATGAGGCTATCATGAAGAATAATATTGTGTGGGATGTTGTTCTGAGACCCAAGGGTAAGTATACCATGACATAAAAATGGATATACAAGATCAAGCATGGAGGTGATAGAAGTATTGAGAAATAAAAATAAATTTTCGTGGCTATAGGTTTCTCCCAGAAAGAGGGAGAAGAGTATGATGATATATTTGCACATGTTTCTTGCTATACCACTATTAAATCTATTTTTTCCCTTAATGCTAGTGAAGCATGAACTCTCATCAAATGGATGTAAAGATTTAATTTCTTCATGTCATACTACATGAAGAAGTATTTGCTGAAAAATCATTGGTATTTGAAGTACATTATAAGAATGCTCAAATTTGTAGGTTGAAGAAGGCCCTTAATTGTTTGAGGCAAGCCCCTAGAGCCTAGTATTCCCATATTGACAATTACCTGGTGAAGCTTCGATTCACGAGAAGTAATGTTGACATGAACTTCTACTTCAAAGTGGTCCAATTTATGCCTCTTATTTTGGCTTTATATTTTTATTATTTACTCTTAATAGGCAGTGAGACGTTGATGCTAGATTGTAACAGGGAGCTGACCTTTGAACTTGAAATGAAAGATCTTAGTTTGATGCATTACTTCCTCGGATAAAAATTGTGGCAAAATCCTAAAGATATGTTCCTTTCTCAAGGAAAATATGTTGTTAAATTATTGTAGATATTTGGAATGGTAGAATTCATGTCCTTGGCCACATTGATGGAGATTAACTTCAAGAATTTATGTGGGGATGTTGTTGGACCTAACTTGGAAGATCCCTCTAGGTATCGACAGTTGATTGGGGCATTGATGTTCCTAGTTAAATTTTTTCGGACATATATTTTTCTATTAACACTTTGATTCAATTCATGACTAATACTATTCATTCAAACTAGGTTGGTGGAATGCATGTGCTAAGATATTTTCATGTGATGATTAATCTTAGTCTAAGATATACTATTGAAGATCTGAGGCTTCATGTGTACATCGATTCTTTCTAGGCCAGAAAAATTATTGAGAGGAAGAGCACATCGGTGATTTTCTTTAGTTTGGCATCAACCATGTTATCTTGGATGAGTAAGAAGAAAAATTTCATAGCTTTGAGCACGACGACCTAGAGTATATTGTTTCTAGCATGCCTAACTGTGAAGCAATATGGTTGATGAATCTCCTTGGAGATTTTTTTTAGGAGGTATTGGATGTGATTGTGATATATTGTGATAACAATGTGTGATTTGAGTAGTAGAGAATCCCATGTTTCCTTGCAAGTCGAAGAAGATTGAGATAAGGTATCACTATATAGGAGATATGGTGCACAGAGGAGTCTTGAGACTCCACCATATTTTTACAGACGAAAAGATAATAAAAATTCTCACCCAGGCTTTGTCGAAAGGGAAGTTCTTAGTCTGCAAAGAGAAACTTGGAATGATGGAGGTGACCCTCTCAAGATCCCTATTGTTTGAGAATAATCAGTTATGTTGTTCCCCCTTATTTTAACACACAAGGTGAGGAATTGAGTAGGAGAGATCCTGGGGTTGAGGGAACTTTGCACAATAGGATAGGGTGTCATCCTTACCCCTTCTATCAAGTTTGGAACTGTTAGCTACCTATAAAATTTGTTATATAAAAAGGTGGCTAAATCATTGTTGGAGCCTTCAATAAACAATTTTTATTGCTAAAAAATGTTATCTCTTGAAGACTCTTGAAGACATGCTGCCCTTTGTTCAAAACTTCACTGCTGTTTCCATTTTAAACTTTGAAATTCTGTTGATTTTATGAGGAGAAGACTGCAGCAAAACACCATTTTTTCCTTTCCTCCACTCAAATCTAACCTCGTTTTCTGCCCCTTCATTTCCTATGAAATTATTCTATTTTCCATTAGTTCCCCTTTTCCCCCTTCATAAAATTCCTCTTTACAAAGTTTAAAACTCATTTTTAAACTCTTCCGATACCCCCAAATCCATCAGAAAACTCTGAAAAAATCATAAAAATACACTTTTTTTGTATTATAGGCTTAAGCCCCTTTGGGCTAAGTCTTAAACCACTTCCCCACATATGCCTTGTAGCTGGAACCAAGCGCTGAGCCCATTTGGCGCTTATCGCATTGGAAAAATCAGAGTGTGCAAGTCAATTTCTTATGTTAAAGCCTCCGATGCGATTAAGCCCTCTGTCTATAAACCCCGATCATATTATTGTTTCATATAACCCATGGGCCCGCATATGGTGCTCAAAACATTGTAATAAACCATCTCCGATGCATTTTTCCCTTTGTAAAGTAAAAAAACCCACTTTTCCTATGTTTTGGTCTAAACCCACTAGAGAAATGTTTTGTAACGAAAATGGGTAGATTGAAAAGCCACGCATCAAAGTTTCAATGCGATTAAGCCCCATTTGTATAAACTTCTGCTCTCCGGTTTACTCCATATAACTTGCGCCCGAGACCAAGAGATAAAGTCCCGAAGCGCTAATCGCATCGGAGAAAGTTAATGGTTATATTGAAAAGCCTGACCTTCTGATGTGATTGGCCTTTATATATAAGCCCTGGGCCTACCGCACTCCATATAAACTAATCACCCCACAGATGGGTGCCAAGCCACTTCATAAATATAAACCCGCCCAATGTAATTCAACCTTTGCAATTCATGAAATTTGGGTTTTTATAAAGTGTTAAGGGGTTTTCCATCGGTACATGCTCTCAAACCATATCTGACATTGATCTTAAGTCGATCAAATGACCCGGGAAACATCGCATCGCAAGTTTTTATTGGGCGCATGTTATTTCCTCTCCCCAGTTGATGATCCCCGATCAATCATGAACCATTTATTTACTCCCCGCCTTCCTTGATCTGATGGCCCTCATTTTCCCCAGCCATTATCCTTTCCTCTGCCTTTGAACCCCTCTGATTCACTCTCGACCATCGATCTGATCTGCAGATTGACGGCGAGCGCTCGATCACATTGGTGCCATACAAGTTCTTCCCCCTACCGATCGCGTAGCTCCAATTGCATTTGGGCCGCCCATGTGTCGAGATCGGACGGTCCAGATTGTGTTTCCTGAATTTGGTTTAAAAACATGCAGCCCCGTTTATAATTTTTCTCAGCCAATCACATCCATTGATCTCTGTAGATCAATCGTAGGTTTTAACCTTGAAAAGAAATTATCTACACACGAATCTTATAAGAGAAAATAAATAATAGCAAGAGCATAAAACATAAAGTATATAAAAATATATATTTTCCCCTGGATCCCAAATTGAGATGACCAACTTGATTTTTCATTATATTCCTTTTAATGTTACAACACATATATATACATTCCGAAGCATACATAAACCCCAATCCATTAACCTTGGATTAGAACATAACCGTAATTCCCTTGACTGGATCTACAAAATACCAGGGGCTAAAAACCATCGTACCCCAAAACCATGTGCAAAATCATGCACAAAACATGGGTGGGTCTGCCTATGAGTGGGTTCGCACACCAAACAAATTTTCACCGGGCCGCTGCCCTGGACTCCAATAGTGGGGGCTACCTCCCCCCTTGTGACCCACCTCTTGTGCCCGGCGCACCATATAGCACATGGGGCTATTCGTGGAAAGAATATAACACATACCCAACATTCTCCCACTTGTTGTTTTCTTTCCACAGGGGGCCATAGGAGAGCTTAGTCATTGGGCCAATTCTTCAACACCCATTGTTTCTCTACACCAAGAGAACTTCTGAGCGCTCACAGACTTCGTCAATGCATCTGCAACATTCTTCAAAGTGTCCACCTTTACCAGCAACACCCTTTTAGCCTCAATCATATCTCTAACAAAGTGATATTGAACATCAATGTGCTTTGTCTTTGAATGATAAGCAGGGTTCTTAGCCAAGAAAATTGCACTTTGGCTATCACATTCTATCCTTATAGCTTGCTGTACCAACCCCATACTTGAACACAATCTTTGCAACCAAACTGCTTCCTTGCTTGCATGAGTGGCTGCTATGTATTCTGCATCTGTAGTTGAAAGAGCCACTACAGACTGTCTTTTACTCATCCAACTGACTACGCCTCCAAATAGGCTAAACACATACCCACTTTTAGATCTTCTTTGGTCCAGATCTCCAGCCCAGTCTGCATCAACAAAACCATGAATGTCCAACATTCTTTCCAATCCTGGTCTTCCCTGGTAGCACAAGCCATAATCACTAGTGCCACGTAAATATTTGAAAACCCGCTTCACTGCTGTCCAATGCTCCTTCCCTGGGTTTGACATAAACCTGCTCAATACTCCCACTGCATGTGCAATGTTTGGTCTAGTACAGACCATTGCATACATCAAGCTACCCACTACACTTGCATATGGAACACGGGACATATACTCCTCTTCTTCTTGTGTCTTGGGACACTGTTCAGCAGACAGCTTTACACCTACAGGAATAGGAACCTTCACCGGTTTACTATTCTGCATATTGAACCTCTGCAATATAGTCTCGACATACTTCCTCTGGTTTAACCAGAGCTTCCTCTTTGCCCGATCTCTCTTAATTTCCATGCCCAAAATATAGTTTGCAACACCAATATCCTTCATGTCGAATTTGGAGAACAGTTGGGTCTTCAAATCTTGGATAATTTCTTTGTCATTTCCAATCAACAACATATCATCCACATACAAGACAAAATAAATAACATGGTCACCAATTAATTTAAAATAAACACAGTGATCCTCCTTACTTCTGGTGAAGCCAAGTCCCCGTATATAGGTATCAAATTTCTGATACCACATCCTTAGTGACTGTTTTAACCCATACAGAGACTTCTTCAACCTGCATACTAGTTCTTTCTTACCCTTCACCATAAAGCCTTCAGGTTGCTTCATGTAGATCTCCTCTTCTAGATCCCCATGAAGAAATTTTGTCTTCACATCCATCTGTTCTATCTCAAAATCAAGTGCAGCAGCAACAGATAAAAGTAATCTAATCGAAGTAACTTTGGCAACAGGAGAAAAAATATCACCAAAATCAATTCCCGGCACCTGGGAATAACCTTTCGCTACCAACCGAGCTTTGTATTTCTCCACCTTGCCTTCTACATTCATCTTCTTTTTAAACACCCATTTGCTCCCGATGGGCTTCCTTCCAGCCGGCAACTCCACCGAATCCCATGCCTCATTTTTGTGCAAGGATGCCATTTCATCAACCATGGCCTCCTTCCAGAGTTTTCCATCCTCTGAATCTACTGCCTCCCTGACAATTCTGGGATCATCATCAGTTATAGTTAAGGCAAAACCTGAACAAAAAATAGATGGACTATACCTTTCTGGTTGCCTTCTTTCCTGAACTGATCTTCTCAAAGCTGGGGTTTGTGGCTCTTCCTCTTCTGAATCTTCTTCTGTTGTAGAGTCTAATTCATACTCCTTTAGCTCAAACTCTATCTTCTCAGGTTCCTTTGGTATGATTTCATGTTTAACAACATCTTTCACCTCTCTAAACACCACATCTCGGCTGTACACAACCTTCCTTGTTTTCGGGTTCCAAATCTTGTAACCTTTTAAACCATCCTTATACCCAATAAAGATGCACCTTTCAGATTTATTATCCAACTTGGTCCTTTTCTCCTTTGGAACATGTACATATGCATCACATCCAAATACCCTTAGATGTAAAAGAGAGGGTTTCTTACCAGTCCATACCTCATGTGGAGTCTTATCCTCCAACACTGATGAAGGTGATCTGTTAACCAGATAGCATGCAGTCTCCACTGCCTCTGCCTAGAATTCTTTTCCTAACTCGGTACCACTAAGCATGCTTCTTTTCTTTTCCATCAGCGTTACACCCATCAATAACAGTGCTACCTTGTAGCTTGTATAGAGTTCCAGTCCGAACTCCTCGCATTAATACTAGTGCTCCCCGAACCATCTTGCAGGCATCTTTCTCGAACACTGTTTTTACACCTGCATCATCCATCTTGGTTACAGAAATCAGATTTCTGGCCAATGCAGGAATATGAAGAACACCAGGAAGTGTTCTAATCCTTCCACCTTGCAGCTTTAGCTTCAACTTTCCATGTCCGACGATTCTAGCCTTCCTATCATCCCCTAGGAAGACATCACCACCATCATATTTCTCATACTCGCAGAACCACTCCCGATGGGGACTGAAGTGAAAGGATTCACCTGAGTCAATCAACCATGACTCATGATCTACATGTGTATTTGAAGAAGAAGCCAAATACACATCCCCACCTTCATCCGAGGTGGTTTTTTCCTCTTCAAAAGGAGCATCATCAGGTCACTTTCCTTTCTCAGGAGCTTTAGATCTGCAGTCCTTTTTGTAGTGCCCTTCCTTTCTGCATTTCCAGGATACCTTTACAAACTTTCCAGGAGATTTAGATCTCCCTCTAGATTTGGATCTCCCACTCTAAACCTTATTCTTGTTTCTTTCTTGGGAACTTCCTCATACAGATAAGGCATCTCCATTTTGACCCTCCATATTTTTCCGTCTCATTTCCTCCGACAGCAAGGTTGAGGCAATGTCATCAAGATTCAAGGTAGTTGTATTACTACCTATTGCAATAACCATACTGTCCCACGAGTCTGGTAGAGAACACAAAAAACTGATGCACTTATCTTCATCTAAGATTTTAATATCAATAGATGACAGCTGACTTACCACAGTATTGAAGGCGTTCAGATGCTCTGTCATCGAGTCTCCATCCTTCATCCTCAGGTTATACAGCTTTTTCCGCAGGAACAACTTATTCACCAGAGACTTAGATTGGTACAAAGTCCCAAGTTTTTCCCACAATTTATTTTCTGTAGCTTCCCTAGATACATTCAACAATACTGAATCTGATACACACAACCGTATTGTGCTCTTAGCCTTCCGATCCAGTTTCTTCCAGTCTTCATCTGACATTGCCGTTGGTTTAGTACCGGGATCTATCGTGATCCACTGATCTTTATCCACTAGCAAATCCTCCATCTTGAGCTTCCACAACTCAAAACTCTGACCATTAAATTTCTCGATCTCTATCTTTCCGCCGCTCGCCATCTTCTTTCACTGCAAGAATCGATCCCACAGATCTCCTATTGAATAGGGTCTACCTCAGGCTCGAAAAAAAAACCCTGAGCAGCAAAGGCGTCCCCTTGAAGCTGAAACAACTCTGATACCAAATGTAGGTTTTAAACCTAAACATAAATTATCTACACACGAATCTTATAATAGAAAATAAACAATAGAGAGAGCATAAAACATAAAACAGATAAACACAAAGATTTTCCCCTGGATCCCAAATTGGGATGACCAGCTTGATTTTTCATTATATTCCTTTTAGTGTTACAGCACATATATATACATGCTGAGGCATACATAAACCACTATCCATTAACCCTGGATTAGAACATAACCGTAGTGCCCTTGATCGAAACTACAAAATACCACGGGCCGAAAACCATCGTACCCCAAAACCATGTGCAAAATCATGCACAAAACATGGGTGGGTTTGCCTATGAGTGGGTCCGCACACCAAACAAATTTTCGCCAGGGTGCTGCCCCAGACTCCAACAGTGGGGACTGCCTCCCCCCTTGTGACCCACCTGTTGTGCCCGACGCAACGTACAGCGCGTGGGGCTAGTCATGGAAAGAATATAACACATACCCAACATCAATGGCCCTTATTGACCCTTCTTCCACTTTGTTCTTTTTTCCATTTATCCCCAGACCAAATCCTAACTGTTGATCTTATACATCTAAAGATTCTTATTTAACCCAATAGGCCTACCTCCTGTGGGTCCTGCCTTCCTCCAGATGTGATCTCTGCCATCGATCTCGCGATTGGACAGTCCATAATAAAACCACCCTTCCCACTTCTACTCACGCATCTTTCCAAATTCGCGCTCGCTCTCCGCCGTTAGATCTGAGACCCCAGATCTAACGGTTGAAGCGCATTTTCATGTAACTTTCAATACAGAGGTTAATTTTCAAAAAATCACGCGATATAAGTTGTTTTCTAAAAGCCACATGTTGGGCGGGAACACATATCGTGTTCAAAAAGGAAAAACTGCCTCCCCACCCTTTCGCTGCACGAAACCCACGGTTTTACCTCCCAAAACCACTTTCTCTCTTCTCCGTTGTGATTCATCATGTGCCTCCTCAGTCGTTGATCCTTATGAGCCAATCTCATCTGACGGGTCATGTTCCTCCAGAAACCCATTTGACGTTTAATTCATTTTTTCCTCCGTCAAAGTTTTTTAAACCTTATCTCATTATATTTCCATAATTTCCATAATATGGCCATTTGCATTATGTTTTCTCCCGATTAATCCTGACCATCGATCTTTTCAACTCAACGGATTTGACCTATTTCTTCCCACCGCTCTCCTTTTGACCACTTTGTGCAAATCTCCACCGTTGGATGTTGTCATCCAATGGCCTCGCTCTTCCCCACAACCTCTGAAGAAGTTTACCCAATAACGTAGGATTTTATAATATTTTTTGTGTTTTGTAGGTTTTAAATGGTTTTTCCATTATATTAAAGGAAAACCAAAGGCCAGGGATGATGATCCCCCATGCCTTTATGCATACAGAAATATCATGTAACAGGGTCCAAACTTCACGTCTCGTCGATACTTCATGGGCATTGATGCCATATGGACCCTTTGCAGAACCTGCACATCAACAAGACACAGTGAATTAAATCAAAACAAAAGAGTATCAGTGTTGAAGACCTACCACAGTAGAACTGAAGATTGAAGAGAAATTCCATAGTTTAATGGATTACGGCTAATATCAATTATCAAAAGCCTAATCCATTGGATTAAACACAATTAAAGAAAATCATAAACATTTATCAGATAGAGGACACCTCCACCACCACATCAGAGGAAAATTGAGTCCTCTCAGCTACCCAATTCCACCTGTAACCTCAAGCATTCAACAGAGGCCGAATTATGATCAGAAAATCAAATATTTTCCTCGACGCAGCTGAAAAGTTAATTCTGCCAAAGGATCTCAATGCAAAATATCAGCAAAGTTATCACAACATGAAACAGAGCCTTGAAAATCAACAAAATCTCTCACCGAGCTTAATTCTTAAATGTAAAACAATTAATACAAATAGAACATCTATAAACTTCTCCATCGAGCCCCTCAAAGGCCGAGAAGCATTAAGTCTATATTACTTGACCTGGGAGATCTTTTGTCCCCTCCCACCTCCTCATTCCTTCTATAAATACTACTGTAGAACATGAAAAAAATGTTGGTTTTTGAACTTTGAAATATACTTGAGCTTGAATCTTCTACTTGTAAATAGTGTTCACAGGCTCTTGAAGCTCTGCTTGTGATTAGATAAGTTAGGCTGAGAAGTGAAGATGATTGTTGAACTGAAACATTTGACTTAAAGCTGTAACTGGTTTGAAGCATCAATACAAGCTGATTTATGTGATCCTGGTCTATGTCGACGATGATGTTATTTCTTATTGTGAATTTTTATTTTATTTTTGTTATCACTTTTTCCATCTTCTCTGATAAAGAACAACAAGCATAGAGTTAGGATTTACTGTATATCAGTACCGTTCTCTTACTAATAAGCTTTATCTAAACATTTTCTTCCAAATTGTGTTTTTTAGGAATGATTTAATTCAATTTAAGAAGTTAGGAATGTTGGCGTTCCCTCATCCTACTCTCTAGGCTAATTGTTATTCTTGAATGTTATTTTCAGTTTATGTTAATTTGAGATGAACTAAGGAATTTATGGTGAGCCCTGTCCTATAGTTTTATCCCCAAAGACTGTATGGAAGTTTCCCTAAGAGTGTGTTGAAAGTAGGCTAGGTTCAAAGTCCTTACCTGATCTTAGACTATTCTTCATTATTTTATGTGTTTTTCTTGAAAGTTTACCAAGTAAAGAAGAGCTAGTAGAGGTTTATGGTGGGCCCTGCCCTCTAGTTTCTTCTCCAATAGTTTCCTTTAAGTTTCCCTTTGTGTTTAATATGTTTTCTATTGAAAGTGTATCAAAATCTGGCTAGTTTCGAAGTACTTAGCGGATCTTAGATTACTTTTATGTATTTCTTAAGTGTATGTCAAAAGATAGCTAGTTTCAAAGTACTTACTAGATCTTAGACTGCTCTTTGTTCTTCATCTGTTTATTTCCCCTTCTTGTTGTATCATTCCATTCCATAAAATGAACTTTAAAGAGATCCTTAGATATAGATGACTTTCCCCATGGACCACTCTCGAACCTTGTTGTTTCAATTAAACCCTATTATGACTCCATATCCCAATGGACCAAAACTAGTGTTATATATCTCTTTTTAGCCAAAGCTTTTTCTGATTGCTTTCAACTTCACACCTTTGAAAATCTTTCCATTTAGAACTTTCCACTCAAATAATAATCATGCTCAACCATCTAAAACAAAACAAAAAAACCTTGGCCTTCGTAACTAGCCTAATATCATTACCCAAAAGTTTTTAAAGATAAATCCATATTTGCACTTGTTGGAGAGATCCCTCTCCGGATTCAGGAGGGCTAGATCCTAGAATCCCAAAGCAGTTGAAATAGTGTTTCTCGCTGCAGTCGGACTTTTTCCAATATTGATGATTATGAGGAGCTAACATCTCTGACTACTCCGCTGGGGACTGAGTTGAATTTTCTTCTTAGGTTCCCTTAAACACTTCATAAAACATTGTGAGTACAAACGGCCCTTTTCAAGCACTACCAAGTAATGGTAATCATGGTAAAACTTGTTTGAATCAGTGACAAACTAGGCAGACCCCAGGATTCTCACAAGAGTTTATCTAACCTTGAAAGATCAACTGGCTTAGCCATAAGAGTAGATTGTATATGTCTCATAACTGTAGCTAAGTTTTGAAACGGATTTATGACATTCTTAACAACCAATAGGACTAACAAATAACTCAGAAAACCCAAAAATATTTCAGATTGGTATTCAATAAACATGGTGGTGGACCATAAAACCTTTTACCTCCAAAAGAGCTAAAAACTTCCACTTGGTGACTCCACAGTCCTGAACAGACCTTAAGACTCCACTGGGAAGACCCATTATCATTATAATATCATTCAAACTCACTTAGAGGACTGTAGGATTAAAATTTGTGTAAAACAGTTTAGTTGACCTCTTAAAGATTGTCATATCTGGTTGAACTTTTCTTTTTTAGTTGGTTCTAAAAACATAGCATAGTAGAGCCTATCCTAACCCAGATCCACCTGAGATAGTTGATAACCCAGAAAGTATCCTTAGGAAGTCTCCTAAGATAAAATTTTCAATTGTTTTCAGATCACCCTTGAGAGCTAATTCAATTCCTGAAAATCTTGTAGCTCTATAACAATCACAAGCAGTTCTAAGAAATCCATTTAGAACTAGGTCTCTTGATGATTTAGATTAGTTAGATTCTGACTCTTCACTTTCATCTCCTGAAACAAGTGAACATCCTGGTAGTAGAGAAACAACACCACCCAATTCACATTTCCTGTCCAATTTAGGTGTCTCTCATCCAAGATCAGCTCGGCAATCTATTCCTGGTCCATCCACATCTGTTCACCCTACATCCACTGTTCAAACCACTCCACTTCAGCTCACTTTTTCTCTTGTCAATTTACCTCTTGTAAATCCACCTCCACCACATATCATGGCAGCATGGTATTCTCCCTTAGTCCTTCCTGTACCACTAGTCAATCTTTCATAGGACTATCAGTCCAAAATACCATTATATGATGCTAGTAATGCTACAAATGCATCACAACATGTGGATAAGATGAATGACTACTTTGACAGAAATGAAATTGATGAAGAATCTGTCAAACTAAGACTGTTTGCTCAAATTTTGGGGGGAGAAGTAAGAAAATGCTTTAAAGGATTAGCCCCCCATAGTATCAATGATCTCCAAGCCTTCCCTCAGAATTTCTTAAACAAATGGGAAGTGAAGAAGAATCCTCTCCAAATCCTCTCTGATTACAAGAACCTCCACCGAAACACTGGGGAAAGTGTTCAAGCTTACTGCACTAGATTTAATAGTGTGTATAATGCACTTCCCCAAGATCTAAAACCTCCACAAGGCTCAGCATTAAACAATTTTCCTCAAGGGTTTGACCCTAAAATGGCTTATCAGATGAGAGAGAGAGATCCTGCAACTCTTGAAGATATGAAAAAAAGAGATCTTGCTGTGGAAGTTAACTTAATGGAGAAAAGAGCAAGAATGAAGAATGAGAAGAGAGTGTCATTCAGAGAAGAATCCACACCTTCTACTTCCAGCTCAAAGATGGAAAGAATGATGGAGGAGATGATGAATAGAATGAGCATCTTTGAGAGAGCACAAGCAAGTCAAAACCAAACTGCTCCTCAAAACAAAAACTAGAACCAAAATCAAAATTTTAGAAGGAACCAACCTCCAAACAAACCTATGGAAGATGATCAATAGATCACTCCTCCCTTTCATCAAAACTATGTGAGTGAGATTGAGGAAATAGATGAGAAAATGGAGGAAGATTATATCAGCATGTTGGGAGTAGATAATTATGACTTTGAAATTCATTATGATAGAAAACAAGGTCTTTATACACCCTATGATGACAAAAGAGATGATGATGAAAGCTATTATCAAGACATGGATAATGTCATCATAGAATCTCAAAGGGAATACGACCTTAGAATTAAAACCAATCAACAAACTCCCAACATTAAAACCTCTGACAAATCTTCACAAAACAACATTGTAAGTAAACCCAAAGTTGTAAGACAGAAAGACAAAACAATGGCTGGAAATTTTGATAAGGGTAAAGAGAAAGGCACTCAAAACAATGAAAAATAGAGTGCAGACCTTAGCAGTACTAACACTTCAACTAGTACTCCTGTTCAAACTATTATGTCAAATGTAAATAGAACAAATCAGCAAGTTGATGTTGTTGATAAGGTAGCAGTTAACAAGGCTGAGACAAGCACTTCAAGGAATCAAATTCTTTTCAGCTTAGAGCAGGAAATCTCCAAAATTAAAATCTATGTTCCCTTGACTTAGTTAGCTGCCCAAAATGTATACAGGACACAAATTTTGAAGGCTTTAAACATAGAGGATAATAATGACATGGTCAATCTTAATGATGACCAACCAGAGCTTATTTTTGGTCCCAAAATTGAAGGTAGATATCAAGAGGGACCTGTTCCTCCCTTTTATGTAAGTTTAAACGTTCATGACAAGATTTTACATAGCGCTATGAATGATTCAGGGGCTTCTCATAATTTAATGCCTAAAGCTGTAATGGAGAGCCTGGGTCTAGAAATCACCAAACCTTATAAAGACCTTTACTCCTTTGACTCAAGTAGAGTGAAATTTTTAAGATTAATCAAATACCTCTGCATTAACTTAGCCCAGATTCCTGCCAAATGTTTAGTGGACATTGTTGTTGCTGATGTTCCCCCAAAGTATGGAATGTTGTTATCATGATCTTGGGGGGCTAAGTTACAAGGAACTATGTAGATGTACATGACCTATGCAACCATCCCTATGATTAATCAATCAAGAGGACTTTACAGGGAGTCCCATATGCAGTATACGGTGACTAGTCAAGACAGACCTCGAAACTCTCCTCTGTATTATGTAAATATAGGCCGTGATTCTTTTATCCTATTTAACGATGAAACATTCAGTGAAAACGTCACTTTAACAGAACTGATGGCTGATATAAAAGAGGGAGAGGACAACACAGAACTATTAAAAAAGTTTGCTGAACCTTTAAACCACAGAAAACTAAACACAGGTCTTGAGCTACAAGTCATACATCCATCGCTCTTGAACCATAACAGTCAAGAGAATAACCCTCAACTAAGTGAAAAATCAAAGGAATTAAAACAGATTCAATAGAGTGTTGATTTTCACGAACAAACCAAAAGCACTTTAGTTGAATCGGACAGTAGCCTAGATAAACCCGAGACTATTCCTCTATGGAGTATGTATTTTGACGGGTCATGCACTAGAACTAACGTTGGTGTAGGCATCTAGATTCGAAACACTAAGAACAACCACACAGAAAGAATTTCTTGTAGAATAAACTTCCAGTGTTCGAATAACATAGTGGAATATGAGTCCCTTCTTTTAGGCTTGCATTTTTTGAAAAAATTAGGAGCCAAAAGAATTAAATTTTATGGGCATTCAAAGTTAATCATTAGGCAGGTCAACGGGGAATGAAACACAAATCACCCCAGACTTAGGGCCTATCAAAACGATGTTGTGGATCTATTAAAAACTTTCGAGGAGTCCCGATTGATTTTTGTCCCAATAAAAAGAAATATCACTACCCATAGTTTAGCTTTTGCAGCTAGAACATGCTTAACGCCATACGAAACCACATAATGCACAACTCAGATTAAATTCAAACCAGTTGTTCCCGATAACGAAAAATATTGGCAAGTGTTTGATGGAGACAAACAAATAGAAGACTTCATGCAATTCAGAAATGAATTTGAACTGCATAGTTCGGATTCAGATTATGAAACAGATTGCAATAGTGAAGAAAATTTTCTTGGTGAAGAAGAGCAGTCTCCTGAGCTTGCCAATATTAATCTTTTGTCTAGAAAAATTGAAAGCACAATAGAAATGATCGGAGCATTAGAAACAAAAGAGTTAGAAACCCTGCAGTCTAAAGATCACGATTTTCCCAAGGCTCTGGCCCCTTTAGAAGAGTTGTTTGATTTTAACGATGTGGCCAAGAAGCCAAAACTGGAGCTTGTAGAGACTGAAGTGGAAGAGTGCAATATAGGAAGTAAAATAAAACCTATGATGATTAAACTGTCCAAGACTTTACCAGCTGACATTAAACTTAAATACATAGAGCTGTTTAAAGAATTTTCTGATGTTTTTTCCTAGAGTTACGAAGATCTTAAATCCTATGACAGTAAAATAATACAACAAAAAATCCCTCTCAAGAAAAACCAAAAACCATTCAAAAAGAAACTGCGTAGAATAAACCCTATTCAGCTGCCTTTGGATGAGAAGGAGATCAAGAAAATGTATGAAGCTGATATTATCGTCCCTATTAGATATTCTGAGTGGGTGTCTAATCTGGTGTTAGTTAGGAAGAAAACAGGGGAGATTAGGCTTTTTATAGACTTTAGAGATTTAAACAAAGCTTCATTGAAAGAAAACTACCATTTACCTAAGATGGACCGTATTTTACAAAGGGTAGTTGGTTCAAAAAGAATTTCTTTGCTCGATGGCTATTCAGGGTACAATCATATCTTAGTACACCCTGATGATCAACTAAAGACAACTTTTACTACACCTTGGGGCACTTTTATGTATGTGAAAATTCCCTTTGGTCTAATGAATGCTGGAGCAACTTTTCAGAGAGCCATGGACATATCATTCTTGGAAGAATTGGGCTACTTCATCATTATATACCTTGATGATGTTACTGTGTTTTCAAAGACAGATGAAGACCACTTAGAACATTTAAGAAAAGTTTTCGAGAAATGCAGAAAGTTTGGGATATCTTTAGACCCTAAGAAGACACTATTTGGGCTCCAAGAAGGTAAATTTCTTGGGCACATTATTTCAGAAGAGGGTATTAAGATAGATCCAAAGAGGATTGAGGCCATATTGCAAATATCTCATCCTCGAAACATCAAGGAGTTGCAATATTTCATTGGAAATATTAACTTTTTTAGAAGGTTCATACCCAACTTAGCTGAGCTCCTTAGGAATATAACAAACATGTTGAAAAAGGAGCAAGGGGTAAAATGGACCTTGGAAGCAAAGAAGTCCTTTGAGCTAGTGAAACATGCATTAACGAAAACACCGGTTCTAATCAGTCCTGAATTTTCAAAATATTTTTATATTTTTTCATCTGCATCAGAACATACAATAGTTGTCCTTTTACAAAAAAATCCACAAGGACATGAGCAGCCTATTGCATTCTTTAGTAAGGCATTGAGGGATGCCCCTTTGAAGTATAAAATTATGGAAAAGCATGCTTTTGCTTTGGTTAAAGCTTTGAAAGACTTTAGAGTATACATCCTTCACTCACACATCATTGCCTTTGTCCCAAATTCAGTTGTGAAAGACATTCTAACACATGACCCAGATGGTATGAGAGGTAAGTGGATAGCTGTTATTCTTGAATATGATTTAGAGATAAAGCCCACTAAACTCATCAAAGGCCAAGGTCTAGCTAGATTAATGGCTTAATCGAATTTTGAAGTTCTTGATATTAATATGATAAATGCTTTAGAGAATCAAGAGGAAACATCAATTCCCATTGTTGAAGACCATTTTATGAATTCCTCTTGGTATGCTGATATTATTTATTTTTTTCTTAATTTAAATACACCTCTTGGTTTGAAAAAAGAAAAGGCGAGGTTTCTGAAGTTAAAATATGTAAACTATTGCATTATAGATAAATGTCTTTATTGGAAAAATTCAAGTGGGATATTTCTTAAATGTTTTCCTGAGTTTGATGCAGAGAAGGTTAAGCACGAGTTCCATGAAAGAGAGTGTGGAGGCCACTTATACTGGAAAACAACAGCCAACAAAATTCTGAGGGCTGGTTACTATTGGCCTACTCCTTTTCTTGATGTTCACAAAATGATCATTTCCTGTCATAAATGCCAACTTTTTGAAGGCAAAAGGAAGCTGCTACCCTTACCTATGCATCCAATCACTGTTGAAGCTCCTTTTCAACAGTGGGGACTTGACTTCATAGGAGAAATCCATCCACCATCCTCTGCCCATCATAGATGCATTCTCACTACCACGTACTACTTCACCAAATGGATAGAAGCCATCCCTTGTAGGCAAGCCAATGATTCTGTCATTATTAAATTCATGGAGACTAATATTCTCTCTAGATTTGGCTATCCTACCCATATCATCACTAATAATGCAGCAACATTTGGATCAAAGAAGATGGTTGAGTTCTGTCACAAATATCAGATAACATTGGGGCATTCCACGACCTATTACCCTCAAGGTAATGGACTTGCAGAATCCTCAAACAAAATATTGGTGAACATAATCAAGAAGCTTTTGGAGGACAACAAGAAGTCCTGGCACACAAAGCTAGTGCATGCACTATGGGCTGACCGATCGACATTGAAGAAATCTATTGGTATGTCACCCTACTAGCTTGTGTATGGTACATATGCAATTTTTCCTACCAGCCTTGGTGTACCAGTTATGAAGTTTATTAAAGAGGTTCAGTCTGAAGAAAATGACATGATCAGAAGGATAAATCAAACTATTCACCTTCAACAAACCAGAGAGGAGGTTTATAACAAAGAATTTCAAAAACAAGACAACATCAAAAAGCTTTTTGACAGAAGAACAAAGGCCAACAATTTTAATGTTGGGGACAAAGTTTTAAAGTGGGACTCAAGGAGAGAAGGCAAGGGAAAGCATGGAAAATTTGACAACTTGTGGCTTGGCCCTTACTTCATTCATTCAGCTATTGGTAATAATGTTGTTTTCTTACAAGAGTTGAATGGAACAGAGCTGTTTGGGGATCCTGTCAATGGAAATATTATTAAACATTACTTCTCTTGATCTTATTATGTTCTGAAAGCCTTTTTATCTTTTTTCTGTTATAAATATTTCATCCACCATTGCATTCAAAGTTAGAAAAATCAAAATACAGAAACAGTTAGAGAAATAAAAGAGGGAAGATTGTAAAAACAATAAAGGTACCGCCCCATACCAACAAGAAGAGAAACAAATCTGAAAGTGTGCAAGCTTAAATGCCACTCCTGAAGAACACAATTCTAATTAGTCATATAGCCTAATCATGACTAGTTAGTTTCAAATTTACTGCTGATAGGATAGTGAATTCGATTTTCCAAACAGCTTAATCTTGGCTTATCAGTAGGTAGATTAGGCTAGAAATTAAAGGTTCAAACAAACTCAAAATCTGAACCTAAGTTTTCAAAACAAGAGTGACTCCAATATGTTTTAAATTTCTGAGTCAAAATAGAGGAATAAATGGTTCTAATTAGTTCAGAATCTGAACCAGATTATAAAGAAAAACAACTCACATAGTAGTAAAAACAGAGTTGTGAAAATATGAAGGAAGTGCTTTGAACTTTCGGATCTTAAGCCTTCCATTTTGATTTAATTTTCTGCAAGATAATGTCTATTTGCAGCTAGTTTTTCATGCCATAGATCAGCATCAAGTCATACTGTTCAATCCTGACTTATACGCTTTTGAATTTATGTTTTAGAAATTAGAGAATGAAATCTGTTAGACTGTTTAATCCTAACATATTGTTAGATTAGGTAGAGAAGCATGTGGACTCAAATGTTTAATCTGATTTCATTGAGAAAAAAGGAGTAGAATTAGATTATTTTTATGCTTTCAAAAGAGTAAAATGTTCTAAAAAGAGTTTTCCAATCCAAGTGCACTCTAAAGAAGAAAAAATTTTAGATCAGTAGGATTGGGTAGGTAGAAAGCTTGTGTTGATGAAGTTCCATTGGTTTTTCATGGTTGCTAACAATTTTTCAGAGTAAAAGAAGATCATCCAAGTAAGGAAAGCAAGCCCAATGGATAAGGCACTGATCAGCCTCCCAGAGAATGCAAGTCTGAAGTTCTTGATGCCTTCAAGAAGGCACCATCCCCAAGTGGAGCCACTGTTAGCCACCTATAAAATTTGTTATATCAAAAGGTGGATAAATCATTCTTGGAGTCTTCAAGAAACAATTTTTATTGCAAAAACATGTTATCTCTTGAAGACTATTGAAGACATCCTGCCCTTTGTTCAAAAATTCACTACTGTTTCCATTTTAAACTCTGAAATTTTGTTGATTTTATGAAGAGAAGACTGCTGCAAAATGCCATTTTTTCCTTTCCTCCACTCAAATCTAACCTAATTTTTTACCCCTTCATTTCCTATGAAATTATTCTATTTTCCATTAGTTCCCCTTTCCCCTTCCATAAAATTCCTCTTTACAAAGTTTAAAACTCATTTTTAAACTCTACCGAAACCCCTAAATCCATCGGAAAACTCTGAAAAAATCATTAAAATACACTTTTTTGTATTATAGGCTTAAGCCCCTTTGGGCTAAGTCTTAAACCACTTCCCCACATATGCCTTGGTGCTGGAACCAAGCACTGAGCCCATTTGGCGCTTATCACATCGGAAAAATCAGAGCGTGAAAGTCAATTTCTTATGTTAAAGCCTCCAATGTGATTAAGCTCTTTGTCTATAAACCCTGATCATATTATTGTTTCATATAACCCATGGGCCTGCATCCAGTGCTAAAAACATTGTAATAAACCATCTCCGATGCATCTTTCCCTTTGTAAATTCAAAAAACCCACTTTTCCTAAGTTTTGGTCTAAACCCACCAGAGCAATGTTTTGTAACGAAAATGGGTAGATTGAAAAGCCCCGCATCAAAGTTCTGATGCGATTAAGCCCCATTTGTATAAACTTCTGCTCTCTGCTTTACTCCATATAACTTGCGCTCGGGCCCAAGAGTTAAAGTCCCGAAGTGATAATAGCATCGGAGAAAGTCAAAATGGTTAGATTTAAAAGCCCGACCTTACGATGCGATTGGCCCTTATATATAAGCCCTAGGCCTACCGCACTCCATATAAACCAATGGCCCTGCAGACAGGCGCCAAGCCACTTCATATATATAAACCCGCCCAATGTGATTAAACCTTTTCAATTCATGAAATTTGGGTTTTTATAAAGTGTTAAGGGGTTTTCCGCCGGTACATGTTCTCAAACCATATCCATCGTTAATCTTAAGCCAATAAAACGAACCGTGCAACATCGCATCGCAAGTTTTTATTTGGTGCATGGTATTTCCTCTCCCCGATTGATGATCCCTGATCAATCGTGAATCGTTGATTTACTTCCTACCTGCCTTGATCCAATGGCCCTCATTTTCCCCAATAATTAGCCTTTCCTTCGCCTTTGAACCCCTCCGATTCACTCTCCACTGTCGATCTGATCTGCAGATCGACGGCCAGTGCTCGATCACATCGGCGCCATACAAGTTCTTCCCCTCGCCGATCACGTAGCTCCGATTGCATTTGGGCTGCCCACGTGTCCAAATCGGATGGTCCAGATTTTGTTTCCCGACTTTGGTTTAAAAACATGCAGCCCTGCTTATAATGTTTCTCGGCCAATCACAGCCATTGATCTCTGCAGATCAACGACCCTTATTGACCCTTCTTCCACTTTGTTCCTTTTTCCATTTATCACCAGATAAAATCCTGAATGTTGATCTTATACATCTAACGGTTCTTATTTAACCTGACAGGCCTGCCTCCTATGGGTCCTGCCTTCCTCCAGATGTGATCTCCGTCATCGATCTTGCCATCAGACGGTCCATAATAAAACCACCATTCCCACTTCTGCCCGCACATCTTTCCAAATGCGCGCTCGCTCTTCGCCGTCAGATCTAAAACCCCAGATCTAACAGTTCAAGTGCATTTTCACGTAACTTTCAGCACCGAGTTTAATTTCCAAAAAATCACGTGATATAAGTTATTTTCTAAAAGCCACATGTCAGGTGGGAATGCATATCGCGTTCAAAAAGGAAAAACCACCTCCCCTCCCTTTCACCGCACGAAACACATGTTTTTACCCCCCAAAACCACTTTATCTCTTCTCCATTGTGATTCATCATGTGCCTCCTCAGCCATTGATCCTTATGAGCCAATCTCATGCAACGGCTCATGTTCCTCCTGAAACCCATTTGATGTTTAATTAATTTTTTCCTCCGTCAAAGGTTTTTAAACCTTATCTCATTATATTTCTGCAATTTCCATAATATGGCCATTTGCATTATTTTTTATTCCGATTAATCCGGACCGTCGATCTCTGCAGATCAACGGATCTGGCCTGTTTCTTCCCACCGCTCTCCTTTTGACCACTTTGCACAAATCTCCACCGTTGGATGCTGTCATCCAACGACCTCGCTCTTCCCCACAACCTCTAAAGCAGTTTACCTAATAACGCAGGATTTTATAATATTTTTTGTGTTTTGAAGGTTTTAAATGGTTTTTCCATTATATTAAAGGAAAACCAAAGGTCGGGATGATGATCCCCCACGCCTTTTTGCATATAGAAATATCATGTAACAGGGTCCAAAATTCATGTCTCATCGATGCTTCATGGGAATTGATGCCATATGGACCCTTTTCAGAACCTGCACATCAACAAGACATAGTGAATTAAATCAAAACAAAAGAGTATCAGTGTTGAAGACCTACCACAACAGAACTGAGGATTGAAGATGAATTCCGTAGTTTAATGGATTACGGCTAAGATCGATTATCAAAAGCCTAATCAAT
This sequence comes from Pinus albicaulis, assembly GCA_034641835.2. Classification (NCBI taxonomy): domain Eukaryota; kingdom Viridiplantae; phylum Streptophyta; class Pinopsida; order Pinales; family Pinaceae; genus Pinus; species Pinus albicaulis. The sequence continues at coordinate 1,524,513,116 of CM076581.1, read as the reverse complement.
TAGATTAAACACAATTAAAGAAAATCATAAACATTTATCAGACAGAGGACACCTCCACCGCCCCATTAGAGGCAAATTGATTCGTCTCAGCTACCCAATTCCACCTATAACCTCAAGCATTCAACAGAGGCCGAATTATGATCAGAAAATCAGATATTTTCCTCGACGTAGATGAAAATTTGATTCTCCCAAAGGAACTCAATGCAAAATATCAGCAGAGTTATCACAACATGAAACAAAGCCTTAACAGTCAACAAAAGCTCTCACCAAGCTTAATTATTAATTGTAAAACAATTAATATAGAAAGAACATATGTAAACTTCTCCATCGAGCCCCTCAAAGGCCGAGAAGCATTAAGTGTGTATTAATTTACCTAGGAGATCTTTTATCCCCTCCCACCTCCTTTTTCCTTCTATAAATATTGTTGTAGAACATATAAAAATGTTGGTTGCTGAACTTTAAAATATACTTGAGCTTGAATCTTCTACTTGTAAATTGTGTTCATGGGCTCTTAAAGCTCTGCTTGTGATTAGATAAGTTAGACTGAGAAGTGAAGATTATTGTTGAACTGAAACATTGGAGTTAAAGCTGTAACTGGTTTGAAGCATCAATACAAGCTGATTTATGGGATCCTGGTCTATGTTGATGGTGATGTTATTTCTTATTATGAATTTTTATTTTATTTCTGTTATCACTTTTTCCATCTTCTCTGATAAAGAACAACAAGCATAGAGTTAAGATTTACTGTATATCAATACCCTTCTCTTACTGAAAAACTTTATCTAAACATTTTCTTCCAAGTTGTGTTGTTTAGGAATGATTTAATCTAGTTTAAGCAGTTGGGAATGCTGGCGTTCCATCATCCTGCTATCTAGGCTAACTGTTATTCTTGAATGTTATTTTCAGTTTATGTTAAGTAGAGATGAACTAAGGAATTTATGGTGAGTCGTGTCCTATAGTTTTATCCCCAAAGATTGTCTGAAATTTTCCCTAAGAGTGTGTTGAAAGCAGTCTAGGTTCAAAGTCCTTCCCTGATCTTAGATTATTCTTCATTATTTGTGTGTTTGTCTTGAAAGATTACCAAGTAAAGAAGAGCTAGTAGAGGTTTATGGTGAGCCCTGCCCTCTAGTTTCTTCTCCAACAATTGTCTTTAAGTTTCTCATTGTGTTTAATATGTTTTCTATTGAAAGTGTATCAAAATTTGGCTAGTTTCGAAGTACTTACCAAATCTTAGATTACTTTTATGTCTTTCTTAAGTGTATGTCAAAAGCTGGCTAGTTTCAAAGTACTTACCATATCTTAGGCTGCTCTTTGTTCTTCATCTGTTTATTTCCCCTTCTTTTTGTATCAATCCATTCCATAAAATCAACTTTAAAGAGATCCTTAGACATAGATGACTTGCCCCATGAACCACTCTTGAACCTTGTTGTTTCAATTAAACCCTATTATGACTCCATAGCCCAATGGACCAAAACCTGCGTTATATATATCTTTTTAGCCAAAGCTTGTTCTGATTGCTTGCAACTTCACACCTTTGAAACTCTTTCCATTTAGAACTTTCCACTCAAATAATAATCATGCTCAACCATCCAAAAATAACAAAAACCCTTGGACTTCATAACTAGCCTAATATCATTACCCAAAAGCTTTCAAATATAAATCCATCTTTTCACTTGTTGGAGAGATCCCTCTCCGGATTCAGGAGGGCTAGATCCTAGAATCTCAAAGTGCTTGAAATAGCGTTTCTCCCTACAGTCGGACTTTTGGAAATCTTGTTGATTACGGGGAGCTAACAAGAACTTGGTAGAGTGTACCCTAGTTGGAATCCTAACAACAAGATATTATTGTTGGGATTGTTCCTTCCCGTTTGTCCAATTCATTGACATGACTTGAGATAGGGTGTGATCCTTACCATTTATTGTAAGTCATATATTTCTAAAGTGATGGGATGATTTTTTACAACCCATTGAATCTTAAGGGTCTATTAGGGAAGGTCACTAGGAAATAGGATAGAGTGTGATCCTTAAGTTGATATTTCCTATTGTTTTTAGATGAGAGGACAATGTTTGATCGTTCATTCGATATCGCCTATTGTAATAGGTCAATAGTATAGAGTGTTAGTCTTACCCTTGTGGTAAGTAGATCTTGTTTATTTTCCTTATATATAGGTTGGTATTTGTATCTACCCTATGATGATTCTTCTTCTTCTTTAGATTTGAGAATGTTCATCAGATGAATAGAGATGGGAAGAGATGAGCAGAGATATGAATTGGCTCATTGATCATTATGACAAGGCTGTTGAGATAGGATTCATGATGTAATAAGAAATTTCTCCCTAACTGAAAGCAAGTGCTAACAATAGTTAAAAATGGATAATTAGTTACTAAGATAACAACTAAAATTTGCATATCAACGACCATTTTTTAATTCATGAACAATAGTGGTTAATTTACAATATCTTATAATGTGACCAGCTTTTAGTCATATTTAGTTTAAACATTAATTAGTTTTCTTAATTTTATCATCTAGTAGTATATTTAGTCATAAATTTGGTCATTAATTTAGCCATTGATTTAGTCATTAATTGCCACAATTAATGACCAAATACACAAAAAAGTATTCTACTACATGATCACCCAAGAAAACCAATTAATGATCAAATAAATATGACCAAAATTTTGGTTGCATTATTAGATACTATAAATTAGCTAGTGACAATCATATATATGTAAATTTCAGTCATCGTTTGAAACCAATTAATGACCAAATAAATATGACTAACTTTTAGCTACTGACAGTTATATATATATATATATATATATATATATATATATATATATATATATATATATATATATATATATGTAAATTTTGGTCATGTTTAAAACCAGTGTATGACCAAATAAATATGACTAACTTTGGTCATGTTATAATATACTGTAAATTAGCTACTAATAGTCACATATATGAAAATTTTAGTTGTCATTTGCAATCACAAATTTATACTTTACAGTAGTCATTTATATTTTTTTGGTAGTTTCATATTCATTATATAAACGATTGATTTAGTAGTTTATATTCATTTCCTTTACTTTCATTAATAATCAATATAAATGTCTAAATTAGTAATCGCATATTCATTTTATTTGTGTTCATCATTAATTAATATAAACTATTAATTTAACAATTTTATATTGATTTTATGTGTTCATTATTAATCAACAAAAATTAATTACTATGATTTTGCGACTAAATTTAAAAAAATGTCATACAATGTGCATGTTCATCTAATATTAAAATGCAAAGTTACATATGTTAATTTCAATGCTAAATAATATCAAGTATAACTATAAATATCTTCAACCACATAAATTATATTATATTAAATTTCAAGTATTACAATGAGTTTCCAACTTAATATTGCTTGGACTACAATTTACACATGAAATATTGTTTCATCACTTAAAAATATTATCATTGTGTTGCCAAGGAATTTTAGGTGAATCCACCAATTCTAAGGACTTGACAATTTGTAATATTCCAAAAATTTAGCCTCCAAGCTAAATGGAATATTATAGTTTTTTTATCACTAGGTAGGTAAATAAATGGGTGGGGAGGCCCATAAGTCTCTTTAGTAGCAATAAAAACACTCCTAATGTGGAAGGAGGAAGAATAAGCAGCTAGAATAAGCACCCTTGGGTGTGAACAAGGGCTGGATCATGTTGATTCAGTCAACTTTGACCAAGTCAACAATGTTGTCTAGATACATTGAATCTCATTGATAAATAGCGCAGTTTTAGTGGAGGACAACTTGCATGAGCTTGGTGACAAATATGGATGGGACCCAATGTGGAGAGGCTCTCATGCTATATATGGAGGGGTTAGCTACCATTGTGATTCATGTTTTGATTATCATTTCTATTGGTCTTTTTAGACTTTGCTTCCTCTTGTTGTTTAGCAGGGTTGCAATGCTCTTTAGCATAAGGGTGTTCCTGGTCAGGAATCCCTACCTCATCCTCAGGGAAGGAGAGGTATTTTGGGCTACATTTCCTCATTCTAGAATTTTTTCCAAGCTACCACCTTTAGCTACAATGCAGTTTCTGTTTATAGTTGGGTTGTGTTGCAAGGTGCAGCAAAGGAGGACCTCTTAGAGTCATTTCAGGGCTTGTTTTTCAATGGAGAGGTTGACTATCCATTGGAGGATAAGCAAGGAGGACTCTCAGACATATTTTGACATATTTGGCATCAGTCCAACTATATTCTATCCCTCACGGTGTAGTTTCCATCCTGAACTGCGTTATTTTTGCAGGCATTTGCCGAGAGGGCTCACTGAGCTCATCAGGAGGGTCTATTTCTGAGTAGAGGGATCAACCTTCTAATTGGAAATACCATTTTAGGAGGAAGTAATTATTTCAGATCTATCATAGCCTCATTTCATATCAGATCCAATTTGCAGTGGCACATTAACCCCAGGGTTATTTGTCACATTGTATATTTCTTGATATTTCTAGCAATCCTTTCTAGGTTGGCTAGAAATCTTGTATTAGAGCCCACATCTTCATTACTGGGAATTTCTTTTGTTTCTATCAGCCCCATTCCATTTATATATGTATTCAGCAGTAGCTACACTATTATAGAAAGTGTTTTCACTACTCTCCGGTATTCTATACAGTTGCAACAACTCATGTGTTGATTGTTTTATTCATTGGGGACTTGTTCCCATTGTTTGAGTGGCTTCTCCCTCATGATCTTGTTTTATTTTTTTTCTGATATATTAATAAAATTATGACTTTATATTTCTCCCTCTTATGTCATTTTCAGATTTACAGAGTTTTACATTTGTATGTTCATGTATTGCTGCAATCCCATTTTGGGATATTACAGTGGTATCGGAGCATAATCTTGGCTCAGCCTGTGCATCCAAGACATTACACAATTAGGAGGAGAAGCTTCTCAGAGAAAAGATAAGATTCACATAAGAAACAAAGGCATGACTCCATTAATTGGAGAAATTAAGGAAGAGAGGGTCTCCCTGCTTCTTTTCCAAGCTATGAAAAATATCAAAGAAGATCTCAAGGAGATGAAAGGGGAGAAGTGTAGGAAATTCCTGAGAGGGTTTGAAAGGGAAGCAAGCCATAGATATTCACATGATGGGTGTGATCATTCAGCCACACATGCAGATCAATAATGCAATCTATTTCCCACATTCACTGCAAGAAGGATGGAGGAAGGAGATGCACCAAGGGAGGAGACCTTGAGTGTTTATCTTCAGGAGTATGAGTCTCAATCATGGAGATTCAAAGAGAACTTGGACTTCCAAGGGTTTTTCCAACTCAAGGAAGCTATAATATCCAACAACCATGATAGAAACAAGAGAGCTAGAATATTTCTATCTAACTTTTACGTATCAATAGAGTGCACAACCAAAGCTTGGGTGGAGGAGCTAGATTCATATTTCTAGCTACACCAAGTTTCAGAAAAGGAGGCCATTAGAGTAGAAATGTTGCACCTCAAATTTATGGCCCATAATTGGTTGTTTAATAGTTCTTCTTCATCTTATAATTCAAATAAAAACACTTATTCTGGGTTCACTAATGAATTGGTGAAAATATTTTACACTAAACTTGTAAAACATCTCTTGTGGAACCCAAAAACTTAAAACCTTTGCATGAGTTGGAGATATCTATCTTCCCTACTCCATTACATATTTCAGACGAAGGGGATAAAAACATGAATGGTACCTTGCTAAGGGAAAGGTCCCCCCCACCTTTTGAAAAAACCTCTTCTATTGGTGAAGACATGGAGAAACCTCCCTCAAGGGAAGACCAAGATCAGGGGTCTCTCATTGATGATGAGGAAATCTCACATATTGATGAAGAGGATGAGAAGAGAAGAGATAACAGCGTTGTACCATTGCGAGAAGATCCATCACCACATGGAGATGGGAAGGGAGAAATTACTTGAATTGGATAAGCCCTTGTGTCTTTGTAAGGAGTTCCAAATGATCCAACATGTGGAAACCAAACCACAATTCTGGAGCAGTGTGCATCAGTTATTTTGGGTTGTGAATATTGGCAGATGGAAGGAGAAGAAAGGAAGGATCAAAATCAAGGGATGATGAGCATGCACCCTTATCTATTCCGGGAGGTTTTTTCACAAAAGAAGGAGGCTATATTATACAGTGAAGAGAGGGACAAATCAGTCCACACATATATACAATCCACTTCAGATTTTGATGTCTCACTACATGGGGGCATTCCACCTAGGAGGCCACCAAATCTAGAGTTGGTAGGAGACATTTTACCATTTAGTTCACCACTCTTAGATTTCGGAGATGTGAAGACTTTGGAGGAATCCAGTACAGCGTAGAGATTTTGGGATAGACTCAAGGAGGAGGGATGAACCCTTTCATTTTCTGCATTACCCACTTTCACTACATATAATGCACTAACAGAAGTTGTTGTAGTGATGGAGGATGGAAACTTCATGGTGCAAGGGAGTTAATCTATGGATTCAGAGAAATAGAGGGTAATTCCTTTGATGAAGGAAGCCTCCATACATTGGAGTAGATGGAGGCCACTCATGCTTGCATTGGCCAAGATTGGGAGATTCTTCTTGGATGGTAGCTTCTCATGGGAGGCCAACATCCAAATATCCCTACTTCTTTTTTAGCATGAGTAGCTACATGATGAGCATGGTAGCAATTTGGAGGATGACTTTGGCATGAGGGATGTCAAAGGAAAATACAGCAACATATGGGGAGCTTCACATTGCAGATCATCAGTGCTATCTCTTAGTAGGATTGATCCATATTGGAGGTCTCAAATTTTGGTAGAGTACTCCAAGTATCTTGGTACTTAAATGATTTTTGATGACCCAGAGGGAGATGATAGATACTTGGTGGATCATCTATTCTTATGGTAGGATCTTCTTGACTAGAATTTTCGAGCTCAAGAAGAAGCTACTACATGCAGCACATGAGGACTTCTTCTCCATGCACTTTGATGGAGGAGTTCACATGGGACGACATCCAACATGATATATTTCAACATATGGAGAGATGCGTATCCAAGATGGTGATGGAAAGGATGTCACAGCCACTGCCCTACTTATTGGAGGTAAGGGAGAATTTCCAGTTGAGCCATTTCAGCTCAAGGACCATAGTACATGATTTTGCATTGTGATTTGTATTCCTTTACTTTATATGAGCAGCATGTTGTATATTGGAGGGCCTTTCCTTATTATAAATTATATGATGATGTACTTGAGGCCAAGTGTAGCATTGAGATTGGTTATCTTATTGGTGGTTTGTGGGGGAGGCCACATAATTCTTGGTGTGCACCATTGACACCACATTGTATGTTCATGATTCAATCTTATGGGATGAATGTGGAAGAAAAAAAGTGGCTGGGAAAGCACTTGTTAGTGCTTTTTTTTAGTCAGGAAAGAGATGCCCTGAGCTAGTTCCATGTGTGGAACCTTGATCCACTTTCTGGTTGTCATATGACAACTTGTTTTCATTGGTTTTTTCTTCCATGTATTGCTAATATTTTTATGTTCATGGAGAGCTTTGTTTGGAGAGTGGAGTATGAGTTTGAGATGCCCATTGGGAGTATTATTCTCCCTACTTTACATCTTGTATGTTTCTAGAGAAACAATGGGAAAACCATGATTGGCACATCACATCTCTTTTCTTCATGTGGGAGGAACCATTTGAAGAACTTGAGTTCTTGGAGGAGGCACTTCATGGCTGAATTGTTGAGTGCAGTAACTTAGGACATTCTTGAGGGCCATGTCATTTCAGGCCAAAATTAGAAACAACCCCATACTTACCATAAATGGAAATATAAACAACTTGAATGGAAAAATCTAATGTCTCCATGCAACCCTAACACATTGCATACACCGGGGGTTGAGGATTCTTGTGATGAGCTACCTAGAATGGCTCATTTCATTTGGATGATAGCATGGGTATGGGAGACTCTCTTTGGGGATGAGATTCCCTATGTTAATCATCACTCCTACCTTGATGAGGCCATTGGACAACAATAATGTTTCCACTTACACCTTCCACCTTCATGATGTGAACCCTTTGGTTTTGCATGCTTGGGAGGGAGTATTGGAGGACAGATTTATTGCAGATTTTTTTGAGCAGCGATGCAAAATATTGATGAGGAGGCCATCAGAGGAGGAGGGGAGGAATTTTTCTCTCCTTATATAGTTGCTTGAGGACAAGAAACATTTTTGAGGGGAGGACTGTAATATTCCAAAAATTTAGCCTCCAAGCTAAATGGAATATTATAGTTGTTTTATCACTAGGTTGGTAAATAAATGGGTGGGGAGGCCCATAAGTATCATAAGTAGCAATAAAAACACTCCTAATGTGAAAGGAGGAAGAATAAGTAGCTATATTAAGCACCTTTGGGTGTGAACAGGGGCTGAATCATGTTGATTCAGTCCAATTTGACCAAGTCAACAACGTTGTCTAGATACATTGAATCTCCTTGATGAACATCACAGTTTTAGTGGAGGAAAACTTGCATGAGCTTGGTGAAAAATATGGATGGGACCCAATGTGGAGAGGCTCTCATGCTATATATGGAGGGGTTAGCAACCATTTTGATTCATGTTTTGATTATCATTGGTATTGGTCTTTTTAGACTTTGCTTCCTCTTGTTGTTTAGTAGGGTTGCAGTGCTGTTTAGCACAAGGGTGTTCCTAGTCAGGAATCCCTACCTCATACTTAGGGAAGAAGAGGTTTTTTGGGCTACATTTCCTCATTCTAGCATTTTTGCCAAGCTACCTCTTTCAGCTACAGCGCAATTTCTATTTAGAGCTGAGTTGTGTTGCAGTGTGTAGCAAAGAAGGATCTCTTAGAGTCATTTATGGGCTTGTTTTTTAGTGGACATGTTTTCTATCCATTGGAGCATCATGAAGGAGGACTCTCAAGCATATTTTGACATCTTTGGCATTAGGCCAACCATATTCTATCCCTCACAATGCATTTTCCATCCTAAACTACGTTATTTTTGTAGGCATTTGCTGGGAGGGTTCATTGAGCTAATCAGGAGGGTCTATTTCTGAGTAGAGGGATCATCCTTCTAATTGGAAATACCATTTGAGAAGGACGTCATTATTTCAGATCTTTCATAGCCTCATTTCATATTATATCCTATTTGCAATGGCACATTAACCACAGGGTTATTTGTCACATTGTATATTTCTTGATATTTCTAGCAATCCTTTCCGAGTTGGCTAGAAATATTGTATTAGAACCCACATCTTCATTAATAGGAATTTATTTTTTTTCTGTCAACCACATTCCATTTATATATGTATTCAGTAGTAGCTACACTATTATAGACAGTGTTTTCACTGCTCTCCAACATTCTATATAGTTGCAGCAGCTCATGTGCTGATTATTTTATTCATTGGGGACTTGTTCCCATTGCTTGAGTAGCTTGTGCCTCATGATATTGTTGTATATTTATGCTGATATCTTAATAAAATGATGGTTGTACTTTGATCCCTCTTATGTCATGTTCAGATTTGCAGAGTTTTACATTTTTATGTTCATGTATTGCTGCAATCCCATTTTGGGATATTACACAATTAGTCTGTATGTGTATGTTTGATGCAGAATATTGAATTTTTAAGGGTATCACTAGACCTTTTCTCTTCTCTCTCTCTCTCTCTCTTTCTACATGTGTCGCTCTAGTGATATTTTTCTCCTCTTTCTTTAATTCCTACTTCTTACCATCAATACTAAGTTACTCTTCCCAAAATGAAAAAAGATACAATGCAGAGTATGAGACGTGAAATACATTAATGAACACTTGAATATAAACTAAAGTATACTATAAAGGACTTATACGACATATACCTCAATGTCAACAATCACAATGACATTTTTCCCCATAAATGGAAGAAAATGAAATAATTTTTATTCAGTTGGGCGATAGTGGCCACTATGTGGCAAGATGACATGTATAAAAATAGAAAATAAAAAATCACCATATAAAAGAGCACCTTAAGAACTTGTTATTCTACCTTTAGGAAAAGCTTAGGCGTAATCATGCCAACTAAGTTACATGCTAGAAATCTCAGGTTCTAGATAACTTGTGAAAACAAATGGAAATAAAAAGACAACATATAATAAATAATGTATCATATTTGTCTAGCTAATTGCATCATAGAAGAAATTTTTTTTCCTATGGTTACAAAAACATGTGGGTGGGTAACATGCACCAATATGACATGATCCTTAGGGTCCATAGGAAGTAAATCGCATACTAACATAATGATTGATTGATTTCATATTGGCTTTTCCACTCCTTTGTCAGTCCAAAAACTAAAAATAAGTCCATCCTTAACTATCAATACTCCATAGTATCATTTTCGCATGCTATCTCCACATACCCACCAAAAATGTCAAATATGCCAAAAAAAGGTGTTTTGGAGTTTTTTCTAGACTTTTCATTTACACCCCCTTCCAATGTATTTGATCAAATGTACCCATTTGATTCTCTTCTCTCATATTCATTTACATCATGAAAGAAATCATTATTTTCAAGTTAGAAACCTGGTATTATTATATACTGACAAGGAACACTAAATGGTGAAAATAAATAAATCAAATCAATTCGATATGGACCTTTCAAGATGATATAACAAATGGCTAACATGTTTTTAAGCTTGATATACCTATATATATGTGGGTATTTATTATGTCATTAATTTTGACAAGATAAAACTTTTTTAACCATGAATGGTTAATGAGGGTTGGACAAAACCATTGTTGCCAACAATGACTAATTTAGTAAAGGACCAGCAAGGAAGGTTTCTAGAAGACACCATCTTGTATAGGAAGGTTTATGAAACCTAGACAAGATGACAAGAACTATTGTCGGTTAGATCAAAAGGGCTAGTGTCAGGTAATGTGAAGTGGTTTACAAAGGAACAAATTTAGGAGATATTCCAAAACCTCAAAGTCACCAATATTTTGCAGCGAAAAAAATCCTCCTAAGTGGGGATGTATGATCTATAAAGGATCAACCTAATTCCAACATAATTGCAAGTATTTGAAAAAGTAAAAAAAATGTGATGGGATCCAAAATTTGACAAATAAAGGTTGATGGATGGTGATAAACAAGCCTAAAAAACTAACAATGTAGAGGAAGTCATTTGACAAAATGCCAATAAAAACTATTAGGATGAAAATCATGATGGATACAAGTGGGTGGAACACCACTACCCCAAAATTGAGAAAAGTTCAAAAAAATCAGCAACATTGGGAATCAAAGTGTTGGAAAAGTATGGAATAACTAATTGGGCAGTTTCTAGGAAATAAATTTATGATAAATGAAATGACATGTAGCTTCTTCTACATTGATAGGTCGAGCCTAACTACTAAGAAGCCCATGGAGAATGAGCTTTGATGGGAGATTCAAAAGTTTTGGACAAAAGAAAAGAGTTCAGAACATTTTTAAAGCATGTCTTAGAGTTCAAAGGTAGAAGAGAGTGTTAAAGCATTCACTAAGAAACAAATCGTAGAAGAAAAAAATCTAAGTAGAGGTGAGCTTGACACAATACCCTTAGGGAAACTCAAACTAATTGTAATGATTTTTATTCAAGTTTTATAAATCTAGAGTTTGTATTCCTCATGAGTACTTTCTCTAATTAAAAACATCATGTATGATGTGAGAATTTGTGTGTGCATTTTACATTCCATTAGTGTTATATTATGTAGGAAAGTTAATTGGTAGATGAAAAATACTAATGAGTTTCATTGGGAGATCATTACCCTCATTCTAAAGAATTATGATTATTGTTCTTCCAACATCAATAACTAGATTATAATTTGTTTATATAAATAGGATCTATTATGTCACTTGGATTTCCAATGTTGACAATCACTAAGGTTCTAATAGTAGAAATTATTTATTTGGTACTTGTTAAACGAGGCATTTTCTGCCAAATTTTACGACTTTACACAAGTGTAAATTTGGGGTTCTTTGTATTACATATTTTGAAATATAACATTTTTATAAATGAATGTGGTGTATCATCCTAAGTATGTGTGTTGCACTAGTATTATTTCTTTTGGTATATTCTATGTTATTCTATAGTTTATTTTCTTCATCTAATCTATTACTAGTTATTTTGAGAGATTTAGTGGATAAAGAAGCACAAAATCTAAAAATTTAAAACACCATGTGAAACCCTTCAGCTAGAAGCAAAGTCCCTTGTATGGAAAAGTTGTGTGTAGAGACCACTGACTCAAATAAAATTTTAAAGAATATGCTAAAAGAGCTACAATGGAAAGGTGCATGACACATATGGAACACAGTTCCAAACCGCTTTGGTTAAACAAAATATGGGTTTCATCTTGCTCCCCTGCATGAAAGCAAAGTCCCACTTCCAAAGATATTATTCTTCCTCCATGAGATCAAATGAGTAGAGACTTAAATGTATCTACAGTCAGTACACAAATGGGAAAAACATTTATGGTATTCAAAATGGAGCATTGAATCAGGAAAATCCTTGATGACCAAGCTTAGATGCATGTATGTAAACAAGTGTAATATTATTGGACAATTAATGGCCGCTAATATCTAAAAATAATAAATATACAACAAGAAACAATCATTAAAGAGTATGGTTACCAAATCAAGGCAATGTGTAAAAAATTTGGTTGGAAACCCTCCACTCCAAACTCTCCTAAAACTATGTTTTTGATATTGTAGTCAAGAGAAGTCTTATTTCCACATTTCAAGCGATCACAACTTATAAATAACTTATTCATTGAATTTATATTAGCAACTATGAAATATTTTCAAATCTCCCTAGGGTCTAAACAAAATATTTTTCATTGATGGCTTGACAACCCATGAAGTAATTAATAATGGCTCATGTTTGCTTTCAAAGAAAGGAAACAAGAGACTAGAATCATATTACCTTTATAAGAAAACATCAAACAAACCCAAAACAAAAACTCAAATAGATTCTAGAACCGTGGTGATTGCACATCCTATATGAAACCAAGCCCAAAATAATTAAAACAATAATTGCACCACCAATAAATTTGTATTCTTTCTCTAAAATTAATTGAACAAAACAATATAACAAAACACACCTTTCTAGTATTTATCAGCTTGTTCTCAACCTACGTTTTTTCTCTTGATTATCATCGTCTCAAAACTCTATGATATATTTTTTCATTTACATAGAGAGGAGGTTCCTAAATGACATATAATGGTGGTAATAGAAGACCAACTTGATACACTCCCAACATATGAGAAGGAATACACACAATATTGATAATTTATGAAACTCCAATAAATCATAATGTGTAATATCCCAAAATTGGAAAAGACAGTAATACACAACACAATAACTAGATACTACAACAATGAAAAAATAAAATATAAATACCATGGAAATAGATAGAATATTTGAGACATTTTATTATTAAGGATGTGGATTATAGTATACAACAATGCTCAAAAATAGAAACACTCAAGCCAAACAAGAAGGCTAGAGTGACCCTAAAGTCCTCTCACAAAAGGCACTACGTAACTATTGATTTGTTGGAGGTCATACTGCATTGTCCCTTTTGAAAATGATGGAAATATAACTTTTGGATGAAATGGAATGTGTATATCAGGTTTTTATGGAGCTCAAATAATTTTAGGATTTAAGATCTGGGCTCTATGATGGAAACCCAAAATAACCCAGAAAGGATTTCTAGATTTGACAAGCTTGGAAAATCACCCTCCTAGGGCTTGCAATATATGACTGATGGGTATGAAGATAACTGAAGATAAGGTTGCTGCAATGATATAAAATCAACTGACTACATGAAGGGTCGATCCCTCCTCCAAATCTCTAAGCTAGAAGCTTGAGATCTAGCTCCTCATTCCTCCTCCCAAGTTGCAGTTGTTGAATACAAAACAACTTGAAATAACTACGTTGTCAAGGAGGCTAAAGCTATAGCTTGATGCTAGATGATGAAATTCTTCTCAAGACTGATGGAAAAAATCTCACCAAAGTGAGGGGATAATCCATCACATGATTTCCAGCTAAATTACTGGAAACTTCCTTCCTCCAGTAGATCTACAGGAATGGACTGCACAATTCCAAGGTGAAATGCTGCTACATGGAGGTGTATAATGGTGGCTTGATGTCGGATATCAATATTCTTCTCCTAGAATACTAAACTGGAAGCATAAGGTGAAAGGATGAATCCTCCACCGATTTCCTAACTAAAATTCTAGAAACAACCTTGTCCTCTCAAACCCTCAAGCAAGAATGCATAATTCCTGAATTTGAATGTGTTGTAGAGAGGGGCTGAATGTGTCACTAATGCCTAATGATGAACGATTTCTAAAAGAAACCTTCCGAGAGTAGGCACTCAAAGTCCCCCATGGGTAAGGGTGGGATTCCCACTCAGAAACACCTGTGTGCTAAAAAACACTGCAGACTTAGCTAAATAGCTGAAGCATGCAAAGAAATGTCAAATGACAAATCCATATCTAAAATCTAACTTATATGGATACCTTCACCTTCCTTTTATGCTTTGTGAGCCTCCCCTAGACTTGGCCCACCTCATAATTGTGCTACACATGTGGTCACTGGCCTCCATGGAGATTTCATTATCTCTCCATGATCTTCATCATCTTTGCATTTGATTTCCACTCTCTCCATCATGTGTGCATTTAATAAGCCACTTAATCCATCACTTAATCATTATTTCTCTATGATCTTACTTTTATTCCACCATGATCTTACTTTGACTCCTCGACTGTCTCCATGATCTTCTCATTAATGATCCATGCTATCCACTCTTCCTTCATTAATAAGCTACTCCACTACTCCATAATGTTGATCTCCCATCTAATAACCCACATACACACACCAAAAGTGGATTGTATTCATCTAAGTGGTTTATGGGTACCTCCACCCTTTTATTTACTTAATTAATTTAGAAAAATTAATAACTCTAATATTCCAAATAATTGATCGAAAAATGGGAATATTACAGTCCTCCCCATCAAAATGTTTCTTTTCCTCAAGCAACTAAAAAATTAGATGCTACAACAATCCATATCCCTCCAAATGGTATCCTCATATGGAAGGTCCCCCATATTTTCCAATGTGCTATGCATTGCCAGCTCCATATTTTCCTCTCTAGAATGTCTAGAATGGCCTCCAACTAAATAGTTAGATGCCTCTCCTAATCAATGAACTCCCAAGTGGCAACCTTCTATTGTCCAAGAGCCTCCTCTCTGCATGAGACATATGAAGCGAAGTGGTTCCTTCCCCAATTGGAAAGTCCCAACTTATGAAATATCTCTCCAACCCATGCTACATGAAGTATATTGTGTCTCTCCATGCTCCAATCCTTGGCCCTGTTGGCCTTGCTGGCTCCAAGCGTCATCTCAACACTGTGCAAAATAAGAAGTAGAGTCATATGGGTTGACATATAAAATGTTATACCATACACTCACAATAGCAACCACCGCAGCAATGCCTCTTGTTTCCATGTCACATCATCATCAAACCAAGTATGTTAGCCATACTCTCTCAAGAGAAGCCACCACAGCAATGCCTCTTGCTACCACACCACCTCATCATCATTCTAGGTATGGTGGCCATACTCTCCCAATAGAATCCAATACAGTAAGGCCTCCTATTTCCATCCTCCATCATCATCATGCACTGTATGGGAGAATGTCAGCCCATACTCTCCCAACAGTAACCGAAGTAGAAATGTCTCTTATTTCCAACTCACATCATCATAATGCAATTCATGGATCAAAAGTATACTGATTGACATGCACAATGTCATATCAGACCAATACAACCAAGCTCCCTACTGCCACATCATGTGAGTGCCATACAATGTCCCAAACACTAACACACTCATTGACATAGGAGATTTCATGTGATGGCAAACTCTCTCAAAAATAACTAGCACAGCCATGCCTCATGATGCTGCATCACACCAGTACTATAGAAGGCATGTATCATACAAATGTGAAGTGTTGGGTAGTAACCATACTCACCCAAAATAAAACAACTCAAACATGCTTCTTTCTACCATGTATCATAGATTTGCAAGTAGCCTTCCAACCACTTTCTCATCATCCTCACCAATCCATCCAACTATGGGTGATGACTCCTATCATGCTCCAAATTTGTATCCACCCAAGGTAGAATACCATCCTCCTCAATCTGATGATAACATTTGCACTCCATGACATATTGAAGTGCAACCTCCTTGAGGTCTCTCCATGAGATCCTCTCATCGATGGCCCAATAGAACCCATGAGGTTCTAGATATGCTATAGGTAGAAAATCCTCTTTGAGCTATGATATTCTCATCAAGAATGCTCCATCCTGATAATGGAAAATGATATCCATCAAAATATGTCTATCATCTATCATATGTCCCTCCAATGCTTCATGAGTGAAGTTGTCCTCAGAATTCTCCAAGGATAATTGGGCCCCCAACTCATCACTGCTGCTCAATGACAGCATTGTTGATAACCATGATGGTGCATCTGTTGTCTCATGGCCATACTCAATGTGGAACTCATAGTTCTCCATTGGAATAATTAGGACGATGCCTATCCTATCTTATAAAATTCTACACTCCAACCAAAAGTGTTGTGTGCAGCTCAACAATGAAAAACCAGGATGGCTATACATCTCCTACTTGAACAAGTCAATGGTCCTCTGCGCAGTGATAGTTTGCAGCTCCAAATTAGAAAGTTGCTCTAATCCTTGGTTATGCAATTTCATTGATGGCATGATCTCACAAATTTCAAGATGAGGTGATGAAATAATATGGGATGAAAATGTTTTCAAACCTTGGATCAAGTGAAACTTTCTAACATATTGTACAACTACAAGAGTTCCTCCAACTGGTGCAATGGATTCTCCAACTGTTGGTAATGTTAATGGTTTCTTCTCTTATTATATACCAGCGCTGGTATCTGCCTCCTCTTCGTCATGCATCTCCTGAATCATGCATGGGAATCCCAATGTCAATAGTTGAAGACCATCTTGCAAAGATGCAAGTGCTCCTTCTTGTAATGCAGGTACTTCTATAGCTGGTGGTGGTGGTAGTGGCTCCTTTTCCGGAGTGATAATGATGACATCTTCCTTTGGCTCCTCATGTACTTTCTCAACAATGTGCGAAAATATCTCTATGGAAAGTGTCTCCGATTTTCTTCTACCAAACTTCTTCATCACCCTTTGAGTGAAATCTACATAAGCTGACACTCTTGCATGTTTCAAATGACTAAACCACCAATCCTTTTCTTCACCCTCAAGGAGCAGCGGTGCAATCCCAACAACCTCTCTTTCCGCTACTAGGTGTAGCTGGAAAAATGAATATAGCTTTCTCCTCCAATCCTTTGCTATGCTTGTGGATAATCCATCAAATGTAGGCAAGAAGAATCTATTTTTTTTGTGCCTTTTTCTTCTATTGTTGTTGTGGGATCTCCTTTCTTCTTTGAGCTGTAAAAAATGTTGGAGAGTTATATTTTCCTTTAATGCTCTAGACTGTGATTTGTATACTACAAGATATTTACATAGAGTCTCATGCCCTAAGTATCCTCCATCTCCATGTCATTCACCTTCCTCTTGAAAGAAGGTGGACATAGTATATTTTTGTGGAGTTGTTTCTTTGTCGGCTTTTATGTTGCTGATAGGAAGTGCTTAGACCTTCCTCATTCTGAAACCTTTTTGAGGTCTCTTTTTGCCTCTCTTTTCTCATTTGTTTTACCTCCTTGGAGAGATACTGCAGATATATAAAGAGAAGTGTGGCAAAAATTAATCCCTCCACCATTATATATCTGTTCTTTTTGTTTCTACTTCTGATGCCATAATATTTATTTCCTACAAGATGAGCCAAAGATCATCCTCTGATTCCACTGTAATATCCAAAAAATTGAAAATAGAGTAATACACAACACAATAACTAGAAACTATAGAAATGAAAAAATAAACTATAGACACCATGGAAATAGACAGAATAGCTGAGCCATTTTATTATTAAGGAGGTGGATTACAGTATAAAATAGTGCTAAAAATTAGAAACACTCAAGTCAAACAAGAAGGCTAGAGTGACCTTGAAATCTTCTCACAAAAGGCACTACGTAACTGTTGATCTGTTGGAGGCCATACTGCAATGTCCCTTCTGCAAATGATGGAAATATAACTGTTGGATGAAAGTGAATGGGTATATTAGGCTATTCTCGAGCTTAGATGATGCCAGAATTTCAGATCCTGGCTCTATGATGGAAACCCAAAATAATCCGAAAAGGATTTCTAGATGAAAACCTTGGAAATTCACCCTCCTAGGGCTTGCACTATATGATTGTTGGGCATGCAAATCTGTTTCATGAACTGAATATAAGGTGGCTGCAATGGTATACAATCAAATCAATGCATGAAGGGTCAATCCCTCCTCTAGATCTCCAAGCTATAATCTTGATATCTAGCTCCTCCTTCCTCCTCCCAATTTGCGGCTGCTAAATACACAACAATTGGAAATAACTGCATTGTCAATCAGGTTGAAGCTATAGCCTGATGCTAGATGATGAAATGCTACTCAAGAATAATGGAAACAATCTCACCAAATTGAGGAGAGAATCCCTCATAAGATTTCCAGCTGAAATAATGGAAACTTCCTTCCTTCAATAGATCTACAGGACTGGACTACACAATTCCTGGGGGAACTGCTGCTGCATGGAGGTGTATAATGGTGGCATGATTCCACATATCAATATACTTCTCTTGGAAGACTAAATTGGAAGCAGAAGGTGAAAGGATGAATCCTCCACAAATTTCCTAGCTGAAATGCTAGAAACAACCTCCTCCTCTCAAACCCTCAAGAATGAATGCGTAATTCTGGAATCTGAATGTGTTGTAGAGAGGGGTTGAATGTGGCACCAATTCTTGATGATGAGTAGTTGCTCAAATAAACCGTCACATAGTAGGTACTCAAATTCCCCCATGGGTAATAGTAGGATTCCCACTTGGAAACACCCATGTGCTAAATAGCATTGTAGACTTACCTAAACAGCTAAAGTGTGCAAATAAATTTCAAATGAAAAATCCAGATTTAAAATCCAAATCTAAAATCTAACTTTCATGGCTACCTTCACCTTCATTTTATGCTTTGTAAGCCTCCCCTATCCTTGTCCACCTCATAACTGCGTTGCACATGTGGCCACTGGCCTCCATGAAGAATGTGTTGTCTCTCCATGATCTCCATCATGTCTACATTTAATTTCCACTCTGTCCATCATGTGTGCATTTAATGGACCACTTCCTCCATCACTTCATAATTATTTCTCTATGATCTTACCTTTATTCCACCATGATCTTGCTTTGACTCCTCCACTATCTCCATGATCTTCTCATTAATGATCCATGATCTCCACTCTTCCTTCATTAATAAGCTACTCCACTACTCTATAATGATAATATTCTATATAATAACCCACATACACACACAAAAGGTGGATTTTATTCATCTACAGGATTTATGGGTCCCTCCACCCTTTTATTTACTTAATTCATTTAGAAAAAGTAAGAACTCTAATATTCCAATTTGGAAAATTTGGAATATTACATAATGTTTTTCTTGGAAGTAGCCTACTTTATAACATATTAAAACATAAAGAAAACAAAATGCGAGGACATAAATAGTTTTAGCATGAAAATACTATAATTGAACATCTACAAGGAAAAAATAAGTGGAAAAAATATCTCAACCATTGACTTCAACCCAATCAACCAAAAATATTTACAAAAATAACTTGTGATTCAAGCAAATATAATACACCATGGCTTGTGCATCATATTCTACGACATAGTTTCCATAAAAGGGATCATGATACAAATATCTAGTTCTAGCTTTCCACATAGTATCAATTCAATTCAATATGAGATATCATTGCCAGAAATTTGAGATCCAAAATATACTTCATTAAAATACATGTGCATCTCAATTCATGCACATCCAAATACGTTTGATGAATTGAAATACACATTTTATATGTTACCAATGACAAACATCCTATTTTCACAAACTTACTTATGATAAATCCATTTAGGAAAATTACACATGGCTTGTAAAATTTATAATATTTCAATTTAGCCTAGAGGAAAATGCAGTACATTGATAACTGGTTAGGTAAAATAACTCATATTGTGCCCTAGCTCAAGTTGAGTTTTTCATGTCATAATTTTTGCATGTGTGAGTGATATGCTTGTTGATGGAACCTGCTATGGCTGCAATGTCTGTTTATGTTGCTCATCTAATGGAATGCTTTCTGTGCCTAGTAAATATGTAAACAAAACATCAATTTTGGTGAACGTTTCTAGAGTTGAACTGTGTATAAATTTATGAAATTTCTGAAATTTCTGGTGAATACTCTACCCATCATTAGGGCCACAAAGATGTAATGATGAAGAAAAAAATCAATGCATTTTTTTCTTGAAATACAAAGTGAATATAACTTGTTTCAAACTTGATAAAAACACTAAAGGGTAAATATAAATGAGCACATCCAAAAATAAAGAATGACGACCTAGACAACTGGCACATCAACAAATGGAAGGGTTGAAAATTTTCCCATAAAACCAAGATAGAAATAAAATGAAGTATAGTAGTGTCTAATCATGACCTACAGTCAAAGGGATGTAAGAATATAGTTAATATAAATAGGAAAATAAGAAGTGGCTAGTGCATCACCTAAACAAGTAACTAATCCATAGAAAAAACAATGCATGAAGATAAAAAGGGAGAGATTAGAAGGGTTTCACCAACGAAGGAAACCATTTACAACATATAAGAGAATTTTATGGAATTACATACAAAGATGGAAAAATGGGAACTAGTCTCAGAATGAAGCTACTCTTAATCACTTGAAGAGTTTGCAATGATGTCAATCAAAGTAAATTCCCTAATACTAAACATGATTATGTTTTTGGAAGAGTGACACTTAAAAAGAGAGAGGAGGTAGTTGGACTAATTAGGAGGGTTGTAAGAAGCACCTCATAACAACTCTTATATTGTCCAAATTTAACATATTACTCATGAAGGGGAGGAACCAAATGATACATTCTTTCCTATAGACCATGTATTGGGAATGGATATGGATTGTAACATATCTATGCATAAATATAGAACTATATAGAGGGTGGAGGGGCAATATCAGACTTGTCATTTGTTTCCCATCCTAAAATTCATGGGATCTACTAGATGTTTTCGCTCTCCCCATACTATTGTGATAGGCCAAACAAAAGAGGTGATTATCCTAAGGCCTAGAATAAACCCATGCAACGATGAGAGTAGGAATGTATCTCTCTCTCGAATAAATAAGTCAAATGTCTCTATCTAGGGAAAACAAAAAAATAGGACAATGGCCCTAGAGACCTTTTAGAGACTGTAAAATCTGATTTGAATCTCATCGTGATAGATGGGATGTTGAATATGAAGTGTTTATGTGGCTCAAACTCTTGAAGTGGGTGGAGACTGTAGATCCTATAGATATATTCTAATTTGACTCAACATGTAACACCCCCTTCCCACATCTACCCAAGTAACTAACTAATCAGGGTAAATATGTGACAAGAGGCTACTATGGTGAGATTCAACCTCCTAGGTGACCTTAAGGAAGTGGAATCGATGGAAACTCTTCACACACAGCTTGTACACAAAAAATACCACCTCCAGAAGCTAACCCAATGATCCAGGCAACCTGCCCCTAGGTACCACTGACCTAATTTTCTTCTAGGCCTCTGGATGCATGTGCAGGCCTATAAGCTAGCATCTATCAATCTCTGGATGCATGCATAAGTGCACAAGCCAGTTTCCAGGGACTAAATTCTTTAGTGATGTGCTGGCGTCCCAATATTTGAGCCACTTTTTTAGGCCTAGGACCTATTTCTCTTCCCAGAACTTCATGACAAGTTCAAATATGAATCAAAATGGCCAAATGATGATGTATTTACAAAAATATCCAATTGCACTAAAATGGACCCCTATTAGCCATGATATGAATTTCATCAAACATGTCACAAACATGAAAGCTACATGTATAAACAATATAACATAGCATAGGGGTCTCATACTTACCTGAGATTCGCTAAGAAGAATTTATTCCCTATATCATAGATTGCAATACAATCTATTTGACCATAGATACTTTATGCATTCATTTACAAGTAAAAACATGAAGAGATCGATATATCATCATTTTCAACATACATGCTTATAAAAAGCATAATAACAACAGAAATATAGTGTATACAACAATAGTAAAGTCCACATAATAACCAATACATTTATACATCAATTACCAAACGAATGAGCTTCTCATTTAAGAATGTAAAAACCAATCGAAGATGGGACTTCCATGTTCCAACCGACCATAGATTAGCTTAGCCAAATCTATCTTCGGCCAGTCACCCTCGTGCCATATTCCAAGCATGAATGTGGGACTCATAACCAACCAAAAAGAACCAAATAATCATGAATGCTATCAGAGTTCTCTGCCTACACCATGAGTAATTTTCCTATCTCCTAGTCTCTCAATCTTTACTGCAATCTACAGTTTCAATCAATGATCACTATTCCATAAACCGAAACATACACTCTAGGCTTTATCGTACATCCTATCCTAGGACTACTAGGCCCAACAGAGAGCACCCACCTATCAATATTTAATGCAATCCAAACTCGAATCAGTAGGCCCTAAACCAAGGCAAACCACCCTAGGCTTTACCATATATCCCACCATTTAGAGCTTGAGGATTCCTAGGCCCACTGAGGAAACACAATATTTGGATTTACCGCAACCCACAGTCTAGTTCATGGGTTATTAGGCCATGCTTTATATCAATTAAAAGATCCGCCTCAATCAGCTTTGAATCCATCTGGAAATTTAGATAAAAAAAAACATGAGAGCTCCACAATACCATGGCTATACAGAAATGGAAAGGCTAGGCTGAAAAATCTGTCACACTTGGAAAAACCCATGCCAAGAAAGAAAGCAGCTGAATGCAATACCATACATGCCATATCTAGCAAGGAAAACACATGAAAATTGATACCTAGCAAGAATCCTATTGTATTTTCTTGATGGTGTTGTTCCTTGCATGCTCCTTCCTTCTTCTTTCCTTCTTTTCCTTTCTTGACCCAATTCCAAAGTTCTCGAAGAAAAATATAAGTCTCCAAGAGTGAGAAAAAGACAGAGAATAATGAGAGAGCTCCAAAACGCAATTGAAACAAAGGCACCAAAGGCTTCTCAAAAGAATTTTTATTTATGAGGCTTCTATTTTCTTCATTTTCCTCCTCACATGAAACATGTGACATTTGGTCTCTATTTTCTCCTAATTTCCATTATTTTTATAAATAAATGTGTCAAATATGTCATTATTCTTTTCCAAATCCTTTTCATTCACCTTTGAAAAATTTCTTAGCCATATTAAACAAAATGAACACCCCATAGGATGTTTTTCCCAAAATTGAGCTTGGAATAAGTGTCCCATCAACCATGGTTATTATTTTTAACTTTTATCACATGTAATTTTCACCAGGGTTGGTACAGAAACATCCCCCTTGGGGGAGACCGTCCTCGATTTTCAATCACACATATACCTTAGCATAAGTGTTGGAAGACAACATACTACTCATGGAGCTTTATATCATAGCTCGATGTAGTATTTACAATGATCACCCTGTTGAAAAGCAACCCATGATGAAAACATAACAACATGACATCATAACAACATGATAACTATACTGACATGACACCCATACCACTTATTGTAGCTTTATAATATAGCTCATGGAGGTCTTTACATCCATATACATATGTATATATACTCGAACATCGCACCAAAAAATGTATCAAAAAATCACCAAAACATATTCCAAACATATACCAAAATCACACCAAAACTGCTTTGCCTCATCCGACAAACAACAAAGGATACATGGCCCACATATGATCCTCCATCTCCCATGTAGCTTCATCGGGCCCAAAGTGATTCCATTGCATTAGAACCTTTTTCTGCAGTATACATTAAGGCTTTGGCTGGAATTCTCCAGCCAGTTCCACCCCCAATACAGGATAGTCAATCACATGATCAAAATCTTTAACATATTTCTTAAGAAATGCTATATGAAAAAAATCATGGAATTTCACTGTGGAAGGCAATCCAATTCAATAGGACACTGGTCTGATCCACTGAATGAACTTCAAGAGTCCACAAAATCGTGGTGCCAACTTGGCACAGATCCAATCAACAAGGATCTCTTCTTGGGCTTGATGCACAAGTACACCTAATCCCAAAACTGAAACTCCTTGAAAAACATGTTCTTCTCTATATAACTCTTCTACCTATCGTGCGCTACTTTCAAGTTCTTCTTGATCACCTGCATTTCCTATTCCATCTCTACCAACATATTTATTCCAATCAATACCGTGTAAACCAAATCACTTCAATTGATAGAATTCATGCAACTCCAACCGTACATAGCCTCAAATCAACTCATATTTAATTACTCATGATTGCTATTATTTTAGGTTAACTCTACCAGTGGAAGATACTCTTTGCATTTGTGTTGTTGATGCATCACATACATCCTCAACATATCTTCCAATATCATGTTAACCCTCTCAGTTTTTACTATGTCTGCAGATGATAAGCTATGTTGAAGGCCAACGTAGTGCCCAAACATGAAAAAAACCCCTTCCAAAACTTGGAAGAAAATTTTGAATCCCTATCGAACAAAAACTTCTTTGGGACACCATGCAATCTGTGTAGAAATTACACAAATGGATTCAATCTGATCATGCAATGTACTAAAACAAGATATTGAATCCTTCTACAATATTTGCAGAATATAAATCACGATCGCTCAATCACATTCAAGTAAGAGAAAGAAGTAAATCAGTCGCACAACATAATATTTTCCTAGCGAAATCAATTGCTCAAAATCCCTCTATATTTATTGTATAATCAACCAAGGAATCATGAAAAAATACAATTCATGTGTGCTCACCACAACCTCATACACTCTACCAATTGTCTCACACTTATCTAAGAATAATTGGACCAATACATAGCCAATTTCCTACCCCTTTAACTTTCCTTTCTCACGCTATCCCTAGGCCAAATAATTCTTATTAAATAGGAATTTCAACCTTCCTTGACCGCGCAATCCATCATGGGCTTCCTATGGCTTTTGCTAAGCCCATAGGTCAATTCACTAATAATACACTTGATAGTTTACTTTCCTTTAACCTTTGTCTCAACTGGGTCATCATCAGAATCGACATGTATGCAGCTATTAATAGTGAATCATCAGTTACTTGGTAGAGCACTACCTTTGAATTAAATATATTTTAATTCACTTCATCTTCCAATACCTCATCAATCAGTTAGAACTAGTTAAATTGATTTTAACTCAACTAATTTGAGTTAACTGGTTGCACTCACACCACACTGGTGCTACAACTGCAATTAGACCCTCTAAATAATAGAATCACTCTACATGCATACTCTTTGACCCTCAACCTGAAATTCTTGAGCTAACTAAGATTATCACACTTAGTTAACAAGTTGTTATGATATAGGATTATGTTGGAGTGAGGGCCCCTAATAGAAATTTTGATATGTTTATGTAATATTTTGTAGTAGTTATTCTAGCGCATGGGCTTTGGGGAGGGTCAAATCCCCTAAGGGGTGGTAATGGGTCGAAGGGTAGACGAAGGTCCGCAAACCACAGTTTGCAGACCATAGAGTAGCACAGGCTAATATAGTATAAATAGATGGATAGATCGAATCTAGAAGAAAGTTTTGGTTAAGTCTGGATATGAATGTTGGATCTGTAATAGTGGTTGTGCAAATTGCATGGGTAAGGGCTCCTGCTAGCTTTGTGCATGGAGACCCTAAGTCCTGCTATGTGTGAACCCTGATGGTTGTGTGTGCAGACTGGTAAAGATTTTGTAAGTGGAACCTTAAGTGTTAATGAATGAGATGACCTCTTTTGATGATATAGGAATATCTCTGTGATATGTTGTTGGTTGCACTATATATGATTTATGTCTGAATACCGAATATTGTTATTTAATTGATGCACATGTGGATGCGATGGTTTAGAAAGGAATGAATGTATATATCTAGTTATTTTTTGTTGCCTTACTTCTCTTAACTTGTTATTTTATGGTTTATGAGCTTCGCATGAGTTATTCCGACAAGTATATTGTTAAGGATCTCTGGGTTAGGGCTTCTTCAGCACAGGCCTATTAGATCTTAAGGTCCCCACTCTAATTAACTTTCTCTCTCTCAAGGTATGAAAACCTAGCTCCAGCACCCTCCCATACTACTTTGGGTGAGACCTTGACCTACACAAGCAGACCATTTCCAAAAGGACCAGTAGTTCATTACTTTGGTTGTAAACCTTAAGTCTCAACCTAGGTGACAACCCCTCAAACCAACAAATGGTTCCGTTTCTGGGACTGGGAGCATTTTTAGAGAGATATTGGGTAATTCCATGAGGTATTTCGTAGCCATTGAAGCCTGAACTTGAGGACTAGTTTGAAAATCATATTCAAGAGTTTTCCCTAAAAAAAAATAGAAGTAAGAAGCTATATACTGAAGAGTGGAAGAATAAGTACATTTTTACAAAGGTACATGAAATCTTCTTCATAACCTTCGCACACAGACAACAAGAGTGGATAGCGAGGTTAGCAGAATTTCAAACCTATTGGAAAGACGATCAGGTCACACAGTGGACCCTTGAATTGATCCAACAGTTGGAGAACACTGATAAAAAAATCACCCAGACTGTAGATCAGTGGGTTGATAGCGTGTTGGGTGGATTTGTAATTGAGTTTGTAGTCGATCAGTTTGTGTCCTATTCTGAAGAAAAGCATAGCTTTTTCAAGGGATTTAGGGACAATTTCTTGCAAAAATTGCTGCTACTAATTAAGGTTCTCCTGCGTGAAAAGGGTTTCCTGTGCAGTCACTCCGAGTGAATGAACTCTGATCAAAATGGAAGCATTACACGAAGCAATAAATACTACTGGGTTAATCAAGAAGGGGATAGATCAATGTACATTCCTCTAAAGGATCCACCTGATCATAAAAAAGGTAGGGTTGCGCACGGGGTGACCAGTCCCCCGACTATTCCACCATCAAACTCACGCAAAGGTAAGAATTATCCTACCCCACCTTCGCCACCACCTTGAGACAATATGGCTGCACACATGAAGGTACCCACCTTTAAGGGTGGGGGGGAAGAGGATATGGATCGATTCTGGTTCGTGGAAGATTCAGTATGGACCACGTAGAATGTTAATAATGATGTTGTAAAAAGAGATCGTTTATCAATAGCCTTTGAAGGGCGGGATCTGAATTGGTTCATGGGATACATTTCTCAGCATGTGAATCCTACAATATAGGAGATTAAGGATACCCTGAAGCAGTAGTTTTGGAAACCTAAGTCCTATTCTCAATGTGTAGTAGAGTTGAAAGATATTAATTAGGGACCTACAGAGTCTATTTGGGAAGCTGACCATCGGCTAAAGAAAGTCATCAGTGATGGAGGATTTTTCTATGAGTACAAACAACATAAGGAGTGGTTTATCGCCATGCTATTACCACATCTGCGCAGACCTATGGGTCAATAGAATATCGATTCACAAGAAGAGGCCCTAGAGATTTCCATGAAGCTAGAAGTTGTGCCAAGAGATGATGCTCAATTTGGGGTGCTATAGACCCAAATCCAGCTAGAGGCGATGCATTTATAAATTTTGAATTTTTGAAGGGATCAGGGTAAATAAGCTAGTGCAGTTTTCTAGTGCATACGTGGTAGGGTATCATGCCACACCAAGGATCAGTGCCCTCTGCTATCAGATTATATGCAGGATGGGGGACCAAGTCCATTACGCCCAAGAGATATTGCTGGACTACACGATGATGGGCCCAGTGTCAATGTATTTATGCGCAGTGGCATTGCCACTAGAGGAGCTAAGGAAAATGTTGCGACCGAACCACTAATCAGAAAGGCCTTTGAAAAAAAGGAGAGAATGGACCTACAGAAGGAGAAAGAGACCTTCATTGATGCTAAGAATGATTTTCTAGGGACGAAGCATCCACCTCAAGGACTTCTATGGATCTGAAATCATATGAAGAAGTTAAGCCATTCCTTCAAGCATGTATGAAGTTAGTATGAAATTAGAAGGCGGTGGAGAATATCCAACCATTAATATACAACTACGCAGAAATGGATGCCCCCAAAACGGAGGTTAAAGTTGTGAATGAGATTCATAAGAACAAGAAAAGGACTCGTCATGAGATGTGTATGACTACGCAGATTAGAGAATATGGGATGGATCAATTCATCCTAGATCTGGGATCTGATGCCAATGTCCTGCCCAAACAAACTTGGCAAAGGATGGGGGAACCCAAGATGGAGTGTTCCACTATTGAGTTACGTATGGCTAACTAGCAGAAGATCATTCCATTAGGCAGGTTTGTTGAACCTCAAAATTACCCTCTCTTTGACAGTTTTTCTCACCTCTTTCCCTCACTTTCTCATAAGACTACAGACCCCAATCAATGGTAAATGCTAGGTTTTGTCTTAAAGATGCATTTAAATTATTGCCATATTATATTTTCATGCTCTTGCTATTTGGATATATATTTTCAATTTAGCTATAGAATGCAGCCTGTTCTGCAGCTAAGTGTGGATTCCATAGCTACTCTCATGGTTTAGCAGCTTCTAGGTGTCAACTGAAGAAATATTCCACATGGGTGTTTCTAGAATCATTCCTACATGGATTCTATCATATTCACTCATTCTATGTCGACAGAAAAGTGAGCCTAAAATCATGGTCAAAGATGGAGTCAAAAGGACGTTAGCTGAAATCAGTAGGACTCTTTATTCTCTCTTCGTAGCAAATCAAGGAGTCCAACAGTCCTATTGCAATTATAATTTGAAGTAGCCACCTATAGCTATTTTTACTCATAAACAGTTATGTAATTTTCCTTTAAATATCGGTTGCATAGAACTGAGAACACAATTCAGAAATTAAGTGTTAAACTTAGTATTTTTGTTAATACTCTGTATTATGAATTCACTGTATCATAATATGAATTTCATGCTGCCAATGATTGCTTGACTACATCCTTAATCAGTTAGTAGCTCAACCACATCAGTTGCAGAGGGCCTCTACATTTGAAGGAGGTATTTAATTTATGTTTTTAGCTTAATTTCATTACTCTGTTTTTCAACAATTCTATTTTCTAATTAGGTTTATGCTTCATTTCAGTTTTTAATCAATAGCATAGTGATAAATCAGAACTGTGCAGCCTTTTCTCTTCTAAAATATCTCGAGAATATAGATAACTATGTTTTCCAATCAAATCAATATTGAGGAATTAAGAACACACAGTTGCTTAGTTTCCTTATTGTATGCCTATCATTTTCTTAGAATAGGATTGTCAATTAACTGTGTTCATGGATGTTTTCAAAAACCATTTCAAGATGATAATGATCCTAAATTGAATGGTTAAAATATCTAATCCATACAGTAATTGAATTTACTCAGCACATTGTTATTTACTTTCTAGGAATTTAAGAACTAAGGTGTAATTGGCTTCTAGTTATACAACACTTCAAGAAGGTAGTTCTTCATATTGAATGTTGAAGAAAATCAAATATACATTAGTCTTTTATGCTTTTACATTTTTCCTTGAGATCCTCACCTAGTTTCATCATTAATATTCCTAAAGATCATTCCAAGGAGATTTATTTAGTCATACTTCATAAATTGGATGATTGAATGTTTAATGAATGCAATTAACGAGTTACCTTTTGCATGATCTATTTTATTTTCTAGATCATCAGGTGTAATTGGTTTCTTGACACCATTTCAAGAATATCACACTTCAAAATTGAATGTTGGAGTAACTAAAGATACATTAGATGTTTTTATTTTCTTACTGTTTTAGGAAATTATGAGTTAAAGTACATAAAGTTGCTTAATACATCATTTCAAGAAGGTCAGACTTCATAATTGAATGCTAGAGTAACTTAAAGTACATTAGTTGATTTCATTTTCTGACTTTACTTTCAAGCACTGTGATTTCATTCCTAGACTTAAATCCATGGAATAAGACTAACGTTAAGATCAACTAGATACTTTGTTTTCCAAATTAGGTTTTTAACTAGTCAATATTTTTTGGTTTATTTTTATGAAAATTAGATTAATTTAGGAACACTTCCTTTTCTTTACTCTTAGAATTTTATTATATTGATTTAATTATTTCCATAGTTTTAGATTAACATTCTTAGACATCACAGAATAGAAAACCCCCTAAAAACAACATAAAATACAAACAATGAAGTAAGAAAAAGGTTAACTAAGTACATATAGTACACCTACACTTCATCAGTATACAAACCTTGGTTGATAATTTAAGCAAGAAATTTAGGACACTAAATTGAATAAAAAAATTGGCGTTGTTTCCGAGGAAGTGTAATTAGGTGACCTCATTTCTTACATAAAAAACAATGATATGTGTAGAGAAAGAGACTCTCGGGGAAGATTCATAGCTAGAGGCAGGAGTTTAATCCCTACAACACCACTCACTCTTCCAAGACCAAGAAGTGATACACCTCCATCTCAAACCCATATTCCATATTTCACTAGCCATATACTTCCTAAAGTTCTAAGGTCAAAAATCCAATTAGGAGGATCTCCTACTTCATCCACAGAGGAAATATTACAGGAAGAAGATCCAAGGACTACAATATAATGAGTAACATTTCTCACTTCTACAAGGGAAAATATGCTAGCTGAAGAGCTAGAAATCCCTAGTTGAGAGGAAGAAGAAGAACCTTTCTTCAACATACCATTGATAGAGGAACTAGAGGAGAAGTTAAACCTACAGGTTGAATTTTATTTCAGCTCTGAAGTATCTATAATGGTAGGAAGAGGAGAAGCGGTAGGAGAGAGAGAAGGAGAGATTTTTAATGGATAAAATGTACTATTTGGAGGAGGTAGAGGTAGAGGAGGAGATAGAGGAATAGGTAAAGGAAATGTAGAAGGAGGAAGAGGTAGAGGAAATAGAGGAATTGAGAGTTCTTTTGGATTCCCTATAATTGATGAGGATAAAAACGCTACCATGAAAAATATATCACCTTCTGTTCTTCCTAACTTCAATGGATTGAAAATTGAAGACCCTGAAACCTTTTTTTTTGAATTTGAAGTCTTGTGCAGAACTTATGATTATTTACAAGACTCTCAAAAACTCAAACTGTTTCCTTCAACATTAAAAGGAGTAGCTATAACATGGTTCATGATTCTAATCACTAGGTCTATTAGGACATGGAATGATATGAAGAGAGAATTTATAGAAATTTATTTGGATTATTTCATACTTATTAATCACAAGGAGGAATTGTTTAAAATGATGCAAAGAGAGGATGAAAATTTGGAGGATTTACTCGAAAGATTCAACTATAACATAAAAAGAGCAAAAATGGAAAATTTAGATCAAGAAAATTTAAAAGATCTTTTGTTGAAAACAATTAGAGATGAGTGGATAAACATCCTTAACATGATGGGGACACCCACTCATATTAGGAAGACCTTGGTTGGCTAGAGCTGATGCTTTCATTAACTGTAGATTTGGTGACATGTATATTCATTATGTTAATTCAACCAATAAATTCACTCTATATCCTCCAACAAGAACAATCACAGAGATAGACGAAAAATAATGGATTGATGATGAACATGATATAAAACCTCTCTTTACTATTTCAACCATTAGTGAAGATAGGAAAATCTTAAATACAATAGAAAATTATGAATAAGCTCCACAATATGAACATGATCAATTTCAAGAAAAATCCACTATTGAATATTTGTCATCTATGCAGATGTCTCTTTACTCTATGGAAGAATTTGGTAGCTCTACAGTTGAAATATTTCCAAGGAAAACCTTGAACATAAATAATAACTTGGAAAAATTACAACAGGAAAATCTAACCAAAACATTAGAACAACATTCTTTTGCCTATGCATGGGAATACACTGACATGAAAGGAACTAGTCCTAAGACTTGTATACATCACATCTACATTGAGGAAAATTGTAATCCTATTAGACAACCTCAAAGAAGGATGAATCCAAATCTTAGGGAAATTGTGAAAAAGGCGTTGCAAAAATTGTTGAATGTAAACTTCATTTACCCAATTTCAGACAGCCAGTGGGTTTCCCGCTTGGTTATTGTGCCTAAAAGGAATGGTAAATGGAGGGTATGCATTGATTATCGAGAGTTGAATAAAGCAAGCCTAAAAGATCATTTTCCTTTTCAATTTATAGATCAAGTGTTAGATACATTAGTAGGTAAGAAGTATTTCTCATTCTTGGAGGGTTTTAGTGGTTACAATCAAATTCAGGTAGCACCTGAAGATCAAGATAAAGCTAAATTCACCTATCCATTAGGGACTTATGCCTACCAAGTACTTCCTTTTGGATTGTGAAATGAACCTGCAACATTCAAAAGGGCGGTACTAGGAATTTTTTCTGATCTAATACATGATTGTGTAGAGGTTTATATGGATGAATTTATAGTCTATGGGAATACATTTGAAGAAGCTTTAGAAAACTTGGAAAAATTTCTTAAAATATGTAAGGAAGAAAACCTTTCACTAAGCCATGGAAAATGTCTTATGATGTTTAGAGAAGGGATTGTTTTACGACATGAAATTTCAAGTGATGGAATTAAAGTTGATAAATCTAAAGTTGAAGTCATCTCTAAATTATCAATTCCAAGCTGTCAAAAAGATGTTAAAATTTTTCTAGGATTCACAGGATACTATAGAAAATTTATAGAAAATTTCACTAAACTAGCATCCCCACTCTTCAAACTACTCACAAAATATTATGAATTCAATTGGAATTCTAATTTCCAGTTGGCATTTGAGACCTTAAAAGGAAAAATTTATGAAGCATCCATCTTAAGAGGTCCAAAATGGAAACTACCCTTTCACATTTCAACCAACGCTTCAGACACATCTCTGGGAGCTGTATTATGACAAAAAAATTTGATCCCCTATGCCATATATTACACAAGCAAGAATTTGACTCCTGCAAAGTTAAATTACACTGTAACTGAAAAGTAATTCTTAGTTGTTGTTCATGATATCAAAAAATTTAGACATTAAATAACAGGCTATGAAACCTTTGTCCATACAGATCACTCTGCAATTAAGTACTTAATGAGTAAATATATTACGAATGGTAGAGTTACAAGATGATTATTACTCCTGCAAGAATTCAACATCACTATTCTAGATAGACCTGGAAAACAAAACACAGTTGCTAATTTCCTGTCTAGAATTCAAAATATCAAAGATGATATTCTGGTAGAAGATAAATTTCCTAATGAATATCTTTTTGCAGAAACTACTCAAACCCCTTAGCTTGCAAATATTTCTAATTACTTAGTCAAAGGGAGATTACCTTAACATATTTTTCCTAGAGATAAAAGAAAAATCATTCAAGAAAGTGCAAGATACTCGTGAATTACTAATGAAT
This sequence comes from Pinus albicaulis, assembly GCA_034641835.2. Lineage (NCBI taxonomy): Eukaryota > Viridiplantae > Streptophyta > Pinopsida > Pinales > Pinaceae > Pinus > Pinus albicaulis. Next base: position 1,524,479,466 of record CM076581.1, on the reverse strand, counting down.
TGTATAAAATAGTTCCAGATCTCATTATCAGGGGATGTGTTCGAGAAGGTGAAATTCCTGAAATTATTAAGGCATGTCATAATGAACCTTGTGGAGGACACTTTGCTGACAAGAGGACAACCTATAAAATCCTTAATTGAGGATATTATTGTGCATCCATATTCAAAGATGCCAAAGAATATGTCAAAAGGTGTGACAGTTGCCAAAGGGTAGGGAAACCTGCTCCTTCAATGAAATGCCATTACAACTTCACGTACTCATTGAACCTTTTGAAAAATGGGCTTTGGATTTTGTGGGACCAATTAATCCTCCATCTAAACAAAAGAAGTTTATTTTGGTATGCACTAATTATGTCACTAAATGGGTAGAGGCTAAAGCATTACTTTTTGCTAATGAGAAATCTGTAGTTGATTTTATCTTTAAGGATATCTTCACTCATTTTGGTGTTCCAAGATAAATTGTGACAGATCAAGGAGCTCAGTTTACATCAAATGTGGTGAAAAATCTCGTGGAAGATTATAATATCAAACAAAAAAAGTCTACTCCTTACCATCCACAAGGAAATGGTCAAGTATAATCTACCAATAAGGTGATTGAAGGGATTCTCACTAAGACTGTACATACACACATAAGAGATTGGGTAGAAATACTTCCTGAAGCCTTATGGGCCTATAGAACTACATGGAGGAACACAACATGACATACTCCCTATGAACTTGTTTATGGGAAGAAAGTTGTGTTCCCTATAGAGTTTCAGATCCAAACCTTTAATATGGCAGTCCAATCGGGATTTGATTTATCAGAAGCATAGAAACATAGATTGGAGAAAATCAATGAGCTTGATGAAATCAGGAAAGATACAATTCAAAGAACCAATATAGTCCAGCAAAAAAGGACTAAATGGCATGATAATTATATCAAGGAGAAGAAGTTTCAAGCAGGGGATTGGGCACTTTTGTTCGATTCAAAATTCAAGGATTTTCAAGGAAAGATTCAGACTCATTGGCTTGGGCATATGAGATTGAAAAATTCTTTGATAATGGAGCAGTGAAAATAAGGACAATAAATGAAGAAAATGTACCTCTTCTTGTGAATGGTCATAGGTTGAAAGTATATCATAAACCACTTTCAAAAGAAGAGTTTTTCAAAAAAAATCAAAATAACATTGATATGAAGTTAGTGGAGAAGAATCCTTCTTCTTCAATAAATTAGCTTTTATTTTTCCTACATTCATTAAAAAAAATGATAAAATAAATAAAATAAATAAAAATAATAAATTTTATAAGTATGAAAACCAATCAATGATTTGCATACTTATATAGAAAATACAGGGTGAAAATCAAAGATTTCTGACATCCTATATTTTCGATTATATTTTCTGTAATAAGTAGTGATGCAAAAATACATTGATTGCAGTTCATAATATGCAAATTCATTCTACAGTTTCATCACACTCCGCTGTCATTTTACAATTTCATTCCATAAGTCACTCCACTTCCATTCCATTTTTCACGCTCATTCCATTCCATAAGTCATATTACACTTCCATTCATTCATTCCATTTCATATTCATGTTCCATATTTCATTCTTTTTACAGAGTACATTCTACATCTCACTGTATTCTGTAGCTGATTCTTTTCTGCAGCCAATTTGATTCTATAGCCACTTCAGTAGTTTTGACACATTATGATTGCAAGGAATTGAAGGATTGTGTTTTGAATACCAACATGCTACAAAGAGTACCTAAGGATCAACACCAAAGAAAAAGGTTAAGTTATAAAGGTAAAGTGCAAAAATGTATTTTTATAGCAAGGTTAAAACATGAGACATGTATAATATGAACATTCATATGTTTCTTTGACAAATCATCATTTGTTTTGATTGCAATCACCATCATATTACATATCAGCCACATCTATTGTATTAAGCTACGTAACAGTCCATCATTACTTCCCTTTTTAATGACTAACGGTCATGATCTATGACGTGACATACTTGTCTATGTCTCTCCAAGACCCTACTATCTATTTATTCCTACAAACCCTCCATAACCATCCATCAGATCCGCAGCCAATTCATTTCCATAAACAGAAGGGTAATTCTGAAGGTTGAAAAATGTTGCATAGTAGAAGGATGGGGCTCAGTTTTAGATCAAAACCAGTTGGAGCAAATTACATGGAAGGATACCCACAGCTTAAATAATTGTTATAGAAAGCTAGATGGTAGAGGTTCATAGATAAATTTAATGGCTTTCATAAGGAAATTACCAAATCCTTTGTTGGGTCGTTTGATGGAACGAAAGTAGAAATTAGAGATATAAAGTTTGGAGTGACTAAGTCACTCATGGCCGAGGGTACAAAAATTCCAAGGCACAGTGAAATATGGTTCAAGAACAAGGAGTTCCATAGTGAGTCATGGAAGGTTATACTTAAAAACCCAGGTATGGATGCCTCTTTTTTTAGAAAAGGAATCCCAAGTTCAGCTCTTAAGAGTAAATGGAGGAATATGCTCCTCATTTTACAAAAAATTATAATTTGTGAAGGAAGGTTTGGTTGCATGTATGTATACCATATCCGTTTACTAATGAATTTCCTAGAAAATGGTGAAATAAATGTTCCTCTCTTTCCGTTAAATAGTTTAAGAATGATGGATTGAAATGTGCAAAAGAGATTATAGTTCATAGATACCACCATGCCTCATCATGGGTTGGTAAATATTTTGATTGAGTTTCATTTAAGAAGCATAGGAGATATTTGGGAGGATTTCCGTGTTAGGAATCATTTTGAAGAACCACCAGTGTCACCACCCAAGGAAGATAATGTCAGGAGAAGAAGAAGACAGAAAATTAATAAAAATGTTGAAGACAGACCTGAAACATCATTACAGAAGACTGATATAAATGTTGAAGGCGGACCTAAAACCTCATTATAGAAGAATGATGAAAATATAATTTCTGAGGAACTGAAAGAAATCAGGAAACAAATCAAAAAAAGACGAAATAAAAGAAAAGAGAATAAGGTTACAAATGACGACAATGAAATTCCTCCAAAACTAAGAAGGAGCGGAGCTTATAAATATATATGAGGAAACCCCAATGCCATCACCTGTTAACATCTCTCCTACACACAGTCCTCAGAATTCTCCTATTTATCATCTTAAAGAAGGCCCCAGCAGAAGATCTCCTAGCATAGACCGAGTCCAACAATATATATATATGATTATGTAGAATCATTGGAGAGGAGAAGTGCCTCAATGAACCCAGAGCCTCCTTTCAATCCACAAGAACCTCTAATTGATGCTCTTAAGCATAATATTTATGAATTAGAGATATTGAATAGACATATCAAAGAGGGGAATGAGACCTTGAAGGAGAAAAACAAATTGGACAAGGAAATTCATGATAATATTGTTTTGCATCTAGGACTGTGGTATAAGAAAAATAGGAAATTGAAGAGGAAAAAAAAGTTATTAAACAGAGCAGTCAGTAACCTTAACTACAAGATTCTTATGAGAAGGCCCAGAATGACAGTCACTTCAAATAAGAACAAAAGAAATAAAATAGATGTGCTAGCAGAGGTGTCTGAGCAAATGCAGTAGGGAAGAAGAACTCATATTTTGGGAAAATTTCATGAGGACATGCAATGATTTTGCAGTGGGGGTATGTTCAACCTCAGAATTACCCTCTCTTTGGCAGTTTTTCTCACCTCTTTCCCTCACTTTCTCATAATATTACAAACCCCAATCAATGATAAATGCTAGGTTTTGTCTTAAGGATTCATTAAAATAATTTCCATATTATATTTTCATGCTCTTGCTGTTTGGATAGATTTTTTCAATTTAGCTACAGAATGCAACATGTTCTACATCTAACGGTGGATTCTCTAAATAATCTCATGGTTTAGCAGATTCTAGGTGTCAACTAAAGAAATGGGCCACATGGGTGTTTCTAGAATCATTCCTACATGGATTCTATCCTATTCACTCGTTCCAGGTCGACAGAAAAGTGAGCCTAAAATCATGGTCAAAGATTGAGTCAAAGGACGTTAGCTAAAATCAGTAGGACTCTTGATTTTCTCTTCGTAGCAAATCAAGGATTCCAATAGTCCTATTGAAATTATAATTTGAGGTAGCCACATGTAGCTAGTTTTACTCATAAAAATTTATGTAATTTTCCTTTAAATATCGGTTGCATAGAACCGAGAACAAAATTCAGAAATTAAGTGTTAAACTCGGGCTTTTTACTTATACTTTGTATTTCGAATTCACTTTATCATAATACAAATTTCATGCTACCAATGATTTCTTGACTACATCCTTAATCAGTTAGCAGCTCAACCACATCATTTGTAGAGGGCTTCTCCATCTGAAGGGGGTTTTTCATTTATGTTTTTAGCTTAATTTCTTTACTCTATTTTTCAACAATTCTGTTTTCTAATTAGGTTTATGCTTCATTTCAGATTTTAATAAATAGCATAGTGATAAATCACAACTGTGTAACCTTTTCTCTTCTAAAATATTTTGAGAAGATAGATAACTTTGTTTTCCAATCGAATCAATATTGAGGAATTAAGAACACACAATTGCTTAGTTTCCTTGCTGTTTGTCATTCATTTTCTCATAATAAAATTTTCAATTAACTGTGTTCATGAACGTTTTCAAAAACCATTTCAAGATGATAATGATCCTAAATTGAATGGTTAAATATATAATCCATACAATAATTGAATTTAATGAGCACATTGTTATTTAATTTCTAGGAACTTAAGAACTAACTTGTAATTGACTTCTTATACAACACTTCAAGAAGGTAGTTCTTCATATTGAATGTTGAAGAAAATTAAATATACATTAGTCGTTTATGCTTTTACATTTTGCCTTCAGATCCTCACCTAGTTGGATCACTGATATTCCTAAAGATCATTCCAAGGAGATTGATTTAGTCATACTTCAGAAATTGGATGATTGAATGTTTAATGAATGCAATTAATGAGTTACCTTCTACATGATTTATTTGATTTTCTAGATCATCAAGTGTAATTTGTTTCTTGAAACCATTTCAAGAAGATCATACTTCAAAATTGAATGTTGGAGTAACTAAAGATACATTAGATGTTTTTCTCTGCTTACTGTTTTAGGACATTAGGAGTTAATGTACAGAAAGTTTCTTAATACATCATTTCAAGAAGGTCAGACTTCATAATTGAATGCTGGAGTGACATAAAGTACATTAGTTGATTTCATTTTTTGTCTTTACTTTCAAGCACTGCAATTTCATTCTTAGACTTAAATCCATGGAATAGGACTAACAATAAGATCAACTAGATACTTTGTTTTCCAAATTAGGTTTTTAACTAGTCAATAGTTTTTGGTTTATTTTTATGGAAATTAGATTTATTTAGGAACACTTCATTTTCTTTCTTCTTAAAATTTTATTATATTCATTTAATTATTTCCATAGTTTTAGATTAACATTCTTAGACATCAACGAAAAAAAGACCCCCCAAAAACAACATAAAATACAAACAATGAAGTAAGAAAAAGGTTAGCTAAGTACATATAGTACACCTACACTTCATCAATATACAAACCCTGGTTGATAATTTATGCAAGAAATTTAGGACACTAAATCAACTAAACAAGGTTGTTGAAGGTTGTGGTAGACATCACGGGAGTTAAAGTCCATGCAGATTTCTCTGTAATCGAGATTGTGGATGATGCGGGTCCTTGCTATGCACTCTTAGGACTAGATTGGGCTATTGACATGGGAGGTATCATCAATATGAAAAGGATAAGCATCGTATTTGAGAACAATTGTATGCGGGTAATAGTCCCGCTAGATCTAGCAGAAGGAGAACAATATACAGAGCCGGTGCACGAATGTAATATTCCCAAATGGGAAAAGTGAGAATATAGAACAAAATGCTTGAAATAGTAGTGTAAAACATCACATAAAGATATGAGACCAATATGGAGCTTCTTTATTAATCATAAAAGTAGCAAACATGTACAAAATAATGGGCACAAAGCTTACAACAAGATCCAACAGGCCTCCAATAGATAGATCCCATCACAATGAGGTGCTACTACTATATCAAAATGTCGGAAGACTGCTACAGCACAGAAAAAGGTGAAATGCTACATCATATGAATACAAAAAATATTATATGGCTGATAAATGCCTCAATAGATACAATAATAAATATCTAGGCTCTATACAACCTCCAACAAGAAACCCAAGAGGATTTTCAGAAATACACCAATATATAATAAATGAACGAAATCCCTAGATCTGAAGATTCACTACAACAATAAAGCTAGAAATATGAGGCTGCTATGATGTAGAAAGAAACATAGCCTCCTCCAATATACTCTCTAGATGATAGGCTGATCCCTTCACTAGAAAACCTCTTCTCCAAATGGTGTACTGAAACCATCCCTGCAACTCCTCCCTAAAATAACGCAGTCCAAGATAGAAAATACACTGTAGGGGAAAACGATATTGTGGCCTGGTGCCAAACGCTGCAATAAGGCTCAAGGGCCTTCCTTACCAGCCTCCCAATGGAAGGAAACCTTCCTCCACTAAAAATCTAGTTCAAAAATCACCCAGATGTATTTTCCACTGATGCATCGTGCAACTCAACACATCTCTCAGCAGAAACTGTTTTGTAGAATAAATATGGAGCTTCGCCTAATGCCTGAATGTGGAAGTATAGTGAAAATAATCTTCCTAAGTGGGCATTATAATTCCCCTAAGGATAGAGGTGGGATTCCCACTCAGAAACACCCTGTGAAAAAAAAAAAATCTTAGCTACACAGCTGAAGAGAGTAACAAGTCTAAACAGACCATAAAATCTAAAACATCAAATCATAACATGCCCTTCTATGGCTTCCATCCCCTTCCTTATATAAGTGGTGAGCTTCATCACCTTTTGCCTCACTCATTAAAGCCACTATCTCCATGCATGAGATCTTCTTACAAAATTGTGTTGTCCCTCAATAAATGTCCACTCCTCCATAACAACACAGTTGATTTGGTCAAAGTTGACCCAGTCTTCATGCTCCATCCCCTTTTCACACACAAGGGTGCTTAATTAAGATTCTAAGATGACCTCCTTTCACATTAGCAATGATTTTATTCCTACTAAGGAGATTTATGGCTCTCCATACCCTCTTATTCAACAAATTAAGAAGCAAAAGAAAAAATTAATATTTCAACTAGCTCATGGCTAATTGGGAATATTACAGTGAAGAAGAGGATGTTGACCATATTTACAAACTGACTGCCTGGGATGATAATTGGATCAACCCTACAGCTGATGGCATGTTGTATTGGGAGAAGACAACGCATGTGTCACAGACTCAGATGGCGAGATAGAAAATTGGCAGAATCGGTTGCATGACATGTCTACACTGTGGTGCCTCAAGATCACGAAACGTTTCTGATGCATCTCCTCAAAGGTAAGAGAATTGGCTTACTTTGATGGTTCTAGTACTGTTAAGGAATTTATTAAGGCAATAGAAGCATATGTCCCTAAGGAACGAATATTTTTGGCACTGGACTTGGCTATGCACGCGACCCCTGTGTAGTGGTGGGAAACCCACAAGGGGGATTTTCAGGATTGGGAGGAGTGCCGAAAATTAACGATCCTATGATTTGAACCCCAAGTCAACCCACCCATGGAGCTCTTTTCTGGCCATGGGGACATGCAAAAGCACTTGGCTATGTGTATGGAGGTATGGAATGTCAGGACTTGGAATGAATGCATCCATATGTTTATTCACACATTAGGGCCAATCCCCAGCACTTGGTATTTATATGTAGAGCTACACCAACACCCTCGCCACTAGGGCATAGTGACAATGGATTTCATGGTGACGTTTGATTTAGTTGGAGGGACAAAAAAACTAGATTAAGCCTTGCAAGATATAGATGCTATTCTCTTTGATGAGGCTTTTCCTTAGACATAATGTGTTGCGCCAGCTTGGGATGCACACATGCAGGGTATTGTCAATTGTTGAAATTTTTCAGTGGAAGGCTATGACGAGGATCCTAGGAACATCACCATCCCAGAGTCATAAGCATACCACACAGTTTTAGGACCCCTATTACAGATAGTAGACGTGACCAAACCATTAAAGTTGAAAGAAGTCAAGATTGTGATAGAAGAGCAGCCCAAGTTGTCCAAAATTAGGGATTACTAGGATGATGATATTGTTGGAAGGTTGTGGAGCTGCTGACCGGATATTAGGACCTATTCCCTACAAATTTCTCTGAGCTCAAGGGAATCATAGGAGATCTATGTGTCATGAAAATCACCTTGAAGCTAGATGCACATCCTGTCAACCAGCGGCCCTATTGGCTAAACCCTAAATATAAGAAGAAATTCAAGGAAGAAATAGATGAGATGGTGGCTGCTAGTATTATTCAGCTGGTAGAGCAGTCTAATTGGGTAAGCCCAATGGTGGTCCAAGAAAATAAAACCAAAGGAGAGATAAGGATATGCATAGATCTGTGCAAGCTGAATGATGCCTGCATACATGACCCTTTCCCTATGCCATTCTCTGATGAAATCATCGATAATGTGGGAGGTCAGGAAGCATACTCATTCACTGATAGGTTTTTAGGGTACCACCAGATCATAATTTCACCTTAAAATCGCAACAAGACAACCTTCACAACTAAATGGGGCCCCTTCTAGTACACTGTCATGCCTTTTGGACTGAAGAATGCCCCTGCCATTTTATTGCATAGCAGTATTTAAAGAATTAATCCATAAGTTTCTAGAATTTTATTTAGATTATTGGACAGTATTCAGGTTGGTGAAGAAGCATGTGTCGAACCTGCGCATGATGTTGGATACCTGAAGAAAATGCTAGATCTCGTTGAACTTAAAGAAGAGCATATTCAATGTACTGTTTGGGATTTTATTGGGATACATCGTATGTCAGTAGGGATTGATGTTTTACCCAGCCAAGATTGCAGTTATCATAAACTTAGCAGTCCCCACCACTAAGAAACAGTTGTGCTCCATCTTAGGGAACACAGGTTACTACAAGAAATTTATTCAAGGGTACGCCTTGATCACTGCCCCAATGAAGAAGTTGCTTAATAAGGATGTATCCTTTTGCTGGGATGAGGAGTGTCAGAACAACTTTGAGCTGCTGAAAGAAAATATAGTCACTACAGCTATTCTCATATTTTTAGACTTGGTGAAGATCTTTAATGTAATCAGGAATAGCCCTAGGAGTTGTCTTAGCGTAGCCAGGTGAGGGAGAAATTGATCGTTTGGTTGTGTTTGCTACTAGGAAACTCTCTAGCATGGAGCGGAAATAGTCTTCGACTAAACAAGAAGTACTGGCGATGGTGTAAGCCCTCCACAAATAGAGGCACTATGTATAGGAAGACACTTTAAAATGTTCAACTATCATTCAACTTTAAAATACCTGGTCAATAAGCCTATGTTTGGGGGGGGGGGATTTGTAGATGGTTGATTTTATTTCAAGAGTATGATTTTGAAATTATTTTGAAGCGCAGGAGACTGAATGAATGACCTGATCACTTGTCTTAGATCGAAAATGGAGAAGAGCCAACTATTCTAGAAGAAGGATTACTTGATGCACATCTTTTTGCCATCAAGGTGGTGGATGAGAACTTTGTAGACATTATTCACATTTTTACCACTGGGATGGCACCTACAGACTATTCAATGCAATAGAAAAAGGATTTGGTGGCCTGCGCAACTGATTTCACTTTAATTTCCGGTAAATTATACAAGTTGGGAGCAGATGAGGTATTGCGGAGGTATGTATTAGAACATGAGAGACAACCTATCTTGGTCGAGGCCCATGAAGGGTATCACATGGCCACTACGTAGGAAAGGCCACTACATAGAAGGTGTTGAGAGAAGGGTTGTGGTGGCCCACATTAAATAGAAATTCACATACATATTGCCGAGAATTTGATGCATGTAAACGAACTGGGAAACCTTCACGTAGAGATGAAATGCCCTACAACCACAGATGGATTTGTAAGCATTCGACAATTGGACCATAGACTTTGTAGGGTCCATAAATCCCCCAAGAAATAAGACTGGTGCACATTACATCATTACTACCACTAATTATGTAAATAGATGGGCAACGACAAAGGATGTGAAGGATTGTACTACAGATATCGTTGCGCACTTCATATTTGAGCATATTCTGACCAAATTTAGCTACCCAGAGATCTTAACGAGAGATAGAGGTGTGCATTTTGTTAATGGAACTGTTGAAGCTTTAACCAAATAATTTCATATTCACCATGCGAAAAACACCCCGTATCACCCATAATCTAATGGTGCAGTAGAGGCTTTCAACAAAATTTTGGAGAATGTGCTAACTAATTTCTGTAATGCCAATCGATGTGACTAGGACGTGCGCATCCCTTCATTTCTATGGGCATATAGGACTACATGCAAGAAAATAACCGAGAAGACTCCTTTCATGATGGTCTATGGAAAGGAGGCCATCATGCCCATGGAATATATTGTCCCTAGCCTACACATTGCAGCTTTTACAAATATGGCATAACCTGACATCATGGAGGAACGTTTGGCACATCTAGTTACCTTGGAAGAGGATCGATTTATTGCTAACTTTCATCGGCAAGTACATAAGGTATGAGAGAAATCTTGGCTTGATCACCGCATCTGACAAAAGGTGTTGAAGGAAGAAGAGTTCATTTTTCTATATGATAGTAAATTTGTGCACCATCCAGGGAAGTTTTGTCAGCACTGGTTGGGTCCATATATAGTAAAAGATATTACAGATGGTGGTTTGATATAGCTGGATACACTGTGTAGGGATTACCTTCCCAGGTATGTTAATGGCAGTTGTATGAAACCTTACAGGGACAACCCGATGCCTACCAAACGACTATATGGTCGGAGTATATGCATCAGGAGTGTTGCACGGACTAGGAAGGGGAGATGAAGGTGGGTGAGATAAGAAAAAAGTGGTAGAACACAAGTAATAAGACTCGGAAAGGGTAGTGCGCAGCTGGAAAAAATAGCCATTGGAACAGTAAAATTGGGTGAGAAATTGATTTTACCGTTGGATGGAATGGGTATTTGGAAATTAAAGTAGTGATCCTGGAATATTTTTTATGGTTTCCTTGATGGTAAGTCACATTTTAGGCTAATCTAACCATTTTTACCCATGGTGTCCAATAAAATAAGGGGCGCAATCCATAATTGGTTCCTTTGCCCTCTGAAGATCTTATGCCCTATGTTTACTGTGAATTTTGTGTGTTTTGTAACCATGCCATCTGTATGTCTAGGAGAGTTACCCCTTATGATAGTAGCAACCTTGAATTTATATTCCAAGCAATGATGTATGCTTCTAACCCCGTCGAGTCATCGCCCATTATGGCCTCTGCTGAGATTGGATCCAAATATGTGTTCGAAGTAACACCTGATGTCGAAGAGGTCGTGTCCACAACGACCAAAGGAAAGGGAAAGGGGAAGGAAAAATGAAAAGAACAAGGAAAGGAGAAGGGGAAGGGGAAAGCCACAAAGTGGGATTTAGCGAAGCCACACACCTCCCCCAGGATTGTGCATTCCCCTTGGCAGGTGCCTCAGGCATGCTCGCCCAATCCCTCGAAGTGCCCTATGACAACCTAGGAAAAAGTTCTGCTAGTGGAAATACTCTTGTGGCTACAAATGTATGTTAAACCAAGGAAACCAATAGTGCACACCCCCAAGAACGTAGAAATTTTCCATGAATATCTCTAAATCTCGTTGGTCCCATAGGGTTCCCTTTAATCGGGGATATTTTTGGTAGCCTTCCATCGATTAAATTTGATGAGCATGACTTAGAAAATGAAGATGCCTTCTTGGATCTGGAAAAGGTGTTGTATGATAATGTACCAAAGGTGGAATCAATGCCATGGGCATGCAGGCTTCCAGCCTCTAGTATCCTAAATTTGTTGCGCATCCCCCACTTTGGGCGACATGCTATCGCCATCTTGGTCGTGTGCCTGCTTCTTGCGCTAATCCATGATGGATGCTTTTGGATCCAAGGCCACATCCCGATTGACGCTATTCTCATTCATAGGATTACCACCCTGCCCATGAAGGGGCCCCATCCCATAAATGGATTTGGAAACAAATACGAGCAGAAGGTGGCAAATAAATTTCGGGAAAAATACAAGGTGGACCGCGACAAGCGAGGATTCCTAGTAGAGACCATCGCTGACCTGGGAGTGTGCATGGGCACTCTAGTGCTCACACATAAGATGATGCGCAAGTGTAGGGAATCAACCATCCCTGCTTATGTTATTTAGTTGGCTAGATGGTGCGAAAAGGGGGTCTGCTACAACTGGTCACAGTACCTCTGTGAAGAGTTTTTAGACAATGTGTGCGAGGCACAAGACCAGGGAAAGTCCTTCTACTACTCTTGGCTATTGCAGTTGTTCTCCCTAATCGCATGGGAGACACTTGAAAATTTGGTGCTCCCTGACCTTGAGCCCAATGTATGTGAAGGAGTATGTTATGCGAACCTATGGGACTCCAAGGATTCACAACACATCAAGGATAAAAAGGCCTTCTGGGTGCTATTTGATGGTGCGCTCATGATGATAATACATGCTAGGTCGTGCTTGTCACCCACAGTATATGAGAAGTATAGTGCATCTCTGAATTTCATGTCACCATGCACAATGTGCAGATCAGGGCAAGAAAATATCTGGTGTGGTACAACCTCCCATATATGGTCACCACGACAAAGATCAACTAGCTCATCACAACATGGCCACCTGCATGGAAACTTGGCTTGAAATCCTCTGCCCTAGTCACCATAAGCACCTTTGGAAAATATGCAGCGTTGAAGGTTACTATCCCACCGAGCATATAAAAGTACACCAAGGTATTCTCAACTGAGAAAATGGATACCAAGGAAAACCCCAAGAGTTCCACTAAGGGGGCGAAGCAAGAGCCTCAATGTGATGCGAAGACTAGATTATTTATTGGGGAAGGCGTGGAGTCCCCACGCAGAACAAAACGGAATAGTGAGCCTCCCAAAGGGCAGCGGAAGAAGTGCAAGGCCGACAAGACCAAGGGAGAAACAAAAGTTACACTAAGAGAGGAGGATCTGGAAAATATTGCATGTGTCATTGCTACTACCTCTGAGGATCATTGGAATGCCCTAGAAGATTAGTAGAAGGCTGCGGTGCAGGCTTTTTAGTTCGAGTTGCAGGTGCTCCAACTCAAAGTAGATACCCTTCAAGTGAGTGTGAACTAGGCGAGGAAGATTCAGTCGAGCCTTCCCACCACAACAGTCATCACAGCCACTGAGAGAATTATTTTCCCCTTCTTGGGCATGGCATTGATAGTAGAACCACTATCCCTATGAGAGCAAGTTCGCGCATGTTCTGAGGTCGGCCTCGACATTGAGAAAATCATGTGTGGGAAACTATATGCTCTCCACTTGCTCATCTCCAACGAACTTTGGAATATGGAAATGTGGGCACAACAACAAATGATTGAGGCAAAGAACACAATTTCCACTAAAACTATCGAATCTGCCCAAGTGTAGGCAACAAAACTTGCGGCAGTCGCACAGCAAGCAGAGTTAGAGCACCTTATCGACTAGTTATGTGGAGACATGCCGGAAGTGATTCTTGCCTTTGTTGTGCTGTAGGCAAAGGTTGAGGGCCTGGTGGTTGCATTAAAATCATCCAAGACATAAATTAAAACTATCAAAGTAGACCTAAAGCAACATATTGCTGCGTTGTAGGCCAAGCTGCAACCGGAAACCCCGCTGGAAGTGCGAGCCCAGCGAGCCGCACTGGTAAAAGAGGCAACAGGAAGTATTTCGGCACATATTTAAAAAGGCTAAGAGTTATTAGATACATCCATGGGACTATGGTCCACGATCCCCTCCTCTGGCAGTTCAACCAAGAGTTGTGCCAGAAAGAGCAGGAATTTCAGTAGATGGAAGCTATCATGCCCATCCTCGTGGCAGCCCGACGCCTAGCATGTCTTCGCACCAACCATGCGCTAAGGGAAAAAATATAAGAGCTTCACCATAAGAATAAGGTCCTCAACAATCATCTAAAGAAATGGGCAGATGAAGCACTCAAGCTCTCGCACGACTTAGACGTAGCAGTCAAGCAGCTGAACCAGACTTTGGATAGTTTAACTGCGGCTACTGAAGGACTGACTTCCCAAAAGTTGGTCAAGATTGCACATAACATAGCTATGCATAGTGAAGGCATCTTGACACCATTTTTCACTACCATCGAGCAGCTCCAAGCCAAGATGAAGACCCCACTGTCACTATGACTCGGGACGAGTCACAAGATTGTGTTAGGGGCCTATAGGAGCGGGGGCCCCTAACAGCAATTTTGATATATTTTTGTAATATTTTGTAATAGTTAGTCTAGCGTAGGGGCTTTGGGGTGGGTCAAAGCCCCTAAGGAGTTGTAATGGGTTGAAGGGTAGACCAAGGGTCCAAAAACCATGGTTTGTGGACCATAGAGTAGTGCAGGCTAATATAGTATAAATAGATGGATAGATCAAGTCTAGAAGAAAGTTTTGGTTAAGTCTGGATATGAATTTTGGATCTGTAATAGTGGTTGTGTAGATTGTCTGGGTAAGGACTCTTGCTAGGTGTGTGCACGAAGACCTTAAGTCCTGTTTTTTATGGACCCCACTGGCTGTGTGCGTGGGCTGGTAAAGAGTCTGTAAGTGGAACCTTAAATGTTAATGAATGAGAATACCTCTTTTGATGATATCAGAACATCTCTTTGGTCTATTTTTGGTTGCGATATATATGAGTTATTTATGAATATTTAATACTGTCAGTTAATTGATGCACACGTGGATGTGATTCTTTATAAAGGAATGAAAGCATAGATCTGGTTATGTTTTTTCACCTTTCTTCTATTAACTTGTTATTTTATGGTTTATGAGCCTCACATGAGTTATACTGACAAGTATATTCTTAAGGGTATTTGGGTTAGGGCTTCTTCAGCACATGCATGTTAGATCTGAAGGTCCCCACTCTAATTAACTTTCTCTCTCTTAGGGTGCAGAAACTTGGCTCCAACACCCTCCCATACTACTTCAAGTGATACCTTGACCTATGTAAGAAGTCCATTTCTGAAAGGGCCAATAGTATAGGGGTTTGTTGGTAAACCTTAAGTTTGAACCTAGGTCAAGACCCCTCAAACCAATATATTACAATTTATTTTCCAATTTATTTAAAAATTGGATGTCCACATTAGCACTAATGTGTCAGTGAATTCCTCAGTCATGTGTGACTTGGAATCCCACACTAGTATGTGGTGCATTTTCTTATTGAATTTTTAACACTCACTCTCAACAAGAAATAGATTATCATCTACCCCAATCCTACCTCTGTGGTATTCAAATTTTCTCTTCGCAAGTGCCTTCCTCAAGATATGTGCATCTTGATCTTCCGTGGGAATGTACTTCAACAACATAATGCACCTTTGAACACAATATATGAGATGGTGATACTGGATGTCAATATGCTTGGACCTGTCATGGAATACTAAATTAACCAACAGTTTTATGCAACTATGGTTATCAAAATGTATCACCATCAGATCCATCTAATGACCAAAGAAACCGACAAGTATCTTCCTCATCGAAATGGCCTCGCATGCAGCTTGAATAGCTACCATGTACTCTGTCTTAGCTAAATTGAGTGAAACTAATCTTTGCTTCATGTTGTACCAAGAAACCGTTGTTGGTCCTATGCTGAAGATGCCACCGAATGTCTTCTTCCTGTCCAATGGACTACCTACCCAATCTACATCGTTGAAGCCTTGAAGATTCGCTCTCTCTATTCATCTATACCATAATCCATACTCTGTAGTGCCCTTGAGATATCTCAACACATGCTTCCCCGCCTTCCAAAAGATCTTGGTAGGCTTAACCATAGCATGACTAAGCTAGTTAACTGTGTAGCAAATGTCTATTCGTGTGTTCACCAAATACATAAGTGAACCACAAGCTGCATGTAAACCGTAGCATCCACTACCTCACCTGAAGTAGCATCCTCCTTCCTCTAGTTTCCTCATAGGAGTCTTCATGGGTTTGTTTCCCTCCATATAGAACTTCCTCAGAATCTCCTTCGCATACTTTCCCCGAGATATAAATAGCACCCCATCTCTTTGATATATTTCCAAGCCAAGGAAATAGTGCAAGAGCCCTATGTCCTTCATCTCAAACTCTTTTGTAAGATCCTCTTTGCAAGAAGTTATGAGCTACTCACCACATGCCAATATAAGATCATCAACATAAAGTAAAATAATCAAAATCTTACCATCAACAAAAATATTATATATGTTCGCATCTGCTTCACTCTTTTTGAAGCCCAACTCGGTGAAATAACTGTTGATCTTGGTGTACCAAGAAAGAGGTACTCTCTTCAGCCCATATAATGATCTCTTAAGTATGCACACATGTGACTCCCTATTAAAGGTCTCAACATAATCTGGCTACTCAATGTACACATCTTCCTCAATAACTCTATTGAGAAATGTTGTCTTTACGTCCATCTGATGTATCTTCAACCCCATATGCATTGAGAGTGCAAGTATAGATCTAATTGATGAGTACCTTGCAACTAGTGCAAAAGCCTCCTCATAGTCAATCCCATCTACCTGTGAGAATCCTCGGGCCACAAATATAGCCTTTCATTTCTCCACACTCCCATCAGCTACTTTCATCACGTTGTACATCCACCTGGATCTACCCACTGACTTTCCCACTAGTCTTGGGACCACTTCCCATGTAATGTTTCTGATAATGGAGTCATACTCCTAAACCATGGCATCAACTCATCTTGGTTGCTACACTGCTTCCTAAAAGCAGGATGTTTTTGTCACAATACACTCACTCATAAGAGCCATGTATCCAATATACCTGTCTAGATACCTTCTCTGCATGCACTGGGATGTAGGTGCACCTACATGATCTGTCACATCCAGAATCAATCTGTCAGCCTCTCTAGTGTGCTTCCTATCAATTCCAACGGATGGTTGTGCATGAGTGGTTTCTGCCACTCCATGATCCTTTACTTGTGGTTGCTCCACATCCTGAGGTCCATTCTTTGGAAGTAAGAGTTCCTCATCTGCATGTAAGTCAATCTCCCTCTCAAAGGACAATCACATGGTTTTCTCCTCATTAAATTTAACATCTCAACTGAAAATTTTCATCCTGTTCGCTGCCAAATACACCCGATAGTTGTGGGGAGTATCGGTGTACTCCAGAAATATCCCAACCTCTGTTGTTGGTTCTAGCTTATTCCTAACCTCTTTGGTCACATGGAAATAAACATATGAGCTAAAAATTTTAAAATATGAAAAATCTCATTTCTTACCTGAAACATCCTCCTCGAGTGTATTCATACCAAGTATCCGATGAGGACTATGCTTCTGCACAAATATCGTTGTGTTGCATGCCTCTTCCCACAAATGCAATGACATTCTCTGATCATGTAACATAGATTATGTTCATCCCACAATTGTTATGTTCTTTCTAACTACAACCCCATTATGTTGTGGATTATGAGGTGCAATCAATTCTCTTTGGCACAAAATTTCTTGAATTCATTAGAGAAATACTTACCACCATTGTCGCTCCTTAGAGCCTTCACCTTCTTCCCTACATATTTCTCTATCAGTGCTTTGAACTCCCAAAAATTGGAGAGCGTCTGATCTTTCTTCTATAGAAATAATATCTAGGACTTTCTAGAAAAATCATCAAAAAAAATCACATAATACATGTCCCTTGTTGTGGAAGCTGTAGAGAATGGTCCACACACATCTAAGTGAACTCTCTCAAGGATTTTCGCTGATCATTTCTCCTTCTCATGAAACGTGGCTTTAGTATACTTCCCCATGGTACATCCCTTGCATGTGTCTATCTGCACAATAGTACCCTTTGGAAAAGCTGTAGAAATATTATGCCTGATCCTTAAAGCACTGTGGTGTAGATGGCCCAATATCTTGTGCCATAACTCAACTCTATCCCACCTCACCACCTTCCCTTCTTTACTGCTCAATACTCTGCAACCATCTACATTAATTCTGTAGAGGTTCTTCACACAAACCCCAAACTTCTTTACTTTTCCTATGGCTTTGTAATGAAGGAATTCCTTTCCTTAACTAAAAACCACACCATATCCAAGATCCTCCAACATATCCACTCAAACTAAATAATTTTTCAAGCCTGGTACATGCATGACATCTTGCATGACATATTTTAATATGAAACATTTACCTGAATATCTCTGGAAAGTAACTGTACCAATCTCGGTAGCTTTATAGCTACTGTCATCACCCATCTCAATGTGCATCTGAAGATCCTTCTCCTCTAAGCTACTAAAGAGTTCTTTGTTTCCCGTCATGTGGAAAGATGCTCCACTATCCAAGTAGGACATAGATCCCATCACAATTGATCCCATGCATTCAATGACAGAGAATTCCAACTCAAACTGTGAGGCCAAAGCTTCACATGTTGCAGCTCCCAGAGCCTTCTTGTTGTTCGTCTCATTTTGTGGACAATCTGTGGCATAGTGTCCATGATCATGACAGTGAAAACATCTCACCTTTGACATGTAATTCTTCTTGCCTTCTTTACTAGTCTAATATTTGGAATGGGATTTCTTTCCATTCCTCTTATTTTCCTTACCATCCAAGGCACAATTTTCCTCATCATCAGTCTTGGATGAGGATCCATCCCTGGTATTCCTCCAAAACTTTTCTTGTACCAAATTTGACAATAGTCACTCCCAATCTGGTAATTTATCTCTCCCATTCACAGAGTCCTCGTAACTATGCCAACTCTTGGGAACGCCTAGAAGTACTAGGCTCATTGAGTCATCATCGGCTACAGTAATCCCAACACTTCAAATATCATATTGAAATTGATTGAACTTGGTCAAGCATTTGTGGATTTTTTCACCCTTCTCCATTTTTGTTTTTTTGACCTTGTCCTTGAGTGCCAATTTTCTGTGGTCACTGCTACTTTGAAACAGATTTGTCAAGGCCTTCCACATAGCATATGGAGTTTCCTTTCCATGTAGAATTGAGACAATATGATCTCAAACTCTCTGTAACAAGATCCTCCTTGACTTTGATACCTTATACTGCCATGCATCAGGAAGTTGGGCATCTACTGCTCCAGGCTTGGGAGTATCATTATCTATGAATTCCTTCAACCCATTTTCCTCCAACACTTCCTTCATCCTATCCTTCCATGAAATATAATTAGAACTTCCCTTGAGTGCATATTTGAGTCTGAAGCCATTGAAAGACACCTTGATCCACTTATAGCTCCAAATAAAGTATTTGCAAATTTAAATACTATTCAACACAGACTAAATTTCTTCTCCACTATTGTGATTCCTAGCACTCTGATGCCATGTAGAAATTACACCAATGGATTCATTCTAATCATGCAATGTACTGAAACAAGATACTGAATCCTTCTATAATATTTTTGGAATATAAATCACGATCGCTCAATCACATGAACGTAAGATAAATAAATAAATCAATCACACAACACAAGATTTTCCTAGGGAAAGAAATTGCTCAAAAACCCTCTATCTTTATTGTATAATCAACCAAGGAATCATGAAAAAATATAATGCATGTGTGCTCACCACAACCTCATACACTCTACCAATTGTCTCACACTGATCTAGGCAAAATTGGACCAATACATAGCCAATTTCATGCCCACTTTCAACCTGCCTTTCTCATGTTGTCCCTAGGAAAAATAATTTCTATTAAATAGGAATTCCAACCTTGACTGCACAATCCATCATGGGGTTCCTGTAGCTTTATAATTTCACTCGAGCAAATTGCTAATAATACACCTGATAATTTACTTATCTTTAACATTTGTCTCAACTACGTCGTCATCAAAACTAACATGCATGCAGCTATTATAGTGAATCATCAGTTACTTGGTAGATCACTACTTGTGAATTAAATCTATTTTAATTCACTTGATCTTCCAATAGCTCATCAATCAGTCATAACTAGTTAAATTGGTTTTAACTCAATTAATTTGAGCTAACTGACTACACTGACACCACACTAGTGCTACAACTGCAATTGGACCTTGTATACAATAGAATCACTCTACACACCTACTCTTTGACCCTCAACTTGAAATTCTTGAGCTAACTAAGTCTATCACACTTATTTAACTATTACAAGTTTTTATGAGATAAGATTCAATTTATTTTCCAATTTATTTAAAAATTGGATGGCCACATTAGCACTAATGTGTCACTGAATTCCACAGTCACGTGTGACCTAGAATCCCACACTAGCATGTGGTGCACTTTCTTGTTGAATTTTCAACAATTTGAGTCTTTCTCTCTCGAGGAATCATCCAAGAATGGAGGCATGGTTGGTCGGTTGAAAGGGTTCCTCCAAATGTTGGCATGTTCATGTGATGAATCACTGCTTTGTATGTTGAGATGTTAATCTGATGAATCATCCCCTCCTGAATGAGATTCACCTTCCCCACTATTTCTTTACAAATTAGGTTGTCTAATGAGAAATTTGAGAAGTTCCACAGTTGTGTCTTTAGTTGCAGTGATCTTTTGTAATGCATCTTCAAATTTAGTACTTTCGTGACCACCCATTGATTTTTTTTCTCTTGATTCTCCCGTGTCCTTAGTGTTAATATATTTTTTTTTTCCCTTAAATTATATCCTTTCTCCCTTTCCAATTGATGTAAATCCATTTTTGTTCTGATTTTCTTGACATCCCACACCCATTCACATTAAAACCCACCAACCAACATAACTCCCACCTTTTGAAATTTACCCGTCGTTTTGATTTCATATGAATACACCACGTCATAGTGGTGGAACCCATCTCCGCCAATGATGAAATTGCATGCCAATCAATGCCCTATCGTATAAGAATGGAGCTGATGTGGACAACCCCCAAACGAACCTGATAAAAAGTTATTACGTGATTAAGTTTTTATCGCACGTCCAAAAGCTGACGTCACACCACCCAGAAATGAATGCTATAAGCATTCATCAAACCTACCTGAAGATTTTTTGAAGTCTACCAAGGTCCACCTCTAGCCAATACGAGCCCGTTCACATGGTTGAAGAGTCCAGTCAACAGGAACAATTATCAATGTGATAAAGTATGAAACTTTTTGAATAAAGTTGTTTTAGTTTCGCCAACACATCCACCATCGGAAAATAGCGCATCGTTGCACCTATTAACGTTTTCCCATATCAACGGGTGCAATTATCATTGATCTTGGATCAACAGTAACTTGTGGGCACAAATATCTCGATGTTTAAACTGAAGAGTGCCTCCGCAATTGAGTTTGGCCATCATGATTTGACCGAAGATCGACGATGGATATTCATTGCGGGAGCACAACGCCGATGGTCAGTCCAGACCATGAGGTTCCTCCGTACTGACGCACTGTGAAGAGCCAACACGGCCTGTATGTCACTTAATGGATGTATGGGTCAGACTGATGACCCCAATACAAGTTGTTGAGAAATTGCATTGAATTAGATTAGGTTTTACTCATCATGAGAAAAATCCTTAGATAGGTAATGCAATTGTTTTTACGTACAGTTAGACTGTTAGACTTTGTATGTGTTTTTTGAAGACAAAGAGAAAATTTCTATAACGCTGTGTGTGAAGCAGCTTGAAATTTTTTCTTGCAATCCTGAACTGAAGATTCAGAAGAAGAAATTGTTATTTTGTAATAGCTTTCAAAGTTTAATGAAATAGTTGTTTTGTGTGCATCTCTGTCCATTGAATCTCCATGTTTGAATTGCGGAATTTTATATCCTCTGTGTGTTTTGAATCATTCAGAAATTGCAACATGGTTTTAGAGCTAGTCCAGGCTCTTTGAATTTTGTCAAAGAAGTTGAAGGAAGGCAGAAGAAGTTTGTTGCAGCTTTTGACCAGCTGAGTGAAGGCTCAGAAAAAGCAAGGTATTTTCCAAAAACGAAGTTTTGTTTTATTGTAAAGGAGTGCAGTCCAAAGAAGTCTTTTTGAAGACAGAGTTTGTCTCTTAAGCAGAAGGACAATCTATTTAAAAACACAGTCAAGTTATTTAAAAGCATAGTTTAGAAAGCTAGCTATGGAAGGAGCCAACACAAGCACGAGTATAGGAAATACTCAACTCCCACAGTTCAATGGGAAGAACTATGACTATTGGGCTATCACAATGAGAGCCCTGTTTGCCTCTCAAGATTTATGGGAGCTAGTTGAAGATGGTCTAGAAGAACCAGCAAATGAAAATGCATTTAATTCCTTAACACAGGTAGAGAAGGATTTGTTGAAGAGTAATAGGAAGAATGACTCAAAATCCCTCTTCTATCTCTATCAAGTAGTGCATGAAAGTGTATTTCCAAGTATTGCAGTAGCCAAGAGGTCCAAGGATGCATGGGATACCCTCCAGAAATTCTACCAAGTTATGGAGAAGGTAAAGACAACATAGCTTCAATTATTGAGAAGGGATTTTGAACTCATTTGCATGAAATAGTCTGATACAATAGACTCATTCTTTACTCTATTGATTGGGTTGGTCACCCAAATGAGATCTCATGGAGAGACAGTAGAAGAAATAAGAATTGTGGAGAAAGTGTTGAGGATCTTACCCTCAAGGTTTGATGTAATAGTCACAACTATTGAAGAGACAAAGGATCTCTCAAAGTTTACAGTTGATGAGCTACATGCATCATTGATGACACATGAACTAAGATTGGGAAGAACAACAAACTCATATTTGGAGCATGCCTTCAAGACCCAAATGTCCTTTGGAAGAGGAAGAGTTCAAGGTAGAGGAAACTACAGAGGAAAAGGAAGAGGCATAAGCCAAAACAGAGGAGGAAGAAATAGACTTGCAAATACTAGTGGAAGTAGCAACCATCAAAATCAAAACCAAGGCCAACACAACAGCTAGCAAGGTGGAAAAAATCAAGAACATGGACAAAGGTATGATAAATCCCAAGTCCAATGTCATTACTATAAGAAGTATGGTCATTATTCCAATGAATGTAGGAAGATACAGAGTGACATGGGTAATAGACCCAGTGCTAATTTTACTAAGGAAAATATCAGTCAATAAAATTTATTTTTAGCATGTAATATGGCTGAAGAAAAGAATGAAGATATATTGTTACTAGATTCAGGATGTAGCAACCATATGACTAGAAACATTTCCATTTTTTCCATGTTAGATGAAAATGTAAAGTCTCAAGTAACATTGGGGACAGACAATAAGGTCTTTGTAATGGGAAAATGCAGTGTCAATGTTTTGACAAAGAAAGGAGAAGGAAGATCCATATCAAATGTATATTATGTGCCTGGTATGAAGTGTAACCTCTTGAGCATTGGAAAGCTCATTCAAAAGGGGTACAATGTTTTTTTTGAAGATGATGTATGCACCATCATGGATAAACCACCAAGAAAGCAATGCATTGCACAAGTGAAGATAACAAGGAACATAATGTTCCCTCTCAAGATGATAGCATATTTGAAGAAAGGAAATGTCATTGCAGCAGTGACACAAGAGACATTCCAATGAGAAGTAAAGGATGGAAACTAGTTATGTCACTTGATATTTGGACATCTCAACTTTGGAGGTCTGAATTTGCTGCATAGGAAAGGAATGGTAAAGGGATTACCATTGATTGAGAAACTAGATAGCTTATGTGAAGGCTGCATCTTGGGAAGACAACACAGAGAAAGCTTTCCATCAGGAAAGAACATAAGCACAAAGGCACCCTTAGAAATTTTCCATTTAGATTTGTGTGGACCAATGCAAACACCATCATTAGCAGGCAGCCACTATATGCTGACCTTCATTGATGATTTCACAAGAAAAACATGGTTTTACTTTTTGAAATTTATAAGTGAAATGTTTGAGAAATTCTTCAACTTTAAAGCTCTTGTAGAGAATCAAAGTGGGCAGCATATTAAGGTCTTAAGGACAGACAAAGGAGGAGAGTATATCTCAAAATAATTTCTACATTTTTGCGGAGAAAATGGGATACACAAGCAATTTACAGCAAGGTATACACCTTAGCAAAATGGAGTTGTTGAAAGGAAAAATAGAACCATCATGGACATGGTAAGAAGTATGCTGAAGGAAAAACATTTTCCAAATGAATATTGGGCTGAAGTTGTACATTGTGCAGCATACATATTGAATAGATTCCCAACCAAAGCTGTAATGAACAAAGTTTCGGAAGAAGCATGGAGTGGCATAAAACATTTTGTCACCCACATGAAATTTTTTGGTTGTGTGGCTTATGGACACATTCAAGATCAGATAATGAATAAGTTGGACAGTAAGGGGGAGAAGTGCATATTTATTGGATACAACGAAGAATCAAAGGCATACAAAATGTATAACCCATCCACCAAGAATTTTGTTATAAGTAGAGATGTACAATTCATTGAAGAATAAGCTTGGGATTGAAGCATTGAGAAAATAGTGAATGTAAAAAGCTATTTGTCTCATGATCATAATGAGGAAGAAATGGCTGAAATACATCCCTCATTATCAGCACCACCTCCACCAACATAAGTACAGTAAGGGACATCTTAAGAAGGAATGAGAACACCCTTGAGAAGTAATGATAGTGCTTCTCCAAGAACATCACAAGGAGCAGATTTGAGTGCTTCTACAAGCACAGGTTCAGCAAGTGAAACAGGAACCCGATTTAGAAGTCTCAATGATATTTATGAGGAAGAGGAAGAAAATGAAGGTATGAACTCTTTATTTGCACTGTATTTTCATGTAAATGATCCTATTCATTTTGAAGAACCCGTAAAATATAATAAATGGATAGATTCTATGGATGAAGAAATAAATTCCATAGAGAAAAATAAGACATGGGAATTGGTTGATCTCCCAAAAGGTAAAGAAGTTATTGGAGTATAATGGGTCTACAAGACCAAAAGTAATGTTGAATGTAAGATTGAAAGGAACAAAGCCAAACTTGCTGTCAAAGGCTACAAGAAGCAACAAGGAAGAGATTATGAAGAAAAATTTGCACTGGTTGCAACAATGGAAACAGTAAGAGCAGTGTTTTCCATAGTAGCACAACATAAGTGGAAATTTTACCAAATGGATGTGAAATCAGCATTCCTAAATGGAGTATTAATGCAAGAGGTTTATGTTAAACGACCTCTTGGATATGAGAAATAAGGCCAAGAGCACAAATTATGCAGATTGAAGAAGGCTCTATATGGGCTGAAATAAGCACTAAGAGCATGGTACAGTAGGATAGATGCCTGTGTACTAGAAAATGGGTTTGAGAAATGTCAAGGAGAACCCACATTATACATCAAAGATAAATATGGTAACATGTTGATTTTTGTTTTATATTTTGATGATGTTATATTCACAAGTAATGATGCTTACCTCATTGATAATTTTAAAACAGTCATGAAGGATGAATTTGAAATGACTGATATGGGATTGCTGAGATACTTCTTAGGCATAGCAGTAGAGAAAAATGAAAATAAGATTTTTATCTCTCAAGCTAAATATGTGAATGAAGTTTTGGAAAGATATAACATGCAGGATTGCAAGGCAGCAATTACTCCTACAATGATGGGATTGAAGTTAACAAAGGAAGATAGCAGCAAGGATTTTGATCCAAGTTTGTATCAGAGAATAGTTGGCAGCCTCATGCATTTGACTGCAACTAGGCCGGATATTATGCATACTGTGATTTTAATTTCCATATTTATGGAAAGGCTAAAGGAGACACATTGGCAAGCAGCAAAAATAATTCTGAGGTATGTAAAAGAAACAAAGAGGTATGGAATTTTATACACGACTTCAGAAAATTTTGAATTGATTGGATAGACTAATAGTGATTGGGCTGGAAGTATAGATGACAGGAAAAACACCTCTGGTTATGTTTTTCATATGGGATTAGGATTCGTTTCATGGGCTTCTAAGAAACAACCAATTGTGGCTTTATCAACAACAGAGGTAGAATATGTGGCAACTACAACAGCAACATGTCAAGCAGTATGGATGAGAAGAATATTGAGGAGTTTGTGTCATGAAAAGGTAAAAGGCACAAAAATTTATTGTGATAATAGCTCAGCAATAGCATTATCAAAGAATTCATTGTTTCATAAGAAAACAAAACACATTGATTCCACGTATCACTATATTAGAGAGTTAGTGAACAATGGTGAAATTGTTTTGCAACATCAAAAAACAGAGGAGTAGTTTTCTGAAATACTGACAAAACCATTGGGGCAGAAAAGTTTTAATTATTTGAGAAAATGTCCGAGTATGCATGAAAATCCAGTAATTGAAATTAAGGGGGAGTGTTGGAAATGTTAATTCCAATTGCACACTGGCAGGGAGGACTAAAACTTAAAGTATGATGGGAATCTGAGGGACAACAGTAGCAAGAAATGTTTTGTTTTATTTACACTCCATCGAGCATAAAAAACCCTGTGATAAAATCCCACAAAGTTCAATTTTTGGTTCAAAACGTCGTAGCCTATGTTTTTTGTGTTTACATTCAATATCATGGTTTGACCACACTATCCTCCGATTTATAAACCCACGCCCATTTGCATTAAAACCCATCAACCAACATAACTCCCGCCTTTTGAAATTTACTCGTTGTTTTGATTTGATTTGAATACACCACGTCATAGTGGTGGAACCCATCTCCACCAACGCTTCAACCAGAGGCCAATCAATGCCCTATCACATAAGAATGTAGCTGATGTGGACAGCCCCCAAATGGGCCCGATAAAAAGTTATTATGCAATTAAGTTCTTATCGGGCGTCCCGAAGCTGACGTCACACCAGCCAGAATTGGATGCGATAAGAATTTATCAAATCCACCTAAAGTTTGTTTGAAGTCCGCTGGAGTCCACCTTTAGCCAATAGGAGCCCGTTTGCATAGTTGAAGAGTCCAATCAGTAGGAAACATTATGGATGCAATCAAGTATGAAACATTTTGAATAAAGTTTTTTAGTTCCACCAGTGCATCCATCGTGAGAAAATGTTGGTTTTGTGTTATATTCTTTCACCCCCTGTCAGGGTCTGGGGCAGTGCCCTGGAAAAAAAATTTGGTCCTTATTTTCCGGTGGGCGGACCCGCCCATGGTTTTGGGGCATGATGGTTTTCGGCCCCTGGTATTTTTTAGATCTAGTCAAGGGAACTACGGTTATGTTCTAATCCAGGATTAATGGATTTGGGTTTATGTATGCTTTGGCATGTATATCTATGTGTTGTAACACTAAAAGGAAATAATTAAAAATCAAGTTGGTCGTCCTAATTTGCGATCCAGGGGAAAATCTCTGTGTTTATCTGTTTTATGTTTTATGCTCTTGCTATTGTTTATTTTTTGTTTTTAAGATTCATTTGTAGATAATTTATGTACACAGTTAAAACCTACATTTGGTATCAGAGAAGTTTCGGCTTCAAGGGGACGCCTTTGCTGCTGGGGGTTTTTTGCTCGGGCCTGAGGTAGACCCTGTTCAGTGGGAGATCTGTGGGATCGATTCTTGCGGTGAAATAAGATGGTGAGCGGTAGGAAGATAGAGATCGAGAAATTTAATGGTCAGAGTTTTGAGTTGTGGAAACTCATGATGGAGGATTCGCTGGTGGATAAGGACAAGTGGATCGTGGTAGATCCGAGTACTAAACCAACAGAAATGTCAGATGAAGACTGGAAGAAACTAGATCATAAGGCAAAGATCACAATACGGTTTTGTGTCTCAGATTCAGTATTGTTGAATGTATCTAGGGAAGCTATGGAGAAGATATTTTGGGACAAGCTAGGGACTTTATACCAATCTAAGTCTCTAGTCAATTAATTGTTCCTGCAGAAAAATCTGTATAACCTGAGGATGAAGGATGGAGACATGGTGACAGAGCGTCTGAATGATTTCAATACTGTGGTGAGTCAGTTGTCATATGTTGATATTAAAATCTCAGATGAAGATAAGTGCATCAGTTCATTGTGTTCTGTACCAGATTCGTGGGACAGTTTGGTTATTTTAATACGTAGCAATACAACTACCTTGAATTTTGATAACAATGTCTCAGCCTTGCTGTTGGAGGAAATGAGACGGAGAAATATGGAGGGTCAGAATGGAGATGCCTTATCTATACGAGGAAGGTCCCAGAACAGAAACAAGAATAAGATTTTTAGAATCTATGCTTTTGTGATCCATATAAAATTGTAAAATCTCTTTCGGTAAAAATCACATATAATGGAACATTGTCGACGCGTTTCGAACCAACCCGTGTGGTTCATCATCAGGACTAGGTGAGAGATCAGATCAAATCAATAAGCTTAAATAGATGTAGAGATGGTTAAACTAGCCATTTAGAAAACGGCTAGTTTGACTTTTTAACAATTTAAAATGTTTTTAATAAGTAACGGCTAGTTCCCTCCTACTATTAAACCATTTAATAAATTTATTCACTTAGTTAATAAATTAATAAACTTATTAGTTATATTTATTTATTTTTTATATATCAATGTATTTATTAACTAAAGCGAGAGGCTAAAAAATAAAAAATAAAAATAAATGACTAAATAAATAAATAATAGAAAAATAAATAAATATAAA
Organism: Pinus albicaulis; assembly: GCA_034641835.2. Taxonomy (NCBI): domain Eukaryota; kingdom Viridiplantae; phylum Streptophyta; class Pinopsida; order Pinales; family Pinaceae; genus Pinus; species Pinus albicaulis. The sequence continues at coordinate 1,524,450,814 of CM076581.1, read as the reverse complement.
TAAATAAATAAATAAAAATATAAATAAATAAAATAAAAATAAAAATAGCAAAATAAAAAATAATAAAAAATAAAAAGTAAATTAAAAATAAAAAGAAAAAAATAAAAGTAAATAAATAAAATATCTAACTTTCAAACTTAGAAAAAGAAAAATAAAATAAATAAATAAAATAAAATAAAATAAAAATTATAAAAAATATAAAAATATAAGATAAAAATAAATTAAAAATAAATAAATAAATTAAAAATAAAAATAAATAAATAGATAAAATAAATATAAATAAATAAAACATAAAAAGATAAAATAAATAAATAAATATAAATATAAATATAAATTAATTAATTAATTAATTTATATTTATATTTATATTTATTTATTTATTTATTTTATCTTTTTATGTTTTATTTATTATTATTATTATTTTTTAAAATTTATTTATTTATTTTTTTACTTTTTTTAAATTTATTTTTATCTTATACTTTTATATTTTTTATAATTTTATTTTTTTATTTTGTTTTATTTTTTATTTATTTTTTCTTTTTCTAAGTTTGAAAGTTAGATTTTTTATTTATTTACTTTTATTTTTTTCTTTTTATTTTTAATTTACTTTTTATTTTTTTATTATTTTTATTTTTATTTTATTTATTTATGTTTATATTTATTTATTTAGTTTTCTATTATTTATTTATTTACTCATTTATTCTTATTTTTTATTTTTTAGCCTCTCGCTTTAGTTAATAAATAAAATTGATATATAAAAAATAAATAAATATAACTAATAAGTTTATTAATTTATTAACTAAGTGAATAAATTTATTAAATGGTTTAATAGTAGGAGGGAACTAGCCGTTACTTATTAAAAACATTTTAAATTATTAAAAAGTCAAACTAGCCGTTTTCTAAACGGCTAGTTTAACCATCTCTACATCTATTTAAGCTTATTGATTTGATCTGATCTGTCACCTAGTCCTGATGATGAACCACACTGGTTGGTTCGAAACACGTCGACAACGTTCCATTATATGTGATTTTTACCAAAAGAGATTTTACAAGAATAAGATTTCGAGTCGGAGATCTAAATCTAGAGGGAGATCTAAATCTCCTGGGAAGTTTGTAAAGGTGTGCTGGAAATGCGAAAAGGAAGGGAACTACAAAAGGGACTACGGATCTAAAGCTTCTGAGAAAGGAAAGGGATCTGATGATGCTCCTTCTGCAGAGGAAAAAACCACCTTGGATGAAGGTGGGGATGTGTATTTAGCTTCTTCTTCAAATACACATGTAGATCATGAGTCATGGTTGATTGAATCGGGTGCATCCTTTCACTTCACTCCCCATAGGGAGTGGTTCTGTGAGTATGAGAAATATGATGGAAGTGATGTTTTCTTAGGTGATGATAGGAAGGCCAGAATCGTCGAACGTGGAAAAGTCAAGCCGAAGCTGTAAGGTGAAAGGATTAGAACACTTCCTGTTGTTCTACACATTCCTTCATTGGCCAGAAATCTGATTTACGTAAGAAAGATGGATGATGCAAGTGTAAAAACAATGTTTGAAAAAGATACCTGTAAGATGGGTCGGGGAGCACTGGTATTAATGCGGGGAGTTTGCATTGGAACTCTGTACAAGCTTTAGGGCAACACTATTATTTATGGGTGCAACATTTTTGTGGTTCCCGAAAGTGAAGCAGGAAGCCTACCAATATTTGGAGAAAAGACCATGCTATGGCATCAAAGGCTTGGAAATATTGGAGAGAAGGGCCTTTGGATACTGCATGGAAATGGTATGGTAGAAGGTATGTCTAATAGCTATCTGGATTTCGATTTATGTGAACATTGTGTATATGGGAAGAATAATCGGGTGAGTTTTCCTTCTGGTGCTAAGAGGGCGAACAAGATATTAGAGCTTCTGCACAGTGATGTGTTTGGACCTGTGTCGATTCCATCACTGGGTAAGTCTGTGTACTATGTTTCATTCATAGATGACTTCTCAAGGAATACATGGATATATTTCTTGAGGAAGAAATTTGAAGTCTTTGACAAATTTAAAGAATTTAAGGCTCTGGTGGAAAACTAGACAGAGAAGAAGATAAAGGTGCTGAGGACAGATAATGGTGGGGAGTTTTGCAAGAAGGAATTTTAAGAGTTCAGTAAGAAATGTGATATAGCACGATAGAAGACTACTCCATACACACCTCTGCAAAACAGAGCTGCAGAAAGAATGAACAAAATGCTGATGGAAAAGGCAAGAAGCATGCTCAGTGGTACCGAGTTAGGAAAAGAATTCTGGGTAGAGGCAGTGGAGACTGCATGTTACTTGGTGAATAGATCACCTTCATCAACGTTGGAGGATAAGACTCCACATGAGGTGTGGACTGGTAAGAAACCCTCTCTTTCACATCTGAGGGTATTTGGATGTGATGCATATGTACATGTTCCAAAGGATAAAAGGAGCAAGTTGAATAATAAATCTGAACGATGCATCTTTATTGGGTATAAGGATGGTTTAAAGCGCTACAAGCTTTGGAACCCAGAAACAAGTAAGGTTGTGTACAGCTGAGATGTGGTGTTTAGAGAGGTGAAAGATATTGTTAAAGATGAAGTCCTACCAAAGGAACCTGAGAAGATAGAGTTTGAGCTAAAGGAGGATGAATTAGACTCTACAAAAGAAGAAGACTCAAAAGAGGAACAGCCACAAACTCCAGCTGTGAGAATATCAGTAAGGGAAAGAAGAAAACCAGAAAGGTATAGTCCATCTGCTTTCTGTTCAAATTTTTCTTTAACTATAACTGATGATGATCCCAGAACCATTAGGGAGGCAGTATATTCAGAGGATGGAAAACTCTAGAAGGAGGCCATGGTTGATGAAATGGAATCCTTGCATAAAAAAGAGGCATGGGATCTGGTGGAGTTGCCGGCTGGAAGGAAGCCCATCAGGAGAAAATGGGTGTTTAAGAAGAAGATGAATGTAGAAGGCAAGGTGGAGAAATACAAAGCTCGGTTGGTAGAAAAAGGTTATTCTTAGGTGTCGGGAACTAATTTTGGTGATATTTTTTCTCCTGTTTCCAAAGTTACTTCTATTAGATTACTTTTATCTGCTGCTACTACATTTGATTTTGGGGTAGAATAGATGGATGTAAAGACAACATTTATTCACGGGGATCTAGAAGAGGAGATCTACATGAAACAACCTGAAAGCTTTATAGTGAAGGGGAAGAAAGAGCTGGTATGCAGGTTAAAGAAGTCTCTGTATGGGTTAAAACAGTCACCAAGAATGTGGTATTAGAAATTTGATACCTATATACGGGGACTTGGCTTCACCAGAAGCAAGGAGGATCATTGTGTTTATTTTAAATTAATTGGTGACCGTGTTATTTATTTGGTCTTGTATGTGGATGATATGTTGTTGATTGGAAATGAAAAAGAAATTATCCAAGATTTGAAGACATAGCTATTCTCCAAATTCGACATTAAGGATATTAGTGCTACAAACTATATTTTGGGCATGGAAATTAAGAGAGATCAGGCAAAGAGGAAGTTGTGGTTAAACCAGAGGAAGTATTTTGAGACTATATTGCAGAGGTTCAATATGTAGGATAGTAAACCGGTGAATGTTATGATTCTTGTAGGTACAAAGCTGTCTGTTGAATGGTGTCTCAAGACATAATAAGAAGAGGAGGATATGTCCTCTATTCCATATGAAAGTGCAGTGGGTAGCCTAATGTACGCAATGGTCTGTACTATACCAAACATTACACATGCAGTGGGAGTATTGAGCAGGTTTATGTCAAACCCAGGGAAGGAGCATTGGACAGCAGTGAAGCGGGTTTTCAAATATTTGCATGGCACTAGTGATTATGGATTGTGTTACTAGGGAAGACCTGGATTGGAAAGAGTGTTGGACATTCATGGTTTTGTTGATGCAGACTGGGATGGAGATCTAGACCAAAGAAAATCTACAAGTGGGTATGTGTTTAGCCTATTTGGAGGTGCAATCAGTTGGATGAGTGAAAGACAGTTTGTAGTGGCTCTTTCAACTACAGAGGCAGAATACATGGTAGCCACTCATGCAAGAAAGTAAGCAGTTTGGTTGCATAGATTGTGTTCAAGTATGGGGTTGTTGCAGTAAGCTATAAGGATATACTGTGATAGCTAAAGTGAAATTTTCTTGGCTAAGAACCCTGCCCATCATTCAAAGACAAAGCATATTGATGTTCAATATCACTTTGTGAGATATATAGTTGAAGCTAAAAGGGTGTTGTTGGTAAAGGTGGACACCTTGAAGAATGTTGCAAATGCATTGACAAAGTCTGTGAGCACTCACAAGTTCTCTTGGTGTAGAGAAATAGTGGGTGTTACAAAGTTGGGCTAATGACTCAGCTCTCCTATGGCCCCCTATGGAAAGAAAACAAGTGGGAGAATGTTGGGTTTGTGTTATATTCTTTCCATGACTAGTCACGCGCGGGGGGGGGGGCGGCGATGGGCCCCCCCCCCCCCCCCCGGGTATGTTGCATTGAATGCAACGTACAGGGGGGCCACAGGGGGGGCGGTAGTCCCCCTGTCAGGGTTCAGGGTAGCGCCCCAGCAAAAAAAAATAAAAAATAAAATAAAATAAAATAAAATAAAAATAAAATAAAAATAAAATAAAATAAAATGGTCCTTATTTTCCGGTGGGCGGACCCGCCCATGGTTTTGTGCATGGATTTGCACATGGTTTTGGGGCATGATGGTTTTCATCCCCTAGTATTTTGTAGATACGGTCAAGGGAACTACAATTATGTTCTAATCCATGGTTAATGGATTGGGGTTTATGTATGCTTCGGCATGTATATATATGTGTTGTAACACTAAAATAAAATAATAAAAAATCAAGCTGGTCATCCCGATTTGGGATCTAGGGGAAATCTTTGTGTTTATCTATTTTATGTTTTATGTTCTTGCTATTGTTTATTTTATGTTTTTAAGATTCATTTGTAGATAATTTATGTAGAGGGTTAAAACCTACCAAGTCGAGTCAGCAGGAACAATTATGGATGTGATAAAGTATGAAACATTTTGAATAAAGTTTTCTAGTTCCGCCAATGCATCTATCATGGGAAAATAATGCATCGTCGCATCTGTTAATGTTCTCCCATATCAACGGGCATGAGTATCGTTGATATTAGATCAATGGTAACCCACAGACACAAATAGCTCATTGTTTAAACTGAAGAGTGCCTCCGTAGTTGACTTCGGCCATCGTGATTTGACCAAAGATTGATGGTGGATATTCACTGTGGGAGCACAACATCGATATTCAGTCTAGACCATGAGGTGCCTCTGTAGTGACGCACTGAAAGAGCCAACATGGCTTGTATGTCGCTTAATGGATGTATGGGTCAGACTGACAACCCAAGTACAAGTTGTTGAGCAACCACATTGAATTAGATTAAGTTTTACTCGTCACAAAAAAAATTCTTAGATAGGTAATGTAGTTGTTTTTACATAGATAGTTAGACTATTAGATTGTGTGTGCGTGTTTTTTGAAGATAGAGAGAAAATTTCTACAACGCTCTGTGTGAAGCAGCTTGAAATTATTTCTTGTAATCCTGAACCGAAGATTTAGAAGAAGAAACTTTTATTTTGTAATAGCTTTCAAAGTTTAATGAAATAATTGTTTTGTGTGCATCACTGTCCATTGAATCTCTGTGTTTGAATTGAGGAATTTTATATCCTTTGTGTGTTTGGAATCATTCAAAAATTCCAACAAAAATGTGTCTTATCCTGGGTTGTGTACGTAATGTTTTCCACACAAGAATTATACCAAATACACACACTATAATTAGCTTCATTATCATCATTAAAACCAAATATATGTAAGAATAAAATTAATGTCTGAAATACATTTTTACAAGAAACTATTGGATGTATCGTAGGCTCTAAAATAGGAATAAAGTTAGTAGATTGGATAGAAGATCATTTATTGTAAATGGACACTTTTTATTTTTTCAAGTGGTCAATAAATAAATTAAGTTAGGACATATAGCTTATAAATAGGTTAGTTTCCTAATTGAAAATTAGTGGAAGTTTATGTTTGTAAACTCTTGCAATTTGTTATGTAATTTCTTTTCCAATATCAAAAAAATTACGTGTCTCAGGACACTTCTGTATTAATGTGGTATCAGAGCTTCACTAATACAGCTGATGAGAGAAGGAGATTCTAGCTCTACAAGCCTATGGAAAACTCCAGAAAATTGTGCATCAATTGAATGGGTATGCAATTTTGTCATTTTTTTTAGGGAAATTTTTTTTACTGATTATAATCTGAGTATCAATTTTTTTTAAGAGTCATTTTTTATCCTAGGCTACGTAAATTTAGCCTACGTACACCCTGCTCCTTTGTATACGTTGAAAAAAAATTCCACTGAATAGATTCACGCCTAAATAATAGTGTTGCGTTGAGTTATTGCAATGCTCCATGCTTCATTATGGCTTCAAGTTTAACTGGCTTCCTGCAAAGAAGTACTTTGATCCATCCAGTAAGTCTTCTACCAGTTTAAGAATTTCCTTCTTAGCTTTCTCAAAATTCCATTCAACTCCATTTTCAGCAGCAATTTCTTTCAAAAGACCTAATTTTATCTCCGTGCTCGCTGCTCTAGTTGATAATTTCTCAATGATATGCCTGTTAACCCCACTACCTGCAATATGAATTTCCTTTCATATATCCAACGGAATTTTATAAAAGTCATATATCAGTTTAATATTGGAGGCAACTCAAATAACCAACGATTTCAAATAACCAACGGTTTCAGTTTTGGAATATGAATTTGCTTTGCTACGGTTGAATTTCCTTCTAAAACTAGTGTAAAGTCACTGCCTGCACTTACAAATTATATAGATCCATTGAAAACCATTTCCAATGGTTTCAAAGTTGCATCTGAAGCCTCTTCGATTCTCAAGCAGAATGTGAGAGCTGAAGCTGAAGCTATGCAGGTAAAATATGTAATGATATTGGACATGGAAGAAAAGAGATAAAACATGAGTATGTGGTATTAAGCAGCATCATTTTTTTTTTAATTTCATTTTTTGAATGTTTTGTTGCGGATCAACAAGAAGATATTATCAAACAAATTTATACAAGTTGTTGTATATTCTGAAGAAATATTGGAGTTGTTTTGTACTCTTAAGAAATTCGATTTTGCAGTAGCGAATTATTGAAGGTTTGTCACGTTGAAATCCTGTTATTTAACACAAAATTTGAATTATTGAGATAAATTGTTGGCAGCATTGAAGAGAACATTGTGTTGAGCTGAAGGTAGATGGCAGATGAGAAATGAGAAATGCCAGGGCACAGTGCTGAGGAGAAACATCAGGGTGAACAATGTGGGCAACCTGAAAGTCTTTTGCCTGGAAGATACCTGAAAAGTACAATTGATCTAAATCAAAATCAAAGGTAGAATAATAGCGTGGAGTTTAAATTGAAAATTTTGAAAAAGTAATTTTTTAGACTTGAAGTATTTAACTTCATACTTGAAAGTGTGAAAAAATGGAAAAATAAAATGTTTTTATTTGAAAATTGGGAAAGTAAAATATTTCCATTTGAAAAATAGGAAAAATCAAATGTTTCTACTTGAAAATTGGAAAATATGGGAAAATCAAATGCTTTTTCTATCAAGTGAAAAAGTAAAAAGTTGGGAAATTAAAGTGATTTTTTTTTATAATCACTTTTATAAAGTGATTTTAAATTTTGTAAGTGACATGGAGGGATAAGGTATATAATTTTGAGTAATTTTTTATTATTGGACTAATACGGATTTTGTAATTTTTGGAGTAATAAGTAGATATTGTTTGTAATTGTTATTTTTGAGAAATAAGGGTCATTATTTGTAACTCAAAGTACCTTTTTACTTTGAGGGGGGGCAGATTTTTTTTAAGAAAAAATTTGTACGGGAATTGTCAAGTGGTCAAATTTTGAAAGGATTTCATTGTAAACACTCAACAAGAAATTGACTAGAGCCAAGTGCAAATCTCAATCATCTTTCTCCTTTTTTCAACGACTATACGAGGGTCAAGGCCAAGCCCAAATAGATCATTTTTTCTTTACATGGCATGTGTCATTTTTGGCGTGACGTGTTTCGTGTGATGAGCTCATTTTTTTTCTCTCTTTTGCTTGATTCTTTTGGTGCACTACTTCAGCACTATCATGTAAAAGTTAATTAATCTGTTCTCTAAATCTGATAAGCTATATGGGCTGAAATCTTATAAGACATGGAAATGTCTAATTGAAATCACTCTCATTTATAATTAATTATGGCATGAAATATGCAATGGCAACATCACACCTAATAAACCAACAGATGCAGCTTCACTTGCAAAATGGGAAGTAAAAAATGCCAAGGCATTAGCTCTTATAAAAGCTTCAGTTAATAATGAAATGTACATACATATTGAAAATTTCTTAGATGCATGGACTTCTTTGCATACATTCAAAGATCTCTTTCATACATAACCTGAATCAAAGAAGGTTGATATTCAATTAAAATTTCTTCAACAAAAATTAATTGAAGGTGGTGACGTCCTTGGCTATATTTCACGGCTTAAAAACATCAAGCAAGAAATAATAAATGTTGGTTTTCAAGCTGTCGATGAAATTTTCTTAACTATGATTTTAATTGTTGGATTTCCATCATCATATACACATTTTTTGAAAACTTTGCAAGTCACTGGAAAGTTAAATAAGATAAATTTTGATGAATTGAGTGACATGTTAGCCCAACATGATAAAAATTTTGGGAAGAAGAAAAAAATTGGAGAAGAGGTCTTCTTCACCGAAGTCAGCTCAAGTAACTCCTCAGCTGATAGTTCAAGAAACCGAGGAAGAGGAAATTTCAATCAAAATCAAGTAGCCCAAGGTCATGATCACAGTCAAAATAGAGGAAACAATTTCAACGGAGGCTATAATTCAGGCAGGAGAAATTTTCAAGGAAGAGGCAACAATCAAAACAGATGATATAATCAAGGCAGAGGACAAAGTCCAGGTAGAGGACAAACTTAGAACAGAGGCCAAAGCAGAGGCAGAGGACAATATCAAGGCAGAGGAAAGTATCAAGGTAGAGGACAGTCTCAAGGAAGAGGCAGAGATTTCAGTCAAATTGTTTGCAAGACATGTAACAAAATTGGCCATTATGCAGAAGATTGTAGAACTTTAATTGAGAAAATTTCCAAGTTTCATCCAAAATCTGCACAGTTTTCAAATGATGAATATGATCATGATGGTTCCAAATATATCTTCACCAATACAAAATCAACAGCTTGACAGGTTTCAACCTTTCTTAGAAGTGATTATGAAGATCCATGGACTATGGATACAGGCACAACTCAACACATGAATTTTCGACGGGATTTATTTTGGAGCTTCCAACAATGCCATCTAAATTCAATCTATCTTGCTGATAAAACAAAACATACTCCTTCTAGAAAAGGTGTAGTTAAATTTTTTTTACCAGGCATTGGAGAAAGAATGATTTGAAATGTATGGTATGTCCCAACATTTAAGAAAAATTTGTTATCTTTAGTCATGATTTGACATGCAGGACATATGATGATATATATGTAGGTTTCCTATTCACAGGATAGGGCGCGGACTGAGACCCGGACGCTAGATCCTCCATTTGATGGACATGATTTACAGTAGATTTGATTTCAAAATTTAGATGGTTTTAAAATTTGTTAAACTTGATACAGTTTGATACTCAAGTGAGATTTACAATTTTTGGACATGTATTTTATTACAATGTTATTATATAATTTGTTTTATTTAATTTTTGGATGGTTTTAGTACTTTTGGCAAGTGAATGTGAAGTAATGTTGTCATCTGAATTACATTTGGCATGTGATATTTAATGTTAAATGTTTTTGTTGGATAGTTGAATTATAATTGGCATGGCATGTGAAGTTTTTAAAACTACATGAATGATAGAATGTGAACCTACATTTGCACTTGTGGTAAATTGAAATGTTACTTGTAACAAGACAATCCCCATTGATTTCATTGTATATGTTGATTTCTGATTTGATATAATTTCATGTATGATGGTACATTACTTGTAAAGTCATTGGATTAATAGTGTTCATTGATTTCAGTGTAAGCGCAAAAAATTATTGACAATGTAGAACAATTTTTGTGTTATAATAATTAAACGTAATAATATTGGAGAGCAAGAGAGACTTGAGGTATGGTGTTTACTACAAGAGTTCGAGCTAAATATTTAAATGGTTTATGATTTGTGATTTTTACTTTCTTTTTAATATAATCAATACGGAAAGATGACAAAACTAATAAGGGTGACAATAAGAATAGAAGAAGAAAATAGTTTAAGATTGATCACAATAAATGCTATTTGTAATTGATTACACTCTAATTGATATTTGTAATTGATTACATTCTCATTATTCACATTCTATCATTCAATATTATTACATTGTCACTTTGCATTCAAAAATTTTATTTGATCATTTTCCATTATTAAATTTATTCTACAATATTTATCATCTCAACAAATTGAGGTAACTAAGAAAAATTAAAATTAAAATGACTTGATAAATCTCAAACATATTTAGCATATTTAAAATGGTTATATTAATATTAGATGTATTTACATATTATTGATAAAATTAATCATATGTTTCTCATATTATCGATAGTTTTTCCTTGGTTGCACATGATTGAAACCAACTTCGATCCATCTTAACTACGGATCTATCAAGCGCCGAGAGGGATCAAATCTCTTGAGGTGCAAACCTTTCTTCAAGTTTTGCACTCAAAAAAGAGGTTTGCACCTCTAGATATTTGATCCCTCTCGGCACTTGATAGATCCATAGTTATGATGGATCTAGGAAAATAACTTTCTAAAAACAAGTAAGGGAAAAGCAGCATAGGGAACAACTAGGAGTAGATTTAGGGCATAGGGAACAATTAGGAGTAAATTTAGGAACATGTGATAGTTGGGTGAGATAAAATCATATATTTTAATAAAATAATGGGAATTTGTAGGAGAGACAAGTAGTGGATATGACATGTATTTTGGTGAATAATCAAATTTATGGAATTAAACAATTAATTATTTTTGTATGTGAAAACAAGATTCACACCTAATCCTCACCTAAAAGACTAAATTAAACACATTATTATTAAGGGGACGAGGTGCTTTCTAGGTTTTGAGCTCCCCATTGTTAGATGAGTGTCGTAATGGCATTCCATGTATTTTTGTGAGAAATTATGATATTGTGATATTATAATTACGAAATAGTGATCTTGAGTACATGTTGGATAATGTAGTAGTTAGGAACTTTTTGATAAGGGGAGATAAGGGATGTGACCAAATTCCTATCAGTGAAAAAAAATTTCTTCACCTTCCTATAATTCCATTGTAGCTTTGGGGGCCAAAGGTAAGAAGAGTACCTTGGAATTTCTTGGGTGAAAAACCAAGTGGGTCACCAACTTTGGTCTTCTGCATTGGAATTCATTAAAGAATTGGTCATTGGAGCTGCTTCAAGCTAGGAGTGAGCATCGTCACCAACCTACATTGAATATTTTACACTCCCTAGGGTGAATGATACTTTAAATTGATTGACAGTCTAATACTTTTGAATTTTTCCAAATGCCAAATGATCTTACAAAGCTAGTATTTATAATATCCTAGTAGGTCATTCGGTGACAACTTTTACCGGAAACTTGAAACAAAGAGAATCTATCCTTGGCTAGGACATCATGTAAGATGCCTGCCATAAACAATAAAATTGTACTTAAAAGCTGAGATTCGGGCAAGTGGGGACAACTACTTGTTATCTCGTCCCTTGGAGGCTAGGCCATATGGGGACCGAATCTGACCTTACAAAATAAAGTGAAATAATTTGTACCATACGGTCGGAAAACATATACAAGAACAATTAATTTCATTCTATAATATATATATCCAATACATATAACATTTTTCATCAATGCACATGTATAGAAAAACTACTTTCAGTTGATACTAGAGCACGTGCTTGTACCCAAACAATTTGTAACATGTGCAAACCACAAATAACATAAGTAGCTCAATTTTTAGTTGAGTACTGGAAGTTATAAAACATATTTAATCCAAAGATAATAAATTGTTGGACACTTCACTCAAAAAAATTCTAATGGAATTCCATCTTCAATAATCCGTTCATGATTGGATTTTGACATTTTCCATTTCTTAATTTTCGATTTTTTCTTTGATTGAACTTCTATCAACTTTATGCGTGCTGCACACACCAAGTGACTATATTGACAACTTATGGAATCGGGTTCATAGTCTTCAAAGTAAACAAAGTCTCCACTTTGATGAGTTTGTCTGAAAAAATAACCTTTCAGTATAATAGACCCTCTGTCATACTGAAATTCGTGATCATTATAGTCTTGTAATAATTTCATTTTTCGTTCAGTGCAACGCATCAAATAATACTTCACATTTTCATCGTTGTCAATAGGTGCAATTACAGCAAAAACATCTCCTGCATAATAAAATAAAAATTTAACATTTAATTATGCATATTTAAATTTATTTCTAGATCTTTAAATCATTAGAAAGTAATTCAAATGTTACCTTCTCTAACAAGATCAGAAACTCGATCACCATCGGATGATATTGTAGTTTCCTCTGATTGCATTTCTTCAAACATTGCAACATAAATTTTTCCCTTTGTATTTAGCTCTGTATGTTTCCAATCGTTCACATACATTTTGTTTTCACAAACGTCATTGGATTTTGTGTTGTCTATGCAAACATCACAAAAACAAGAATATTTTCTTTTATCCAATGCAAACACATTTCTGGACAACTTTGCTTGAATTGAATGCAATTTTCGAGTCCCTTTTATTGTTTCAACGTCATTTCCAATTGATCTATCTACGTCTTCGATTCCAATATGCCAGAAAAACCTTTATATGGAAAATTCGAAAAATAATTTGTAAATATGATATCAAAATAAAATTAAAAATAATCATTACATGATAAATGTACAATGTTTAAAATTAGATTTCCAATATAAATTAAATTGAATGTACCTTCGCACTTCCCTTGATGGGTTTTTCTCATGGCTTAGAGAAGCGATGCACCATTGAACAACTTCTTTCACATCCAAAAGTCGGATTGCGGAGGGGTTCATTTGATATCTTCAAAGTGCTCATTTTATGCATGCCCCTACACCGTCATGTTCTCCTTTTCCATGACCAGTCTCAAAGAAATTCCAACAATGTTTAATGCAGGTTTTCTTATGAAGACAACACAACCAAAAGAATGATCATGCAGATTTGAATTGTCCTGCGCATCCGTCTGACCATATCCAATGTTCATTGAATGTTATTCCATGTTTTTTCAAGGAATCATAAATTTTCCAAAACAATGTTGTACAAAATATGTATCATGTGTACGATCGTCACTGATATAAAAGTGATATTCTTTAATAATATGTCGATTTTCACTGGTGCTTTCGATATTTTTGACGTTTTGTTCAGCATGTCTATATAGAATATGGAAGAGCATGGAGACTTGCTCAGAATGATAGTATTCACTCTGAATTTCTTTTTGTGGAACAAATGTGTAGTTTTCTGCAAAATCAATCACTGACAAAATGGTCCCTGGTGGAAAAATTCACAAGATTTATTGAATTGTGAGTCTTGCCATCGAGCTCTATGGGAATGCTTGGTGTATTTGTAAATTTCTTCCTCAAACTTTCTCAAAAAGTCTATCAGAAAAATTTCGTCTTCTCGTAATTCGATTCTTTTAACACTATTTGCACCTTGAATCGATGTACCGATATATTCATATCTCTTCCATTTCACTTTCATGTTGGACAATGATTTATCATTTATATCAGTACGATATTTTTTTTGAAATTTAGTCAAATTTCCACAATCATCGCATTTTTTACCACCAACACATTTCTTTTTTAAAAATAGTTCATTGCTTTCTCTTTCACATAGAATTTGAGATATGAATTCGCGGATAGTGGAAGGAGGTGAATCCTTCCATAATGTTCTACCGAAATCAAGGAATGTGTCATAATATAACTCAAATTCCACATGATAACGGCAACAACAAGCGTCTCGTATGGTGATAGGTTTTACATACCATGGTTTTTGTTGAACAAATTAGCACTAAGTGAAATCTAAATTTGACGATTTTCTTCTTTGAACTTGTTGAATAACTCTATTTGAGTGGTTTCCAAGAGATGTTTTTCATGTTCTTCGTATTGATTTCGTGCTATTCTTCTTCGCATCACATGTCTTGCAGTCGGTGAAACACACGAATTGTTCTTCCAATATTCATATATTATTTTTAACATTTTCTCCAAGTCTATCTTTGTATGGTTGCCTACAAATAGCTCTCCAAGAAGTGAGTTCATCATTTACATCTATTTGTAGCCAAAATTTTCGATGTTTGTGCAATGTTTCTCGCGAGGTTCCCAGTGCTCGTGCCATAGATGTTATCAAACGATTTTCTTGAGTACTTGGTGAAACCATTGCCATCTGTAGTCCTCTACGTACATTTGAAACATCTTTATCTCTAGATATCTTAATTGAATTTATAGTACTACTCATATTTTTTATCACCTCTTCCTTAATTTTTTCATGTTTGGTTGATTTTCGAATATCCAATAGTGTTGTCGCTTCTTTTAATTTCCTTGATGATAGGAGACCTCTCAACATTTGAGCCTGAACTGTCACTCGCTCATTTAAGAAATACTTTTCAAAAATGCAGTTGACACGATATCGTATAATATGGTCAAGTTTTTTATCTCCATATGTGCGAGTGTCAACATTTTCTAAAATCTCATTATCGATAGTGATTTCATCTCACATATTCGAAAATAGTACACATATTCAATAAATCACTAAATTAATAAATATGTCAATAAATATTAGGAAAGTTTTAAATATATCAATAGATCATAATATTTGCATTTACATACCTTCTTCAATTTCTACTTGAGGTTGATTTTCTTCTTTAATATTTTGAGGAATATCTCTGTCTGTTTACATATAAACAAAATATTTTTCAAACTAGTTCATCAAATAAAATTAAGCTTCACATTTTACATTAGGAAAATTTTAAATATATCAATAGATCATAATATTTAAATTTACATACCTGCTTCAATTTATGCTTGAGGTTGATTTTCCTCTTCAATATTTTGAGGAATATCTCTGTCTATTTACATTAAAAAAAATATTTTTCAAATCAGTTCATCAAATAAAATTAAGCTTCACATTTTACATTAGGAAAATTTTAAATATATCAATAGATCATAATATTTACATTTACATAGCTACTTCAATTTCTGCTTGAGGTTGATTTTCCTCTTCAATATTTTGAAGAATATCTCTCTCTATTTACATTAAACAAAATATTTTTCAAACTAGTTCATCAAATAAAAATTAAGCTTCACATTTTACATTAGAAAAATTTTAAATATATATCAATAGATCATAATATTTACATTTACATACCTCGTCTAATTTCGCTGAGGTTGATTTTCCTCCTCAATATTTGAGAGGGCTTCTGACTATCTTTTGCGAGATTGTCTCGTTTCTTCTCTACGTGTCTCAGGGTCTCTTTTTCGATCAAATTTTCTCGCACAAGTTCTTCGATTTCCAATGATAATAGGGTATGAAGTTCAAAAAATTTCCTTCAAAAAATTAGACAATAACTCAATTACAAAAAATATCACAAAAGATTTAATTTAAAAATTCAAGGTAAATTTTTTGCAAAAATTACATATTCCAATCCAAAACACTTTAAAAAATTCGAGAGAAAAATGTCTTATAAAAACGAAACGAAGCTCAAAAAAGATTTACTTCAACTCAAAACACGTACATACCTCCAAGAAATGTCTTTTGAATGTACGTCTAAGAATTTTTTTACAATTTTCGCCAAAATCACGCCGCCTCTAAGAAATGTCGTCCAAAAAAATTCTTTAAACCTAAAATTGTAAAATCAACCAAGAAATGCTCTTAAATCCAAACTTTCAAGAAACATTGTTGAACTCAAAACAATATCTTTGTAAAATGAGAAGAAGTGTGCGAAATGTGCGAAAATTTTGAATCATTTCGCGCCAATTTATATTGACGTGAAATGTGTTTTAGTGGGGGGCTCCGCAAAAATCTCCGGCCAACGGAGAGTTATACAATAGTTCAGCCGAAATTTTGATCAAAAGTTCGGCCGAACTATTAAGATGTTAGATTTAACGGGTCTTAAGCGGAAAACATAGTTCCGCCGAACTTTACTAAAAGTTCGGCCAAACTAACGCGTCATCAATTACGCAAAAAGTAGGCTCTGAATACGATTCTGCAAATTTGGAATGATTAAACTCCATGAAAGGTTGTTAATTAACTGTCGGAACCAAGACAAGAATTTTCAGAAGTGAATCTACTTTTAGGAAATATAACTTTTATGGAATTTCATAAACGTTTAATAATTTTAATTATTTTTCTAATAAAATAGGTGCAAACAATTTTTTAGGGTCATTGTGATTCAGTGAAATCAAAATTTTGTATCTCCCAAAATACATTGTGAAAAAAATTGAAAAAATTATGGGCCATTACATTGGTCCGTCGTCTCTAATGGGTAGCTTTTAGATTTTTAGTTTTTAACTTATATGCTAAGAAATTTCTTGCGACGCAAAACATATCCAAAATACAAATTTTTTCGTATTGGACTAGTTCAAAAAATTCTAGTAATTACGATATGCATCCATTGGCTTTGTAAATATGACGAAACCAAAGTAGACTCGTCTAGATTGTCGTAACACATTTTGTTTTTTCAAAAACAAAAATTTTCAATGAATACAACATTGCGTCATAACATGACTTCTTATGAATTCTTTGATTGTTAAGAAACACACATTCAAAGAAACGCTAAGTTGACATATCAAATCTACATAAAAAAATTTCAGAAAATAAGTAATAGAAAGCTAACAAAATTTCTCACAACTTTTATTTTTATCGCAAAATCAAATTCCTACAATTTAATTGAGGATTTAGCTCTTGCGTAGTTGAAGAACCGAAAAAAATTAAAATTTTTTCTCAAAAAAGGGCAAAAAGTGTAACCCAGCTTCACATTTTCACCCATGGCTTAGTTAAAATTAACTCAGTCAAACATAACATGAAAACAGTAACGACAAGTTATGAAGATGGAAAATTGTTAAGGATGAAAGGGACAGTTATTCCAAGAAATTCTGACTTTGCAGGAGCAGCAAGTACAGACATTTCACCGATCAGATTGTGGCATGTAAGATATGGCCATCTCAACTTCGAAAGTCTCTCTCAGTTACAAAAACAAGGAATGGTTAAGGGACTTCCAACATTCAAAAGGGACAATGCTAAGTGTGAATCTTGCATTTTTGGAAAACAACATCGAGAGACTTTTCCTACAAGTTCA
The DNA here is from genome assembly GCA_034641835.2 of Pinus albicaulis. Lineage (NCBI taxonomy): Eukaryota > Viridiplantae > Streptophyta > Pinopsida > Pinales > Pinaceae > Pinus > Pinus albicaulis. Next base: position 1,524,433,374 of record CM076581.1, on the reverse strand, counting down.
TGGTGTGCAAACAAGCATTTGCAGCTGGTTCATAGTGACATTTGTGGACCCTTACCAAATTCGCTTGGAATATGCAAATATTTTTTACTCTTTATTGATGATTTTAGCAGGATGACTTGGGTATATTTTTTGAAGCAAAAGTCAGAAGCATTTGAAAAGTTCAAAACTTTTCGTCAGCTTATTGAAAATGAATTAAAGGAGAATACTGGCATTCTTAGAACTGAAAATGGCGGAGAATTCACTTCAAATGAATTCAAAATGTATTGCATGGATAATGGCATAAAATGACATCTTACCAATGATCCGGATTTTATGCAGGAACGCAACAGCATACAGATATAACCATAGATACAGAGATGCAGCAGAAATAATGCTTCATTTTATTAATAAAATAATGACTGCAATAAGCTTACAAACATAATGGAAACAAGCTAGGGCGCTGGTAGCGTATCTCTGAGAAGAGATGTGGCGTACGCAGGCCTCGGAACTGTGTTACATTGAGGCTCGCAGGGCTATTACATACATAATGGAAATAAAAGAGCTATGGTACTAGCAGCGTATCCCTGAGAAGAGATGTGGCGGCTACCAGCACTTGAACTGTGTTACAATGCAGACATGATGGAGATGTGGCGAGCTAGGGCACTGGTAGCGCTTATCTCTGAGAAGAGATACACAAGCTTCCCGACTTCGAATCGTGTTACAATGCAGACATGATGGAGATGCGGCGAGCTAGGGCACTGGTAGCGCTTATCCCTGAGAAGAGATGTATCGGCTCCCAGCCCCCTGAACTATATTACAATGTAGACATAATGGAGATGAGGCGAGCTAGGGCACTGGTCGCACTTATCTTTGAGAAGAGATGTGTTGGCTCCCAGCCCCCTGAACTGTATTACCAGCCCCCTGAACTGTCTTACAATGAGGCTCGAGGGCCTATTTATTGTTGAGAAACAATGTAGAATCCGGAACGTCCAAAACCCTAACCGTAGGAGATGAAGCGCCAAAACTGTGGGCCCCGTTTAGGTAAATTGGTGGTTCAACTTCCCAGGGACGTAACTTTGGCATCCGATCTCCGTTTGATGCGCTCAATAGCTCGTTAGAAATATCAGTCCGAGGAGTACAACTTTTGAATGAGCAACATCGGTCCATGGACCCATGTTGCTCTCCGTTTTCCCAAAAAAGGTCGTTTAGGGCCTCAAAACGGCTCCGGAAATTTAGGACTCGAAAAACTACTAAAAATAGTAAGTTGTGCCGAAACTTACAAACTGAAATCACTGATGGTGGGGGTTCAAATGGAATCGATGGGTGGCCACCAATATCCACCTAGATTATTAATGCCCCAAAATGGCTCCGGGTGTGCAGGACCCGAAAACCTGCTATGAATAGTAAGTTGTGATGAAGCTGAAAAACTGAAAGAATTGATGTTGTGGGTCCAAATGGAATAGGTGGGAGGCCACCGATATCCACCTGGATCATTCCTCCCTCCTTAGGAAGCAATGGTCTCCATTGCGTTAAGTTCCTCCCTGGGGGGGGAAATTTTGCTGAACTTGGTGTTGGATTTAGATGTGCCACCAGTGGGTAGCCACTGAAGGATCTGAAAAAAAAATTGTCCATCATCGCGTTCCTTTGTTTCTCGAGGGCATCCTCGAGCAAGATTTTGATAGGATCTCCTGCTCCCTCGGCTTTCTTTTCTTCCGCCATGGGGGGTCGTCGGGGTTGCGAGGCTGAACTCCTTATACCCTGGCCACGTTGGGGATATGAAAAGAAAAACAGAGAAAAAGCAGACCCGCTCTGATACCACTGATCTAGATTTTATGCAGGAACGCAACAGAATACAGATATAACCATAGATATAGAGATGCAGTGGAAATAATGCTTCATTTTATTAATAAAATAATGACTGCAATAAGCTTACAAACATAATGGAAACAAGCTAGGGCGTTGGCAAATTCATCTCCGAGAAGAGATGTAGCGTACGCAGTCCTCCGAACCGTGTTACATTGAGGCTCGCAGCCTATTGTATGCATATAATGGAAAAAATAAAGAGTTATGGTACCGGGCAACAGACTCGAGAAGAGATGGGCGGGATAATGTTCCCTGAACCGTGTTACATGCACATGATGTAGATGTGGCGAGTTAGGCACCGGGTCGCTTATCTCCGAGAAGAGATGTGCCTAGACTCCCAAAATTTCGAACTGTGTTACAATGTATAAATAATGGAGATGAGGCGAGCTAGGGCACTGGTCGCGCTTATCTCTGAGAAGAGATGTATCGGCTCCCAGCCCCCTGAACTGTCTTACAATGTAGAAATAATGGAGATGAGGCGAGCTAGGGCACTGGTCGCGCTTATCTCTGAGAAGAGATGTATCGGCTCCCAGCCCCCTGAACTGTCTTACAATGAGGCTCGAGGGCCTATTTATTGTTGAGAAACAATGTAGAATCCGAAACGTCCAAAACCCTAACTGTAGGAGATGAAGTGCCAAAACTGTGGGCCCCGTTTGGGTAAATTGGTGGTTCAACTTCCTCGGGACGTAACTTTGTCATCCAATCTCCGTTTGATGCGCTCAATAGCTCATTAGAAATATCTATCCAAGGAGTACAACTTTTGAATGAGAAACATCGGTCCATGGACCCATGTTGCTCTCCGTTTTCCCAAAAGACGTCGTTTAGGGCCTCAAAACGGCTCCGGAAGTTTAAGACCCGAAAAACTGCTAAAAATAGTAAGTTGTGCCGAAACTTACAAACTGAAATAACTGATGGTGGGGGTTCAAATGGACTCGATGGGTGGCCACCAATATCCACCTGGATTATTAATGCCCCAAAACGACTCCGGGTGTGCAGGACCCGAAAACCTGCTATAAATAGTAAGTTGTGCTGAAGCTGAAAAACTGAAAGAATTGATGCTGCGGGTCCAAATGGAATAGGTGGGAGGCCACCGATATCCTCCTGGATCAACCAATGTCTACACTCAACAACAAAATGAAGTAGTAGAAATAATGAATTGTACCTTGTTAGGAATGACGTGATCTATGTTAACTTTCAAAAAGTTAAGTCCTTTATATTGGGCCAAAGCAATTCATACTGCTTTCCACTTGAGAAACAGATCTCCCACTGCTTCTTTAGACGGAACCACTTATGAACCATTGTTTGGCTTCAAACCTCGGGTTAAAAATCTCAGAGTTTTTGGATCAGTATGTTATGCCTTAGTTCCGAAGGAAAAACGAACTAAGATTGACTCATGAAGCTTGAAGTGCACAATGATTGGGTATTCTGATGAGAAGAAAGGGTACCAACTTTTGTTGAATGGGAAATTTATTGTAAGCAGAGATGTGATTTTTGATGAAAATGAGAGTAAGAGTGCTGAAGAAGTTGAAAGTCTTCTTCAAAAATTAGAAACAAAAAGTGACAAAAGAAACAGAAATCTACAAATTCAACCAAATTCACAAAATTGGTATGAACTTGAGTTTCCTTCATCTGAAAATGATTCATCGAGTTCGTCTTCTTCACCAGCGCCATCTGGGTCTTCTAGCAGTTCATCCAACTCTCCTAGTAGCAGCAATTCTTCTAAAAATGACTCTCCACCCCTAAAACCTGCGGTTGATCAACAAACATCAGTTTACATCAACCCTCTTTTCAATGATGGTGATTTTTCACAATCTCAAACCAGTGAACATCAATTTCCAAAATGGGCAGTTCAAATTTTGAAAGATGTTAGGCCTAATGAACAGAATAAAACAGGAACAAGGGGATTGGAAAGAAATGAAGGAAATTTTTCTTTGATAGAAAATGATTTTACTGAACCTTCTACTTATCAAGAGGTGGTAAAACATAAATAATGGCAATAGGCTATGGTTGATGAATATCAGGCAGTTTAAGACAATAACACTTGGAAACTTATTGATTGTCCTTAGAATGTTAAAGCCATCGGATGCAAATGGGTTTAGCAAATTAACTACAAGAAAAATGGTGAAATTGACACTTATAAAGCAAAACTTGTTGCTAAGGGTTTTGTGCAGTAGGAAGGGATATATTATGAGGAAACCTTTGCTCTTACAGCTAAATGGAACACCATCCGACTCACGCTTGCCTTAGCAGCTCAACAAGGATGGAAAGTTCATCAAATGGATGTAAAACGTGCTTTCCTCAACGATGATTTACAATAACTGGTGTACATGACACGACCACAAGGTTTTGAAATTGAAGGATAGGAACATAACTTCTGCAAACTGATAAAGGCTTTATACGAGTTAAAACAAGCTCCCCAAGCTTGGTATGCTAAAATGGATGAATAATTTCAGAAATTTGGTTTTCAACGAAGTGACTCTGATGATACCTTGTATGTACGCCAACAAGGTAAAAATTTGGTGATTTTGGTTATGTAAGTAGATGATTTGATTATCACTGGAAACAATCATGATCACATTGCACAGGTGAAAAAGGAGTTACATGCAGGTTTTAAGATGACAGATTTGGGACTACTTCACTACTATCTTGGAGTTGAAGTATTCCAACATCCACATCATATCTTTATTTCTCAGAGTAAGTATGCAGCAGAAATTCTTCAGTGATTTGGAATGCAGGATTGCAAGCCTGGTCTTACCCCTATGGAACAAAACTTGAAACATTAAAAATTTGAAAGGGGGAAATGGTGGATAGAACTACTTATCGACATTTGATTGGTAGCCTGATTTATCTGACAACTACTCGACCATATCTTTCTTATGCTGTTAGTATTCTTTCCCGCTTTATGTAGGAACCGCGAGATAGCCACTGGAATGCAGCCAAAAGAGTTCTTCGTTATATCAAAGGAACAAAATATTTTGGTCTTCTTTACAAAAAGACTAAAAAATTTGTACTTGGTGGATTTTCAAATGTCGACTTCACTGGAAGTATTGATGATAGGGCATCAACCTCAGGCTATTTAGTGAACATGGGGTCAACTGTAGTTTCTTGGAGTTTCAAGAAGCAAGCTACAATGGCCACTTCTTTAGCAAAATCAGAATACATATCAACATGGGAAGAAACATGTGAGATTGTTTGGTTGTGTACAGTTTTACAGGACTTGGGTATTCCTCCAGCAGAAGCTACTTCATTATTCATTGACAGCTAGTCAGCAATAAAGCTTGCCAAGACTCTAGTTTTTCATTCAAAGACAAAGCATCTGGACACCAAGTATCATCATATCAGATCACTCATTGCAAAGGATGTCATCAAACTAATTTATTGTCCTTCAGAAGATCAGACCTCCGATATCTTCACCAAACCTCTTGGCAAAATAAAATTTACTAAGTTCAGGGATGAACTTGGTATATGTTGTAATGTATCTTTCGATCATAGGGGGGAATGTTAGATGATCCAAATATAACAATGTAAAGTTAGGATAAAAATATTTATTAAATTAGAATATTTAATAAATATTAGAGACACTTAGAAATATAATACTGTTAGCAAAGATAGGACTCTAGAATTGAGTCATATCTTAGGCTCTAAAATAGCAATAAAGTCAGTAGATTGGATAGAAGATCATTTATTGTAAATGGACACTTGTTATTTTTTCAAGTGGTCCATAACTAAATTAAGTTAGGACATATAGCTTATAAATAGGTTAGTTTCCTAATTGCAAATTAGTGGAAGTTTACGTTTGTAAACTCTTGCAATTTGTTATGTAATTTTTTTTCCAATATCAATAAAATTACGTGTCTGAGGATACTTTTGTATTATTAATCATAAGGCACATGAACACTCCTAAAATCAAATGTTCATTCTTGAAAACACATGCATTCTCCTAAAATCACATGTGCATTATTAAAATCCTGTGCATTCCTAACAATGCAAACATGCTTTTGAGAATGAGCATGTGTTCTTGAAAAATGTAAGATGGCAAGAATGCATGTTTCTTCATAGAGATTTAAGGCTATAAAATTAGCAATACAATCATATTTCTAATAATGCACACATGTTATGTTAGTGGATTTGCTAGACACCCCATTTCACTACATTTTCCATCAATTTCATGTAAGTACCTAGAACTAAAAGCACCTTTCAAATTCATAACTATTATGGTAAGTGTGTATCATTATGTTGTTTAGAAGTTTAGGAACAATGGTTGTTGGTTTGGATTAATTAATTTTAATATATATGGTTTAAGAAAGATTGTTCCTTATCCTATAATTTTTTTTGGAATAAATGTTAATAGGTGATAATTTATTTGGAAGGAGTGTGTTGTACACTTGGAAGGAGTAGGTTGTATAGACTTGATCTCAGCCAATATAGTAATTATCCTTCTTCTTTATGTTGATAATAATATTCTTATGGCTAGGGATTTCTATGATCTCAATAAGCAACTAACATTCTCAAGGTATTCTACTCTACTATGAGCCTTAACTATTACAAAACAAAGGTTATGATAATTATATGTGAAAAACATCACTTACACTATTTTTTTGTACGACAAGAATATTCTACTTTGGTATGAGTGTTAACTATTACTTCTGGAAAATGAATGTTAACTATTACAAAAAAAAAGGGTTTTGATAATTATATCTGAAAATTTCACTTACACTAATTTTTTGTATGACAAAGTTATGATAATTATATATGAAAATATCACTTCACTAATTTTTTTGTATGACAAGAATGTGGAGAAAGTGACTTCCTACTAATATCTTGAAATGGATTTTCATCACAGACTTAATTGGAACTATAACATTGAGAAAATAATAAATGGAGAGTGGAAAAATTAATCTAAAAGAGTTATGAATCAGTAAAACTTTCTATATAGGATAAGAATAAACTCATGTTTACTAATGTCACTACCCTTATTATCTTATATGGTTGTGAAGTTTCTGATTGTAGCATATTTAGAGAATCATTGAGAAAGATAGAATAAATCTACTTGTTTTATAACTTATAATCTCATAATTAAAGGAAATATTTTGTACCCTCCTCATAGATGTCAGTGTTTCCTTGATTGATAGAACAATTATGACTAGGTGCCCATTGTACAAGAATATAGATAAAAATCATGGAATAGAGGAAGCCTAATAAGATTATTTCAAACTCCAATCACAATGACCTTTAGCTCAAGCATAAATCAGCCAAACATTGTTAAATCATTGGGGAAAATAGAAAATGTCACCCTATAGAATGACAAAATATTTAAAATATTATTGCATCCAAATTTAAATAAAATTTGTGGTGTGATAAATAATTAAAGAATAAAAAAAAAATAAGAAACTAAAAGGAGGCAATTAGCCTCAATTTAAAAGATCAAACATGTAGAAAGTACTAAAAAAAAGAAACATATCTAAAATAAAATACTGGACAATTCCCAAAACTTCATAGGTGAAAATATTTTGTGAACTTTATGGGAGTAGGAGGGTTAAAGATGAAAGAAACTTAACCTAAAAGGGTTAAAGATGAAAATAAGCTTAAACTAAAATGCCCTGCATAAGCCCTCATTAAATAGTAATTTCAAAATATTACTTTCAGAACAATTTTCCTTAAATTCTCTCTAGAATTTGTTAAAATTATAGATTTGAATTATTGATTCTATACAATTTGAATATCTAAAAAAAATTCCAAAATGTTAAATTTATATATACATTCACAACTACAATTTAATTTATTGAAAATTATAACCTTACACGGAATTATATTTGCTAAATTCAAGTTAAAAAACAAGACACGAAACATTTAGTTACCACTATTTTGTTTTTTTGAAAATCATAAAAAAAAAATTTGATAGTAATGATTCTAACCATCATTATGTAATTTTTTTTCAATATAAAATAAAAGCTGCATTGATTTTGAAAAAATAACCAGAAATTTTAAAACAACATTGTTTATCGATAAGGTTATTTATTTTTTTTAAATATAAAATTAAAGTTACTTTCATTTTGAAAAAAATAATTAAAAATTTTAAAACAAAATTGTTTATCTATAAAGTTAGATGTGTGACTTGTTTTAAATTTTAAATTACCAAATCATTAATAATGAATTAATTTTAAATATACACATATATAATATTTTAAAAAATAGATGTTCTAATAGGAATAATGAATGAAATTAACAAATCATTAATAATGAAATAATTTTAAATATATATATATATATTAAAAAATAGATGTGAAATTTTTTGGATTTTTCAGGTGTCTAAATTTGGTGAAAAAAAATTGAGGTAAAATCTTGATTTATGTGATTTAAGTGGATTTTTTATTATATATATGGATTCAGCACTCTAAAAAATCCCTAAAACACTTCGATTGTGCAAGGTTACTTTCATTGAATTCTTACTAAATTTTAGAGAAATTAAACCCAAAAAAACCACCTTAAAAACCTTTAAAAAAATTCACACTAAACCCATTATCAGATATCAATTATTGAAATCCATTGTTAGATATCAAATTTTATATATATATATATATATATATATATATATATATATATATATAATTTGAATCCAGATCAAATGCGATATATATCGTAATAAAACACCAAGGATGCGGTCGAAAAACCCAATGTCAGATATGACTGGTTTAAAATATGCAACAATCAAATAAGGAAATCCAGATCCAATGCGGTCCTTGAATTATTTAACATTCCGCGGCTTATTAAAATAGGCGTGGGAGATCTCGATCCATTGCTCGTTTAGCCATGATCTCATAAACCTTTTGCGTTGGATGAACGGCATCCCAAAATACATATTTTGAGGCATCAGGACAAATGAAGGGAGCATTGTTGTTACACGGACCAACCCCTATCGATCCCGTTCCGCAACATGCTATTCTCGATGTCTCGAACCCTGTCACCACGCCATCGCAATTTATAATATGAATAAACGCAGTAGACAAAATATCGCCTAATGTGCTTTTCATTAACAAAAGAAAATGACCAAACTCTGAAACAAGATACCAAATTTTCCAGGATTGTGTACAATATCAGAGAGCAAATCGTAGGTATCCCCGTAAACAATCTTGAGATCAGGAAGAGGATGCATCAAGTTCGCCAAAACTGATTTTAGTTTTTCATTGAAACTAACGGCCACCTGGTTCTGTTCTTCGAAGCATGGAGTTTTCCCGATCCTTCTGTTTATGAATTGCTTTAGATATAAAGTTCTCACTACGGGGAGGCAACCCATGGCAGCGATTCCAATGACAAATAGTTTGCGGGCACCCGCTCTGTATATCTCCTGTCACAGTGTGCAATGAGTATGACCATGAAAAGTTAGTAACTTCAATAAGTTCTCTTAACAGCTTCCTTGCATATCTACTGGCGCTTTATGTTATGAATTTTAAGTAAACTATTTAATTTCATAATATAAAAATATATGCCCATGAGAAGGAGAGGAGCAATCGTGTGGTTTCATTGGTTTGATAAGGCGATATAATTTAAAAATATTTTTCTTCAATATTGTCATATTTGTAAAAATGTTTTTGATATTTTTATGTAGTTTTTTGGGAAGATGAGATTTGAGTTGTTTAAGAGATGTTAGGTGTGGAAATAAATCTTTTCTCCATTAAAGTAGAGACTTGCAAACAAATGGAAAACATATTTGTTAGGTTGTTGTGGTTGTGTTCTTATTTTGGTCTTACACCCTATTCTTTTTGGGGTTTGTAATGAATTTATGTGATTGCATGCACTTAAGGAGATCTAAACACACACCATTACAACAGTCTAACTAATACTTTCTTCTTTGTTTCTAACTCTCTTTTTTAATAGAGAAATGTTTGATCTCCATCCTTAATATCTCCTTAAAGAATTCAAATTTCATCTTCCCAAAAAACTTGATGAAAATATCAGCAACATTTCCACAAGTATTACAATATTCAATTAAAATATCTTTAAACTATATTTTCTCATTAAACAAATATCCAATTAACAAATAAAAAGAAAAAATTTAATCAATGAATGAGGCAGCTCAGCTTTAAAGTAAGAGCACATGAAGCTGCCAAACAGACCTGCTCTTTTCATTAACTTTCCCAATCAACAATAGATGAATTTATGTGATTAAATTTAGTTAGAGAGATCAAAATGAACTCCAAAAAAATAAGATCAAGAATATGAATAAAAACAAAATCACAGCCTAAAGAATACTTACTCCATTTTTTTCCAAATAAATTGATCCTAGTTTAGTCTATTTGACTAGGAAAGATTTACCCAAAAAAAAATGGATAAAAAATAGGCTGGGTCTGGACCTGAATGAAATTGCCAGCTTCCTTGAGCAAAAATCTCTGATATTGTTCAACATTCATTTGTGCCCTTCGAATTTGTAAAGTGTAGTAGCTGATTACAAAGTCGTTAGTTCCTATGCTACACATGAACAGAGCATTCCTTATAATGTGTGATGCATTTTTTTCTCCAACCACATATTCCAATCTCCTCCGGTAATTCTTGAAGTGCTACACTTGCTTCCATAAAGGTAATGCAGACTGCAAATCAAATACCAGGGGCTGATGTTCAACTTATTGCAATTGAAGTTAGTAAAAAGGATGGCGAGTACGATAATTACTACATACATTGAATTTGGCCGTGAGATTGTCAAACCCGGATCCTCCTGAAGCAAAGCTTACCCCCGTTATAATATCTTGGGAAGTTAGGGTAGGATCTAAATATGCCGGCAATGCCTCTTTCAGTCCCAGTGCTGCAGCTGTACATGAACCACCAAAAATAAAAGCAGTGTAAAAAATCGCCCTTCTTAGAAATATGTATGTGGATTGGGTTTGCATGAGCTTACCAATAAAATCCGTTGCTAGTCTTCCGTTGGAGAACCTTCCGGTGGGCTTATGATCGATGAAATCCCTTCCGTAAGGAGGAAAGTTGCTCTTAGCTAATGTTACCAGATAGTCGTTGTTGCCTGCGTCCACGGTTGAATCCCCGAACACAAAGAGAGCCGGGAACAATGGTGGGCGTGTTATTTCATTTGATTCAACGAATGGAATGGAACAGACAAGGAACAAAGAAGCGAAGCATACGAACGAATTGACAAGAAACGCTAACGCCATTATCCTCGCTTTCAATGGGGCAATCAAGCAAACAACGAAGAGCGAAAAGCAGGGTAGAATTAGGGCACAAATGAAATGGATCATTCCATTTCGCAATTATAGTGTAAGACTTTAGATGCCAAGCAAATATAATCTAGACTGTAGATGTGTGAATATTTCACAATGCATTGTTACCAATTTAATTGTTTTACTTTCTTTTTGTCCATTAAATTATTTTAAAATAGAGCAAAAGAATTTATTTGGGTGACTTAGTTGATATTCGTTATATTTTTTATTTTCAAGTGTTATTTTTTGATGGTTTATTTTCTGATCTAGTTTGTCTACAATATGATTGTTTAGAATATGGCATGGATTTATTGAAATGATTTTGAACTTTTCACAATTAAAATATCAGGAATTTTTTAGGACTCAAACTATATATAAAATCAAAAATTTAGTTTAAACAACACAAATCAAAATTTAACCACCAAACATTAAATACGAAATTTCAATAAAAAATTTACAAAACCTCCACAAAATAACACTTAAAACTACTCTAAATAAAATATTTAAAAAATATGCAATCAAAACAAAAGTGGAATCAATTCAGCTTGAGATAAGATAGCCCATTTCGTCATCAAAAGCTGCATGGTTCGATAATCGAGACTTTCATGCCTTCTCGACTACAATCGTGGGAAAACGTGGGATCATATGTAGACTTCGATGGCTTCCCTAGTACAGTGGTGGAAAAAAGTGGGATCATATCAATGTGATGTGGAATTTGCAGAGACCTTCGTGAAGCCTCACAATCTGTGAAATTTTCAAAGGAATGGAATCAACTTTTCACAATACTTAATGTGATGGGTCACTAGGAAGTTAGCTAAAATGTTTTGTATAATGGGGTGTGTACGGTCAAATTTAAAATTTAAGGCCTGCATCATTATTTAACTCTTTTATGATACACCTCCATCGGAAAGGAAATAATTATGTTCCCTGGGACGAAACAACACAGTGGTTCCACTAGACGTATGGGATCGAAACAAGGTTTTCTTTTTAGTTAGTGTTGGGCGGAAAGCAGAAAGGCTTTCATCATGTTTGAAGTTTTGCCAAAATATCTCAAATGAAGGGCCTTGCTTTATATTTGGTTTATTACAACAACGGGTTTTTTTAAGAGAGTGGGCGGCGGAAAGTAGAAGTGGTTTGATTACGTTTGAAGTTTTGTCTGAATACAGCGATTTGATTACGTTTGAAGTCTTCTCAGAGTATCGCATTGAAGAGCCTCTTTTTATATTTGGTTAGAACACGTTTTGCCCTAAAGAGAGAACCCGAGTTCCGACTTTCACTCAACGCACGCACCGAAGTTTATGGAGTAAAAGGATATCCTGTTTAAGCTTTTATCGTACTCAGTGATGAAAGAGTATATTGCAATTGCACAGTAAATGGCTAACAATAATAATTTTGAGTGCATACGTAATAAATTTTGTCAAAGATGCCTGTTAAATTTGTATTGTATATGAAGGTTTATGGGTGAGAGAAGTACAGTGAAAATATGTTAAGTACAAATGATTAGGTAAGGTGACAAAAAGATGCTTGTTAAATTTGTATTGTATATGAAGGTTTATGGGTGAGAGAGTATAGTGAAAATATGTTAAGTACAATTGATTTGGTAAGGCGACAAAGTTATGTGTAGTATCTAGTTGTGAACACAACACTTGTTAGGTAGGTATTTTAGAGTGGCACCCAATGCTAGGTGTATTGGGAAAGATGGCTTTCTTTAAGGTCTAAACTAGAGTAGGAAGATTTGGATCACACTAGAATATTATGTGGATTGTGTAGTTTTTTTTGGTACTGAGTGCGATCAAATATGGGAAAATCTAAAAAAACAAAAAATACATAGATATGAAAGGTAACAGTGCATAATTTCACTTATAAAAATAATTTCATTCCAAGTGATATTTCTAAAAATATTAATGTCTAATACTCACTAGTTAATTATGTCTTCAAATAAATAGGTACATAGGTTTGGCTATATGATAAAGGGGATTTTAATTTTTTTTATTATAAACTTTATATTTATGTTTAAGATTTAATAAAGGAGAATAATTTTCATTTTTTTCATAAGGTTATGACTAAATTTATTAAGTTGTATTTTATTATTGGTTAATTGTTTTTTTTTATTAAAAAAAAATAGAGAGTTGATTTCTAACTTTAAGATATGTCTTTTTGCCAATCATATTGGGAAAATAATATTTCTTATTTATAGATACATGTCTTTTTTAGGATTAATCACATTATTAGGATTTGGTTGACATTTAGAACCAAGTAATGAGCCAATAATATTTCTTATTTATAGATAAATGTGGTTTCGGATTAATCACATTATTAGGATTTGGTTGACATTTCGAACCAACTAATGTGGTTCATACTCAGGACAAGATGAAGAAGCCAACCAATCTTAATGAATAAATAGTGTGGATGCATCATTGCCGGATATTAACTGAAGAAAACTAGCCCTTAAAAACTAGCTAACAATGACTACAATGGATTAGTTAATTAGTTAATGGGAAAAATATTAAATATTTTTAATTAAAAAAATTAATTGATTAATTAAGAGATATTATAATAAAATACAATATAAAAAAAAGCTTTATATAATATAAAATACTTATGATACATATTTAAATATTTAAATAAGATACATAGGGATTAAAAATAATAATAAATAGATAGATATAAGAAAATATTATAAAAGACTAAAAAAAGGGAAAAATGAAAAACAAGGATAAGCAAAAACTAACCAAGGGGAGCAAAAAAATTTCATCAAGAGAGAGAGAGAGTAACTCTTACTCAACTTCCAACCATCATTCCTATAGGGATGATATTTTTAGCATGATCCTCAATCTCAATAGCTTCCCTAAGATTCCTATGATGAAAGTGGTCAATCTTAGCAATGACTTTGGAGTCTTGAATGAAAATATGGTGACCAGATTTCTCCGCATGTTCTGCAATAGCAAATGTGCGAGATTGATTGTGGTTACATGCTTCTGGATTCTCTATCTAATGGATATGTCAGTTTCGCCAATATAGGGTGCGCCACATGAACAAGGAATCATGCAAACATTCTTCAATCAGCTAATATCTGGCAATGATACATCCACACTATTTATTGATTAAGATTGATTGGCTTCTTTACCTTGTCTTGAGGATGAAGCACATTAGTTGGTTCAAAACGTCCACCAAATCCTAATAATATGATTAATCCCAAAAATATTTATTTATTTTATAAATTACAAAAATTTAAAATCAAACCTTTCTTATTTATATCCCTATCTTAAACCTATCAACAATCATTAACCATTTAACTTTAAACCAAACATTTTGTAACATTATATTATAATTTTTAATTAATTCTTTATTAAAATTGCGTTGCATTATTTACAATGGCATCTAGAATCTCCGAGTGTTACTATCTGTGGCCCTCTTTTTCAATTCCATGATTATGACTTGGCCTTTATGAAACACACAGTTTTCAAAGTTGTTCCATGTTGCCCCTAAAGTCTTGTACAACTGAGAGCCCTTTAGAATGCAAGAAACTATTTAGTCATAGAATTTGAAATCGTCCACCCTTAAAAAAACAAAAATATGTCTTGCCATCGGTTGTGTACACATGATTTTCCACACGAAAGCTGTACCAACTGAACAAACTGCAATTAGCTTCATTATCATCGTGACAACCAAATGTGTAAGAAACGTCCGGAATACTTTTCCCATGAAACTGGTCGATCCGGTTACTAATATACTCTTGTGAGTGAGAAATCCTAGAACGTTTGATGTCTTGGATATCTATGCGCTCAACTAATATCAAGCGTACAACCATCATTTTTATTTTTCTGGGTTAGTAATATTATTCTCAAGGTTAGGAATTTCTATAAGGTCTATAAGTAACTAAAACTCTTAAAGATTTTAGTTTTTGGAGTATGAGTAATAACCAGTTGTGATAATTAAATCTAAAATAATCATTTATATTATTTCTGATTTATGACAATATATTATATTATTTCTTTAATAGAGAAGATAATATCATATCAATACTAATATTTTGGAATTAATTTTTATTATAAATTTAATTGAAACATTGAAATTATAATATTGAGAAAATGAAAAGTGGAGGCTATAATATTAGAAAATGATAAGTGAAGGGTAAAACTTTTATTATGGTTACAAAATTAGATCTATGTTTAGAGATGTCAAAGAAAACAATATCAAAGCAAACCTCTTTTATGTTGTGCATCTATGATGATATGATGAACCATGGTATTGGCCCATAGTATGGTATGGTTAATAATATACATGGTAAATCTCGAAAGAAAATCCATACTTAAAAATATTGGTATATTGTAACTACTAAATTTGTATGTGCTTATTAATGAAATTTAAATATTGTTACAATATTATTATTTTAATTTATATGGTAAAATGAATCTTAATTTATAGCTTTTATTTTTATATGTTGTATATTTTAATGTGACAGAGGTGTAGATATATCTCAAAAGTAATTATAATTTATTTTCTTTTAGATTTAATAAAAATATTATAAAATTAAATTCAAATAAAATGTTTGTAAAATATTTTCAATGTGAAATGAGAGATGGTTTTTGGGCATGTTGTATTGATAAGCCATGGTATCGACCCATGGTATTCTATCAAAATCTATTTCCAAGTTAATAATATATATGGAAAAATGTACCTGAATATTCATGGTTAAAACTATTGTTTTTTTGTATGTATTAAAGTTTTTATGTACTTATTAATTAAATTTAAATATAGTTATATAATCATTATTCTCTTTTAAAAAGTAAAATGGATCTTAACTTATTGTTGCTACTTATAGGTTATATATTTTAAAGTAATATGTATATTATGATTTTCTTTTATGTAAAAAAAGTCATTCTTAATATCAATAATAATAAAAAAATTATAATGTAATAAATTGCATTTTATTAGTTTTATCATTTTGTATTTTTTAGAAACAATGCAACATCTCCTTCATACTGGGATCTATATTACTTTTAACGAACATGTAAATATTTATGACTCCTATATTGGGTTGAAAAAAATTGTTTATAGAATAGGAAGAAATTCCTATTTGGAAATATGCTCATTCCTATTATCTTATATGGTTGTGAATTTTGGGTTGTAGAAACTCTAGAGTCATGGAGAAAGAAAAAAATTCAAAATAATTTTATAACTTATAATCTCAAAATTAAATGTAGTACATCCCATCATATCTTCCTCATATATGTGAATCTTTCCCCAACTTAAAGAATTGATATGTTATCTTTACCCAATGGAAATGATTCTTAAGATTTCTCAAGAAATGTTATCATACGGATGTCAAATCTTGCTAAATCATTGGAAAAATGAAAATTTTCCATATAATGATAACAATATTAAAATATTATTACCTCTAAATTTGAGGAGAAATTATGGTGTAGTAAAGAATTAGATGATCAAATGAAATTAAGATATTATAAAGATTTGATCAACCCCAATTTAGAATATAAAAAAATCAACATCGCTAAACATTGTTCCATAAGAAAATAGGGAGTTAGCCAATTTCTAAGACACTATGGGTTGAAAGACTTTGTCATCTTTGTAACACCAAAAATGTTAAAAATGAAAAACATTTTATTTTAAAATTTCATACAAAACCCCACATCAAATTACAATTTCAAAATATTTATTACAATTATAAAACAAACTAAGTAATTTATTATAGCATAGTATGCTAATCTTTTATAAATTTTTGGACATTTCAGAACAATTTTACTTAAATTCTTGTCAAAATCGGTTAGAATTACATATTTGAATAGTTGATTCTATATAATCAGAGTCTCTTAGTGGCTAAATTTATTTATGCATTTAAAAATTGGAAAAATAAATAATAAAAAATTGTGATCTCACCTCGAATTATATTTCTCTATTTAAAAAAAACAATAAGACAACTAAATTCCACCCTTCTTTATTTTTTTAAATTATATAAAACTAAATTTAATAATAATGATGATGATGATGGTTACCCTGAGTTAATCAATGTCAGACCTTAAGAGAGGAGAAAGAATCTAAGTTTGATTTTTCAAAATCTTCTTTCTATGGTCAAAGAGAAGGGAAGCAAGGGCTCCAAGATCGCTATAGGTGGTTTGAGTTAATAGGTCAAGAAGATTGAAAGTGTGGTAGATGGTAGGGAATTGATAGGAAATGCGAGTAAGAGTCTGACATTCAAAAAGGAAGTGTTTTTCATCTTCCACCTGCTTAGAATGGCAAATTTGACAGATTCTATCATTCCAATAGGTCTTGGGAATAGACCACCACGGTCTCTCAGTCGGAAGCTCATGGGAATTAGGTCTTATCTTAGCGATGTTCATTTTTTTCTTATTGTTGGAAAACAGAGAGAGATCATTCGTGTTATCGAGGGTGGGGTTGATCACTTACTTATAGTATGTTAGCTTCCTTTTATCCTATAGCTCCTCATCCTCCTACAACTTGTCCTTAAACTTGGAGGTAATAGTATTTTTGATATTATCTGTGCTTCCCATATTGAGCTCCTCCTTAATTCCTCAATGGTGGAGCGAGGATTGGCCTTAATTCCTCAATGGTGGAACCAGGATTGGGCATCCTTATGCCACCAGTGGGCATGATTGAGGCAAAGGTGAGGGTTTTGACTACATTTAGATGCAATGTTAGGGAGCCTTTTTTATTCCATGTTGTCAAGATTCTTCTTATACATGAGATATCTAAACGTAGTGGTATTTTCAATGAAGGACAAATGAGATTCCATCAATTAGATGATAAGATAAGGAATATATCCCTTGATCTTAAAGGGTTGTAGGTTATGATTTTTTTTAATCATCTCAATCTTCTTCTATGACTCTATAGATATATTGCAATCCATTACTTTTAAAAATATCAATTAAATTATTCATTTATATATATATTTTAAACAACCAAATATTTTAAAACAAAATTTTCATTAATAAAATAAATCATAATCTTTAAGCCCGATTATATTACGAAGAAAAAATGTATTTGGGCATTTATCAAATTACCCATTATTTATATACCGAGAGGGTTATTTGTATGTCTTTCTAAATGTACAAATGAAATTTATATTCGAATGATTAATAATTTGAGTGTTTTTAAATGTAATTAAATTATTTTAATAAATAATAATTTGTCCATATTTTAGAGTTGCTCATACGCCTATTACACAGTTTCCTCGAGTTGATATTGGAGAAGCGTTCGCAAACCTAGAATGGACATCAAGTTTCGAAGGTATCAAATATATGGGGGTGATTTCATCAAATTTTGTAAAAGAAAGAGAGATTGCATCTTTGATTTGGTTCTTCTTGTATATTTGATAATTTTGATAAATCCATAAAGTTGAGATGAACGTAGGCTGATTATTTATAGTTTTTTTTTCAATGCACTTGTAGAATGGACTTTGTACTTGTACTGTATTAAGCTGTTGAAAACCCATTGTCCGATATGATTTGTTTAAAATATACAAGAACCAAATACGGGAATCCAGGTCCATATATATTAAGGCCGTCCTTCAATTATTTGACATCGTGGGGCGTATTAAAATAAGCGTGGGAGATATCGATCGATTGTAAATTAGCAATGATCTCATCAACCTTTTTGCGTTCGCGTTGGATGAACGGCATCCCTTAATACATATTTTATGCTGGGAAAGTATAAATGTGATGTGGAATTTGCGGAGAACATCTAGAATCTAAACGAATTGAAATAAATTTTCACACAACTTACATAATATGGGTGAATAGCTAAGAATTTAGCTTAAACATTTTATAATAATAATGATTTAATTTTAAGTTCAAATCCAAGAGAGTTCCATTTAGATATTAAATGGGAAAATATAAATGTGATGTGGAATTTGCTTCAAATTTCTTAAGATATTTTTAAATGAATGGAATTAAGTTTTTACTCAACTTGTATAAAATGGGTGATTAGGTAAGAATCACTATTACATGTGGGAGTGTTTTAAGAATATATTTAAGACAAATTTTTCGAATTGTTTTAATTAGAGACAAAAATAAAATTGTGTATCATTTTAAATATTGTCTTTAAGTGGGTGTCTCAAAATTAGTGTCTCAAACAATTGTCTCTATAAAGACAATATAGAACACATATTATTATTGTCTCTATAAAGAAATAAGCATTATTGTCTTTTAAGAGACAATTTCATTTGTCTACAATTTGTCTATGTTAGGACACTTTCATTTTTGTCTTTGTAGAGACAATAACATTTTTATCTTAATGGACAATAGGTGAGATAAAAAACGTATTGTCTCTATAGAGACTATATATCCATAATTCAAACTATATAAACAAATCATTTTAAATGTTATTTTAAGGTGGTTTCAAGATTTCAAGTTCCCAAATAGTTATTTTAATTGGCTTAAATCTCTGGTTTTATGGAAAGAAAGAATAAATTCCATTTTTTTTAAAGCTAATAGTAGTCATTTTAAATCTAAGTGAAAAAACAATTTTCCAAAACTTAACAATTCCGGAAAGCAACCTTGAAAATAATAAGGCGTCACACTTATATTCGTTGAAAATAAATTCATGTCATTAAATTTGAACATGCAAGACCTTCATTTGGAACTTCATTTCATGACTATTATGAGGAAAATGAAAAAAGTACAATATTTATCCATCTTACAAGTGAGTTTAATCTCTGACATATAAATCGAAAAGGTTGAATCACATTAAATGCTGGAAAAATAAATTCATATCCAGTGGTTAGCTCCACCATTTCAACACCTTTGTATAATTGGAATTGGCTTCCTTAATAACAAAAAAATAGAAAAAATGTATATGCATTCGAATGTACAATTGATTGCCCAATTTACACTTAATTTCAATGTTGTTATTTCAATGTTGTCATAACACAGATCTGTGTTAGATATCAACGTCGAACAGTTAAATATCATAGATTAGAACTAGTAGCTCCCAGATTTCCACCATAGAGTTTTGTTGCAAATGATCTGTATTCACACGAATCGGAACTGGAGAGAACTTCTAGGTGGCTTCTGTATGTCCCACATAGCCCCATTGTTGGGTGTCATATAACCTCACCCAAAAGTATCCACTTACAAACACATCACAAGTGACAAAATAATTAGTATATCAATTTTCTAAATGCACTTTAACAAATTAATGGCATCAACTAATCTACCTGAGCAACATCCACAGAAACTATGTCTTTCTGGCCTCCTTGGTACAGAAATTGCACAACAAACAGGAAACGTTTTATGAATAGGCAGCAAACAAAGGAAAACATGACTAGAAATTTTTTATACAGATTTTGTGGTTCTAGAAAATATTAACAATGTTATGTTTATTTACGTTATGTTTATTGTTTGTTTTTGTGACAGGTACAAGAATTTGTTTAGTTTAAAGAGAACAACCTCTACGAGGAAGTCCAGAGAGAAATCTTCCAAATACACCATGTCAAGTTGTGAAGTGGAAATACCAAATGGAACTCTATTAGGTTGGAATAAAAAGAGAGCTCCACATAAATGGAGAAGTAAGTTATTTGAAAATGTGCTTGGTGCCGAACTATAAAAATTCTTGCGAACTGCTACAATATTACAGAAAACAATGGTTCAATGGAACTCTCATGGACAAGAGTCCATGAATAGTTTCAATGCTGGAAGTATGATGTAGGGACATCATTAGTTGCTTTTTACCAGGTAGGTATGCGCTTAGTCTCAGTTGTTGTTCTTAATAGTGAAGGAAAAAATAGGATGGAAATATAAAATCGTTAAAATCTCCAAAAATAAATTCATTAAGAAAAACCATTTTACTTACTAGAATTTTTATAATAGTATATCTAACTGGTATATGTTAAAGCCATGATCTGTTTACATAATTATAACTCATCCAATCTCATTAATGGTTCTCATTTGGATAAATTCTCTGGCTTTTGGGGACTCGGGTAGGGATGCCCTTGGTCTCAGTTGTTGTTTTTAACAGTGATGGAAAAAATAGGATAGCAATATAAAATCATTAAAATCTCTAAAAATCAATTCATTGCTCATCTTCTCTTTCAGGATGGTGTTCTCCTGGGTTTGGGAACTGTTGCTAAATGGTAGGTAATCCATAGAATCATAATCCTCTTATGCAGTGCCATTGATATGGAAATCAATCTTAAAAAATCCTCATTTCATCAATAAGTGGTCAGCCCACATACACTTATGGAGATCCAGTCCTTCTTACCATTGCAAACTATCTCTCTAGAAAATGGTTTCAAGTATTTGTTTTTTTTTATCAAGCCTAACAACTACCATTTAGAGGACTAGAAGTGGATGATAAAAAGAGTGGAGCATATAATTAATTAATAGTGCAACCAATGGCTATCTCTTGGAGGTAGATTGATTCTAGCTAATAAAAATATTGGAAAATATTTTGGTCTATTGGTTGTTCATAACTAAAATCCCCTCATTAGACAATTGATCTTTAATTTTCTGTGGGCTAGAAAATCAGTAAATAAAGTATACATCTCAAAAACTAGTTCTTTATTTCTTAGCCTAAATGTCTTGGTGGTTGGGTATAAAAAAAAATTCCTGGTTTGCCAAAGCTCTGGCTTTAAAAAACCTGTGGAGATGCCTTTTTGGAGAGGAGCCCACATACACTAATGGAGATCCAGTCATTCTTATCATTGCAGACTATCTCTCTATAAAATGGTTTCAAGTATTTGGTTTTTTTTATCAAGCCTAATAACTACCATTTAGAGGACTAGAAGTGGATGATAAAAAGAGTGGAGCATAAAATTAACTAATAGTGCAACCACTGGCTGTCTCTTGGAGGTAGATTGATCCTAGCTAATAAAAATATTGGAAAACATTCTGATCTATTGGTTTTTCGTAGCTAAAATCCCCTCATTAGACAATTGATCTTTAACTTTCTGTGGGCTGGAAAATCCAGTAAATAAAGTATACATCTCAAAAACTTGTTCTTTCTTTCTTAGCCTAAAAGTATAGGTGTTTGGGTATAAAAAAATTGTCCTAGTTTGACAAAGCTCTGGCTTTAAAAAACCCGTGGAGAAGCCTTTTTGGAGAGGAGCCCACATACACTTATGGAGATCCAATCCTTCTTACCATTGTAGACTCTCTCTCTAGAAAATGGTTTCAAGTATTTGATTTTTTTTATCAAGCCTAACAACTACCATTTAGAGGACTAGAAGTGGATGATAAAAAGAGTGGAGCATAAAATTAATTAATAGTGCAACCACTGGTTGTCTCTTGGAGGTATAGTGATCCTAGCTAATAACAATATTGGAAAAAATTTCGGTCTATTGGTTGTCTATAACTAAAATCCCCTCATTAGACAATTGATATTTAACTTTATGTGGGCTGGAAAATCCAATAAATAAAGTATACGTCTCAAAAAATAGTTCTTTCTTTCTTAGCCTAAAATTCTAGGTGATTGGGTATAAAAAATTTGTGTTGGTTTGCCAAAGCTCTGGCTTTAAAAAACCTGTGGAGAAGCCTTTTTGGAGAGGAGCCTACATACACTTATGGAGACTGAGGTTTGATTCACATTAAAGAGTTGTTTATCTTTTCATCGGTCTTTGCCAAGTTTTAATTCTTCTTAAAAATATTTCTTCCTATTTTAGAACAGAACCCAAAACAAAAAAAAATCGGATGATTAACACTCTTCAAAGTAGAAGGCATAAAATTCATTGTAGCAACAGGGCTCCCGTCCTGTGGGCAGTTAATTTTGTTCACAGGTCCCCCTGTAAAATCCCTAATTTATGTTGTTCTCACATAATCAATTAGAAAAGCTAAACAAAATCCATATCTTTTTGGTTCTACATCACACTACACAATGGAAACTCAACATACTACAATTATGATGCAAAACTAATTATACAATTATTTTCTAGTTTCTCGTATAAGCATGGATTATAACTTCTCACTAATCATAGATTTTTGGTTCACTGATCCCTATTTAATTATGATGAAAAACTAATTATAAAATTATTTTCCAATTTCTCATATGAGCATGGATTATAGCTTCTCACTAATCATAGTTTTTGGTTCACTGATTCCTAATGGTTATGGTTTATAGGTCCCAATCCCTTTAAGTAGCTTCTAGTTTCTTGATAGAAATTAGATCTCCAGTAGTGTGGAAATACTAGAACAAATCCCATGAAAACAATCGCTTTGGTTAGCACTTGTTTTAGTGTTAAGCCATTTGTCAAATTTTATAGGCTGATGCAATGCTAATATTTAAAATCCCATAGTGTGGTCCATGCCTACTTGTATCGAGCAGTTGAGGTAGGGACACATGAAATTTGTCCCTAGTTTAGTGATATGAGTTGTTGCATGCCACCATCATGTCTAGCATGCCTATCATCAAAGGAGACAATTTGCGCTTGAAGTTCTCATGAAATCCACTTGATAGATATGGTATGGACGAGTTATCGTGTGTTATGAGTCCAACTGTTATGGACTCAAGGACTGTATTGACATGCCAATTCCTAACGGTGTAAAAGCAAAGCCCAAACCAACTAAGTCTATCAACAGCAAACTGATATCTTTGTGACAACATGTTATTTCTAGTACACGAAATCTTCTTCTGAAAAGAACAATATATTTACCTATAATAGTGTAGATTGACCTATAACAGCAATAGTTTTTACTATGCAAAACAATAATTTAGAGCACTGATCTGGTTTTATGTTAAGTTGAAATTATCATAACAAGTATTGCAACAACAATTATAGAAACTGGGAAGCGTGTTAGTCAACAAGTTTGCAGAAATATTCAACATACATTGTTGATAAATATACTCTTTAAGCATACATAAGACAAGAATACTTTCTTAAGAACGTACGGTCCCAAGTTCATGCCCAAGACATCTCTCACATATTCCCATACAAGCATTCACCCAAATATCCCTACTCTAAATCCTGTGAGCTTTTTTATAACGAAAAATTTCACTTTTGCTTCACTACCTTTCTTAGATAGACCAATTGAAAAAAAATGTAAAGGAAGCCTTGGCAGCAAAGAGTCCCGGATCAGAGTTGGACAGGTCAAAATTAACAAAGCATAAAGAAAATAAAGGCCATTAAAAAAATTCATATTGTAAGAATAAAAAGAAAATTCATTGGCTGAAGCTGACAGTGCCAGCATCGCCGCTGCCCTGACACTGGATACGCTGTTTTTGGAGGGTAACAAGGGATTCTGGGCAGGAATCATGACAGGCGATGTCATGACTTTGGAGGAAGTCTTGGATGATGTCATTCTTAACAATCAACATGTCAGCGGGTGTCTAAATAATTATTGGCTCTTACCAGTGAACTTATCAGTCTTGGAGGAGAAAGTTGTGAAAACCTTAAATTTGGTGGCCTTGTTTCTACAAACAAAGAAGGTAGAGAAGGTAAATTTTCTCATTCCTACAACCTTGAGATTTATATTTGCATTAATGGAGTTCAACACAGATCTGAGAGTGTGGGTTTATGCCAAGATCAACCTATTGTTCTATGGTGTAATGCATTTCATATGTTATCCACTCCCTCGCTCATGGAGGCGACTCGTATAATCTTTGTGAATGTGGGTTGACAACTTAACACCCTGCAATGACATACAGTTGAAGGTTTTAAGGGGCACTTTAACTACAATCATCGGTGAAGCTGCAAAATTCGATTATGAAGGTGCAATTTTGGTGTCGTGGTTAGAGATGGCCCATAAAACAAAAATCGACAAAAAATTTGACATTGTGGTGCCCTGGTTGGACATGTTGGACAAAGAAGACAATGCCAACTATGGACAAAAATAGAGGCCATTAACAAAGAAAAAATAAAAAGTGTGCAAACTAGTTTCCAATGTTTACCTTGGATTTGAAATATGTTAACTCCAGTTAAGTATCATAGATCAGATCTGGAAACAATCAGATCACAATACTTTAGACACACACAAGAATTTAAAGTCCCTACATTTACCTATGGGATTTGAATATTTACTTTTACAAGTTGACCATGATTCAAACAGTCATAATTTCACATCTATCCCATCACATTTTAAAGGGTCCAGCAATGCATGATCATTGCAAAACTAGCAAACAACAAATTATTTGTGCCCATCATGAAAAAGCCCTGAAATAGCTGATTTCAGAACAGTGATATCTTGACCTCCCAAAATCCAATTGAAATGACTATATTTTTTTGAAATCAGAATTTTTTCTGAAAGGAATTGAGATATACAATTGTTTTTGCCAAATTTTGAACCAAAAGCACAACCCTCTCTTTTTTTCTCCTTTGAAAAGCTACAAAATAATAATAAAATCTGCCCCTTTTTTGGCCGAAAGAAGTTCCTCGAGACAAAATTTTAAGCACCTAGGCATCTACTATTATTCCCATTGCGTACCTCCCTAGGTACCCTATATTACCCTCTTAGGTACACGACAAATGAATGAGGAAAGAGCACATTTTGAATTTAGCTCATTCCAACATGTATACATGTAGCACAGCATAGTAGCAGACATGTTATTAATAGAAGCATTAAAGATCCAGAAAGGCAAGATGACAATCGAAGTGGAGGGTCCTGCATATCTCTATATATGTACTTAAAAATAGATATTCAGTTGGATAACTACGGTGGATGTTACTTGATTATTTCACTTTATTCAGATTTTATTATATGTTTTTGTAGTGACAGTCTTTAGACCTGGCTGGAAGATGTTGTTAATGAATGGATAATATATAGTATTAGGTAGATATGTAGGCTATGGAACAATTTTTTTTGTTTGAGAGCGTTGAAAAAAGACAAGCTATTATATATTTGATTTTTAGTTTTATGTCAATATGTTTTTATTCTTGGAAAAAATACATTGTAATTTCAGGAAAAAATTATTTACCAATGACACAACAAAAATAAAAGTAGACACTTCAGGAAACATATAAAAGAAGCAACACTCTTTAACTGAAAGAGGCTATAGCTAGCTACAGGTTGTTAAAGGACTCAAAACTTGTAATTTCGGTGTCACCAGAAATTAGTTTGAGGCTCTATTTCCATCTCCATTTATCCATAATAGTCCTCACTAATTACTTATGTTGTAGGTGTATTATTATAGTAAATACTAAATAGCATTATCAGAAAATTCATCTAAATGCTCAGTGGGATATCACCACCTAATGCATGGTAATATTAAGTAGTGTGGCAATACTAGAATAAATCCCATGAAAACAATCACTTTGGTTAGCACTTGTTTTAGTGTTAAGCCATTTTTCAAAGTTTATAGGCTGATGCAATGCTAATATTTAAAATCCCATACTATGTTCCATGCCTACTTGTATCAGGCAGTTGAGGTACAGACACATGAAATTTGTCCCTGGTTTAGTGATCTGAGTTTTTGCATGCCACCATCATGTCTGGCATGCCTATCATCAAAGGATAAAATTTGTGCTTGATGTTCCCATGAAATCCACTTGATAGATATGGTATGGATGAGTTATCGTGTGTTATGATTCCAACTGTTATGGACTCAAGGACTATACTGACATGTCAATTCTTATCGGTGTAAAATAAAAGCCCAAACAAACTAAGTCTATCAACAACAAAATGATATCTTTGTGACAACATGTTCATTTCTAGTACAGGGAATATTCTTCTCAAAATAACAATATATTTACCTATAACAATTGTATATTGACCTATAACAGTAATATTTTTTACTATGAAAAACAATGGTTTAGAGCACTGATATAGTTTTATGTTAAATTAAAATTATCATAACAAGCATTGCAACAACAATTATAGAAACCGGGAAGCGTCGTAGTGAACAATATTGAAGAAATCATCAACAGACATTATTGATAAAATATACTCTTTAACTGTACATAAGACATGAACACTTTCATAAGAACGTACGGTCACAAGTTCACGCCCAAGACATCTCTCACATATTCCCATACAAGCATTCACCCAGATATCCCTACTCTAAAGCCTGTGAGCTTTTTTATAACGAAAACTCTCACTTTTGCTCCACTATCTTTCTCAACTAGACCAATTGAAAAAAATGTAAAGCAAGCCTTGGTAGCTAAGAGTCCCTGATCAGAGTTGGAAAGGTAAAACTTAACAAAGCACAAAGAAAAGAGAGGCCATTAAAAAAGGCCATTAAAAAAACAGAGGCCATTAACAAAGGACATTAAAAAATTCATATTGTAAGAATAAAAAGAAAATTGATTGGCTGAAACCGACAATGCCCTCGTCGCCGCTGCCATGACACCGGATACACTGTTTGTGGAGGGTAAGAAAGGATTCTGGGCAGGAATCATGACGAGCGGTGTCATGACTTCGGAGGAGGTCTTGGATTATGTCATTCTTAACAATCGACATGTCAGCAGGTTTCTATTTAATTATTGGCTCTTACGAGTGAACTTATCAGTCTCGAAGGAGAAAGTTGTGAAAATATTATATTTAGTGGCCTTGTTTCTACAAACAAAGAAGGTATCGAAGGTAAATTTGCTCATTCCTATAGCCTTGAGCTTTATATCTGCATTAATGGAGTTTAGCATAGATATGAGAGTGTGGGTTTATGCCAAGATCAACCTATTTTTATGTGGTATAATGCATTTCATATGGGATCCACTTCCTCACTCATGGAGGTGACACGTATACTCTTTGGGAAAGTGGGTTGACAAGTTAACACCCTACAGTGACATACAGTTGAAGGTTGTAAGGGGCACTGTAACTGCAATCATTAGTGAAGGTGCAAAAGTCGATAATGAAGGTGAAATTTTGGTGCCATGGTTAGAGATGGCCCATAAAAGAAAAATCAACAAAAAAGTTGACATTGTGGTGCCCTGGTTGGACATGATGGATGAAGAATATTGTGCCAAATATGGACAAAAACAGAGGCCATTAAAAAAGCACAAAGAAAAAGTGTGAAAACCAGTGTCCAATTTTTACCTTGGATTTGAAATATGTTAACTCCAGTTAAATCTCATAGATCAGATCTGGAAACAATCAGATCACAATACTTTAGAATCACACAAGAATTTAAAGTTCCTACATTTGCGTGTGGGATTTGAATATTTACTTTTACAAGTTAACCATGATTAATAAATTCATATTTTCACATCTATCCCATCACATTTTAAAGAGAGGGAGCAATGCATGATCATTGCAAAAATAGCAAACAACAAATTATTTGTGGCCATCATAAAAAAGCCATGAAATTGCTGATTTCATAACAATGATATCTTGACCTCCCAAACTCCAATTGAAATGACTATATTTTTTTGAAATCAGAAGTTTTTCTGAAAGGAATTGAGATATACAATTCTTTTGGCCAAATTTTTAACCGAAAGCATGACCATCTTTTTTTGTCATTTTAAAAGCAACCAAAAAAAAAAAAAATCTGCCCCTTTTTTGGCCGAAAGAAGTGCCCTAATACAAACTGTTAAGCACCTATGCATCTACTATTATTCCCCTTGGGTACCTCCCTAGGTACCCTGTATTACCCTCCTAGGTACACTACAAATCAATGAGGAAAGAGTACAGTTTGAATTTATCTCATTCCAACACGTATACAGGTAGCTCAACATAGTAGCAAACATGTTATCAATAGAAGCATTAAATATTTAGAAAGGCAAGATGAAAATCGAAGTGGAGGATCCTGAATATCTCTATATATGTACTTAAAAATAGATATTCAGTTGAATTGCTGCAGTGGATGTTACTTGATTATTTCACTTTCTTCATATTCTATTATATGTTTTTGTAGTGACAGTCTTTAGACCTGGCTAGACGATGTTGTTAATGAATGGATAATATGTAGTATTAGGTAAGTATGTAGGCTATGGAACATTTTTTTTTGTTTGAGAGCGTTGAACAAAGACAAGCTATTGTATATTTTATTTCTAGTTTAATGTCAATATATTTTTATTCTTGGAAAAAATACATTGTCATTTAAGGAAAAAATTATTTACCAATGACACAGTAAAATTAAAAGCAGACACTTACAACAATCGTTCTTTGAAGGACTTGGTAAAGAAGTGGAAATCGTTCTTGTAACTAGTTTCTTCTCCAGTGTTTCTGAAAATTCTCAAGAGTCTCTTCCTGAACGGTTGGGCAATATAAATAGTTTTCCCTGCTATCCTGCCTGCTAGCTGCTCTTCTCGGCTTATCGAAAAGCTCAAAATTAGTGTTGAAGCACACAAAAAATGGCTGTGAATCTCTTAATTCCATTGGAAATTGAAAATTCCTAGCAACTTCTTGCACTTTTCTCTCTATGTCTGCAACCTAATTTGGCCCAGACTGCATGCACTTTAATTCCAGCAATTTATTTTCACAACATCAATGTGGACATGGGATGGAAAGATTAGAATTAACTTTAAAATCAAGCAATGGTGCAGAATCCAAATGACCTGTCATTTCTTTTTGTTCAGCATCCTCCTCATTCTCTGCCTTGGAATCCTCAACTGATCTCCTTCCTGAATCACCTCCAGGCTGTGACCCTTCCCGAACCTCACGATAATAAGACAGAGAAAGTTCATACTTACAAACCTTGCTCTTGTGGGGGCTTCCTACGAGTGTGGGTTGTCAAATGGTCCCGCTCATTCTTCCTTTCCATTAGCCTCGGTAATCTCGCGGTTTTACTCTCGTCCACCGGCCTGCGCCCGAGTTCCAGCATTTTCTCAAAAGATGGTCAAGGCACGAAGCTGCTAGAAAGTCGTTACGGAAAATGGACCTGTCGACTACCCAATCATGCACGTAACCTCGGGTTTCATGCGCTTGCCAGTTTGGTCTGGGTGTCTGAGCACGGGGGGATGAACTGTTTAATTTCCTCTTCTTTTGTAAGTGCCATATTAGGAGATGAGATAAGACAATGCATCTTTTGACGTTTGGAACAATATGCTCCAATTGTCATTTCTTTTACCTTTCGGTAGTTAAATATTGTGATATTCCGTGAGAATACACCATTTATTCTCTCTGTAATTTTCATAATTATTGTTAACCTTAAAACATCAGGAGTTGGGGTAATATTAAACCTCATTACAAAAATTGATGTTTTGAAATCCATTTTAGGCTACTGTCGCTTCAAAATGAAATGTACTCCAAAAATCCATTTGTTGCTTCCTTATTTCTATGATCCTAATCATTAACATCATCTTCATAACCAACATTCATCAATTTAAAAACCCAAAATTCTTCCTGCTCTTCTTTGACCATGTGTTTCCACCCTCTCTTCTTCTCACCGCCCTCATTTCCCTCATGTGACACAGTCTGGGGCTTCCTACCCTACTTCCTACCTGGCCTCTGGTGCTCGTAGTGGCCTTGGACTCTTGTCAGTGCTGCAATTGACGTGTCTCGCATTTTGAAATTGGTGGGTTTAAGAAATTCAATTCCACTACCCAGGGATTCCTACCCCACTTCCTCCCCTGACCTCTGGAGCTCTCAGTGGCCTTGGACTGCTACTTCTACAATTGATATTTATCGCATTCCGACATTGGTGGGTTGAAGCACTGCAACTTCCCAGCCCTATGCCTGCCCCGCTTCCTACCCTGGCCTCTGGTGCTCGTAGTGGTGTTGGACTGGTGTTGCTACTCCAATTGATTTTTCTCACATTCTAACACTGGTGGGTTGAAGCACTGCAACTGCACAACCCGAGGCCTGCCCCACTTCCTACCCTGGCCTCTGATGCTCGTAGTCGCGTTGGATTGGTGTTTCTGCTCCAATTGATGTTTCTCACATTCTGACACTCGTGGGTTGAAGCACTATAACTGTACAGCTTGGGGTCTGCCCTGCTTCCTACCTTGGCCTCTGATGCTCGCAGTGGCATTGGACTGGTGCTGCTACTCCAATTGATGTTTCTCACATTCTGACAATGGTGGGTTGAAGCACTGCAACTGCACCGCCCAGGGCCTGCCCCACTTCCTACCCCAACCTCTGATGCTCGTAGTGGCCTTGGACTGTTGTTGCTATTGCAATTGATGTTTCTCACATTCTCACATTGGTGGGTTAAAGCACTGAAACACCACATCTTGGGGGGGGGGGGCTGCCCCACTTCCTACCCTAGCCTTTCGTGCTCCTAGGAGTATTGGGTTGTTGTTGCTGCTGATAATGATGGTTGTCGCATTCTGACATTGGTGCGTTGAAGCATCACAACTTCTTAAAATCACAGAGGTCGTTCGAGCCCGTCTCTGCCACTGGTGCCACATTTCTCCTCTCTCTATCTCTACTAGTTTCAGCCAAGTGATTGGCCACCTGACCCATTAACATATGTAAGGAATCTTTGGATTTCTTTTCACTCATTTTTTTCCCAAAACCGCCTACTTGAAAACACTGTTACTAGCCCAACTCCTGTGCACTTCTTAGATAACTTGCGCTTCAATCCCACCAAGAGCGACGACAAAACATTTTGGAGAATACAATTAAACGACCTCCCAAACAGATAGATGCCCAATGTTGTGCCCACCTGTCATCCCAACTCAGCTATTAAACATTATTACAAAATACTATTGAACTGTTAAATAGTATTACAAAATACTATTGATCAGGTCCAAAAATTATTTTTGCTTCAATTTATGGTGAGAAGGTCATCTCAACTCCAATTATTCAAAATCATTACAAAATACTATTTAAGTTGTAACCCTAATTTCCAAAAATTATTTTTTCCCCAATTTCTATTAAAATTATTTCTATTATTTTTAGTGCGAAATTATAACTTTGGTTAGAATTCTCTTAAAAACTGAAAGAACTACTACAAAACCTGAAAGTGAAAGAGAAACGAGGTCTGTGAGGGGAGGTTGGCAATGGTTAGGTTTCATCTATTATGTTTATTTGTGGTATTATATATTAATTTTTTTGTTAGAAAACTAAACAATGTATATATCTATTACAATTATAAATGTGTTTTAATAGACGTGTAGCTAAAGATTTGGTATTTTTAAATAAAATTTTGGAATACTCGTATTAGTTTAAATTTATGGTTCTAAAATATGCCACAAGAAAAGTAAAAAACATTTATCTTGATTTAACACTTGAATAAATGAGAAGCATATCACTTATGCACACTTTTTAAATATTTCCTTGGTGATGGTGTCTTTTTGGACCACTTTCTTGTTGTTGATATATTCTATTAATGTTTATCCACTTATATACTTGTTCATGTTTTTATGTTAACCCAGTAAGCATCTATCTTTAGAGATTATGTTATGCTTAGTTTCTAGTCAATCACTTATCCTTAAATGTAATATTCCTAATTAGCGACAGCTAATTGGAATATTCTATTTTGTTTAGTTTTCCATTTATAGTTTGTAAATAAATAAAAAGTGAGTGAAGAGGGTCTAACTCACTTAAGTGAAATAAGACATCTACCTAGTAGCACAATGTTGTGACTTAAGTGGGAATCAAGGGGGGACCCAACACCATGTGGAGGAGGGGGCCTATGTACACTCTAGAAGCTTCTGCAAGCAGATAAGGATGAGGATGTGGATAAGGATGAGAGAGAGGCTACATTTGGTTTTGGAGGGAAACCAACGTTATAAAAGATGGAGGAGCCTCTTGATTTCATTCATGCTTGAGTTAATGATTGTTGAGTGAGACATCTATATTCTATATCACGCTGGCTTTTTAGCCTGTCTGCAGCACTGTTTAGTGTGACCGAGTGTCTCCATGCGGAGATCTCACCCTTAGCCCCGAGGGACTTCAAGTGCCTGCTCAGGCAAGGTTATTTTTTCAGCATCATCTTCCAGGACAACGTTATTGCTGTAGCAGCATAATACTGTGTTGTAGGGTGTTGCCGTGGTGACTTTACGACACCACTTCCTTCTCTTGTTTTTCAAAGGGAGAGCCTCTCTTTCCTTTGGAGGATCAGATTGGGAGATATTGGAGCTGATTTACAGATCTTGGCATCAGGCCAACAATTATTCTTCCCCTACTACGCAGGCCCTCTTAGTATCTATGTTATTTTATGGTGTAGTTGTTGTGAGGGTTTGCAGGTTGGTTTGAGGAGAAGATCTCAAGTGTAAGGATCAACCTTCCACTTTGGAGATCTATTGGAGGAGGTCTACTTTAGATTGCTCATCATATTCATCCTTCTCTATTGATTTCAGATTTGAGTTGCAGTAGCTGCCCAACAACTCCGGCATTCTTGCCATATTGTGTATTTCAGCCAATCCCTTGGAGAATTGAGATATTTTTTCTTATAAGGGTTAGAGCTTTGCTCCCCTATTGTATTTGGGCCAACTATTGTCATATCCATGTGCTGAAATTATTTTGGAGCAGAATTCTATCACAAACTGCGTCTTCATAGCCTGGGTTTATGCAGAAATAGCAGAGTTCTTTCATTTCCATGTACATGTATTATTGAGGCTTGCGTTTCTCTCTTGAGAGGTTGTTTCCTCAAGAATTGTACTCTCTTTTGCTGCTATTATTCTTGGATATCTATATCTATATATATATTCTTGTCTCACGACTCTGGAAAAATCCTTTGAAGGGTTTACGGATCATTCTCTTGTCTTGTATTTTCTCATTCTTGGGGGGTTTATATAAACTATTGTTTAGCCTTTATTAATGTACATGCCATATTCCTAAATCCATGATATGTTGTTTCCCTGGGTTTTACATCATATCTTGAAAATACACTGCCCTTACTTCAGTAAAATTCTGCATACTCAAAGTCATGGGAAATCGGGGTTTTTCTTGACTAGTTGGGAAGGAGGAACTGTTTAACATAGCAAAACGAATTTATTTGAGCTGAAATTTTACATGGAAGTCCCTCTTAACCTAATGTAACATATTCCAGAACCTTGACCCGTCAATTTATGCATATTGTTTTATATACTCATTTTAGGGCCAAAATCCTCACCTTTCCCCACCTTTTTTCCCTTAAAAGCTGAGTAAAGGTTTCTGATGTTATTTATTTTGGTTGATGAGAGTTCTTAGACATATTATATGGTAGTTGAAGCCATCATACCTGAATAATGAATTTTCCAGGCATGATTTGCTGAGAAATCCATTTTTTGGATGAGTTGTCGTAATTGCCATATGATATTGTGTGTCTATTATATACATGTTATGTTTATATTTAAATATTAGATAGAGTATGGAAAGGGCCATGTAATATACGGATATCATCCTTTTCGGATACGGAATATCCGGTAGTACCCTCTGGTCTATCTGCGGTTGGGTTGTCGTGCTTTAGAGATATCCTCGAGCGAGGATATTACGGTGGTATCAGACCATAGTTGAATCAGCCTATGGGCTATTTATCTATGTAAAATATACAGAATCTCACGTCAACGCCTACCCTTTGGAGAATTATTTAAAGAATGGAAGTCCAAGGAAGACTTCAGCGACTTTGCCTTTCGAAAGATTACGCGACTTAGGGAGGATGAAAACAAATGGAACAATGGAGGATCTAAGACGCGAGTTCAAGGTTGCCGACATGTGGCTGGAAGTCACTACATTTGTAGAGATCCACTAGTCCTGTGAGTCTAAAGGAAGAAGGCCAAGACGGAGAAAGATGAGTTTATTCTCATCTCTTTTCAGATCTAGAGGAAATGCACCCACCTTTGAGGAGGTCAAGAAGGTAGAAGAAAAATAAGAGGAAGTACCATGTGCTTCCTATTCTCATCAAGAAGAGATCACATCACCTCTTGAGGAGGCTTGTGATAACGTTGTCCCACTCATGGAGGAGCAGCCACATGCATCAACAGTTGGGGTAGCCAACACTTTTGAAAAAGGGACTCTTGTAGCCATACAAGAAGTTCCAAAGGCACATCAAGAATAGCTTGATTGCACTACGCTGTGCAACCTGGAAACACTCAAGAAGGAATCAAACCATCATTCTCATGAGCCATTTTTGGATTGTACATCACATTGGAGGTTGGGGTTTGAAGATTTAAATATGGATGGTAGACATCTTGGAGTAAGAAACCTTTTCTCCCTTCAAGATGACACTTTATCCATGAGCTCCTCTCAGCTCAAATAGGAACTTCTACTTTCAGATCCAAGATCTCATTGGTTTTGGAAGACTATGGATGAAAGGGAGGTCTCAAGGGAAGATCTCATTGGAGATGCACTTCGACACACCATGGAATGCAATGCATTTCTTCCCTTCTCACACGATTATATAGAATATGGAGGAAATCTTAGGATGGATAACATCTCTCATGCTTGTGTTGGACATCCCTTGAGCCATACACATCATGATGGGAGGTTTTTGCCTACAACCTATTTGATTCTTGATAGGGTCTCATTGATCCTTGAGAAGTTTGCATTTCAAAACCCAATGAAGCTCAAAGATAGGAATTGGATTTGGGAGGATGGTAGCCCTCATGGGAGGAGTACGAGGATGAGGAGAAGAAGGAAGCATCCACATGTGATTGAATGGATGTGGATGATGAGCAAGGAGCTAGGGAGCTACCTGCAGATCTATGATATTGGGCAGTAGGAGGCTTTGCTGTGCTGGTTACTCTTGAAGGAGTTTGGACATCACTTGTACTTGTCTTGGTTACTCTTGAAAAGATTTTGGCCATCATAGAGAAAACACTCTTCCTAAGAGTAGGAGGATGGGGGAAAAGATGGATAGATGGTTGGATACTTGTATCATTGAGCGACACTAAGTGTGGATGCATGGTGTTGATATGATACTCATATCATTCATTGTGTCTTCATCACATGATTGGTATGATGGAGGTATGGGGAGGCAACACAATGTCTTGTTGCTTTGTTTGTTTCTGGGAGAGCAAGGGCATATTTTCTCTCACACTTTGTATGGTGTTGTAGGAGGAGAGGATGGCACTATCTCCTTGGTCTTTGATGATGGTTTGGAAGCACTTCCAACTTGGGAGGTATTCCACATTTGTTGCAGCATTATTAGAGGAGTCTTTGACAAGGAGCATGTCAAAGAACGGAGCTTTGTATTGAGAGGAGCTTATTTGCATGAGCTCACATCACTGTCACTTGGGAGAAGAGACTTATGGATGAAGTGTGCCCAACAGAGATATGGTGGATCTATAACCCATAGCTTTCAGGATCACTTCATATTTGTTGCACTTGATGAACAAAGAGGAGGTAATGATGATAGAGACATCTATGGCATATTCTTCTTGACTTGGGGTTCCAAGCATCTTCTTGCAGCACATGGTTCATTCTTCCTTATATCATGCCAAAACACTATGGAGGACTTATGTATGGACCCATGTACCATCTTACTCCCAGCATATGGTGAGAAGCTTGTTTATACATTCATTGATTTGCACACTCTTACCATTCTTATGCAGTGGATTGCTTCACAAGGGGGCAAGCTTGTCACATTGCTCCATGAGTTGTATTGGGCCAATCTACATGATGGAGGCAACCATCTCTTTTGTGGCCTTGGGAAAATGTTTTATCATCACTTTCATGTTCATTTTATACACTCTAACATGTATCATATGGAGACATGCATGATTAACCATGTAAGAAGAAACATTTTTCCTTGTACTTTCATCAAGCAACAACTTGAAAAACTGCGTTGTACTTGTTTGGGAAGCTGTTGGTACCTTCTTGCACCACATGAAACCTTCAGCATTCTCTTCATATTATTGCTGATCATGTCTTTATTTTCTGATATAGATCAGATTTGTATGGGAGGCTTGATTATGAGAGAGACACATGAGCTAGATGTGTTCGTGAGTGCGAAACATTCTCACAATTTCTGCACTACATGTTCTAATGGGAGCATGAGAGGAGATATGGCCACCACAGCCAAATGTTTGTTCTCTTTTGAGGTGGGCCATAAGATTGATATTCATCCATTGTACAGCCATGGGCAAGTGCTTGATCATGTATTATTGTTGTTCCATTCATCCATTTACTATCCTTTAGTAGATGTGATGAAACATGGGCATTGCTTGCCATGTAATTTTCTGAAATTGCAGTGGATGAGACCGCATTGTATCTTTGTGAGAGATTGTTTTCATCATGTATCATCATGTAATACCTTCATCAAACCTCTAATTGGGATGTTCCATGGTGACCATGTCCTATTCTTCATGGATGGATTGTTTTGGGCCAACTTGTTCTCCATTGTTGGAGGAACCTTCTTTGGAGGATTGTTCTTCACTTCGCCATTGGAGGGTAATAATTTTGCAGCCCAGGATTAGAATACCCTCTACACTTGTCATGAGTGGAGAGAAGGACAGCATGGGGTAAGCTATGATGCTTTCCAAGATCAAATTTTCAGCCCACATTCATTACCAAATCTTGAGGTGGAAGGATATTTTCAGGAGTTGCCTTGTTGGGAGGTGGCTCATTTTGTTTGGATGATTGCATGGGATCCGGAAGGATTGTTGGTTGGCTGGTACAGTGAGAGATCAGTTTGGGATCCCAAAATTGAGAGATCCCTTCATATTAGGATGATGCAGAGGACAGTGAAGATTTAGTGGCTTTTGCAGAAAGCATACTTGTTCAGGCAGTTGCTTGAGGGCAAGCAACATTTTTCTGGGGGGGGGACTGTAATATTCCTAATTAGCGACAACTAATTGGAATATTCTATTTTGTTTATTTTTTCGTTTATATTTTGTAAATAAATAAAAAGTGATTGAAGAGGGTCTAACTCACTTAAGTGAAATAATACATCCACCTACTAGCACAACGTTGTGACTTGAGTGGGAGTCAAGGGGGTACCCAACACCACGTGGAGGAGGGGGCCTATGTACACTCTAGAAGCTTCTGCAAGCAGATAAGGATGAGGATGTGGATAAGGATGAGGATATGGAGGAGAGAGAGAGAGGCTACATTTGGTTTTGGAGGGAAACCAATGTTATAAAATATGGAGGAGCCTCCTCATTTCATTCATGCTTGAGTTATTGATTGTTGAGTGAGACATTTGTCTTCTTTAGCATGCTGGCTATTTAGCCTGTCTGCAACATAGTTTAGTGCGACCGAGTGTCTCCGTGTGGAGATCTCACCCTTAGCCCTAGGGGACTTCGAGTGCTTGCTCAGGAAAGGTTAGTTTTTCAGCATCATCCTCCAGGACAGCGTTATTGCTGCAGTAGCATAATACTGTGTTGTAGGGTGTTGCTGTGGTGACTTTACGACACCACTTCCTTCTCTTTTTTTTCAGAGGGAGAGCCTCTCTTTCCTTTGGAGGATCAGATTGGGAGATATTGGAGCTGATTTACAGATCTTGGCATCAGGCCAACAATTATTCTACCCCTACTGCGTAGTCCCTCTTAGTATCTGCGTTATTTTATGGTGTAGCTGCTGTGAGGGTTTGCAGGTTGGTTTGAGGAGAAGATCTCAAGTGTAAGGATCAACCTTTCACTTTGGAGATCTATTGGAGGAGGTCTACTTCATATTTCTCATCATCTTCAGCCTTCTATATTGAGTTCAGATTTGAGTTGCAGTAGCTGCCAAGCAACTCCGTCATTCTTGCCATATTGTGTATTTCAGCCAATCCCTTGGAGGATTGAGATAGTTTTGCTTATAAGGGTTAGAGCTTTGCTCCCCTATTTTATTTGGGCCAACTATTGTAATATACATGTGTTGAAATTATTTTGGAGCAACATTCTATCATAGACTACGTCTTCATAGCCTGGGTTTATGCAGAAATAACAGATTTCTTTCATTTCCATGTACATGTATTATTGAGGCTTGCATTGCTTTCTTGAGAGGTTGTTTCCTCAATAATTGTACTCTCTTTTTCTCCTATTATTCTTCGATATATATATATTCATCTTCTTGTCTCACATTTCTTGGAGAAAGCATTGAAGGGTTTTTGGATCATTCTCTTGTCTTGTGGCACCTCATTCTTGAGGGGTTTCCATATAAAACTGTTGTTTAACCTTTATTAATGCCCATGCCCTATTCCTAAACCCATTATATGTTTTTTCCTACTGTTTTACATCTCACATATTCAGAAAATACACTACCCTTGCTTCAGAAAATTTATGGGTACTCAAAGTCATGGGAAATCAGGGTTTTTCTTGACTAGTCGGGAAGGAGGAACTGTTTAACTTAGAAAAAAGCCTTTTCTTGAGCTTAAATTAGACATGGGAGTCCCCCTTAAACTAATTAAACATATTCTATAACATTGACCCATAATTTTATGCAGATTTACTTATACACTCATTTTAGGGCCAAAATCCTCACCTTTCCCCACCTTTTTTCCCTTAAAATTTGAGTAAAGAGTGTTTTTGTTATTTATTTGGGTTGCTGAGAATTCTCAGATGTATTATAAGGTATTTGAAGCCATCATACCTGAATGATGCGTGTTTCAGGCATTAGTTGCTGAGAAATTCATTTTCTGGATGAGTTGCCGTAGTTGTCGTATGATATTGTATGTCTAGTTCTATACCACTTGGTGTGTTTATATTTAAATCTTATACAAATTCTGGAAAGGGCTAGGTAGCCTCCGGATATCCTCCTCTTTAAGAGGCGGAATATCCAGTAAATGCCCTCCCAGTCTATCTCTAGTTGGAGTTTTGTCGTGCTTTAGAGATATCCCCAAAACGAGATATTACATTTAAGATAATTTCATGCTTAGTTTCTAGTCAAGCACCTACCTTTGTGTATTGTGTCATGCTTAGTTTCTAGCCAAGCACCTATCTTTGGAGACTATGTCATACTTAGTTTCACGTTATGAAGGGATAGAAGGGATAGATATTTTTTTTATTCATAGCAATGTATGTTGTGTTGTGGTTGAACTATGTATTCCAAGTTGTCTAAATCGATGAACTGAAGATGGTTCCTAAGGGGTTGATGCTTGAGACTGGAAAGCAGGTATATTTAGTTCATAGAGGTTTCTAGAGCTCATTATGTTCCTTCCATTGGAAATATAATAAGATATATTATTCTAATTTTGATATATTCTTATATTCTTTTGGAAAAATAAGATTTTAAACAAAATGCAATAATTAAGAAGTGGTGGATGAATACCACGAAGGGGATTCATCACAATACCATTGTAATGAAAATGAGTATTAGTGAGGATGAAAACATAGACGCACAAGTAAAAGAGTTTAAAAGGTTCCAAAGTTGTCAAGAGAATACCAAACATTTGTTCAAATAAGTGGATTTAATAATTGGAAAGATCTTGGAGAGAAGAATATGCGGGGCTTTTGTGCATGAAAAACTAAAGAAAGAGCGAGATTTTGGGTCAATGATTACTCTTCTAGAGAGTGTTCCATTTTTTGTTTGTAGGGATGTGAGTGGAGTTAGATAAGAGGCCATATGCTTCTTTTATGTTGAAGTGGCCAGCCGCATTACAACCCCATCTTAGCTTCTTCGGCTTGTCGTCCCTTTGAATCTGCCTTTTCCTTAGCTCATCAGCTAGGATAGTCCAATCCTAAGGGTGATTTTTCTAGACCCATTCCGGGGCCTCGATTCATTCCCTCCATTCAGTGTTTTCTTCGTTTTTCCAGAAATATTTGACAAGCCTTTTGTTTTGGATATCCATATGAGTTCAGATTTGTTGGAATTGGTCTTGATTGAGATGAGAGCGTTGCTCCCAGGCATCATCCCAAAACATTGTTGTCCACCATTTCGAACTTCCCAAAAGAAATGGTTTTGGACCATTGCTTTGTTCTCCCAAGTTTGGTTCCAAACCGAGGAACCTTTGAGGTTGCCAGAGATCCTTATTAGAGACTTCGGGTTGTGAGATGGGGCATATTTTTCCTTCCAAAGTGCTTCCCAAGAGGTGTTGTGGCTGGTGATCCATCTCCACCAGGTTTTGGCACCTAGAACTTTTCCCAACAAGACTAGGTCTCTAAGACCAAGCCCCCCATCTCTTTTAGGTCTATAGATTTTTCCCCAGGCTACTAGGGCCCATTTTCCCTTTTTCTCTTTTTCTTTCCATAATAGGTCTCTTTGAATGGTTTTGATTTGGTTTGAAATATATTTGGGAGTAGTAATGGTTGAGTACT
This sequence comes from Pinus albicaulis, assembly GCA_034641835.2. NCBI lineage: Eukaryota > Viridiplantae > Streptophyta > Pinopsida > Pinales > Pinaceae > Pinus > Pinus albicaulis. Next base: position 1,524,392,445 of record CM076581.1, on the reverse strand, counting down.
AGTATTGAGGAATGGATTGCAGGACTGAGCGGACAAAGACTAATCTGCCCAGGAGATTTAAGGACCTGAAAGTCGAATTGGAAATATTTTTTGTTTTCAATTTGGTGACCATAGATTCCCAGTTGGCTTTGGCTAGGGTTTTATCAGTCAGGGGAACTCTAAGGTACTTGGAGGGGAAGGAGCTGAGCTGAAATCGTATAATGAGAGCTATGTTGAGTTGAATGGTCTAGAAGGTATTGAGGAAGAAAATTTTTGATTTGGCTTTGTTGATGGAGGTGCCAAAGGCTTGCACAAAATCAGCAAGAATATTCTGGAAGAAAAGGGCTTCTTTGACCGAGGGAGAGCCCATAAGAAGAGTGTCATCCACAAATTATTGGTGGGTTGAAGGCAGGTTGGAGGGGTAGAGATTTAAACCAGAGATGCTTCCATAATAAGGTGTCTTCCTATCATGGATTTAATAAATTACATGTAAATCTTATGCTAGTTGGAAGATCCATTTACAATTACAAGCATACATAACTTAACTAGTTGATTAAGAAGCAACGAGTAAAATTCTCATCCTGATAAGTCAAACAAGTATGGATTTATTATGAAGTGATCATCTTCCACAGTTTAGGTTGTTGTTTGTATGGGTGAAACACAAATATTTCCTAGAATGATCCTCCTTGAGCACATCCTCTCCAAGGGCTTAGGGCTTAGGGCTTAGGGGATTTAGCAGTTAAGTATTTTAGGAGTTAGGGGTGAGGGGTTAATGGGTTATGGGTTAAGCGTTAATGGTTTAAGGGTTTATGGGTTAAGGGGTCACGGGTTTAGGTGTTAGTGGTTTAGTGGTTTAGGGGTTTAGAGGTTTAGGGTTTTATGGTTTTAGGGGGTTAAATGGGTTAGGGGTTGGTAATTAGGGTTTAATGGGTAAGGGGTTAAGGGTTATAGGTTTAGGGTTTAGGGGTTAAATGGGTTTATGGTTTTAGAGGTTTAGGGGGTTAGGGGATTTAGCAGTTAAGGATTTTAGGGGTTAGGGTTAGGGGTTAAGGGGTTAGAGGTTTAAGGGGTTAAATGGGTTAGGGGTTTAGATGTTTAGGGGGTTAGGGGATTTAGCAGTTAAGGATTTTAGGGGTTAGGGTTTTGGGGGTTAAATGGGTTAGGGTTTTAGGGGTTTAGGGGGTTAAATAGGTTATCGGTCAGGAATTAGGGTTTAAGGGGTTAAGGGTTAACGGTTTAGAGGTTTAGGGTTTTGGGGGTTAAATGGGTTATGGGTTTAGGGGTTTAGGGGGTTAAATGGGTTAGGGATTATAGTCATTTCTTAGGTGAAAAAGGCATAATATAGTTGTAGTAACCGTAACTTGGTCAAGTTGTTATAGTCCAGGCAAGACTTGGTTGGGTTCCCAAGTCCCAAACCAAGTGAGGGTAATTGTGAGGGCATGATAAATAAAGAGTATCGATGCATGCCAAGGATTGAAAAGGCATGTTAACACATGGCATAAAGTGTCAATGGATTTTTAGGAGTGTTAGGGAGTTCCAGGACATCGCAAGGGAGAACTAGGTCAAAATGCATGGAAATGAAGGAATAAGAGTGTGTGCAAAGTAGTGTCAACGAATTCCAAGTGTCTCAAGGATAAAGTGTGTTAGGAGAAGGCCAAAATAAGACTTGTAGGAGGTAAGCCTAAGGTTACATAAAGGGTTTGACAAAGTAGTTTCAGACAAAAGGAAACTTTGGGTTGGGCACAACATTGATTTTCCAATGACTTGGTTGGGTTCCCAAGTCACAAAAAAAGTAAGGCTACCTATGACGGCATGAAAGCTAAGGAATACCAAGGTGTGGTAGGGAATTCCTAGAAGTACTAACACATGCTAGGAAATTCCAAGGCATGATAGGAATTCAAAGATGTGTCAGGTGCCAGGGTGTGGCATGAACACATGCTAGGGAGTGTGAGGGCCAAGTGTCAGGGAAACAGAAGGGAGAACTAGTTCAAATGCATGGAAATGAAGTATCAGCGAGTTCCGTGTGTGCTAAGAAGGGAATGACACGATATTCTAGGAAGTGCCAAGGCATGTTATAATGCTAGGGAAACATACAAAGATGTTCCAGGTGCCAAGGTTTGCCAATGCGTGCTAAGGAGTGTTAGGGAGTGCCAGGAAAACATAACAGAGCACTAGGTAAAAATGCATAAATGAATGAATAAGAGTGTGTGACAGGGAGTGTTAGCGAGTTATAGGTGTCTCGAGGAGGGAGTAACATGGTATGATAGTCAGTGCTAAGTCATGTTATAGTGTCAAGGCGACATGCATCCAAGATGTGCCAAGTGCCAGGGTGTGCCAACATGTGCTAGGAAGTGTTAGGGACTGTCAGGGAAACACAAGGGAGCATTAACGTTGTAGCCATTGTAGGACCCAGAGAATTTTTGTCCATGGATAATTGTTTATGTTGTATCCATTGCATTAAAGAAAGAGGTCTGTCAATGCTTTTTTGTATGTGTTTATAAATTGGAAGAGAGAAATAAAAAACAAGAAGGGCCTGAAAGAACTGAACAAAGAAATGGAGGTCACTGGGATAAAGTGGATGGAATTGGAGTTGGTAGTTTTATACTGTCACAAGGGCATCCAAGACAACCATGACCTGATTGAAGAAGTGGAAAACAAGCTGGAAGTCCACATTGAGGAAGATATCAATCCATTTTCGACTAAACTAGATATATAACTGTGGCTCTCTCTACTCATAGTATTTCATTGAGATTGTGTTAGGTATTTTTTATTAACCTATGCTTGTGTCTATTTAAATGGATACTATATTGATAGCCCAAAAATAAGGCATTTTGGATTGTCTATAGTTTTTACTAGTTCTGAAAAAGAACTAGCAACAATTAATCTCTTTGGCTGCAAAAAGTATTCTACTTGTTGTGTTGGGGAGTTTCTCTCAGGAAATTTATGGATAACCCGACATATTTTTTATATACGTACTATGCAGAACCTTTATAAATCTACCTTTCAAATCAGCGTCAACCCAATGCAACAACATTTTCCCCACAAAAAGCACAAGATCAAGCCAACATGTGTGTTGTGTGCATTTAAAGAGATGGATAGGTAGGTTTACCCTTACGAGAACATGGCACCTTAAAATCCGACCACAATTGGTGAGTGCAAGCATTTGTGAAATGGCATCATGAGTGGAGCCTTTTCCAAAAGAGATTATTCATTTACATTACAATATATACAACATGTAGTTAGTGTTCCATCCATGTTAGCGCACACACCTGATGGTCCTTAAATAGGTACAAAAAAAATGGTTTTATATATTCACATACGGGATAGTCACAAGATGTCAACAAAATCACATACTTATCGAAATCCTCAACCAGGAATATGCTAAATTGCTTCAAAATGTGCTTGTAACTAGGTAGGCATCAAAGACAATCATTGCAATGGGTTAAGGGGATCTAAGAGAGAATTATGTAAGGAGTTCCTTCTAGGTAAAGGACATTGGTATTACTATTGTTAAAGGGGGTGGCCTACAAGGATACATTGGTAGCTATTGATGCAAGAGCATAATTTCAACAATTTATTTCAAAATTTGTATTTGTCCTCTAGAAGGTCTTAGAGATTTATAGAAGAGGAAATTGGTTTCCTTCTTGCCCTATAATTTTGTAGAATTTCTAATTTCATATTTCGGATAGGAAATTTTAGTAATTTTAGGCATAAGTTAAGATGTTGTTTGATTTTTAAGGCCTCCTAGTCATTAGGAAAGTTGAGTCTTATGATTAGGATTACTTGTGGCATCCTATGTATTTTTCAAACTCCAATACACCAAGGAAAATATGTGGAGGACATTTGGGGGAAGTGTGATTGTCCATAAAATGTAGATCGGATTTGGGGAACTTGTAACTCTTTTCCTTGGACCCTACTAGTTCTTAGAGGTTGTATTTGGAGCGGTTAGTAGGAAAAAGCATAATATTCCCACGAATATTAGTGTTGGAGCACCTGTGGTTTGGGAGAAAGGATAAGGGGTTCTAGGAGTTAAGGGGTTTAAGGGTTTAGGAGCAAGGGGTTAAGGGTAAAGGGTAAAGGGTTAGGGCTTATGGGATTTAGAGGTTAGGGGGTTGAGGTATAGGGGGTTTAAGGGTTAGAGGTTAATGGCTTAGTGGTTAAGGGATTTAGGGGTTAATATTAACCATCAAGGGCTTACATGTTAGGGGATTTAGGGGTTGAGTGCCTAAGGGTTATGTTATTTAGGTGTCAGCAGGTTAAGGGGTTAGGGGTTAATGAGTTTAGGGGTTAGGGGTTATGGGTTAAGGGTCAAGGTTTAAGAGGATATGGGATTAGGGTTTATGGGGTTCAAGGATTCTAAGTTAGTGGTTAGGGGTTAAGGGGTTAATGGCTTTGGGTTAGTGAGCTACAGTGATAGGTGAGAGCTATGCATAGCTCACTAAAGGTGTATCAAGAGACTATTAGTCTATTTGCTATATAATTTGACTCTTTTTTTGTAACTTAGCGAAATGGAAAAGATGTGGAGACAATTCCATTTTTCTTCTTTCACCGGGCCATGTAAAATAAATGAAGCAAATAGTATCAACCCCTTGGAGAAGGAAAGTTGAGAACAATAATTAGCATGAACAAACAAAGAATCCAATGATTTAAGTTTAGAGGCGTCTCCCTTTGTAAACAAGCATCCATAAGCTTGTTAGAGTTAGTATGAATCTTTACTAGAGGTTGAGTAGTCTTCACATCACCAACCACATCCAATTGAAAGGTACCAACCCCTACAATAAAAATGATGTCTCCAAATAAGGTGTAGTTAATACCAATAATATCACCTTATGAATCTATTACAATATGATTTGGAAAGTACGTTTCCATACATGTGTGAAAGAAAAAATCCATTTGGTTAGCAAAAGGAAGTCTTTTTTAAGACCTCCAGAAACCCCCTTGAAGGAGGCAAGAAGGGTTTGAAACCATATAATACAAGTCGATCTATGAACCCTATTTCTGATGTTTTCTATGCATGTGTTTGTTCACTTGGTTTGACATGTGATAGACAATATATGAAGCCTTTTTTTCCACGTATCATCTTCATTAGATATCATGTTGCTAAGAATGAAGTGTTTGGATTAGAGTTAAAGTTCCTATTTTAGTTTGTTGTCTTTTTTTGTCTTTTAGAGTACAAATATTTTTGGTGTACTGTGCTAAGGCAGTTTGGCTTTCAAATATTCAAGGAATATGTGAGCTAATATAAGACCATATTGTAATATTTGAAATAACATGATGAACTATTTAGCACAATTTATGGTGTTGGATTGATTGAGATGTTTATTTTTGGATGGATCGATGTACATCTCTTTAGCCAATAGAAAAAAATCATTAAGCATTGTTGCAAGTATGTTATTGACATGTTGAAGTGCCATTGAGACTTAGAGGTAGAATATTTAGACTTGTATGTTGTCACCTATCCGGGTGTGATTATACCTTGTGGAGGTAGGAAAAATTTCCATTTTTTTAACTCTTGGATATATTCTATACGCTCTTGAGAGAATTTTAACCTTTTAAATAAAATTACGAACAAATGTACATTCATGAAATAATTACTAATTGATTTGGGGGTGACTCAACAAATTGTAGCATGTTGGCTTGTTTAACTTGTCAGTAAGTTAATTAGGGCTTGATAAATTTGTAAGCTTCAGTGGGATTTATTGCGGTTGTATGTGATTTAGAGAAGCGACTTTGGAGTGGTGGTTGTGCTTCCTTTATTTATTTTGATTTCTTTGGTTCTTCTTCTTGTGAATGCCAATTGTGGTATCTTCTCATTTGCAAATATTATATTATTATGTACATAAAAAGTTCTTGTTGCATCCTTGAAAAAGTTGCACATTTTTCCTGATTTATCTCTATAATACCTTGAGTTTTCTCGCTTCTTTCAATTGGGCTAGAATTTTCCACCTCAAGAGGGTTGTTAGTTGTTTTCTAACTAAATTGTTAGAACAATTTTTCCTGCTTTATTTATTTATTTTTCTTCAAGGAGGTGTTTCCTTTAAACTCTAGAAGAAGAATTGCAAGTGCCCTAATTATAGTTGTCATCAAAAGCTGTCTGTGATCATGGGCAAGACAACCCTGAGAGGGTCAAAATTGGATATGTTATACCTATGCAAAACTTTGGCTAACATCCAATTAGATATGTTATACATAGTTCACAGTTAGGAGATCACATACCATATAGTTGCACATAAAAATGCACTACTCCACAAATATCAGGGTAAGTGCAAGATTATTTATTGAATATATTTTAGTCACATTATACAACTATCCCACAACTCTACAGTAGAGAGACCAACATGGAACAACAAACTTAAAATCGATTGGTGCACTCACTTTCATGGGAATTTCATGAACATTTTTATTTTCTTATATAATACACTTTTACCCACATCTTGAGATCACACGAAAATAGTATTCATAATAAAGTTCTCTGGGTGAAGTAATTCATTTTTCCTACAAGATCAAGTTACGTAGCTATAATTTCTGGTGTTTTTTCGTACATCTAACTGAAAACATACCTTGCAAGAATTTTGAAGGAAATCCCACTCAAATTATTAGAGAATCTCTAGGTGATCTCATTAAAATGGTATGTTTCTCCTTATATGTTGATTATTGTTGCTCTTCACTGTGTTTTGTATATAAATTCATTTCAATTCATTCATATCAGATATACTTCGACTCCTGGTTCCAATTTAAAGGTCGAGTTATCATCATTGTTTGTTTTTCTTTATTTGGAAAGTGCTTGTGGTAATTTAAAGAGTTTGCAAGAGACAGGAATCTCAAATAGTTGTTGATCGGGCTAATGCAAGTTTTATAAGTAAAATGTGCGGCTTCAATCCCTGATGTCTCAAATTTGGCCGCACAATCAGGAGCTAGAATGGTCATCCTTCACCCACATTTATCATGAGCTCAATCAGCTAGCAGATAAGTTCTCCATGCAGGCATTCAATTAGTAGCCAGTTGATGAATTATCAGCAAGATCAAGGTTGTGGCAGACCCAAAAAAAAGGCAACTCGCAAAATTTAAGCTAACAACATGCCCTACTCACGAAGCTGACAACTTGTCTCCCTCAAGGACCACTGCCTTCTCCTTCATCAGGAAATACTTCCTCAACAACTCACTCGACTGCATCATTTATATACCCCCAACAATCTATTTATGTTATTGTGCCCATAACATTTTTCGAATAATCTGATGTTTCATAGGTGAATGTCAAATGCCAATTTACTATTTGAAAACCAAATTTTCATCCCTTGTACCTAATGAGCCTTCTTCATTGAATATTTTTTTGAATGGTTTTTTGTTTACTAATTTTTATCATTCAATGATTTCTTATATGTCAAGATTCTTCTCTATTTCATGCCTTACAGTGTTTCCTTTGCAACATCTGGTGCAATTGCTAGTTTAAATCTTTTCACTTATTTAAAAAAATAAATAATTTTAGTTCATGGAATGTAACTCAATTGACAATCACCTTGTTATGAAGTATTATGTTAAAACATGAGATTCAAAGTTCAAATCCCCTTGAGTGGCCAGCAAAAAAATAATATTTTTTATCTATTTATTTATTAAGTTTTTAGAATGTGGTTTTAATGAAAAAAGAAAAATATAATATAAAAGAAATAAATATCATGACATAATCAAATTTCATGTGGTTTGAATATCTATTTTTTAAAATAAAAGATATAATTATCCACTATCCACTCATGGATATTTCAATGCACACTTCCGAATGCTAATGATTTTGTCCTAATTGCTAACTATCTTAAATGGATTTCGTCGTCTTAATTGTCATTGTTATAAGTCGCCATTGTCTTAAATATAAAGTTTTGTCTTAAATATTTTTGTCTCAAAGTACTTTTGTCTTAAATCAAAAATTTTGTCTTAAAATAATTTTGTCTCAAATTGCTTTTGTCTTAAAATTTTTTTGTCTCAAAGTGCTTTTGTCTTAAATATAAAGCTTTGTCTTAAAATGTTTTTGTTTTTTGTCTTAAATATAAAGTTTTGTCTTAAAATACTTTTGTCTTAAATTTTTTTGTCTTAATTTTTTTGTCTCAAATTATTTTTGTATTAAATATTTTTTTCTCAAATCCTTTTTGTCTTAAATATAAAGTTGTCTCAAGTTATTTTTTTCTTAAATTTTATCTTTAAGACAATTCAATTGATATTAAATTTTAATATAAAATAACTAAAATAAAAAGTGACTTATTAAGACAAAAGATTTCTTTTGTCTTAAAAAATTGTCTTAAAACACCCCACATGTAGTAGTAAATGTAGTTGAAAAAATGGGTGACTAAGAATGTAGTTGAAAAGATTTGTGATAGTATGGAATTATGTTTCTACCCAACTTGCATAAAATGGGTGACTAGGTAAGAATGTAGTCGAAAAAAATGGGTGACTAGGTAAGAATGTAATTGAAAAGATTTGTAATAGTATAGAATTAAGTATCTACCCAACTTACATAAAATGGGTTACTAGATAAAAATGTAATTGAAAAAATGAGCGACTAGGTAGGAATGTAGTTGAAAAGATTTGCAATAGTAATGAGAAGGTCAATTTTAAAGTCATAGTTAAGTTAGATATCAAATTCAAATAGAAAAAATATAAATGTGATATAAAATTTGCTTAAAACTTACCTCACATCCAAATTTTTTTATTTTTTTTAAATAAATAGAATTAAATTTTCACACAAAAAAACCTAACATAAAAACATAAAATAAGTAAATGAGTAGCTTAACTGAAATTTTTTATAATAATAATATTCAATTTTAAAATCACTGCCCAATCAACTAAATCAAACATCAATTTGCTATATGAGATCCAGAGCCTACTTCGCAGGACTTGACACAGACGTATGTAGTATTAGATTTAAAATTTAAGGTGTCCATCATTAAAGGTAAAACAATTTATATTCAATAGTCCACACTTCAAAATAATGTTCTGTCAGACGAGATTTAGTGCTCGTCGATTGTAGGATAGACTTTCACCGGAAAGGAAATAATTGTGTTCCACATGGGAAGAAACAACACAGGGGTTCCACTTAGACCTATGGTTGATTGAAAACAAAGGCTTTCTTTTAAGATAGTGGTGGGCGGAAAGCAGAAACACTTGTCATCATTTAAGGGCTACTTTTGATATTTGGTTTATTGAAACAAAGGTCAGTTTTCTTTCCAGATGGTGGGAGGCGGAAAGCAGAAACGATTTGATTGCGTTTGAAGTTTTGTTAAAATATCGTAAATGAAGAGCCTCCCTTTATATTTTGAAAACACGTTTTGCCCCAAACCGAGTCCCTACTTTCCCTCAACACACGCACCGATGTTTATGGAATAAAATGATATTTATACAAGTTTGTTTTTACTATACTCGATGGAAATTGAAAGTTGGATTTGTGTTGTTTGAGAGTCATGTTTTAGGGAATTGAATTTATTTATTTATTTAAAAATATAATTAAAATAATTAAAAATTATAATTTGGTCAAGAATTACATTATTGTATTTTTGTTGAAAAAATCTAAATTTATGGTATTAAATATTGTGAGATTTTAGAGAAACTCTAATTACTATTTGTTGTAGTTACCATGAGTTGATTTTTACAAATTAGGGGTTGACAACTAGTGAATCAAAGAAACTAGCATCACTCCTAATTAATTTGCAATTTGCAATTGAATTATATTTTTTAATAAAACCTATTAAAGCATTATCCAATTTATATGTTAAACTTAATATTTTAAAAGATTAAATATAACATATTTATATATTAAACTTAGTATTTTAAAAGACTAAAAATAACATATTTATATATTAAACTTAGTATTTTAAAAGATTAATAATAACATATAGAGATTGCACCACTTTCTAATTTGATAACTTCTTTTTACCACATTATTTAGTCACGTTGATGCCGCATCATCTCCATGTTGATGTTACATTAATTATAGATCAACTACCTATTAACACCACATTAGTCCACAGTAGCACCGTGTCATCTTCACATCAATACTATGTTAGTAGCACCGTGTCATCTTCACATCAATACTATGTTAGTAGCACCGTGTCATCTTCACATCAATGCTATGTTAGTAGCACCGTATCATCTCCACATCAATACCATGTCATTACCACATCAGAATCCTTATTCAATTTGATATTTTGGGAGAAAATACTCGAAATCCTTGTGCTTTTTCCAACAACCAATCCCTAACAACATCACTAATTTCTCATTGGGTAACAAAAAGTGCCTTTCTATCATTTGACAATGTTTCGGGTCTTATTGGTACTAGGGGATCATCTCGGTGTAAAAATATCCATCTCCTTGATATCTTGACGTCTAATGTCCAATTGATGGACTATTAATTGTTGGATTCACAATTATATTTACAGGGGGTTTAATTAGTATAATATAATTTTTACTTATTTAAAATATTCAAGCACAATCAAACACCTACTTTATAAGAAAAACATAGAACATCAAATATAATGCAAACCATTTACAAATAACACCACAAAACTTATTTTAATTAATTTTTCTTTGTATGTACCAACCAACAGGAGGCACCAATACCCTTTGTTTCTTTGTAAGCACCATCTTACAAGAGACGAAAATAAATCGATTATTTCATATGCAATTTGTTCTTCTATGGTACACTCTCCTCTTCTTCAATTCCTTAAAACACCTCCTTTCTCTTTTTGATCTTTAATGTTTTCTTCTCTAATTCACTTTGTTCTTATGCAAGTGTTTGCAATCACCTCGGTCCCTCCCATTCATCCATAATGCATTAAACTTTTTATTTGAACCATGAAATTGCTTTAGATCTATTGTTTAGATATACACTCTAATATTGTAACATGCATATATATTGACATTTCCTTCACACAACCCTTTAAAATTTTCACTCCCTTTAATTACACTAATTAAGACAAGGTGTTTCCTTTAGCCCAACCTTTAAATTTGTTGCTCCCTTTAATTCTTCATTTCAATGCTTGGTCTATTCTGATTCGAGAATTTTATTTCACATATTTTTTCACTACCACAAATATTTATTTTATATGCTCCATTATGTCCAACCTTTTCAAATTTTGGTGCATTTAAACTATAACATTGATTCATATATTCATATATCAAGTATTGTGCCCTAAGTGCTTATATAACCATCCTAGATCCATCTTAACCCCATATCTATCAAGTGTCGAGAGGGATCAAGATATTGAGGTGAAAACCTCATTTTTTGTAGAAATTCCTTGTAGATTCAAACTGTTAATTGTAATTTAATAAAACAATAAACTTGAATCTACTCTACTCACCAACGGAAATAATTAAACGATCATGAAATCTCGGAGGATACAAGATAAGAAATTCAATCACCACATTACAAAATGATTTCCTAGGGAAAGCCATAGCTAAAAACCCATTCTATCTGTATATTGCATTAGTCGGAAATTATGAGAAGATCACAATTCTTTTCTCAAGCCAGACCAACCTTTGCACTATATTTATATGTCTCATTGCTTCTTAGACAAGCCTTGATCAATATTTAACCAATTTTCTGCTTGCCCAAGTCCCTATTTCCTTGCACTTTTCCTTGGGAATTAGGCCCATATTAATTTGGAATTTCCTCAATTGGAATTGTGCAATTCATCATAGTCCTTCCTCCGATTGCATGCACCGCCTATATAATTTGGATGATTATACAACTAATAATACATTGCCCTTGAACTTTAATCTCAATTGGGCAAATCGTAGATCACACATGCATGAGTTATTTATGGCTCATTTATCAATTAAATGGTTGATCACAAAATACACAACCCACTACTTTAAGGGAATATATTCCTCCAATCTCAATTGGGCAAATCGTAGATCACACATGCATGAGTTATTTATGGCTCATTTATCAATTAAATGGTTGATCACAAAATACACAACCCACTACTTGGCCTCCCACTAGTTCCTCCAAGAGTTGGAACTAGGTTAACTGATTTTAACTCAGATTTACTGAATTAATTAATTACAACTCAAAATAAACTCAACAAGGGCTCCTATAAAGTAGGAGTCACTATACATGACTCAAGTTAGACCCTCAAATAGAATTAACTAAACCAAATAAGTCAAACTAACTTTGTTAACTTGTACAAGTTGTCATGTGATGTTGAATTACAAATTTCTTCTTATTTAATTCAAGGTAAAATTAAATTAGGATCTTTCTTAGTGTCATTTTCAACACTCCCTCTCAACAAGAAAGGGACTATCAGATACCCCAATCCTTACTCTATGGAAATCGAATTTGCCTCTTGGAAGTGCCTTATTCAACATATCGACATCATGTTCCTCTGTAGGAATGTATTATGGAAACATGGTCTGCTTCTGCACACAATATCTGAGATGGTGATATAGATGTCAATATTATTGGATCGATCATGAAAAATTGGATTCAAAGAGAGTTTGATACAACTCTAATTGTCACAATAAATCACTATAAGATCCATACGCTGACAAAATAACCTAATAACGATCTTCCTCATCTAGATAGCCTCACAAGTTGCTTGGCTAGCATCTATGAACTCTGATTCTACTAAACTGAGTGCAACTACTATATTCTTCCTATTGTACCAAGAAACTGTTGCTGACCCAATACTGAAGATTCCTCTTGATGTGCTCTTCATGTCTGATGGAATCACCCAATTTGGCCTATGAGGAATCTCAACACATGTTTAGCTTCCTTCCAATAGAGTTTTGGTGGCTTAACCATTTCTTGACTAAGCTAGTTAATTGCATAACACATGTTTGTTCGTGTCCTCAGCAAGTACATATGTGAACCCACAAATTTCATGTAAATGGTAGGTTCTACCACTTCACCTTAAGTAACATCTTCCTTCCTCCAATTACCTGCTAGAGGAGTCTCCATGGGTTTGCTGCTCTCCATGTGAAAAATCTTCAGTATATTGCTGGCATACTTTCATTAAGAGACAAACAGTTCCCCATCTCCTTGCCAAACTTCCAAACCAAGGAAATAATGCATGAGCCCCATGTATTTCATCTCAAATTCTCTTTCCAAATCCTCTTCGCAATATTTTATCAACTTCTCATCACCTGTTAGAATTAAAGCATTGACATATAATACTATAATCAATAATTTAACTTCAACCACAATATGATAAAGGTTTGCATCTTCTTCACTTTTGGTGAAACCCACCCCGGTGAAATAGTTGTCGATCCTCGTGTACCAAGCATGAGGTGCTTGCATCAATCCATACAATGGACACTTGAGTGTGCATACATGCAACTCTCTGTCAAAGGTCTCAAATCCTTCTCACTAATCTATGTGCAAATATTCCTCAATCACTCCATTGAGCAAAGTTTTATTCACATTTGTCTTATGTATCTTCCATCTCATCTGCACTGAAAGTGCTATAATTGATCTGATTAAATATTACCTTGCTACTAGAGAAAATATATCCTCGTAATTAATTCCCTCCACCAAAGAGATCCCCTTGGCCACAAATTTGGCCTTGTGTTTCTATACACTCCCATATACCGCTTGCTTCACCTTATAGATCCACCTGGAACCTACCATTGACTTATCCTTTGGCCTTAAGACAACTTCCCAAGTATTGTTTCTGTTAATGAAAGCATATTCCTTTACCATGGAATCAACCCATAATCGTTGCTACCCTGCTTCCTCAAATTAGGATGGATTAGTCTCTACACTCTTGCTCATCAAAGCCATGTAGCCAGTGTACCGATCTGGTGATCTCCTTTGCATGTGTTGTGTTATGGGTTCTCCAACATTCTATCTAACAACATGCATAAATATTTTAGCCTCTCTGGTGTGCTTCCTTCCATCTCTAGATGTCTTTGCATGAGTGGGTTCTTCCAATCTCTCTTCCTCTTCTTATGGCTTCTCCAAACATCTTGAGGTTCTTCCTTTGGAGCCAAAAGCTCCTCATCTACATGCAACTAAAGATCCCTCACAAGGGAGCATCTCACGACATTCTCTTCATTGAACTTCACATCTCTACTGACATCTGTCATCTTGTGAGATGGTAGGTGCACCCAATAGTTGCGAGGTGTATTAGTGTACCCCAAAATTATTCCCAACTCATTTGTGTGTTCTAGATTTTACCTTTCATCCCTGGAAACATGAAAATAAATTGATGAACCAAATATCTTGAAGTGTGCCGCATCTTGTTTCTTAGCTGAAAATTTTTATTCTGGTGTATTCATTCTGAGAATCCGATGAGGACTCCTGTTTTTCACATATACCACTGTGTTGCATACTTCATCCCACAAGTGCAATGTTAGGCCATCATCATGTAACATCGGCCATGCAACTCCCACAATAATTTTTTTATTCCTTTTAGCAGCCCCATTCTGTTGTGGGTTACGAGATGATATTAACTATCGTTGAATGCCTTCATAACCAAAAAATTTATTGAACCGATTCGACACATATTCTCCATCATTATTGCTCTTGAAAGCCTTCACTTTCCTGCCTGTGTCTTCTCAAAAAGTGCTTTTAATTCACAAAATTTTGAGAATGTTTTGTCTTTATTCTGCATGAAGAATATGCAACACTTATGTGAGAAATCATCTACAAATATAACATAGTACATGTGCTTGTCCATGGAGGTTGTTGAGAACGGTCCACAGACATCTGAGTGAATTGTTTCAATGATCGCTTGCACTTGGCTCTCCTTATCATTAAAGGAGGCTTTGGTGTACTTCCCGAATATACCCCCATTGCATATATCTCTCTCCTCTAGTGTAGCCTTCGGAAGTCCTGTAGAAATATGTTCCATGATATTCAACGCTCCATGGTGCAAATGTCCAAGTATCCTACGCCATAATTCACTGATGTCTCATCTTTTCACTTTCTCTCTATTCGTGCTAAAAATGACACAACATTTGCTTCCAGTTTGTAGAGTTTCTTCACCCGAACCCTAAACCGCTTCACTTTTCCCATGGATATGTGACAAAGGAAAGCCTTTCCTTTGCTAAATATTACATCGTAGCCATGGTATTCCAACATAGCAATTGAAACTAAATTATTCTTTAGACTCAGAACATACATGACATATGTTAATGTGAGAGGAGAATTCGACTCCCTCTAAAAATTAATAGTACCAATATTAGTCATGTTATACCTTCCATATTATCTCATAGTTATGTGCGTCTAGAGGTCCTTCTCCTCCAAGTTGCTGAAAAATTATTTGTTTCCAGTAATATGGAATAGGGTTCCACTGTCCAGATACCACACACTATCCATCATCGATGTCACAATGCATGCAATGAGGGTGAGATCCAACTCGAATTGTGAAGCAATAACTTCACCTGCCTTTCCTTCTTAGGACTTATTGCCAACCTTCTTGTGCGAAAACTTTGTATCATAGCGTCCCAACTCATGATAGTGAAAAAATTTAATCTTCGACAAGTCCTTATTCTTTCCTTCCTTACCAAAATATCCTTTGTATTGGGATTTATTCCTTTTCCCTTTCTTTTCCTTTCCATACAAGGCACATTTCTCCTCATCATCATGCTTGGATGATGTTCCATCTCTAGTGTTTGGATTTATCTCTTCTTGCATAAAGTCAGACACAAATGCTCCCACTTTGGTAGCTTCTCCATCCCATTTACTAAATCCTCGTAGCTGTGCCAACTCTTAGGAAGGCCTATAAGTGCTAGGTTGACCAAATCATATTCAAAAAATGTAATACCAACACTTCCAAGCTCATCCCTACATTGGGTGAACTTACCCAAGTACTGTGGTATCGTGTTGCCCTTTTTCATCTTGATTTTATGAATCTTTTCCTTTAGTGCCAATTTCATGTGGTCATTGTTGTTCTCAAATAAGTTTTTCAAGGCTTTCCACATTTCATATGGATTCTCCTTCCCATGGAGGTTTGATATAATATGATATTGAACTCCTTCAAGTAAGATCCTTCTATCCTTAGCTACATTATTTTTCCATTCTGCTATATTATGTGCATCAACAAATGTTGGTTTCAGAGAATTTCTATTAATGTATTCCTTCAATAAATTATCTTCCATTACCTTTTCCATCCAGTATTTTCAAGCAATATAATTTGAGCTACCCACAAGGGAGTACTCGAGCCTTAGACCATAGAATTACATCCAGATCCTGCTGTTAGCTCTAAAGAATAGATCTGCAAAACTCGTTCTTCCTACAAATATAACTTCAAATATTGTTATATGTTGTGATTATAGCTCTGATATCATGTATAATTTCCTTTTAGATTCAAAATTATAATTTTAATTTACAAAAAAAATAGACTTGAATCTACTCTACTCATTAGCAGAAACAATTAAACAATTGTGAAATCCTGAAGCATATAAGAGAAAGAATTCAATCAACACATTACACAATAATTTCCTGGGGAAATCCTCAACTAAAAATCAACACATATGGCAATTAATAATATAATAAAACATTTTCTGTCCAGAAATCTCCATTTGTCTCTGTTCCACCATTGCTCTGGGGATGTATCTTTAGCCAATATTTATCCAATTTTTTTTTCTTTTCCTTTCCCAAGTCCCTATACTACATTAGGAATTACGCCCCTATTAATTAGGAAATTCCTCGGTGGAATTGTGTTGTTATCCATCATAGGCCTTACATTAGAAAATTATATATTATGGAGCAATGAAACACATAAAATATGAGGAAAATACAAGCACACAAAACACATAAAACCAGAGAGACACAGATATACGTGGTTCACCCAGTTTGGGCTACGTCCACCCCGAACAGCGAGTCCTTCCTTTCTATTATCCAGCAAAAATGAAGAGACAAAACCTACAGCAGATCCGCTGTAATATCCTCTGTTCTCTCTCACAGTCTCCCTCTCTGTTTCTCGCTCCAAGAATACACATACAATACACAGCCGCAATACAATGCCCTCATAAAAGCGAGGGGTTGCCTTCTAGGGAAAAAAACCCTAATCTAAACATAACTTCTACCGTCAGATCATTTGCCTAATGAATGGCCTAGATTGACTAGAAATTACTATACTTTTACAAGGAAATTTTACATCTATATTTGAAGCAGGGGCATGCCCCAAAAACCCCAGAGTTGGGGGGGGGGGATCCCACCATAAAAATCACGACCACCCCCTGGACTCCCGAGGTAGCATTTAAATATGGGTGGATTTGCCACCACATTAAGGTACGAGGGGTCAACGTTGTGATACAAAATAAACAAGATAATCGAGCATCATAGCCAACACCTTCCTCTAACTGCATGCACCACTTGTACAATTTGGATGATTATACAACTGATAATACACTTCCCTTGAACTCAAATCTCAACAAGATAAGTCGTAAATTAGACATTCATGAGTTATTTATTGCTGATTTATCAGTTAACTGGTTAATCACGAAGTACACAACCCACTACTTGACCTCCCACTAGTTCCTCCAACAGTTGGAACTAGTTTAGTTGTCTTTAACTCATATTTACTAAATTAATTAATTACAACTCAAAATAAACTCCACCAGGGATCCTAAAAATTAGGTGCCACTCTAATTGACTCAATTTAGACCCTCAAATCAAATTATCTGAACCAACTAAATCAAAATAACTTATGTAACTCATACAAGTTGTCATGTGATGTGGAATTACACTTTTCTTCTAATTTAATTCAAGAGAAAATTAAATTAAAATATTTCTTGGTGCCATTTTCAACATTTTTTAGTACAAAATATGAGGAAGGGTTTTCACCTCAAGAGATTCGATCCCTCTCAAAGCTTGATAGATATAGGTAGGTTTTAGTAATGCACAATCACACAAACTTTGTTGAACATTTAATTATTCTTATCATTTTAAATATGTCAATAGAAAAATGTTAATAATAAGAATGAAATAAATTATAAATAGTCTTCATTCTCATCAATTTGAAACTAATTCTTCTCTTGTTCTTATTGTCACACATGTTAGTTTTTTCATCTTTTCATATCGATCATACAAAAGAGTCATTTGAAATCATAGATCATTCAAATCGTTAACTTGAGCTATTATAGTAAACATCACACCTCATCTCTATGGTTCTAAATATTAATAATAGCTTTCTTCAAATCCAATGATTATGACTTATGGAGTGTTAAACTCCAAATAATTTTCAATGGTATTTGTTTTCTATTACCTTGTTTAAATCCAAAATGACTAAGAATGTTAAATGATGGGAAATTGGAATAATAGGAATGCAGTCAATTACAAATAGCTTACAGTTTCAAGAAGTAAACATTTCAAGTAAGTGAACATTTTATTTAAGATGAATTCAAGTATTTTATTTATGGTTGAATGAATGTAACATAAAAATTAATGCACATCCTCAATCATTATTTTGTACTTACACTGAAAGAAATGGACACTATTAATCTACTTACTTTGAAATTAGTGTACATAATAGATCTAATTACATCAAATTAGAAAAAATGCACACTAAAGTAAATGCATCTAGTGCAAGGAATAAAAAATTATTAGAAATCAACATATACACTGAAATCAATGCATCTAGTGCAAGCAATCAAATGTGATTAGAAATCAACATCTACACTAAAAACAATGAATTTAGTGCAAGAAATGAAATAGGATTATAAATCAACAGCTATAGTAAAATCAATCCATCTACCGCAAGTACTCAAATAAAGTTAAAAATGAACAACTATTGAAATAAATGCATCCAATGAAAGCAATAAAATAGGATTAAGAATCAAGATCTACATTGAAACCAATGCATCCATTTTATTGAAAAACCAAAGTATTCATGGATTTGTAAATTGAACTTATTTTACCTTTTGTAAAAGCCTCCCTCCTCTTCCTATATACTTATTCAATATTATATAATACTATATAATATATATGTTTTCCTCTTTGTGACTTTTCTTCTTCCCTCTCTCTCTCCCCCCCATATTTATCTCTCCCTTCCTCTATCCCCCATTTATCTTTCTCTCTCACTTCCTCTCCCTACCTCTCTTTATCTCTCTCTACCATCCTCTCTCTCCACCCATTATTTATAATTATATCTCCCTCTGTCTCTCCTTCCTTGTCCCTCTATATCATCCCCTAAACATGTCCGCTCTCTCTTTATAATATATATATATATCTCTCCACTCCTCCCTTTATCAATGTCTCTCTTCATCCCTTTCTCTCCCCTCCATCTATATCTCTATATCGCTCTGTCTCTCCTTCTTTGTATCTTTATCTCTCCCTTAGAACATAAACAATATCTATCCATATCTATCAACATCTCTCTATCATTCTTCATCTCTCTCTCTCTCTCTCTCTCTCTACAAGTTTCTCTCTTTATATATTTCTTATTTCCTATATATATCTCCCCCTCCAAATGCATCTCTCTCTCCCTACCTCTCCCATTCTCTATCTCAGGTCCTCTCCTTCTCTCCCTCTCAAGTCCTCTCTCCCCCTTTCTCTCCCACCTCCCTCTGTCTTTCTTTCCCCACCATCACTCACTATATCTCTCTCCACCTTCACCTTCCATCCTTTTCATTATATCCCTCCCTCTCTCCTTCTGTTTCTCCCCCTCTCCCCCTCCTCTATCTCTCTCTCTCCTTCTTTTTCTTTCTATATCACCCCCCAAATATACACATTATCTCTCCATCTCTCTCTTCTGAATCCCTTTCTCTCTCCACCTTTCTCTCACTGTGTCTTTCTTATTCTCCATTTATCTTCCTCTCTCTCCCCTTCTATCTCTCAAGTCCTCTCCCTATCTCTCTTTTCGCCCTCTATATCTCCCCCCCATCAATATCTCCCTCTCTCTCTTCTACTTCTTTTTGTCAATCTCCTCTCCTTCCCTCTCGCTTCCCACCTTCAATCCTCTCTCTCTCTCTCTCTCTCTCTCTCTCTCTCTCTCTCTCTCTATGTCTTTGTTGTTACCTCCCATATTGATCCGAAGTTAATATATATACTAAATTATTAATATGTATTATAATATAGCATGTTTAATATTATATTAAAGTAGATATTATATTAATGAAAAGTTATTAAATTTAATTTAATATTGAAATTAACAAAATACATACATACATACACACACACACACACACACACACACACACACACACACACACACACACACACACACACACACACACACACACACATATAGCTTTTATGTGTATCTCCACCATATCTAATTTCTAACACCTACACATCTGCCCTATATAAGGTTGTAGAGAACCTCTCGACGCAACTAGTTCTCATGTACCACATCTGCCCTATATTTAGTTACAAAGAATAGTTCTCATGTACCATATAAATGACCATACAACATGTTTGAGCCGTTTTATCTCAAGACATCAAGAGAAGTCCTTCAAATTTTTAACTTTGGAACCACTTTAAAAGCATGAATTTTCCATGATCATTTAGCTTCATGTGTTACACCTAAGGAACCCTAAAATTAGGGGCCATAACTAAGGCCATCTTTAAAACACTAATATTTAGAGGTATTTGGAACCTTTAAGTGTCAGGTCCTATACATTTACACTTCTGTGACCCAATCCTAAAACATAGTGGATTGCGAGTTGAACCTAAAATTTTAAGCATTCATATAAAAACATTAGAAAAATATAAAAAACCTTAACACTATAAGTATTGAAAAGAATGACCTTTTCAACTATGGATGATGGGAAATTGAACTGTCAATTGTTGGCCAACTTTCCATCTATAAAAAAAATGCCAAACACGAGGATATCAAAGTATTGGATGATTTCTTTGTATATGTGCCACCAAAACCTTCAGGTATTGATATTTCATGGGATCTAATCCCTTTGAGTTGGGATTATATTATTCAATGACAAGGAGCATAATAGGGATATTTTATATCAAAATATTACGAAACTCCTAGACTTTACACTTTTTGTCGAGAAAAGTGATATGGCGATATGCCAAGGGATGTTAGCCCTCAAATGATACAATTTAGCACCCATGTGATAGGAGTTGTAACTAAGGCCTACTCTATACTAGATATCAGAAAAATCCTTGAACTCACTCTTTTTTCCAACGCACTGATATGGTGATATTTCAAGGGTTGTAATCCCTTAGGTGCTAGTGTTGAAAATTTGATTATATTGAGAGTAGGCATGAATCAATATAATGGATAATTTCAACCAATCAAAAAAAATCAATGGATATATAATGTCAATCTTATCGACAGGATAAAAACATGCCAAATATGTATGATTTTTTTTTATTGTTAAACAATCTTGTAGGAACCTACCTATTATTACATTTATTTACTTACATCAACAAGAAGGAAACACCAGTCCCCTAAAATACTTTACTAGGACCAAGTAGAAAGAGACACCAATCTCTTGAAATTATTTATTGGCACAAAACAGAATGAGAAACCAATCCCCTAGAATGATTTATTGGAACCAAATAGATTTCCCGTCATATCCTTCTTTCATATGTTTTCATACTCAATTTCAGACACTTTCTAATCAATATTTCTTATACAAATGTCAAATCTATAGTCTAATTTATTCTTCCTCAATATATCTTCTACTTCTGCATATCACTCTCTACTATATATATTTTAGTTATGCTCTTTCCACAATAATTATAGGTTTATATTCTAATTTTAATACCACTCATTATGTATCTTTCAATTTTGCATACAGTATCAGTATGCCTATTCATACTTCATTGTTGGACTCTTCCTCGAACACACATATTTTATTGAATTCTTTCTCAAACTTCTATTTTTGGTGAGGTAAATATTAGTTTGAATTTATTTGTACTTTATCACTCTTCCCATAATGAAACCTTGAAATCCATATCAAAAATTATTCCTACAAAAATTCATACTTCAAAAATAGTCCAACACATCTTCCTTTTCGAGTTTCTCTAGCTTGGAATATCTATACTAAAATGTGCAATGAAAGCAGGGAAAAGATGACATGCCACGGAGAACTAAATTGGTATAACATATATTATTTTCAAATATCATGGTCTGTTAGTACCCTAGGGACTTAATTTCCAAAAAAGAAACCATTTGACCATTTTCTAACTTATCTTGTATCCATGGATATGAGTCCATATATGCACAAACTACTTTTTCATTTTCTTCACTACCAAGAACATACCATTATGCTACTTGAGACCTAGGAATGGGACAAAAAATTTAAATTCCCTTTCAAACATATCTAAGGCCAAATGGATGGATTATTTGATGATATCCACACTCTTGGATGTTTGGTGCCTCAACAAGGATATCACTCGGGGAAAATATTAAAAATGCACTTTTTAACGTAAAAATTGAATGCACTGAAATCCTTTGCAAGGCATTTCCTTGTTTCAAGTTGCAAGGATCTTTACCTTGCCACGTAAGTCAAAAGTGGACCAAACATAGGTTTCCATGTGTTCCTTCTACCACACCATCACTACCAAATATACTCACCAAGTCATACAGTATACTGTCCTTTCCTTTTTTACACCAATGAAACTATGGTGCCTGATACCATGATACCCTAAGGAGGGACCCACCATGGATATGCCACCTACCAATTCACATTCCAAATCATCTACTACAAGAAATTAGATCTTTCCACGTTTCAAAGCATTAACATGTACTTGTCTCATGTCACCAACAAAATGACCATTTGGGTGGCCACAGCTATAAAATTATCATGTCACATGTAGTGCTCTTTAGCTAAAAAATCATTAATATTTCCACCTATGATTTGTGTGCTCTTTCCATGCCATATTGGCTTAGTGTTTTTTTACCCCAATATAATTAAGTTACCTTAATATCATCTTTATATAAACTTAATATTGATTAATTAGTATTTAGTGTGGATTAAGAGTTGTGATTAAGATATTCTAGGGTCATGGTAAATCATGGTTTTCTAGTTATAAATATTTTTTCCATTTTTCTAATTTCATATACTAGATTTCTTCGCATGTGTTGTGGTCCCTTCTATCAGTCCCCAACCTACTGGGAAATTTCATATACCAAATCGAGCCATAGGCCATTCTACTAGTGCCCACTCCACTTGGCGAGTTTATATTGGACTCCACCTTCCATGTTTATACCGATCCCTACTTACCAAGATAGTTTTGTTGACCCCACCTACTAGGATTATCTATATCAAGTTTAGCTATGGGCCTTTTTATTGATCCTTAGTCTATTAAGTAAGTGTTGCAGACCTCATATATTGGGATTATTTGCCAGTCCCCGAAATAAAATATTTTTAATTATTTCTAATTATCTTATTGAACAACTAATAAATTGTACATTTAAATTTTCAATCTAAGGTTTATTTGGAACTTACAAACTGCCATGCACAGTCTATGCTAATGAAATTGTTTATGCATCAAGAATTTTCATTACTATATCTATTGTTAGACTTCAAGGTATAGATTCTTTCACAAGTCACTAATCTATAAAAACACATCACACTTATCAGAAATAAAGCACACTTGGAGGAAAGCAAATTATAGGAAAGATAAATCACACTTGTAGAAAAGGAAGCATACCAATTACTAAAAGAGACATGTTCCAGTATAATGGTATTCTTGGTTTTCTATAAGAAATATGAAATGGAACATGCTTAGAATGCAATGCATGATGAGTAAACAACACAAAAACAATATTCAAACATGACACAATTTTCAATCTTAATATATTGTTGAGAACAAAGTAAAAGTAAGCTACAATTGAGTTACAACAAGAGTAAGACTATCCATAAACATGAAAATCCATCAACTAATCATTAACCCTAGAATGAATACCTAAAATTGCATGACATGATATTATAGTAAAAAGTAATGTGGTTACATCAATAAAAAATATCGAAATTACAGTAAAATGAAATTAGTTGAGTTATAGCAAAAGGAAACTACGAGTTGTAGAAAATGAAAATATACAGACTTATGACAGAACAAAAATCAAAGGAACAATAGTAATATGGAATATTTTTAATTTAACCATAATTATTAATATTAAGGTACCTTCTAATGCTACCTATAACTACCAAGCTAAGGAGGGGGACCTACCTCCTTAGACGAGGTACTATAAGATCTTCAATCACATGCTCAGAAGATAAGCATTCAAAAAATGGAGAAAAGGAATATTTCTATTACAACAAACAATAAATTATACAATATTCAACAATAATTCCTTATTTTCTCCTCTCCTTCAGGGCTCCAAAGGAATCCATGTATTTATACAAATTTTTAAGGTCTAAACTAATCAATTGGTTGGACAAATAGCTTGAGTGATTAAGTAAACTCATGTCGTTACAAAAATACATTCAGAATATAGTAAATTTTGAGCAAAGCTTGACTTAGATTAGTTGGTGATTGTTGGAAATTGATTTTTCCTACTTGGTTAGTCACCAAATTACCGTTGTCACCTTCCATTTTGAGAAACACATGTTGGTTGTATAACTATAGCATTTATCATCGAGATGTCATAATGTGTTGGAGTTGCATCAATGGAAGTTGTAGCAATAGGAGTGGTAGTAATGCAAATTCAAGGCAATCATGACTTGTAGCAAACTTGTTAGTTCCAGGAAAGTTGCAACACTCCCTTCAAATACCAAGTTGGAGTTGCAACACCGTAGATAAGTTGCGACAATAGGATGGAAGAGAGACACAACACTTCTCCTCTTATGGCCCATGGGGTTGCAAAACGTGTTGTCAAGTGGCAGCACTTGTTGTGGAGTTGTTGTTGGTGTTGTAGTAATGTGGAGGATTTGCAGCCACTACCCTTTTTCTATTGTCTGAAAATATTAGTATGAAAAATGGAAATATCGCAAGATAAAGTTTAATAATAAGTATAAAAGTGGATAAAAATACAATAGTCATATCTACACTATAAAGGGAGTAATAATGGATGAAAAGTGCATAAGGAGATGATGGAAAGTGGAAGAATGATATTAGAAAGGTTACAAAAGGGTGTTAAAAATATACCAATTTTAACACGTTTAATCTTCCCCTAGCCAAAAATATTGCATGTCCATCATACAACCAATAACCAATTAGAGTCAAAGAGAATAGGGCTCCCATGGAGGTTATTTAGGATACAATCTGATTGTCATGCTTCGCTTGGAAGGAGGTATCCTCCTTTTTCCCATATGGCCTTCCAAAAACCAACCTCATTTTTCTCAGGCAATTTATATTCCCTTCTTTATGGATTATTTGGGAATGATATCATGTAATAGTGGGAGTTTTATCCAATCCAGTTATCAAGGCACTCTCCCATGCACCTTACGTAGTTTCGTTCTCTCTTCAAAGTATTCTATATGTTATTATTATTGAAGATTCTCTCTTCCTGATTTCACCCCTAACATTTTTCTATATTACTTTACACCCTTCCTTAGAAGGATCCCTACATATATTGATTTGATCCAGGAATTGTGTAAAAACTCCTACTTATTTTCTACTGCACATGTTCCTTGGGGGGGAGAAGAGATCCAACTTTTTAAATTTTAGATGAATTGTAATGTCATGGAGTGTTCTCTAACTATCCAAAAATGGTTGTCAAAATATTTTTCTATGAATTTGTGAGATGGAACATATTCAAACTAGTTAGATAAAAATGAAACAAAAGATATCAAGTGAATATCCCCCATAAAATGATTTGGGTTCCAAACTTTGTCATGAAATAATAAAATAACATGCTAATATAGTTCGCAAAGGAGATTGTTATCTTTATGAGTTCATTTTGAGTAAGATGAAACGAAGGTTAGATAAAAGGTGATGTCAAAATGCTTACTAGTCATTAGTGAAATTTTATAAAATAGTAGATATTTTCATTGCAAGAACATTTTGTATTGAGGAGAAGGAAGTTTGCAACCAAGGGAAACCTCCACAAGCATGCTCTAAAGGACCTTTTGGGTCACCAATTTGTTTATTTTTCGCTCTAGTTGATTCACTCTCTTCATTTACTCTTCCTCTATTTCCCATTTCTTCTTATAAATCTTTATGGTTTCAACCCACTTTTATTTCAGTTCGCTAACAACCTTATAGGGATCTTTGAGGGGTATCACCTCTTCCACATAAGACTATAGTGAATTTTTCAATATATTCTCTTGCTCCTTTATCCACTTTTTATAGTTACTGTCGTATATATACTTTTCTTACTATGTCCTAGTTTGAGTATGAATAATTTTATCAGTAGTGGCACTTATGGCTTGTAATTCCACATCTAGGCTTTCTTCTTTATTCATTAAGGGTTGTCTCCTTTCATCTTTTAGTGGGTTTCATGGTATCAAGATAATATGTTTCCATGGTGAGACACTCTAGTCCCTTAAAGGATTTCCCTTCATCTATGTTTTTACTCATTGAATTATTAATGATTTACAATGTTCAGTTATTCATTATGAGTAGCTTATTTTTTTGAATGAGTGATGTAAGCAGAGGTAAATAGGGAAAACACATTACGTTTTTATGATATATGGGAGAAAAAGCAATTGGTTCTCCTCAATCAATAACACAGACTCTATAGGAGTGGTAGCAGGTGTTCCCATAAGAATAGAAACAATTAATCTTTCATGATTAATAGTACTAGTCTCTACAGGAGTGGAAACAAGTTTGCCTACATGAGTGGCAATACTGCATCCTTAGGTGTAGCAACAACTATATCTACAAAAGTAGGAGTAGCTGCACCCTTGGGAGTGGAAAAATTTCTATTTGTAGCTTCACCATCTAAATATGCATCCAATAAAGAAGTAGATCCTTCCCCAAGAGCACTCCTTGCTAGTTGTTATGAAGTAGTAGAGTCACCTATCCTAAAATTTTCAAACGTTAGTTCCTTTGTTCGATCCTATGTGTCAACAGGGTGGTATCTTCTAGTTGTTCTCTGGTTTCTATTTCTCTTGCTAGTTCTTCTGGAGAAACAAGGGTTTGAGTGGTGGTAGGATTAATTTGTGTTATATTCTTACTTGGATCATATGGGGGTCTCTTTTAATACCCTCTCATCCTCTTGGCGGCTAATTTATTGCTAATTAATTCAATGTCATGGATACTTCCCTTCTATAGTGTTGTAGTACTTAGCCTTTCTTCCTCAATAGGATCTCGTGGGTACTCTATATCTAGGAGATTTGTAACACTCCCTCCCAGCCCCTTATAATATATCAGTCTATGGAAGGTGTTACCAATTTCCTAACCCAACTTCTATATTCTGTCATGAAAATGAGGTTACAAAAAATAATCAATTTTAAAAGTTTGTAGAATTGAAAATTGAAATTTCCATCACTTCCAACTCGATGAGAGATTTCCAATGATATAAATTTCACCTTAATCCAAGTTTAGGATTAAAATATATGTTTGGTAGAAATTATTTCCTATTATTTAAGGCCAATTCATCACCAGGGTGCTATGTGGCACCCATGTGGCCACCACTTAGCCCAAGTGGCATTGCCACGTTAACTTTATGGGGTATTCTTTGTGTTGACTAACATGGTTTATAGTTACCCTTATAACTCATTATTTTGTATGTGTCACATACAAAGGTTGAAAACCTTATGTGTGGTGGATTCCTAATTCCATGTCATACTAGAATGGGCTCCATTAGCTCCACAATTCACATTTTTACAATGTTGGCATCTAGTTACCACATACGCCATGTGGCCAGTGGCCCCACCTCAACACATCTCTCTTCAAGTCAGGAGGAGTGTCTCCTCTCAGCACTTAGTTATGGAATTATTATGTTTGATGCTAAGAGTCCAATGGCTGAGAACATTCTCACTCCCAAATGATGATGTGTTCTATCATCCCAATCTATTTCGTCAACTACCACATTGTCATTTTAGGACTCGGTGGCCCGATGGTCATAGGTATAGTGGAACCTACCTTGGTTGTTATGAGTTCCATCAAAGTCTGATTCCCTGAAATCTAGTGGGGCCTACCTCGTCTATGTTATACTAGGTTGGGTAATATTCGACAACCAAAATAATATTATATCAATTGATTTCATCGTAGGCCTAAAGGTAGAACACTTAAAAATCTATCCTCGGCGCTTTGTTTATCATATTTTTCTCGACCAAGGATGTTTAAACCCCTTGAGGCCCATAGGTAAATCACAACATGTCGAAGGATGAAGGCTTAATGATGATTTGCTTATATGATTTGCGGCTAGTAAACTGAACCCAAAATATTACACAAAATATTTTTGGTGTAGACTCACAAACTTCACCATTCCTTGCCAACTCGACAATGAATAATAAATTAGGCATTAATATTCATGCAACTAGGAGTCCTTTCGAAAATAAGAGGGGCATTACCCCAAACCAAATTTCATGACATAAAACCAAGATGAATATGGAAATATACCCTAAGTAAAGCAATTTCTTATACAAACCACTTGATTTTGATCCAGGGAGATACACTTTACCGCGGGTCTAAACAGGGTAATAAAAAATACTAATAAATAATAGGGCTTCAAAATGGGAAAGAATTGCTAGAATTTTAGGCAAAACACAATATACTTGAGTAGGTTGAGTGATGATTTATAAATTATGACCATTTAGAAAAAAATATAAAGAGAGAGAGAGAGAGAGAGCGAGAGGGAGAGAGACAAAGAGAGATAGAGAGAGCCTGAAGAATATAATTCATTTTTGTTATCATATAATTAATGAGTACAACTAGATACTTATACCTTATACAAGATATATATATATATATATATATATATATATATATATATATATATATATATATATATATATATATATATATATATATATATATATATATATATATATTTGTAAATTTAGGAAACCAATTATGATATCTGAAATATCTAAAAATTGAAGAAAATAGCGTACATTTCATAATTCGAAGTATATTATATATATAGTACAATCTAGCTAACTATTTATCATTCATCTTATGGTATAATCTATAAGTCTTGAATTTAACAGTCGAATTAACAATACCATAAAGACACCCCAGGTAGTTATCCATCATGAATAAATATAGAATTAAGCATTCAATCATGAATTACACAAATATGTATATAAGTGTTCCAACACAATGCAAGCACTTATATTAACAACATATATGTAAGAGGAACTATAATCAAGGTTATGACACTGAGCTACCCAAGTTCTTAAACATATAAGACGAAAAAGAGCTTATAAGAAGGAAATAGGTCAACCCTAAGTTGTTTTGAGGCTGTTATTCATAACTACATGAGGAAACCTACACTTCACTAAGAAGGCAGTAACCAAATGACTCAAGCATTGAGAAACACTATATATAAGCAAGATAATAGATCAAACATGACTATACAATGACTTCAAGAGTTCTTTCATGATTAAAACATGACCTTACATTATTGATCAATATATCAATAAGGTCATAAATAAAATATGGATTAATTAGTATACTTATATGAGTGGATTTAATGGGAAAATGAATGGGGGACTTCCACTCTCCTCCTAGACATAGGTCAACTACATTACAACATTTCTTGTAGTTTACCACCCTTGAGTTAGATCTAGGGTTCGAGGAAATGCTTGCATAGGGGTTGATTCATACCAATGGATTGGTAAAGCCCTGAAAGTCTTTTAGACACATGGATTAACCAAATTTAAAAGGAATGTGTTACTCAATATCAAAAGATTGATTTCATTTGTGGAGGTGGTCTAACAGAAGATTAGGAAGCACCAATTAACCAAGTGCTTTAATAGCACATAGGCAAGCCCCAATAACTTAAATTCAATCTTTTCTTTCCAAGATGATAAAATTGGTTTAAACAAAGAGAATAGTAAATGGTTTTAACATAGGTTAAGAGCTCCTATAGGATAGTCCTTCCACTAATTAAAAAACTAAAATAAAAATTATATAGTTGGATATAGCCAAAGATAGAGAAATATATAGTACAATATAGGTCCTGACATAAGCGATAGATGGTGTTCTAGCTCTCTCACTAGAGTGAAGAGATGGTGCAAGAATTTTCGTAAACAAATGTGGTGTGATAATTTTTGAGCAAGAGATGGTGTGAGCATTCTCCGTGAGATATGATACAAATGGATATAAAGCTTCAAGAGAGAGGGAGAGAAAGCTATATTAATTGAATCAAAGAGGGAAAGTGATCCGGATTTATGTAGGAACATA
Source organism: Pinus albicaulis (assembly GCA_034641835.2). NCBI lineage: Eukaryota > Viridiplantae > Streptophyta > Pinopsida > Pinales > Pinaceae > Pinus > Pinus albicaulis. Next base: position 1,524,362,327 of record CM076581.1, on the reverse strand, counting down.
ACAAAATACAAAAATAACCATAAACATAGATATCCAGTGGAAATAATGCTTCATTTCATTAATACCAAATAACAGAAATAAGCTTACAGACATAATGGAAATAAAATAGCTAGGGTGCTGGTAGCGAATCTCTGGGAAGAGATGTGGCAGCTACAGACTTCTAAAATTTGTTACAATGAGGCTCGAGGGCCTATTTATTATTGAGAAACAATGGAGAAATATAAACGTCCAAAAACCTAACTCTAGGAGATGAAGCGCCAAAACTATGGGCCCCGTTCAGGTAAATTGGTGTTTCAACTTCCCGGGGACATAAATTCGACATACGATCTTTGTTTGACACATATGATACATCATTAGAAAGATATATCCAAGGAATACAATTGTTGCTACAAATATTGATTTCGAAACAAAATCATATTTACTAGATAAACGATGCCCAAAAAATGTCGTGTAGGGCCTCAAAACGGCTCTGGAAGTTCAGGACCCGAAAAATTGCTAAAAATAGTAATTTGTGCTGCAACTTAAAAACTGAAAGAAATGATGGTGGGGGTTCAAATGGAATATTTTGGCGGCCACCAATATCCACCTAGATCATTAAGGCCCCAAAACGGCTCCGGGAGTGGAGGACCCGAAAACCTGCTAAAAATAGTAAGTTGTGCTAAATGTGAAAAGCTGCAAGAATTGATGGTGCTGGTCCAAATGGTATAGCTGAGAGGCCCTCGATATCCACTTGGATCATTCCTCCATACTTAAGAAGCAATGGTCCCTATTGCGTTGATATCCTCCATGAGATGAGGCACATTCTGTTGTCGAAGATGTCATGGACCTACAGGTGGACATGCGGGATAAAATTAGTAAATTTGGTTTCTTTATCAGCCTAAAATGGTACATGTGTGGATTTTGTCTATGTAGTCACATGAAGTATGGAAACATCAGGCAGCGGTGCGTCGGGGGTCAGACCAATGGAGTGCTTGTCTTGAAAGTGTAGAGGAACCTATGTGAGTGAGGAGAAAATTTATGCGTATTCCTCCATGACTTTGTCCGTCTGCTGCAGCCGTGTAGAGAAGCCATGTTTTGAGGTTATGGCCACAATATTCATCTTTCCCTGTGAGCAAGTTGTAAGGAAAATAAATTTCCTGGTTTGGGAAACAATCTTACTATGTTGTTTTGCAGTAGTCAAAGAGATGATAGGAGGCGGTACTACCTCCGGTATCCTGTACATGTTATTGCCCAAAGTAATAAAAATAGCACGAGGCTTAGACTCATACACAACATGTCGCCTCCACAAGTATGGTTGGCCCAATAATACATCAGCTAGATCAAGAGGAGCAACATGACATAATACCTCATTTGTGAATGGCTTGATACTTTAAGGAAGGTGACACTGCTGGCAGATGCGAAGATCTCTCCCTGGGTGGAGCCACCCGATGGTATACGACTATGGGTGTGCTATGGTCGGTAGGCTGAGCCGCTTCATGACCTCCACTGAAATGAGGTTCTTTTAGCTTCTTCTATCGACAAGAAATTGCAGTGGAGAACCCTTCACCCACATCTGCAAATGGAAGAGGCACTCCCCCTCCTCTGGATCCTCCCTCTAGATCTTGGTGGTGGCAACAATGGCACTGGGATCTGCATCAATATTTTGTGTCCCTTTTTCATTTCCTTTGTTTGGTTCTGACCCAGGATCAAAAAATGCATCTAATTGAGGTGCCTTTAGTTCGGCTACCAATGACTGTTTGGCCCGACACTCATTTGTCCTGTGAGTGGGGCTATTATGAAATTCACACCACTTCTCTATGTCCTTATTTTGATTTTTGGTGTTTTTTTGAGTCATACTGCTTTGGCCTTGCCCCTTGTTCTTCGATTTGGGGGCACCTTTCGGATTCGCAGATCCAAAGTCTCGCTTTTTCTGCTTAAATTTCTACTCGATCTTTGCGGCATAACGATACGCCATGCCAAGTGATGCAATATCGAGGAACTCCATTTCCTCTTGAATGTGTTTTTGCAGATAGTCGCGGTACTTGAGCACTAAATTTCTCTCTGAATATTTAATACCCAACTTTGTGCACAAGGTATGGAACATATTCGTTAGTTCATGCACATCTTGATCCCTTTGTTGCCGCAGTGTGGTCCATTGGATGTATTTATCCTCATAGCTCCCCACTGGGTAATATTGTTCCTTGATGTCGTCTCGAAATCAATTCCAAGTATGTGTGGCCAAGAATAGAGAGGGTTCCCCTTCGTCCTCTTTCTCACAGTAGGTTTCCCACCAGTCTTTGACATGGGTGGCGGCTTTGAGGATTGCAAAAATAATCTTTTCTCGGTCAGAGAAATCATGGACCGAGAAATACGCTTCCAGCAAATTCAACCATCTATCTATGGCGTCTGCATATATTTTTCCTTCAAATAGAGGAATGTCAAAGTTTACCTATACCTTGAAGGGAGTGGCACCTCCAAAGTGGCTGTTGGTTGCATATGCACTGTAGGTTGGCAATTGTTAAAGGATATGAGAAAATTTATCCATCATCGCATTCTTTTGTTTCTTGAGGGCCCCCTTGAGCAATATTTTTATAGGATCTCCTGCAACCTCTTCTTTATTTTTTTCCACCATGGGAGGTCGTTGGGGCTTGCGAAGATGATCTTGCCAGGGTTCAACTATATCGAGCCCTAACTCCTTATACCCTGATCGCATTGGGGACATGCAAATAAAAACAAAGAAATAGCAAACCGCTCTGATACCACGGATTTATGCAGGAATGCAACGGAATACAAAAATAACCATAAACATAGAGATGCAGTGGAAATAATTCTTCATTTCATTAATACCAAATAACAGAAATATGCTTACAGACATAATGGAAATAAAATAGCTAGGGTGCTGGTAGCGAATCTCTGAGAAGAGATGTGGCAGCTACATACCTCTGAACTATGTTACAATGAGGCTCGAGGGCCTATTTATTATTCAAAAACAATGGGAAACTCTAAACATCCAAAAACCTAACTCTAGGAGATGAAGCGCCAAAACTATGGGCCCCGTTTGGGTAAATTGGTGTTTCAACTTCCCGGGGATGTAACTTCGGCATACTATCTATTTGAAGCATATGATACATCGTTAGAAACATATATCGAGGACTAAAACTATTGTTGTCAATATCAATTCTCAAAAGGAATCATATTTTCCGGACAAACGATGCCAAAAAAACATCGTTTAGGGCCTCAAAACGGCTCCGGAAGTTCGAGACCTGAAAAACTCCTAAAAATAGTAAGTTGTGCTACAACTTAAAAATTGCAAGAAATGATGGTGGGGGTTCAAATGGAATACGTGGGTGGCCACCAATATCCACCTGGATCATTAAGGCCCCAAAATGGCTCCAAGAGTGGAGGACCCAAAAACCTACTAAAAATAGTAAGTTGTGCTGAACATGAAAAGTTGCAAGAATTGATGGTGCTGGTCCAAATGGAATAGGTGGGTGGCCCCCGATATCCACCTGGATCAAAAAGAGTTGATATGACCACACTAGAGCTCTAAGAGATGTTTTTAAATTGAAACAAATGAGTGATATATGGTTTGATAGAGGTGTTTGTTATGACTATGGTATGGTATAATGTGGGTTGAACCAACATGAATGAGAGATGATATTAGGGTTGTCTCAATTGAACTAGAATGAGTGAGTAGAGGATAGCACAAACAATAGAGCTATGTTAATTAAACAAAATGAGAAATATATGATGGGATGTAGAGATATGTTTTAGAGATAGTATCAGAGGGTTGGTGCTAGATAGTTTTGTGAGATATGGTGCGATCAATATTTATTCTCTACTGTGAGGGTGTGTACTTATGGGCCACCTTGTTGAATCCCATGCATAGTTGAAAGGGAACCACTAATATCTAGGGTACCTTCACCTCCATGTCTTATCTCTTTAGGCTACAAGAGTGGAAATTCAAGTTCGACATTACTTAATCGATTTTTCCCTTCACAACATAATCCATGAGCAGGGTTTACGAACTCCAAATAGGCCCAACCACATATCATTAAAAAATAGGTTAGAAAAATAATGTATTTTTAAATCCGAAAAGGTTTCAATGTTAAATATATAAAGATAAGATTATGAATTTTCAAGTTATGAAGCTAAAACCAACAATATTTCCTTAGACCAAGGATTTGTAAGGTATTCCAATGTCCAGTTGTGTAAATTAATTAATTTTAATTAAGATATTATATATTAATTAGAGTTGTTTCCAGTCATGACTCTCTCCACACTAGTGTGGTCCTCACAATAGTGGGGGTAGAAAAATGGGGACATTACAGGAGTCACAACAATGTACACTTCTTATTCTATTGTTTCAATAGTTGGAGTTGCAACAACATTGAGCTCATGCAGTGGAGTTGCAACCACTAGAGTTGTAATAATCTCTTCCCATGTTCTCCCTTATTTTTCTAGAGCCCAATTCATGAGTAGCCTAATAAGGTTGTGACGTAAAACATATCTCATCTTGTTTTCTTTCTATGCATAGAACACCATGTTCTACAACATCCTGAGTAAGAAGTACAATAGGTTGATGATGCAGCCATGTCCAATATGGCCAAGGAGGCAAATGTTTTCAAGATACATGTTCCCATAGTAACAATTTCATGTGATGTATATATATATATGTAAGTGAGGCTACATCTCCCCAAGGATTAAAAAAATACTAATGATATATTTATGTATCCTTTTCACCAACTAATTTCTTGACTATAGGAAAGCTATGAAATTTCAAGCTTGGATGTCTATTTGCAGTGCAAAATACCCCTTCTAGAAACTACAAACTTGTTGGCCCTTCAATTCCTGTAAAATTCTAGTGCTATCTCATCATCATAGCCTTTTAACTTGCACATATATCCCATACATCACACCTCTTGAAAATATCTGGAGCATGGTCATATGCTTCCAAAATCATTCCTTCAATGGGTTTATGATGGATAATCAAACTTCCTATTGTATGTTTAATGCTACTTCCTTCAACTATCATTGGTAAAAGAGGAAAATGGTAGCTTTGACAATTTATGGGGGCTAATTTCCAATTTTGATGTAGAGTGATGGTTTAACGGTTTTAAATGGATGAGTTATGATTCGGTAGTATGATGAAAGAGAATCAAAGTAGTAGATAGAGAAGTACACTTTCCACTTTAATACCTATTCATTTTTCAAAACATTAGAAAACACATTAGTCATATGTTACCTTGTCGATGTCTCCTTAGTAAAATCAAATGAGTTAGTTTTTGGTACTATAAATCATACATTATATAAGAGTTACAACAATAGGAAGTTGTTGCAATAATAAGAATCATGGCAACAAAATTTAATTCAAGAGGAATTATAGCAACAAGAGTTTATGTAATGGAAGTATCAATAACATAAGAAGGATTTACGGCAATAAGAATTGTAGCAATGGTAACTAGAGATATAGCAATGGGAGTTGGGTAAAGAGGAGTTTCAAAAATAGGAATTGCAATAATAGTAATTGGAGAAAGAGTAATTGTAACAATAGGAGTTGTAGCAACTATTGATCAACATCAATGCTCCTCCCTACCTATTACAATCATCATTATTAGAGAAGGATATTGAAATAATCATTATAGAATATAAAAGTGTCATTCTTTGATTTTTATTCCTAAACCTAGAATTAGATAATAAAGTTAAGTCACCAACCTCGAACTTCTTCTTGATGAATTTGGCATGCTAATTTTCTCTCTAATTTCATATCACTATGATTTGGTTCAAGGAATCTTGATAAATTTTATCTAGTTCATTGATCTAGAGGAGTATCTACTTTTGATCTTTTGTTAGGTCCATTCAAATTTGGATGGATATTCTAACTGTCTGGATTTTCATCTAAATTGGAAACAAAACTCTTTTCTCAAACACTAGCTCGTAATGAGTTCAACTAGTAGTAGTTTTTCATGCTCTCTGATAGGCCCATAAAGCTTCAGGAATTTTGTGACCACAAAATTTTAAATGTAACTAAATATTTTTGGTGATGATCTTCTCAAGGATATTATTCGTTCCTTCCACTTTTTCATTGTCCTGCGGATGATATGGTGTGGTGACTTTGTGCTTAATCATGTATTTATCCATTAAGTGTTTAATAAGATTTGATGTGAACTGGGTTCCTCCATGCATGGCTATTTATCGTAGTATATAAGATCTAGTGAATATTTCCTCTTGAAGAAATTTTCTACCGCTTTTTAAGTTGCAAATGGAAGGGATTTGGCGTCCATTCATTATTTTACATAATGCATGCATACCAGAATGCAGGAGTTGCAGCGAGATGACAGGTTGATCGGCCCAATTAAGTCAATGTCCCAACTGTGAAAAGTTTGCAATCAATGAGTCTGCCCAAAGCCCCGATGGGCCATAATTCTTTTATTTTTTAAACTTTTTTGTTATAATTATTATTAATCTTTTTATATAAATTTTACTCTTTTTATGGGTTTTTATATTTTTTTAATGTTAGTTTTTTGTTATATTAATTTGTTTTGGTTTTTTTTTAATAATTTTTTAATGTTTTTTTTTTAATTTTTTATTATTTTCTTGTTAGCTATTTTAATTTCTTTCTTTTATTTATTTTTTAATTTATTTTTTCCTAGTTTATTTCCATATTTTTTATAATTATTTTTTAATATTAGCTGTTTAATATTTATTATTTTATTATTTTGTATTATTTTGCTATGTTTTTTTATTAATTTTATTGATTTTTTTAAATGTGTTTTTTAATGTAATATTTATTATCTTTTTTATTGTGTTTTTTTATTAAATTGTCAAAAGTATCATTTATTTGTTTTTCTTTCTTGCGTTAATTTTTTTCTTTAATTAATTTTTTTGAATTTTATTTATTTGTTTATATTTTTTATTTTTATTTTTATCTTTTATAGGTTAATTTGTTGTTTTTTTAATTCATTTTTATCTTTCATTTTTTTTTGGTATATATATATATATATAGATATATAATTTTATGTTTTTTTTTCTAATATATATTTTTATTTACTTATTATTATTTTTTTAACCATTTTTTTTTAATCTTTTGTTATTTTTTATGTTTTAAATTTTGTTTTTATTTGCAAATTCTTGTTTTCATTTTTTTATTTTATTTATTTTATTTTGAGTTTTTTCAGAGTCATGATATTTTGTTTTTTTACATGGTATTTCAAAATTTATGTTGAAAATTTATTCCAACATCAACACTTTTCGTTTCGAGACTATTTTTTGCACAAAAAAATTGGTTCTCACTATCATTTTTAAAACACGTTGAAAATTTAGCCAAAAAAAAAAATTGGTATTCCAGCATCTACACTTTTCATTTTCGACTTGTTTTTTCATGTTTTTTTGGGTTTCTTGGCTAGATTTCTCGTTTTGAGTTTATAGTTCCCTTTTCATAGTTTACATTCTTCATGATCAACCATGGTCCAATGTCGCATTATGAAAAATATTGTGTTAATATGAAAATAAACCATGGTCAACAATGGTCAACGATGCTTATTTCAGGGTTTATAACATTTATTTTTGTATTCATATATCTTGGGTCTATAACATTAAACCATTGGGTTTAATATTATTCCCTTGGGTTTTTAGTATTAACCCCTTGTGTTTATTATGCCATTGGGTTTATAATACCAATCCCTCAGGTTAATTAATCGAAGGGTCCATATTGTTAAGATATAATAATATTCATAATGTTTATAATATTAAACCTAGGGTTTAATATAAATCCCTTGGGTTTATAATCATGGAAAAACATGGTCAATTATGCTCCAATGTCACATTATGACAAATATTATCTTGATATAAAAATCAACCATGTTCAACCAGCATCAACCATGGTCATTCCTGATCAACCATAATCCAACATCACATTATAACAAAGATGGTCTCAATATGAATATCAACTATGGCAACCATTTTCAATCATAGTCAACCATGGTCAAATGTCTCATTATGCCAAAGATTATTCAAAATGAAAATTAATCATGTTCAATCATGGTCATCCATGGTCAATCATGATCAATATGAAAATCAGCCAAGGTTAATCATGGTCAATATGAAAATTAACCAAGGTCAATTACAGTCAGCCATGGTCCAACATCACATTGTGATATTGTCTCAATATCAAAATCAATTATTGTCAACCATCGTCCAACGTAGCATTGTGACAAATATTGTCTCAATATGAAAATAAACCATGGTTAATCATGGTCAATGATCGCCAATACCCATGGTTACATTGTGACATAGATTGTCTCATGGTCCAACATCACATTGTCACAACCATGGTCATCCATGGCTAACCATGGTCAACCATGTTCTAACGTCACATTGTGACAAATATTTTCAATATGAAAATCAACCATTGTCCAACATCACATTGTGACAAACATTCTCTCAATATGAAAATCAATCATGGTCAACCATGGTCCAACGTCACATTGTGACAAATATTGTCTCAATATCAAAATAAACCATGGTCAACCATGTTCGTTTTAGGGTTTATAATATTTATGTTAGGGTTTAAATACCTTATGTTTACAATATTAATCTTTTGGGTCTTTTAGGTTTTTTGTATTAATCCCTTATTTTTATTAGTGCCTTGGGTTTATAATATCAATCTATTGGCTTTATTAATCTAAGGGTTCATATTCCTAGGGTATGATATTATTGATAGGTTTTATGAAATTTATTATAGGGTTTAATATAGATCCATTGGGTTTATAATCCAGTAGATTTATAATATTAATTATAGGGTTTGTAATTCTAGGGTTTAATAATAATCTTAGTGTTTACAATAGTAATGTCGTGGGTTTAATAATTTCAGGGTTTATTTCCCTAGGGTTTTTTGTTATTCTCTTGGGTTTTTAATATTAAACTATGGTCGGCCATGGTTAGTCATGTTCAACCATGGTCCAATGTCACATTGTGATAAATATTCTCTCAATATGAAAATCAATCATGGTCAACCATGGTCCAACATTGCATTGTGACAAATATTGTCTCAATATGACAATCAGTAATGGTCCACCATGTTTTTCTTAGGGTTTATAATATTTATCTTAGGATTTATATACCTCGAGCTTACAATATTAATCCTTTAGGTTTTTTAGATTTTTAGTATTAATTCCTTGTTTTTATTATTGCATTTTGTTTATCACATCAATCTCTTTGATTTTTTAATATAAGGGTTCATATTCATAGGGTATTTTATTACTTATAAGGTTTATGATATTAATCCTATGGTTATATATATATATGTATTGGGTTTATAACCCATTAGGTTTACAATATAAATTCCTTGGGTTTATAATATTGATCACAGGCTTTATATTCCTAGGGTTTAATATTAAGGTTAGTGTTTACAATAATAATCCTTTCGGTTCATTAATTTTAGGATTTATATTCCTAGGGTTTTTTAGGGTTTATATTCTTAGGGTTTAATACTCATCCTAGGGTTTAATTTTATTCCATTGAGGTTTTAATATTAATCCCTTGGGTTTAAAATTATTCCTTTGGGTTTATAATCGCTTGCATTTCTAGTATTAATCCCTTGGTTTTATTAGTCCATTTGGATTATAATATCAATGGTTTAATATTGTAACATTGGAATGGTACAAAAACGTAAAAAACATCACATTGTGACAAACATTGTCTTAATATGAAAATAAGTCTAACAGTCATTATCACAATGTTACATTACATTGTAATTTATTCAAAGTTGTATTCTTATGTTACAAAATTTGGGTTTAATATAAATTTTATAATATTGGCACGTTCTAATATTCATTTTATAATATATATGTATTTTTTTTCTAAAGAAGGCTACTTCTATTATAAAATACAGGTCACAATATTACAATCGTCATCCTCTGGAATTGGCTAGCCAATTCTGGCGAGAAAAACTAAGTTCAAAACAACAAAAGAGGGGCTACCCAAATGGGGAAACCAACCCATGAAATATTTCCATGAAACTTAGAGGGTATTGCCCATATAGGGAAACCAGCTATGTCCATACCATATCTAGACCTGAGTTTAAAAAGAGGCAAATTAACCAAACCAAAGTGAAATTGATAGGAAAAAAACACAGAGAGAAGACAAGTAGGAACCCAGTAGTTAAGTTGTCAATTTTTTTTCATCTTAGAGTGGTGATTGAAGCGGCTCTTCCTCATTTCGGCACCTATAGTCAGAGTCATCATCCTTGAGCTTGGACACTTGGGCGTTCAATGAAGGAGAGGATGTCGCGTGAGCACCTGTTTCAGCATTTGTGTCATCTTCATCCAAGTTGCAACTTCCATCATTGTTTGAGGCCAACTGAACCAGAAAAGACACCATTTTTCAAGGGGGAAAGGGGGAGATGGGGGAGATGGTGGATTTGCACATACATTTCCTCGAGTGGGAGACAGAGCTAGAGGCCTCAGCAGAGGGCTCTAGAATGTGCACATATAGGTGGGCGGAGAGGATAAGGGGGTCTAGGACCTCAAGATCATCCCAATTTACATAGAAGTCCACTATTCTTCTATCTATGGCCTGAATGGGAGGATGAGAAGGAAGCCCATGTCCACCACCTCTGCAGAAGTGCATGCGGTGACGACGAGGCATGGTTGAGGTGGAGGGATGCAAATGAGGCGACGGGGGTGGCACGATGTCATGACAGAGAACCTAATGAGCAGAGGAATGGTGTAGGGGGTTGCAAAAGAAAAGGTGTAGTGAGAGACAGAGCCGAGCCTGACAACAATAGAAATGCCACAATGGAAAACCAGAGGCATAGTCTTATGGCCCATGAATGGCGGCAAGAAACGAGATGGCATGACAGGCGGAATGAATGTTGGAGGGACGATGTTAATGCAAACCTGGTGCAGAGAGGAAGTTGCATTAAGTTCAAGGGTGGTGGAGAATAAAATTCCCATGCCCTAATATTTATTGAACTTGCCATGGCCATGTGCCCCTATGTGAGAAGGACGATTGTCCAATGTTGGCGTGGCCATGTGGCGGCAATCCATATCACTAATTAACACCAACATCCGGGGGTTTTAGTTTATAATATTAAATTTTAATATTTGATTTATAATTTGTAGTATTAGGGTTTACAATATTAATGTTAGGGTTTAATATGAATCCCTTGGGTTTATCAATCCCTTGCATTTTTAATATTAATCCTTTGGGTTTATCAATCCCTTAGGTCTATAATATTAATCGGTTGGGTTTAAATTTATTCCCCTTTCTTTATAATCCATTGAGTTTATAATATTAACCCCTTAGGTTTATTAAATCCTTGGATTTATAGTATTAATACCTTGGGTTTATAATATTAATCCTTATGTTCATAATATTCTTATTAGGGTTTAATATTAATCCTAGGGACTAATTTTATTCCCCTAGGTTTATATTCCCTTCAGTTTTTAATATTAATCCAATTTTTTTAGTAACCCCTTGGGTTTATAATATTGTTCCTAGGGTTTCTAATATTAATGATAGAGTTTATATTTCTATTGTTTAATATTAAGTCTATGTTTTATAATATTAATCTTATGGCTTAATATTAATCCCTTTAGATTATAATCCCTTGGGTTTATAATATTAATCTCTTAACTTATAATATTAATCCCTTGGGTTTATTAATCAAAAAGGTTTATAATGTTCATCTTAAGGTTTATAATATCAATCTTAGGGTTTAATGTTTATTTCAGGGATTATAATATTTACCTTTGGGTTTATAATATTAATTATTTGTGTTTAATATTATTCCCATGAGTTTATAATCCCTCATGTTTATTAGTTCCTTTCTTTTATGATATCAATCTATTGTCTTTATTAATATAAGGGTTTATATTCCTAGGGTTTAATTTAAATCTGTTTGGTTTATAATTGATTTGGTTTATAATACAAATTCCATGGATTTATTAATCCATTGGTTTAAATATTAATATGTTGGGTTTAATATTAATATTAATATCTTGAATTTGTTTTTAGTTTAATATTAATATCTTGGTTTTATACTTTGTAATATTAGGGTTTATAATACTAATCCTCAAGGTTTATAACATTGTCTGTTGGGTTTATACTATTAATCTGTTGGTTTATTAATCTCTTTGATTTATAATACTCATAATTAGTTGGGTTCATTAATCACTTGGGTTTTTAATACCTTGGGTTTAGAATATTAATAATTAGTTGGGTTCATGAATCCCTACGATTTATGATATTAATCCCTTGGGTTTATTGATTGCTTATGTTAATAATCCCCAAAGTTTATAATATTAATCCTTGGGTTTATAATATTCATAATTCCTTGGGTTTATTAATCCCTTGGGTTTTTAATCTCTTTAGTTTTTAATATGAATAATCTCTTGGGTTTATAACAGTCATCCTTTGGATTTGTAGTATCAATCCATTTGGTTTATAATATTTATCCATTTTACGAACAACAATTATTAATTATTAATGATTATAATCATTAATAATTAATAATAATTAATAATAATTTATAATTTATAATTTATAAATGTTAATAATTATTACCAGTTCCTAATAATTTAATAATAATTTAGAATTATTAATAATTATTATAATTTATAATTTATAATTTATAACTAATAAATATTAATATTATTAATATTTATATTAATTTTAATTATTAATTATAAATATTTATATTTATATTATATTTAAATTTAAGTGATTAATACCAACATCATATTATTGTATTCATAAAATTATTTCTTTGAGTTTATAATCTTAAGGTTTATAATACTAATCTCAAGGTTTTTAACCTCTTAAGTTTATAATATTAATCCTAGGGTTTATAATCCCTTTGGTTTATGGTACAAATCCTGTGGTTTAATGCTTTTCCCTTGGTTCTATAATATAAATCTCTTGGGTTTATTTCCCCTCAAGTTTATAATATTAATCCTTTGGGTTTATAATATTGGGGCTTTTAATACTGGGTTTATAATATGACATTTAGTATAAGGGTTTGAAATGTTAAGCTTTTAATATTGAAGTTTATAATATTGGGTTTTATAATTTTAGGGTTTAAATATATATATGTGCATGTGTGTGTATTTTTCAAGTTGAGATTTCATTCATTCTTCAAAAAGATATACATCAGAAATAGAAACAAAAAAATATAGTCTCACCTCGACTAGGTTTGGTGACCACCACATACATCATATGAAAAAAAAAAGGAAACTAAGGAAATCATCCATAATTCGGAAGGCCAAAGGCACCAGAAGACAAGTAACAAAAAGAGAACACCTATAATCATGTTAGTCATATGACATGATGGAGGTTGGATTGTTCGGGGTTGTCTGAGGAGGAGGCAAAGGTCAAAAAGAGAATTGGACATGCTCTTTAAAGTTAGACATCCAAGACTACAACTTCTCTATATTCTCTGTTAACAGGTTTTTTCCATACCAGAACACCACAAATTTTTCTTAGACGTGGCACTAAAAGTTGTGAATTTTTTCCAAGGTAGCTACCAGTTCAACATGTTCCTCCCATCATATCCATTCTGTTGTTTTGAACCGCTCCAGCATGGATAGTATCAACTCTCGACAATTATCCACACAACGATGTTGAATTTACCTTGAACCAGGTACCGAGTGCCCTGTACTCCCTTGTCATCCCGTTCCACCACGACACCTCACTCCACCCCTTGTTTTTGGTTGAGGAAACCAACCCCCGTGACCCTTCGTTGAGCCTCCACCACCACGACCACCCTACACACTAGCCAGAATTCACCAAGAGAACCCTGTCGTCTTAGCACCCCAACGCGCCCCTAATGCCTCCACCCCTAGGTCCATGGGTTGCCATTGAACTTTTGGGTCCCCTCTTCCAACAAAGCTAAGCTTTGCTGGGAAGGAGGACCCTCCTCTTCACGAAGATCGATGCACATTTGTTGGACCAACAACATCAATAGAAATGTAGGATACATGAACATAGACAAAACCTACAAATTTGAAGGCTCTCTCGACCCTCACCCACCAGGCCCGCCTCACCCAATTCTGAAACCACTAACTTCTCAGATGTGGGTATAAAATCACACCACCCTCCATGAAACAGTGTCGCACGATTGCAAGTAATTTTCCACCCCTCTAGTAGTTCCACATCAGGTTTTGACACAAAAATTACTATAATTTAGATAGTTCAAAAGCAGGAGGGCTAGACATAACTCGTAATTTCCTAATATAGTCTGAGGAACATCCCCCCAACTGCATCAGAAATAACTGATCACTAAAAATTCCAAAACCTTACTCCCTTCACCCACGAAAGAATGGAAAACCCTACACAAAAGAGTATAACAACCCAATTGGAGGCCTAAAATCCAAAAAAGGAGCGCTAGCTACTGAACTGCCACCACTCCCATGTACAATGTCACCTACGCTACCCACTCTGGTCACCAAAGGACCAATAACACGAAAAAACCAATTTCCAAATAAACCATAAGCTCCAAATTCTTTGCTCCGCCGGAAACCACACTCCACATTCACATAGAAACATTAAATACCACCATTTGAACATGAAATATACTAACTTGCAGATCCAAAATCCTAAGAAGGAGCATCATTTCCGGGGATGCCATCATTCCCATAGAAACCGACGACACTTCCCTCGCCTGCTAGCAAATTACCATCAGAGAGCGTGAAGACGAAACAAAACACAAATCCAAATGAATTTTCTGTCAACCATCCTTGGCCTTATAACTATGCCTCCTATGTTGGTCGAGGCACTAAAGGAACTCACACCGATGCCATATCTCTCCCCCATACGACAGGTGATATGGGAGGGCAGGGAGGTCGACCCTCGACCCTGTTTCCAATGGTTCACCATCATGGACCATGTGGTTCCTCATGTTCTTGGTTCATCACCCCCATCGAGGAAGCCTCTTCCATTGTCACTATTCGATGAAGATCTAACATGTGGGCGTTTTGTGAATGGGGGGGAGGGGGGTCACTTGTGGAGGAGATCCTGCATTTGATGATCACTATCTCAATTTGCTAGAATATTAATATTAATATTAATATTAATTGTAATGGTTTATAATATTAATCCAATGGATCTATTATTCCTAAGGGTTTATAAAATTAATCAGTTTGGTTTAAATAATTAATATCTTGGGTTTATTATTAGAGTTTATAATACTAATATTAGGGTTTACAACCTTAGGGTTTATAATATTAATATTAGGTCTTATAATATTGGGCTTGGTGGTGTTAGGGTTTATAATATTAGATTTAATAGTAAAGTTTAATATCATGATGTTTCACATTGTTCATATTAATAATGTAACATTTTAATCCTAGGGCTTACTGTTTTTCCATTTAATTTATTTTCCCTTTGATTTATAATATTAATACTTTGGTTTTATATTTATTAATCTTAACTTTTAATATTTCTCCTTTAGGTTTATTTTTAGTTGGATTTATAATGTTAATTCCTAGGATTTATTTTCCTTTGGGTTTATTATTATTAATATTAGTGTTTAATATTTTTCCTTGTGTTTATTTTCCCTTGGGTTTATATTATTAAACTCTTTCATTTATTTCCCCATGGGTTTATAATATTAATCCCTTGGATTTGTGATATTGCAATTTTTTATTTTGGGTTTATAATATTGCATTTAGTATCATGATCTAAAATGTTGGATTTTTAATATTGGGTTTTCTAATATTACTCTTTATAATATTAATCACACCATTTATAATATTAATCATACGATTTAAAATATTTAGTGTAACGTTTATAATGTCAATCTTAATTTTATAATATTAGGGCTTATAATAATTTATTTAATATTCGAGTTTAATATTTTTATGTTGGAATTGTTTGGAATTGTTCATAAAACTATCATTATGTATAAAAAATATTGATAGTAATATTAATAGGTTAATAAATTTATATTAATAATTAAGATAATGGTGAGGGATATATAAGTATTATTAGTACTATTATAACATTATATTAATTTTAGAGAGTTAAGACTCTAAAAGGAAAAAAATTATTTGTTAGGGTTTGGCTCGCTCAGCCCTCGCCTTCTGCGCCGACAGTCTGCAATTCTGAATCTCTCATGCGCTAACCCCATAGAGATCTGCAAGGCCCGAGTGGCTGAGCCAATTTTAGGAACCTCACCGTGGTTTGAGGGGTCACAATCCTACCATGACACGATGAACCGAACTCCTTTCGTTCACGAACGATATGCCAAAGGGAAGAATGGTACCAACTCATCCACACAAACCCTTGTAATGGAGACACAGTGGCAAGCAAAGGAAGGACAAAGCTGTTGCCTCTCCAAGGCAACGACCAACCCCAAATTTATCATTCCAAACAATATCCTTGAAAAATCTCATTAGTATATGAAATATCATGCAATGATATAAAAATTCTTAGGGATTTGGCCCAAAGCAAAAGATATTTTGGTTTGGATCCAGAATAAGTGGACTCCAAGGGGAAATTTTGAGCTTCAAATTAGGTCTAAATGCTTCTTCACTGTCATCTTTGAAGATCTGGAAGACCGAAAGTGGATCTTTGAAAATGGACCATACTTTATGGGAAGCGTAGGCATCTTTCTACGATAATTGAAAGAATGCTACAACACATACAAATAATAATTTACTACATCTCATGTCTGGGTTCGACTCTATTCCCTTCCAGATTATTTCTGGGAGCCAAACACCCTTTAAGGAATCAGTAACTCCATAGGAACTTTTGTTAAAAAATTTGAGATCACAAAACGCTGGGGGCATGCGACTTATGCCTGGATATGTGTCCATATGAACATATCTCAGTAGCTCCCTAAATCTATAGATCTGATCTATCATGACTCCACCTAGACTGAACCTCTGGGTTATGAGCACATCCCTTTAAAATGTCACCCTTGTCATGAGTATGGACATCTCTTCAAAGATTGCCCATTATTTGTAGCAGAAGAAGCTCGAGCAGTTGCGCTTGCTAGCGATAGTGATGGTTTCCAACCCATCCAAGGGTGTCGATCCCAGCCCAATCGACCCCCACAGCCCATTCCCCCTAATTTCTTGGGCCTCCCCCTGCACGCCCATCCTCCTCCTCTTAGTTGATGCCCTCAGAGTGTAATAACCCTTTCATGGCATTGGCCCATGAATCCCTGGCCCTCATCCCATCCTAACCCCCCCTCCCAACCCCTTCCTTCATCATCCAAGGAAGTTCCCTAATATATGGACATATATATATGTTACTCTCCACCCTAGGAGATAATATAATACCAAGCAGAAGATCCAAAAACACACTAAATCAAACTGCCGAGTCCATGAGATCCTAAGACAAACGAGCAAGATCCTAGAAACCGAGGAGTGACATAACATTCTAGGAGCTGAGGAGAAAAATATGCTAGAAATATTCAAGAGCTCAAGCAATTCCGACATCAAATATATCCCAGGTAATCAACTGAACCACTTTGGCACTCTTTTCAACCAATGTTCAGCTCGATCTGGATGAGCATACATAGATCTCCAAAGCACGGGCACAAATGAAAACCTTATCAGTATAACACTCTTGGACCTTGAGGGATATGAGAAGAGTAAGAAGGGACACAAATCTACCAAAGAAATTATTCGGGATGCTAGTGAACTTTTTTTAAACTAAGGGCAGATGAGTCAAATGACGAATTTGTTTTCCAGATTTATCGCTCCCTTAAGGAAAAAATAAGAAAATACAGACCTGAGATTGTTGTTCTTTAAAAAAAAAAGGTGCCCAACGAAAAAGTTAAGGAAAATATCCAACGATGTTGGAGAAACAGCTAAGCTATGACGATCGAAGCCCCCAAATCCATAGGGGGCATAGAAATTCTATGGGATCTATGGACAATTATCCTAGAATACTGGATTGGAACCAAATTCACGGTGTCATCCTTGATCCATATGATAGGAGAACAATGATGGAGGATTCTAACCACAATTTATGGTCTGCCCATGCCTCGAGATAAACCCATGTTCCTGGCGCGTCTACAAAGGCTCAACCGATCATGGGTAAAGGAATACGGGGTCCTCGGAGTAGATTATAACATGATTTTCAAGATGGAGGAGAAGTGTGGGGGAGCCTGTTGCTTAGACCCATCTTCACATGCCTTCAATGACACTAGTGAAGCTCTACACTTAGTTGAAGCCATCCCCCGCCAAGGTCTACACACCTAGAACAATCGACGAGGGGGAGTGAACTAGATTGCATGAAGACTGGACTGGTACCTATTCTCTGAGCATATTATAATGATGGCCACCTGGCTTTCATCCAAGGTCCTATCATCCACTGGCTTGGATCACTGGCCCATTAGTGTGGATATGACCTCATCTACCCCCCCCCCCCCAAGAGGCGTCCGCTCTGATTCCGCTCTGATTCGAGAGCTTTTGGCTATGACACCCAGGATTCTTGGACTAATTAGCATCATGGTGGACATCCTTGGGCTCCCCACCTAGTAACAAAATGAAATATTTTCAAAAGAAACTACAAGGCCTAAAAGGACATATCAAATATTGGAACTGTGAAACTTTTGAAAATATATTCGAGGAAAAGATAAAGTTGGAAGCCATCCTCGAGGAAGTTGAGAAACGAATCATCCATGACGGCCGAATAGAATAGATGGTAGAAAAAGAATATCTCTTTACCAAGGACCTTGAAGAACGAAAGCAGTAGGAGGAAATCTTATGGTGACAGAAATCCATCATTCAGTGGTTGAGAGAGTGTGAAAAGAAAACAAAATTCTTCCACCAATCCATGATACAACACCAACAAAGTAACAAAATAACTCACTTTCATGTAGCTAATAGTTCCCGACTTGACCTCCATGCAGATATAGTGGCAGAACTGCAATCCTTTTTCTCCTCCCTTCTACATGATGAAGGCTACGACCGATCAGAGGCTATACACAAAGTTTCACAACACATCACTTCATTGATCTCTCAATACAAAAATGAATCCATATTAAGTCCCATCACCATCTTGGAAGTGAAAGAAGTGGTGAAAACATCGCCTCTCGTTAAGGCCCTTGGCCCCGATAGATTTACTACTGAATTGTTCAATGCTAGTTGGTCTCTCCTCAGCCAAGACATACGGGATCTGGTAAAGGAATCAAGGAAGCTGATACAAGTATGGTCAAGCTTGAACTCCACATTCATCACCATTATCCCCAAGTCTAAGAAGGTGTCACGACCAGGCCTATAGCCCTATGCAATGTGATCTACAAGATTCTATACACCATCATGGTCTGCGGGCTCAAACCACTGCTTCACCGCATCATCAGTCATGAGAAATTCGGGTTTTTCGAGGGACGAAAAATCCTTGATGGAATTGTCTCTGTGCATGAAACCATCCACTCCATTAAAACACATAAGCTTCATGGAATGCTGCTGAAACTGGACCTCCCAAAAGCATACGATCGACTCGGCTAGGATTACATATTGGAAATCCTGTGGGCCTTTAGATTTTCGGCCGATTGGATTCAATGGATTAAATCAATGATCTGCACTTTTTTCTTCTCCATTCTCATCAATGGTACGCCATCTGAAACCTTCAGGTCTTCGAGGGCTATATGTCAAGGTGACCCTCTCTTTCCTTTTCTTTTTACTATAATTGCGGAAGGGTTGGGTTGATAACTCAAGGTAGAAAAACAATCCAACCAACAAGCAGGGCTCCATTTACCTGGTTCCACTATCAACATGACCCACCAATAGTTTGTCAACAATAATATCCTATTTGGAGCAACCACTCTAAAAGAAGCCTCCCAGATTAAATCCATTTTGGAGGACTTTCAAGAAGCCTCAAGTATACTTCGTAACAAGCTCAATTTTGATATCTACTTTTTTCATACTCCTTGCCTAGTCAAAGTTTATCTGGCTAGAATGATGGGTTTCAATATTGGCACTCTCCCCTAAAAATACCTTGGAGTTCCCCTATTGTTAAATCCAATACACATTTCTCCCTGGAAAGAACATTGTGCCAAACTATCTCAGAATCTCTCCAACTGGACTTTTTTGGTCCTTAACCTTGCAGAAAGATAAACCCTCATCAAATATATCTTGCAAGAAATTCCTCTCTATCAACTGTCAGCCCCCAACTACATCTAATCAGACCTCACTTCCCTCTTTTGGAGATTCCTTTGGGGAGGTTCCTTGGAAGATAGGAAGTGGCCTCTTGTGGCTTGGCACAAGTTGTGTCTCCCCAAGCTGATGGGGTGTCTGAGCCTACGAGACCCTGCTACTCTTAATGCCACCCTAGGTGCCAAAATCTAGTGGAGATGGTTGAAAGGAAGGAAAGAAATTTTGAATACTATTTGGTCCCACAAGTATGGACAGGGTCGATCGCAGGGGGGAATCCTTCGCACTCCCCTTCCCAACCAAGGGTCTACCATCTAGAACCTTGCCAATAGCAACAATGATCTGATATGCAAGCACTTATTTTGGGAGGTTCATGATGGAACAATAGGTTGTTTCTGGGAGGACTCTTGGTAGTAATCCCCTTGCCTCTCTCAGGACCAATCCCTATCTGAGCTCATGCCCCTCTTTCACTCCTGTGGAGCTATGACAATAGTAGATTATTGGAAGAAACGACCATACAAACATGGTTGGCAACAATGGAAAACCAAAGGGGACTAGCCTCTAGACCTACCTCGTCAAGGGTATGACGTTCTTTCTTAGTATCTCGCCCAATAGAAAATACATGCCTCCTAAGGTCTAGATAAATTATGATTGGGCCTTTCAACCTCAGGGGACTTCTCAGTCAAGGAAGCTTACCTTCTTCATGCGAAGGCGCAAGTCATCGCCAACACTCAGATCTGGAAGCGAATATGGACAAGTCGTTTATGGCCAAAAGTTTCAAACTTTTTATGGTTAGCAGTGCATAAGTGCATCCTAACCTGGGATCGCCTCCTTAAAAGGGGTTTTATTGGGCTCTCCATGTGCTTCCTATGTAGACAGGAAGAGGAAACTCAACACCACCTCTTCATTGATTTCCCTTTAACCAAAATGGTATGGTCCCAAGCCTTTGATATCTTTGGCCCCATCGATGATTTTCCCGCCAACACCAGATCCTTGCTCGAAGATTGGCTGACCCAAAGATTATCCAACTCACTAGTCTCTAGAGCTTGGTGGCTTCTCCCTGGTTTCTTGCTCTGTAACACTTGGAAAGGAAGGAACCATTCTATCTTTTATAATGAATACCCTTCAACCCCTCTTATCTGATCCTTGACCCTCTCCAGCATTCGCGAATACATTCTCACAGAGCCCTACGAACCCACTGATGGGAAGTCGACCAGTCGGATTTAGGCATCCTCCATCTCCTGAATCTCTCTTCAAACCTAGTCTACCCTCGACTGATGTCGGGCTGCCCCTCACCCCCTCCTGCGCTTGCTTTCTTTTCCCTCCCCCCTTGGGGTTGTATTCGAATCAATTTCGATGGTGCCTCTAAGGGAAACCTAAGTCAGGAAAAATATGGAGGTATCCTCAGAGATGATAGAGGGTCACCTAAGGTAGTGTACGTTGGATCTATCAGTACCTTGACCAACAATCTAGCAGAACTCACAGGGTTGGAATTCAGTCTGACCTTGGCCCGGGACATTAGCTACAAACGCGTCCACATCGTCAGGGACTCCTGGCTGACTCTAGATATGACTCAGAAAATAATTAATGGCTCAGATAATTAGGAATTAGCAAAGAGTTTCTAGTTGGACGCTAAACTATCCTCAACCAAAAGGAGTACACCACCACTAGTCATGTGCTTTGTTCTAGGAACGAGGTCAAAGATTGGCTGGATAACAGGGGTACGAGTAAGCCAGATCATGAAATATATCACACATGGGATGCGATAATTTATAAAGTATATATGGATCCTAGAGAATCTCGAAATCTCCAAACTCTTATGGAAGAAGACCTTCAAGTCCCCGCTAAGGGTGTCCAATCAATGAGATAAGCGAGAAGCAGACAGTTATGGCCGGACCAGCCCCCATCCATGTGCCCGCTGACTCAATACCCTCTGATGCTCGAGTGGTAATGGTCCTTGGGGTAGGTGATCCTATGACAAAGAAGGTATCTGATAAGCGCGCAATGAATGTGAGTCAGTTAATTCAGCATTCGCGAGCGAAGGTGAAGGCTAGTGCTCTGGATTTCGTAGACGAGCAGAAGCTGGCTCTCAAGCCTTGGTTTGAGTTTCACCAACAGGAGATGAGGTGGGTGCAAGTGCAGGCAGGAAATTGTGGCTAGCATCTTAACACTGCGAGGGATCATGGAAATGGCAATAACACCCTACCACGGGAGACGAGTGAATATGGTGAGGGTGATTTCTCAGCGGAGGGAGCACCTCTTGAGGGGTGGTTCTGGTGCTCTGCCCAGGCGACCGAAGCCATCTAGTGGATTACGCAGGAAGTGTCAAACCCCGATGAGGCCCTAGGGTTGTTTTTACTTGAGATAACTGAGCACTTTAGCTCTCCTGTGATTATCATTTGTGGATGGTGGAAAATTCACACCTCATTTGAGGGCGGCATTGCGGCTGGTGGTGGTATAGTGACTCTCCTCCACGGTGCCTGGGAGGTGTTCAGTGACGAGAGGGGATTGGAGAGGACGATGCAGTGATTTTAGGGGTTTTTGGACCGAGATTTACTTGGCATTGTAGCCCAGAAAATGGCAGGGGGGTATCAGATAAGTGCATGCCTAGAGAGAGAGAGGTTGGGCTTACATGGAGGTCTTGGGTGCGGCATGGAAAATCGCCACGTATCTGGGGACTCGAGTTCACACTTGGATTCCACAGAGAGTCAAAACTTGGTGGCAGTCATGGTAATATCTCTTCCTTAGTCACCGAGACAAGTTGAGGCTCTGACCACCCTCGATGCAAATTCGTCCCAACTCCAGCAAATCCAGCTCAACCTGGACACTTTTCATAATCAAAGGTATGAAGACTGTAATGAGCTTGTAGCCTACATTAATGTTATTCAACACCTGCAAAATGAGACCCTTGAAGCTCTGGAGATTCTGCGTCGTCTTCTGAGGCATTGTCATGACCACCTTCAAGCTTTAGAGGCCCATGTGGAGCATTTTAGCTAACATATGCACAACCAGGGACACATCTTCGTGGCTCCTCTGACAGGTCGTCTGCACCCTCCTCCGTGACGATAATGTTGTTTTGGTTTTTTTGTAATTTTGTGCGGACAATAACCAAGAGCATCATATGCCTTGGTGAGCACCCAAGCCTTTCTAGGCACTTCATGCCTTCTCAGTTGCCTAAATGTAATACATATACATTGTTCCCTACTGTAAATTTTGATATGATAATATAAACTAGACTTTGATCGAATAAATAAATAAATAATAGTATATTAAAAATGGGAACTGCGGAGATTCCGAGTTTTGAAAACAAAAATTTGCACCACAGAAATCTACAATCCATCAATATTATATTAATTTTGTTATATATATATATATATATATATATATATAGTACAAATAATCAATCTCTCATAGAAACATTAACATTATACATCTAATAATTATTTATGTGATTGATAAATACCTATCTACCTATATCAACCACATTTACTAATGTGGTTGTATATGTGCTTCATATAAGCCTAGGCATATATCGACCACATTGATAAATTTGATTGTGCTAGTATTATTATTATTATAGAATAAATTATTATATAAGTTAAACATATGTATTTATAGAGATTTACCAATATCATAAATTAAGATAAGTCTTCTTAGCTTATAAATAAATTTAATTCAATATCACGACTTACTAATACTAGATACCTCAAAACCATAATTATACCTATATGATATATTTTTAAAACATTTAAAAAAAGCATATATACTTTTCACATCAATCTCTTTTTTTTCTAAGTGCTACTTAAAAATATTCTACAATATTTATATCCTTAATATTTACCTAATAATTATTAAAAAAATAATATCCTTAGTATTTACCTAATAGTTTTTAAAAACAAGTGAATAATTATTAAAAACCATATTCCAAACAGGTGAATAATTATTAAAAACCATATTCCAAAATAGAGAATTAATATTCCAAAATAAGCCTGATTTATATATTAATAAATATCTATTTTTTAATTACTAATTAACAAGTCACTCGATTTGATTAACCATATGGTTATTTGTGTGTACTTTTTAATGCACTTGTGGAGTGGTATATGCTTTATTTAAAATCCACACCAATCAAATAGGGCACTTTATATCAATATATATTAATTTCGTCCTCAAATATTTTAACATTCCACGGATTTTTAAAATAAGCGTGGGAGATCTCGATCGTTTGCGAGTTTAGCAACGATCTCATAAACCTTTTGCATTGGATAAATGGCATCACAGAATACATATTTTGAGGCATCGGAACAAACGAATGAGGCATTCTTGTTACACAGACCAGCCCCTATCATCCCCATTCCGCAGCATTCTCTTCCTGATATCTCAAACCCTGTCATCACACCAATACTACATTATGTAATATTAATATACAGTGGATATGATATGACATTGCCTACTATGTGTTTCATATGAAAAATGACGAAAAGCGAAGCTATGAGAGAACATACCAAATTTTCCAGGATTGTCTACGATATCAGAGAGCACTTCGTAGAGATCCCTATAAACAATCTTCAGACAAGGATGCATCACACTCACCAAAACTAATTTTATTTTTTCATTGAAAGGGCCACCTGGTTCTGTTCTTCTAATCATTTCCCTATTAATTTGTTTATGAATTAATTTAGATTCAAAATTAACACTAGAGGCAAGCAACCCATTGGAGGAAGTCTAACGAACAATATTTTGCGAGCACCCTCGTTTTATATCTCCTGTTAAAAAACCCATCAAAAATCATCATTTTAAACACTTCTCATTGAACATGTTGGAGAGATTCCATCCAACAATAATTTTCATGTACCCTTCCTCTATGCCTCCAGTCACATGATTGTAATATTCTTAAAGTAAATTAATTCAAGTCCATGATAAATTGATCATAATACTTAGTTCTCAGTTTACCATACATGAATTCATGAATAGCACAGGACTTACTCGTACTCTATCCAGAGAGCTTTATACATGAAAATTAGCACCTACCTCAATGAAATTGTTGACTTCTTTAAGTAGAAAATCTTGATACTGCTCAACGTTCATTTTTGCCTTTCGAATTTTCAGCATGGAGTAGGTGACTATAAAGTTGTTAGGTGACTATAGAGTCATTAGTTCCCATGATTACACATATGATCAGAGAATTTATTATAATGTGTGATGCATTTTTTTCTCCAACCACATCTGCCAATCTCCTCCGGTAATTCTTGAGTGTTGCACTTGCTTCCATAAAGGAAACACAGACTGTGAATCAGTCATGAATTGTATTGTTGAGGATCAAATACCGAGGCTGATGTTCAACTTATAGGAATTCATGTTAGGAAAAAAATCGTGAGGGTGATAATTAGAACATACGACGATCTCGGCCGTGAAATAATCATAACCAGATCCTATTGAAGCAAAGCTTACACCCATTATAATGTATTGGAAAGTTAGGGTAAGGTCTAAATATGCCGAAAATATCTCTTTCAATCCCAATGTTGCATCTATACATGTACCAGAAAAAATATATTTATTGTGAAAAATCACTATTGATATATAATACGTATGGGTATTCATGAACCTACCCATAAAATCTGTTATTAGTCTTCCATTGGAAAACCTTCCAGTGGGATTTTGGTCCATGAAATGCATGTCGTAAGGAGGAAAGTTGTTCTTTGTTATTGTTACGATATAGTCGTTCTTGCCTGCATCTATGTTGGAATTTCTGGTTATTCCGAAACAACTGAGAGGAAACAAAATTCCTCTTCTAACACAGAGATAGCAATAAACTACAAGTATGGATTTACAAAAAAAATTCTCCTGGCTGCTACTCACACAGCGCACTTCAATCTTACTATCTCACACACTATTACTTCTGCACTAGGCATACACAATTTCAACACACAGTCATTACCTTTCTTTTTTTCTTTTGACTCGTGTATTTTCTTACACAGTCGCACTCACAGTACTTAACAACCTATTATATATATATATATATATATATATATATATATATATATAAGTCACTTAACTTAAGTTAAAAACATAAACTGCCGCAACACATAAAAATAAAACATTTAAACATTATCCCAAGTTTTTAAACCTTATAACTTCATTTCGCGGATTTCAAAACAAAATACAAAATCGTTTTATATTCCATGCGACAGCTTTTATCGCATCGATAAGCTCGCCTACTGACTGGACCTCAAACGATGCCAAAGAGCACTATTGGTTGGAGGCTTGATGACATGGCGATGGTGGGTCCTCCTTATCGCATGGTTTTAGAGGTGAGGTGAGGTAGGCACCAATCTGTGTGATACGCCTCCTATTGGTTGATGGAATTGACGTGGAGTGGTGGTTCGGTATGGCTCATCATGTGGGTTATGAAGGTGATGACACAAGCCTCAGGGATTGCAATAAACATTGATTAGCTACAGGATATGTTACGTGGATTCAGGGGACCACAGGAAGTGACGTGGGGCATTCAAATTTGAATCAAATGGCGAGAGGTGTATTGGCGATTGGTGTAGGGTTTAAATTAGTAGCTGTAGAAATGAATGGAGCGGCGGTAACATGGTTTAAACCATAGATTTTCAATACATAAATGGCTATGGCCTTTGAACAAAATTTTGATTTGCAGGGTTTTACACTAGGGAGTGAATGCACAGTTGAGTGCTCAACAAAACTGAGAAGTGTTTCTCCTGATGTCCTGCACAATTCACATCAAAATTGAATTTTGTTTTCCTTCTGATCATTTTGTAGTTGGGGTTAATTTAAACACTCCCCCTTAAGCACAACTTCTATTCTCTTGCATACCCATACATTTCCTTAGATAATTAAAACTTTTCTACCCCAATGGATTTGTTAAGATATCAACAAACTGCTCTTCTGTTCTGCAATGTTTCAAAAAAAATCTCCATTGTTCACTAACTCTCTGATGTAGTGCTACTTTGCATCAATGTGTTTTGTCCTTTTATGAAACACTGAATTCTTGGATAAAGTTATAGCTAAGCTATTATCACAATAAACTATTGTGCCTTTTACATGTTCATGACACAAACTTCTTAACATTATCCTCATCTATATTGCTTGACATGTTGTTGCTGTAGCTACCACATACTCTGCCTCTGTTGTTGATAAAGCCACAATTGGTTGTTTCTTAGAATCCCATGAGATGTCTCCTAATCCCATATGAAAAACATATCTAGAGGTTGTTTTCCTGTCATCTATACTTCTAGCCCAATCACTGTCAGTATATCCAATTAATTCAAAATTATCTGAAGAGGTGTATGAAATACCATACCTCTTTGTTCCTTTCACATACCTCAGAATTCTTTTTTCTGCTTGCTAATATGCTTCTATTGGCCTTTCCATGAATCTGGAAATTAAGCTTACAACATGCATAATATCTAGCCTAGTTGCAATCAAGTACATGAGATTGCCAACTATGCTCTTATATAAACTTGGATCAAGATCCTTGTTGTTGTCTTCTTTGCTTAACTTCAATCCCATCATTGTAGGAGTGATTGCTGCCTTGCAATCCTGCATATTAAATCTTTCCAAAATTTATTTCACATATTTAGCTTGAGAAATAAAAAATTTATTTTCATTTTTCTCTACTTCTATTCCTAAGAAGTATCTCAACAATCCCATATTAGTTATTTCAAATTCATCATTCATGACTTTTTTAAAATTATCAATGAGGAAAGTATCATTACCTATGAATATAACATCATCAACATACAAAAAAACAATGAGAATCTTACCATCTTTCTCCTTGATGTATAGTGTGGGTTCTTCTTCACATTTCTCAAACCCATTTTCCAGTAGATAGGCATCTATTTTACTGTACCATGCTCTTGGTGCTTGTTTCAGCCCATACAGATCTTTCTTCAATTTGCATACCTTGTGCTCTTGGCCTTCTTTCTCATAGCCCAAAAATTGTTCAACATATACCTCTTCCATATATACTCCATTTAGGAATGTTGATTTCACATCCATTTGGAAAAATTTCCACTTGTGTTGTGTTGTTATGGACAACACTGCTCTTATCGTTTCCCTTATTGCAACTAGTGCAAAATATTCCTCATAATCTCCTCCTTGTTGCTACTTGTAGCCTTTGACAACAAGTCTGGCCTTGTGCCTTTCAATCTTACCTTCAGCATTGCTTTTGGTTTTGTAAACCCATTTAACTCCAATTACTTCGTTGCCTTTTGGGAGATCAACTAATTCCCATGTCTTGTTTTTCTCTATTGCATTTATCTCTTCATCCATAGCATCTATCAATTTCTTACATTTTACTACTTCTTCAAAATGAATAGGATATTCTACATGCAAATATAATGCAAATAAAGATTTCATACATTCTTCTTGTTCATAATTTTCATGTAGACTTCTGAATCTGGTTCCTCTTTTACTTGTTGAACTTGTGTTCGTATAAGCACTCAAATCTGCTCCTTGTTATGTGGTTGGAGAAGCACTTTCGTCACTTCTCAAGGGTGTTCTCATACCTGTTTGTGGTGTCCCTTGTTGTCCTTGTGTTGTTGGAGGTGGTACTGCTAGTGAGATATGTCTTTTAGCCATTTATTCCTCATCTTTATCAGGAGACAAACAAATTTATACATTCATTGTTTTCTTAATGCGTCCATCCCAAGCTTATTCCTCAATAAATTGTACATCACTTCTTATCATAAATTTCTTGGTGGATGGGTTAAACAATCTCTATGCTTTGGATTATTCGTTATATCCAAAAAATATGAAATTCTCCCCCTTACTGTCCAACTTCTTCCTTAGCTGATCTGGAATGTGTGCATCAGTCATACTCATGTGTGCATAAGGCAACCAAATACTCTCATGTGGGTGACAAACTGTTTTATGCCACTCCATGCTTCTTCAGGAACTCTGTTCATTACATTATTTGTTGGGTATCTATTCAAAACATATGTTGCACAATGTACAGCTTCAGCCCAATATTCATTTGAAAAATGTTTTTCCTTCAACATGCTTCTTACCATATCCATGATGGTTCTATTTTTCCTTTCAGCAAATCCATTTTTCTATGGTGTATACCTTGCTATAAATTGTTTATGAATCCCATTTTCTTTGCAAAAACATAGAAATTATTCAGAGATATATTCTCCTCCTCTATCAATCTTTAAGAATTTTATGTGTTGCCCACTTTTATTATCTACTAGAGCTTTAAAGTGGAAGAACTTCTCAAACACTTCACTCTTCAACTTCAAGAACTATACCCATGTTTTTCTTGTGTAATCATCAATGAAGTTCGGCATATAGTGGTTGCCTACTAATGATGGTGTTTGCATTGGTCCACACAATTAAAAATGGACTATTTCTAAGGGTGCCTTTGCCCTTATGCTCTTTCCTAATGGAAAGATTTATTTGTGTTGTTTTCCCAAGATGCAGCCTTCACAAAGGCTTTATGGTTTCTCAATCAATGGTAATCCCTTTACCATTCCTTTTCTATGCAATAAATTCAGACCTCCAAAGTTGAGATGTCCAAATGTCAAGTTCCATAACTAGTTTTCATCTTTTGCTTCTATTTGGAATGTCTCTTGTGTCACAATTTCCATTGCAACTCCTTTCTTCAAATATTCTCTCATCTTGAGAGGAAACATTCTTTTTCTTTTCGCCTTTACTTGTGAAATCCTATTCCTTCATGGTGGTATGTCCATGACGGTACATACAACATCTTCAAATAATACATTGTAGCCTTTCCGAATGAGTTGTCCAATGATCAAAAGGTTACACTTCATACCAGGTACATAGTATACATCTGATATGGATCTATTTTCTCATTTCTTTGTCAAAACACTTACTTTGTCTTTTCCCATGACAGGGACTTTACTATTTGTCCCCAATCTTACTTGAGACTTCACATTTTCATCTATCATGGAAAACATTGAAATGTTTCTAGTCATATGGTTTCTACATCTTGAATCTAGAAACCATATATCTTCATTCTTTTCTTTGGCCATATTACATGCTAAACATAAATTCTCTTGGCTTAGAGTTTCTTTTGTAAAGTTAGCACTGTGTCTACTACCCATGTCACTCTATTTCTTCCTAAATTCATTGGCATAGTGCGCATAATTCTTACAGTAATGAAATTGGACTTGGGATTTATCATACCTTAGTCCATGTGCTTGATTTTGTCCACCTTGTTAGGTTCTTCCTTAGCTTTGATTCTGACTCTGATTGCTACCCCTTCCACTAGTACTTGTAGGGTTATTTCTTCCTCTGTTTGGGCTTCTGCCTCTTCCTTTTCCTTTGTAATTTGTTTTGCCTTGACCTATTCCTCTTCCAAAGGACATTTGGGTCTTGAAGGCATGCTCCAAAGATGATTTTTTTGTTCTGCTCAATCTTTGTTCATGTGTCATCAATGATGCATGAAGCTCATCCACAGTAAACATTGAGAGATCCTTGGACTCTTTAATGGCTGTTACTATCACATCAAATATTGAGGGTAAGCTCCTTAATAATTTCTTCACTATTCTTCTTTCTTCTATTGTCTCTCCATGAGATATCATTTGGGTGACCAACTCAATCAACAATGTGAAGAATAATGAGTCTATTATATTCGACTCTTTCATGCAAATGACTTCAAAATATCTTATGATTAATTGAATCTTTGCTGTCTTTACCTTCTTCATTCCTTGATAAGTTTTATGGAGGGTATCCCATGCATCCTTGGACTTATTTACTGCTGTAATTCTTGGAAATATGCTTTTATGCACTGCCTGATAGAGATAGAGGAGGGATTTTTAGTCCTTATTTCTATTACTCCTCAACAAATCTTTCTCTAGCTGCGTCAAGGCATTAAATGCTTGTTCATCTGCTAGTTCTTCTAAACCATCTTCAACCAACTCCCATAAATCTTGAGATGCAAATAGGGCTCTCATTGTCATTGCCCAATATTCATAGGTCTTCCCATTTAACTGTGGGAGTTGAGTATTTCCCATACTTGTGCTTGTGTTAGCTCTTGTCATTGCTAGCTTTACTAAACTATGCTAAAACTTGACTGTGTTTCTTAACCAAACCTTCTCACTATTGAGAGATAAACTCTGTCTTTAAAATACTTCCTATTACAATTCTCTGGACTACAATATTAAAAAAAATACAAAACTCTGTTTTGGTAAATACTTAACATGTTGAACCTTCACTCTGCTGGATAAAACTTCAACATTCTTCTTCTTCATTTTCCTACAACTTCTTCAGCAACTACTGAGAGCCTTGACTAGCTCTGGTACCATGTTGGAATTTCTGGTTATTCTGAAACAACTAAGAGGAAACACAGTTCCTCTTCTAACATAGAGATAGCAATAAGAACAATGTGCAGGGATGGAGTAAAACTCTATTTCATTAAAACAAACACTATTACAAAATGAAATTCTTCTTCCGAACTACAATTCTAGATTTACAAAAAAAATCTTCTCGCTACTACTCACGTAGCGCACTTCAATCTTACTGTGTCACACAATGTTACTTCTACACTGGGCATACACAATTTTAACACACAATCATTACCTTTTTGTTTTTAATCTTGGCTCGTGTATTTTCTTACACAATCGCACTCACACTACTTAACAACCTATTTTATATATATATATATATAGTAAACATTGCATGTTTAGAATATATATTATAAGTCACTTAACTAAAGTTAAAAACATAAACTGTCACAGTGCATAAAAATAAAACATTTAAACCTTAACCCAAGTTTTTAAACCTTATAACTTCATTTCGTGGATTTCAAAACAAATAACAAAACCTTAGATATTCCATGCGATGGGCTTTATTGTATCGATAAGCCCGCCTACTGACTGGACCTCAAAACGATGTGAAAGAGCATTATTGGTTGGATGCTTGACAACGTGGTGATGGTGGGACCTCCTTATCGTATGTCTTTGGAGGTGAGGTGATGTAGGCACCAATCTGTGCAATACGCCTCCTATTGGTTGATGTAGTTGACGTGGAGCGGTGATGGGGTATGGCTCATTGCGCAGGTTATGAAGGTGATGATGTAAGCCTCAGGACTTGCAATAAACATTAATTTTTTGCAAGATATGTTATGTGGATTCATGGGGACCATAGGAAGTGACGTGGGGCATTCAAATTTGAACCAAATGGCGCGAGGTGTATTAGTGGTTGGTGTAGGGTTTAAAGTGGTAGATGCAAGAATGAATGGAGTGGAGATAACATGGTTTAAACCATAGATTTTCAATACAGAAATAGGCTAATACCATTGAAAAAAAAAATTATTTGCAGGGTTTTACACCTGGGAGTGAATGCATGATTGAGTGCTCAACAAAACTGAGAATTGTTGCTCCTGATGTCCTGCACAATTCACGTCAAAATTTAATTTCGTTGTCCTTCTGATCAGTTTGTAGTTGGGGTTAATTTCAAAACTCCACCTTAAACACAACTGTTATTGTCTTGCATACCCAGACATTTCCTTAGATATTTAAAACTTTTCTACCCCAATGTTTTTGTTAAGATATCAGGAAACTACTCTTCTGTTCTACAATGTTGCAAAACAATTTTTCCATTGTTCACTAACTCTGTGATGTAGTGATACTTTGCGTCAATTTATTTTGTCCTTTTATGAAACACCAAATTCTTGGATAAATATGTAGCTGAGCTATTATCACAATAAACTATTATGCCTTTTACCTGTTTATGACACAAACTTCTTAAAATTCTCCTCATCCATACCACTTGACATGCTATTGTTGTAGCTGCCACATACTCTTCCTCTGCTGTTGATAAAGCCACAATTGATTGTTTCTTAGAAACTTATGAGATGGCTCCCGATCCCATATGAAAAACATATCGAGAGGTGATTTTCTTGTCATCTATACTTCCAACCCAATCACTGTCAGTATATCCAATTAATTCAAAATTATCTGAAGAGGTGTATGAAATACCATACCTCTTCGTTCCTTTCACATACCTCATAATTATTGTTGCTTCTTGCAAATATGTTTCCTTTGGCCTTTCCATGAATCTGGAAATTAAACTTACATCATGCATAATATATGTCCTAGTTGTATTCAAGTAGATGAGGCTGCCAACTATGCTCTTATATAAACTTGGATCAAAATCCTTGCTACTGTCTTCTTTGCTTAACTTCAATCCCATCACTATAGGAGTAATTGATGCCTTGCAATTCGGCATATTTAATATTTCCAAAATTTCTTTCACATATTTATCTCGAGAAATAAAAATTTTATTTTCATTTTTCTCTACTTCTATTCCTATGAAGTATCTCAGCAATCCCATATCAGTCATTTCAAATTCATCCTTCATGATTGTTTTAAAATTCTCAATAAGGTAAGTATTATTACTTGTGAATATACAATAATCAACACACAAAACAACAATGAGCATCTTACCAGATTTCTCTTTGATGTATAGTGTGGGTTCTCCTTCACATTTCTCAAACCCATTTTCCAGTAGATACGCATCGATCCTACCATACCATGCTCTTGGTGCTTCGTTCAGCCCATACAGAGTTTTCTTCAATTTGCATACCTTGTGCTCTTCGCCCTCTTTCTCATAGCCCAATGGTTGTTCAACATATACCTCTTTCATCAATACTCCATTTAGGAATGTTGATTTCACATCCATTTGGTAAACTTTCCACTTGTGTTGTGCTGCGATGGACAACACTTCTCTTACTATTTCCATTCTTCCAACTGGTGCAAAAGTTTCCTCATAATCTCCTCTTTGTTTCTGCTTGTAGCCTTTGACAACAAGTATGGCCTTGTGCCTTTCAATCTTGCCTTCAACATTGCTTTTTGTTTTATAAACCCATTTAACTCCATTTACTTCTTTTCCTTTTGGGAGATCAACTAATTCCCATGTCTTGTTTTATCTATTGCATTAATCTCTTTATCCATAGCATCTATCAATTTCTCATATTTTAGTGCTTCTTCAAAATGAATAAGATCTTCTACATGACAATATAATGCAAATAAAGAGTTCATACCTTCTTATTTCTCATAAATTTCATTTAGACTTCTGAATTTGGTTCCTTTTTCACTTGCTAAACTTGTGCTTGTAGAAGCACTCAAATATGCTCCTTGTGATGTGCTTGGAGAAACATTGTCATCACTTCTCAAGGGTGTTCTCATACCTGTTTTTGGTGTCCCTTGCTATCCTTGTGTTGGTGGAGGTGGTGCTGCTAACGAGAGATGTCTTTCAACCATTTCTTCCTCATCTTCGTCATGAGACAAACAACTTTTTACATTCATTGTTTTCTCAATGCTTCCATCCCAAGATTCTTCCTCAATAAATTGTACATCTCTACTTTTCATAAATTTCTTTGTGGATGAGTTATACAATCAGTATGTTTTGGATTCTTCACTGTATCCAACAAATATGCACCTCTCCCCTTACTGTCCAACTTCTTCCTTAGCTAATATGGAATGTGTGCATAAGTCACACAACCAAATACTCTCATGTGGATGACAAACTATTTTATGCCACTCCATGCTTCTTCATGAACCCTGTTCATTACACTCTTTGTTGGGCATCTATTCAAAACATATGTTGCACAATGTACAGCTTCAACCCAATATTCATTTGGTAAATGTTTTTCCTTCAACATGCTTCTTACCATATCTATGATGGTTCTATTTTTCCTTTCAACAACTCCATTTTGTTGTGGTGTATACCTTGTTGTAAATTGCTTATGAATCCTATTTCCTTTCCAAAAATGCAAAAATTATTTGGAGATATATTCTCCTCTTCTATCAGTCCTTGAGACTTTTATGTGCTGCCCACTTTGATTCTCCATAAGAGCTTTAAAGTGGGAGAAATTCTCAAAAACTTCACTCTTCCACTTCAAGAACTACACCCATGTTTTTCTTGTGTAATCATCAATGAAGCTCAACATATATTGGTTTCCTGCTAATGATGGTATTTGCGTTGGTACATACAAATAAGAATGGACTATTTCTAAGGGTGTCTTTTCCCTTATGCTATTTCTTGATGGAAAGGTTTCTCTGTGTTGTTTTCCCAAGATGCAGCCTTCACAAATGTCGTTTGGTTTCTCAATCAATGGTAATCCCTTTACCATTCCTTTTCTATGTAGTAAATTCAAACCTGCAAAGTTAAGATGTCCAAATCTCAAGTGCCATAACCAGTTTTCATCTTTTGCTTCTCTTTGGAATGTCTCTTGTGTCACTACTGCCATTACAACTCCTTTCCTCTAATCTTCTCTCATCTTCAGAGGAAACATTCTGTTTCTTTTCATCTTTACTTGTGCAATCCTCTGCTTTCTTGGTGGTATGTCCATTATGGTACATACATCATACTCAAATAATACATTGTAGCATTTCTGAATGAGCTGTCTAATGCTCAAAAAGTTACACTTCATACCAGGTTCATAGTATAGATCTGATATAGATCTCTTTCCACCTTTCTTTGTCAAAACACTTACTCTACCTTTTCCCATGATAGAGATTTTACTATCTATCCCCAATGTTACTTGAAACATCACATTTTCATCTAACATGGAAAAAATTTAAATGTTTCTAGTCATATGGTTGCTACCTTCTGAATCTAGAAACCATATATCTTCATTCTTTTCTTCAACCTTATTACATGCTAAAAATAAATTCTCTTGGCTCAAAGTTTCTTTTTTAAAGTGAGCACTAGGTCTACTACCCATGTCACTTTGTTTCTTACTACATGTATTGGCATAGTGCCCATAATTTTTACAGTAATGACATTGGACTTGGGATTTATCATACCTTTTTCCATGTGCTTGATTTTGGCCACCATGTTGGCTACTGCCTTGGCTTTGATTTTGACTCTGATTGCTGCCCCTTCCACAAGTACTTACAGGATTGTTTCTTCCTCTATTTTGGCTTTTACCTCTTCCTATTCCTCTCTTGTTTGTTCTGCGTTGACCTCTTCCTCTTCCAAAGGACATTTGGGTCCTGAAGGCATACTCCAAAGATGAGTTTGTTGTTCTACTCAATATTTTTTTATATTTCATCAATGATGCATGAAGCTCATCCACAGTAAACATTGAGAGATCTATTGTCTCTTCAATGGTTGTTATTATCACATCAAATATTGAGGGTAAGCTCCTCAATACTTTCTCCACTATTCTTCTTTGTTCTATTGTCTCTCCATGAGATCTCATTTTAGTAACCAACCCAATCAACAATGTGAAGAATGATTCTATTGTATCATACTCTTTCATGCAAATGACTTCAAATATCTTCTCATTAATTGAAGCTTTGATGTCCTTACCTTCTCCATTCCTTGATAGACTATCTGGAGGGTATCCCATGCATCCTTGGACTTCTTTGCTGCTACAATTCTTGGAAATATGCTTTCATGCACTGCCTGATAGAAATAGAAGAGGGATTTTGAGTCCTTTTTTCTATTACTCTTCAGCAAATATTTCTCTACATGAGTCAAGGAATTAAATGCTTGTTCATCCGCTGGTTCTTCTAAACCATCTTCAACTAGCTCCCATAAATCTTGAGATGAAAATAGGGTTTCCAT
Source organism: Pinus albicaulis (assembly GCA_034641835.2). Taxonomy (NCBI): domain Eukaryota; kingdom Viridiplantae; phylum Streptophyta; class Pinopsida; order Pinales; family Pinaceae; genus Pinus; species Pinus albicaulis. Next base: position 1,524,325,674 of record CM076581.1, on the reverse strand, counting down.
TGTCATTCCTCAATAGTCATAGTTCTTCCCATTGAACTGTGGAAGTCGAATATCTCTCATACTCGTGCTTGTGATAGCTCCTACCATTGCTAGCTTTACTGAACTATGCTAAAACTTGACTGTGTTTATTAACCAAAACTTATCACTACTGAGAGATCAACTTTGTCTCTAAAAGACTTCCTATTACAGTTCTCTGGACTGCAATATTAAAACAAACAAAAAACTCTGTTTTGGTAAATACCCGACTTGCTGAACCTTTACTCTGTTGGAGAAAAATTCAAAAATCTTCTTCTTCCTTTTCCTACAACTTCTTCAGCAACTTCTGAGAGCCTCGACTAGATCTGATACCATGTTGGAATTTCTGGTTATTCCGAAACAAATGAGAGGAAAAAAAATTCCTCTTCTAACACAGAGATAGAAATAAGAACAATGTGTAGATATGGAGTAAAACTCTATTTCATTAAAACAAACACTGTTACAAAATGAAATTGTTCCTTTGAACTACAGTTCTGGATTTAAAAAAAAAACTCCTCGTTCCTTCTCATGCAGCGCACTTCAATCTTACTGTGTCATACATTATTACTTCTGCACTGGGTATATACAATTTTAACACACAGTCACAACCTTTTTGTTTTTTCTTTTGGCCTGTGTATTTTCTTAGACAGTCGCACTCACACTACTTAACCACCTATTATATATATATATATATATATATATATATATATATATATATATATTAAGTCACTTAACTTAAGTTAAAAACATAAACTGTCACAGTGGATAAAAATAAAACATTTAAACCTTAACCCAAGGTTTTAAACCTTATAACTTCATTTCGCGAATTTTAAAACAAAATACAAAACCTTTTTATATTCCATGTGATGGGCTTTATCGCATCGATAAGCCCACCTGCTGACTGGACCTCAAAACAATGTGAAAGAGTGCTATTGGTTGTAGGCTTGACGACGTGGCGATGGCGGGTCCTGCTTATCGCATGGTTTTGGAGCTGAGGTGACGTAGGCACCGAGCTGTGAGATACACCTCCTGTTGGTTGATGGAGTTGAGGTGGAGTGGTGGTGGGGTATGGCTCATTGTGCGGGTTATGAAGGTGATGACGTGAGCCTCAGGGCTTGCGATAAATGTTGATTAGATGTGGGATATGTTACGTGGATTTGTGGGGACCACAAGAAGTGATGTGGGGCATTCAAATTTGAATCAAATGGCATGAGGTGTATTGGCGGTTGGTGCAAGGTTTAAAGCGATAGATGCCGGAATGAATGGAGCAGCGGTAACATGGTTTAAACCACATATTTTTAATACAGAAATAGGGTACGGCCTTTGAACAAAATTTGGATTTGCAAGGTCTTACACCAGGGAGTGAATGCACGGTTGAGTGCTCAACAAAACTCAGAATTGCTGCTCATGTTGTCCTACACAATTCACATCAAAATTGAATTTTGTTGTCCTTCTGATCAGTTTGCAGTTGGGGTTAATTTCCACAATGGTAGAATCTCCACAAAGAGAGTCGGCAACAATGGTGGGCCTGTTATTTCATTTGACTTGCTGAAGGAAATACAACAAAGGAGAAGAAAGCAAGGGAAGAGCACGAATGACTTGAGAAGTGTCAAAATCACCAACGCCATTATTGAGGGTTAGTAGAGACAGGCAAGCAAACCACGAAGAGTGAAGTGCAAAAATGGAATGGATGTCAAATCCCAATTATCATCTTCAATTTATATGGAGCAGCGATCATTGATAACAAGAAATCTTTTTCCATCATGCACGAAAGCTGCAGACTGCCATACTAGATAATCGGACTTGTCATGCCCTATCAATTAGAATGGTCTAAAAAAGCGGGACCAATTCAATGTTAAGTGGATTTGACAGAGAACAGAAAAAAATTTGTGGGATCTGAAATAAAATAAACAGTCCAAAATAATAGAACCAACTTTTGACAGAGCATCCACAAATGTATGGACGTCAGCTTCCTTGAGATGGACATAGGTGTGTTCAGCGTGTGTGCAGGGTACGAACGAACACGTTGTTTCCATGACGACTTATGAATAATTTAAATAAAGGGTCGGAAAGTAGCCATAGTTTGAAATGAAGCCTTTTTATATGGAAGCAGATGGAATGTTGCAGCGCTTTGATCACGATTAAAATTTTACCAAATTATCATTAAATGAAGGGGGGCACTTTCTCGTTAAGATACGAGTTAAGGAATAGATGAAAGAACACAGTGGCTCCACTGAGACCTGTGGGGTAATTGAAAAAATGGTCTCTTTTTAGATAGTGGTAACTGGAAATATGAAATGGTCACGTTTGAAGTTTTGTCAAAAAAATATTAAATAAGGGCCACCTTTTCTGTTCGATTTAGATTATGTTTATCATCTTAATTTAGATTTTGTTTATTATGATACTTTTTGAGGTAGTTTTTTACAATAAGTATTTAGGTTAATAATAAAGTTATAAAATGTTCATTAGAGTGTACTATGAAGTTACTTTTTAATCTTAACATTATTTTTTTTAAACTATGCAAGTAAAAATTTAATTATGTGAAGTACTTATGTGACCTACTTAAAGTGTGCTCTCCAATAATTTGATTTTAACAATTTCCAAAAATAAAACTTAGAATCATCTCAAAACTCAATTAACTTAATAAACAAGATAATAAAATTACACAAATAATTAATTATATAAGTGAAATTTAACATTTAATAAATATTCATATTAATATAAAAAAATAGATTCTTTAAAATTTATCTCAAACCATCTCGTAATTTTCACTTTTCCTCTTTCAAATTAAATTAGACCCGCAGAGTCTATCTCACTTCATTTTATTTTCCTTGACCACACTTTTCTCCCCATTAAGTATTTGTATTTTCACCACATATGACCACAACATAATATCTTTCATTTATTATTTCAATTTCACTTTATTGTTATCCTCATCAGCTGGATTTCTCTATCCATTGTTGCTCAATTTTCCGTGACAACTTCACACACATGGACTTCCATTAGATTGATTGTTTGACTACACGCAAGCTAGGCTCACTCAATTGGTTGTCACTCCAATGTTTCAAGTCTTTCTGGATACACAACGAGGGTAACCTAAGCTCAATAGTAATCTATACAGTTTAATTGTAATAGTAACCTATACAGTTTAATTGTTATGGGTAGGCCTCGATCCAATATCTGTATATCAAATTTGTAGTTCAAAGTATGCATATGAAATGATGAATAGGTGGTTTCAATTTTAGTTTAATTTTTTTTTTTTAATTTTATGGTTATAATTTTTTTTTAATTGAATATGGATTTATATTTTCTTTTATTAAGACTAAAGGCTTATTTTACAACCTAGTATTAGGAGATGTGTAAACCCTTAGATCTATTAATGGAGTTGACACGTGCAATAAAAATAAATTTTCTTTAAATGGAAAAATATTGTAAGCTATAATACGAAAAATGAATATGTTGAAAAGTAATTAGAATTAAAAAATAAATGAGTAAGATATTTAAACCTTATACCTTTCAAAAATATTTCAAGAGGATATCTAAACAAACTATGTGGAAATCTATGTTAACTTAATTAGAAGTAAAAAAAATGTGAGTAAGGTGTTTAAAACTTATACTTTTCAAAAATATTTCAACAAGAGATTTAAATAAACTATTTGAAGATCTATGTTATCTAATTTATCTTGATGTCAACTTCATATATATATATATATATATATATATATATATATATATATATATATAAAAATAAAATATTTTAATATGTATTAATGTTGACATATACTTAAAAATATATAAATAATAAAAAAAATCATTTTAATTTGCAGTGATAAATTTTCTTGTTGTACAAGTTATGTAATATATTTTAATGTCAACTATGTATATATTATATATCATTTTTAAAAATTATATATTTATCACGAAAAAATATGGTTAAAACTATTTTTTTGGTTCTATATATTCTCCATTCAAAAATAAAATTTAAAGAATAAAAAATTATACATTGTATTTTTTTAGGTTAAGAAATTTGATCCCTCTCTAATCATGTTAGATTCATACCTAATATGGATCTATGCTAGTTTAGATTTCTCTTTAATTTATTTCTATGATTAAATTTTGTACTTTCTATTTTCTCATGAATATTTGAACATTAAAATACTCACATATGGGGGACACCCTTGATAATATTCATCACCAAAACATGTATTTGTTCCTCTTTTTGGTCAACTCACAATATTGGAGATGAGCCCCCTGAATGAGCCATTCAAACTATGAAAAATTCATAGTTCTATTCTTATAATGATGAGTGCTGACAATTTTCGTAATTCAAACTCTACTCTTCATAACATGTGATTTGGCTCTACCTAAAATTGATACCACAAACTTTATGTGGAGCAATAACTAGCATACCCCGGGCTAGGAAGGTAAGACCGAACCAGATGTGGAACTCACATGTTTATATATATAAGTACATCATCCCAAGCACATGGAATGGCTTTCTTATAAAAGAGACAAGTTAAGCACATGGAATGACTCTCTCACAAAAGAGACAAAGTTTATGAGAGGAAACCATGTATTGAGAGGATTTGAAAATTGATAGGGAATAACAACACACCCACTTTATCAATCAATGAAAGCCCCATTAACAACAAAACACAACATCTATAAAATTTGCAAAAATTTAATGAATATTTCAAATATTTAAATGAGGAATTTTTGTGGCATATAGTCATTAGTAACCATTCATAGCAATTGTTTTACAACAATAGAATATATAACATCACTATTATCATTTGAACTTTTTAATATATAAATAGGTGTATGGAAATAACTTATAAGTGCTAAAGATTCTCACACAACTCAAAAAAAGAATAAATACTAAATGACCCAGCACTTTGACTAGCATGATATGTTGTTATTCTTATACATGATCGGATCTTTAATCAATGTCGGTTTTTCTCAACTATAACCAATAACTATTTTTTATGTTTTTTAACCGCTTTCAGAAATTTTCAATACAAATTTAAATTATGAAAGATTTACATGAGGCTTGGGAATTAATGTTAGTCTTCTGGAAACTAGTTTTCAAGATAAATGTTGACCATTTCTCGAATTTCATTTTTTAAAATGTGGATGTTAGTATATCCCTTTTATTTTGATCATATGTTTTCTTGGCAATTAAGATGTAAACATAGTGAGACATGTACCTTTAAAATTGGATTCAATTCTTTCTTTTGGCACCTTAGCTCAATTTCATTGTCTTTAATACACGACTTTTATTTATTTTTTGGGCCTTTTAGATTTTCTTATAGGTTTCATTAAGTGCTTTTTAATCCTATAGTATTCCACCTTTACTTTAATAAATATTCCATCCTTACTTCAATAAATATTTCATATAATTTTTAATGGATAACATTTTAGCATGAGATAGTGTTCTAGACACTCTAAATTAACACTTTATTCATCTATGAAAACTAAAATTATCATATCTTATCACGATAAAGCTCTACTTCACATGGTAAAATGCTTTCATCCTACACACATTTCTCACATTCTTAAAATTGAATTTCAAATCCAATAGCTTTCTGCTAATGTCACTAGACCATTCTCCGTATACGATCTCTTCAATGTTGAAAGTTTTCTTCATCCTTTGACACTTGAATGGAACTCTAAAACCTACTTTCTCCTCATGCAACCAACATATTATGTTCCTTTTTCTGCCAATCTCACTTATTTACTTTCGATTGAACTCAATATTATAAGCTTTTCCATTTTGTTGTAGTCGGGTTTGAACACTAGGTTTTTCCCTTTTAAAATTTCAATCGATCTTCAAGTTTAGTTTAAAACAGTTGCGTATGTAGAACTTTTTATGAAGTTTGTACATAATCAACTCAAAATAGTCCAATTATTTTTGAAATATTAATATAAGAATACTTTAATCGCCAACATTGGATGATAGCCTGCAATTAAAATAATTTTAAATTGTCGGCCCGATGAGATCGAACAACAAAAAATATTTTAATTTAACGGTTTAGACTCTCACCAAACTCAGAAGAGCAAGAAAGCTAACAATTGTGACATAGCCCCATATAATATAACGATTGACATCGATTTGATCCAACAGTTGTCAATCGTATCGGGACACAACATGTGTCACATTTAACAACAATATCATCATCCGATATGATCAAACAATCTTAAATCGCTAGATGCAACGACTGAAATTAATGTCGGCTGGCAACATGCCAGGAATTTAATGGGCAAAATATGACGTAATATGATCGGACGATCTACCAACAATCATAACAACATTTTAAAATCCAACGAACGAACCCGACCCATTGAATGGTAGGAAGTGTTTTCATCCAACCACTCACGTTTAAATAAAGGTATTTCATATTAGTTACATACTTACTGTAATAAATAACAATTGATATGTGTGTTGTAGAAGTAATGCACGGTACTTGGTGGTTTTATTAAAGCAAATTTTAATAGCTTACTCTTATTTCGAGCTTCCTAACCAATCTTTACAATAGAGAAGTCGTCGTTCACCCTCGCATAAGCATGAAATAAGTGAAAGAATTCTCCCACTGACCTCTTTGGGAACGAGTAAGTCATCAAGTTTCCTTGTTGCTTCCTTGTTGCATATTATAGCAGTATATTGAAGTTGCAGAGTTGAAAATGGGTAGAAAAAAACAAAGTGAAGTCTTTATTAATACTTTGGCCCAAATTAATGATACCCAAGTACATAATGTTGATATATTCACTCTTAGAACCAAGTTAAAACATAATGTTGAACCTAGCAGCTTAGATACTTATCTATTAAATATTGGTTTGCATAGCTTAGTTTTACCGCCAGTAAATTTCAACCCTGATATAAATTTGATTCTAGCCAGTCATTGTGACTCATCCACCCACATTATTGTCAATCCTATGGATGGAAGTACTTTCTTAGAAATATTTGAATAAATTATGCTAAAATGTCGAAATTACCTACATCAAGGAAGAACATTAGTGACAAATAACTAAGTGAGGATTTCATAGCGTGGGCTGAAGAAGAAAAAATAACCTTTCTACAAATCCTGGTTGAAAACCCCGGTCAAATATCAAAATTTGAATATCCACTCCCTACTAGGTTACTTAAACCATTATTTTAGGTCATGATCTCATGATTGGCTATCATATTTGGGTGCCTTGGTGATTCTACAATGGACGAAGTCACTTTCATATGTTTGAGAGAAATGATGACAAACCCCAAGGAAATAAGGATTAATTTCCTAAGATATTTCGCTTGAAATATACATTTACAACTAACTACTTTTCGAACCTTAGACTTATTAAGATATTTTACGCACCTCATGGATTTGGTCTTGTTCTTCTATCTTGAGTATTTTATCCGAACGAGATTAATGAAATAAATACAATATATACATGGAAATGCAAAGGAAATTGATAGGTGGTATAGAGTATTATATCAAGGGAAAACATCAAGAAGTTATATGAGATATGCAAATTGTTTCTCTTTTTATCCTCAAACAAAATTGCTAAAAAAAATTCCTCAAAGAATGCCAAAATATTTAAAAAAAAATCTAAACGTGATATAGGAAAACCCTATTGGTGATTGGTATATGTTTGAGGATTACACTATTATCAAACTATATGGTTTTGAGGCACAACCTTATTTTATTTCTAAATTCAATTTTTTTGCCTTAGAATTAGCTAGGGAAAGACTGCATGTTGAAGAAGTTCATTTCCTTTCCAAGAATAAAAAATCGACCAACGTAATCCCAATTGAAATCCTATCTTTAATGATTAAAAACAGAGTTGCACTGGAAATTATTGAAAAGGATTTGATGACATATGGTCTAGAAAAATATCCTTCTTGGAAGTATGATCTATATTATATAATATATGAATTGAGGATAAAAGTAGACCTATCATCTCTATATTTCTTGGAAGTATGATCTATATCATATAATATATGAATTGAGGATAAAATTAGGATTATCATCTTCTAATATTGAGATTGAAAAATTGACTAAAACTATTGTGTGGTCTAAAAAATGAAAAGCAAGCAATTGTTTATCTAGGTGGCGAAAAAAAAATTAATCAGAGGCATCATAAATGGAGTTTCATTCGATTGAAAATAACTCATCTCATATAGTAGCGAAACCCATCTCAACCATTCAATAGATACCAAATATTGAAAAAGTGAAATTCTCTACTAACACCACCTATTAGCAACCTTCATTAAGAAGAAAGGGGATCACAAAGGATACTAATGAACAAGATCACATGGTTAAGGGAAAAAAATAATAAGATGAAGATCCTAATATCCAAAATGTTAGAGAATAATTATGTAAAAAAGTGTACAAGGTATGTTAAAGGAAATGCAACCCAAAGATCATGTAGGTCTAGATGTGGTCATTTGCACTAGTGCTAACACAAAAGGGTCAACAAAGACTAAAGGAAAGGAAATGATGATGGTTCCATAAGGAACAAAGGTTGCCTAAGAAGTTATAGAGGAAGCAATGGCTTTTAGCACAGGTTCCATATTCATATCCACTATTAATTTTATTCAAAAAAAAAACATTCAATTTAATCATTCTTCACCTAATACTCACGTTACATATTCATATCCACTATTAATTTTAGTCAAAAAAATCATTCAATTTAATCATTCTTCATCCAATACTCAAAGCTATAACAAAGCTTATGAGTTTTAGAATTTCTTCTATTACACGTGAGCTTAACTAGGGGAGAAACAGCTAGTACCACGTTGGCTCATATTGGGGGATATATATTTAGGAAGATATGACACAATATATTGAGAATCTAATAGGGCGTAAAGGGTTTTAATATTGACAGGTATAAAAAATGGAGCTTAAAGTTAATGAAAAAATATAAAGGGTTAAAAAATGCTAATGAAAAAATGGAAACCTACAATATCTAGTGAAACTAGGGGTTTTTTAAATTGGGAAGGTGTATTGAGTAAGTATTGGTAAGGGGTTAAATAATGTTGTTTTTATAGGTATTTCCCAATCTGTAGTCAAATTAAGGGTATGTTTTAGTATGACACGGAAACACGTGCTATGTTAGAGGTTCATTTAGTGAAGCCCCCATGTTCTATTAACCTTGTTTTGAGCCATGTGTCATATATGGATATGGTGGAATGGCACAAAAAAACAATAGAAGAGGTGGTTAGGAGATTAATAGATTCTAGTGCCAGTAATAAGAAATTACAAACTATTTTTATCAATGTTGAGGCTCAATTAAGTAATTCCAAAGTCGTTGTGAAAAAAAGTAAATCAAATAAAATCAGAGATTTGGAGATAAAATAATTAGTATGTTTGGTTTTCCAAAATATGAAACAACCACCAAAACGTTGTTTGAAGAAAAGGACAAAGATATCAAATACCTAAAGGAAACCTTAAAATTTCTTGAATATGAAGTGTCAAACTTGGTTGAAACCTTCCAGTGTAAAGAAATCAAGGAAAGAGATTACAAAAGTTCTGAATAATACTAACTATGAAGGAAGACAATTTGAAAGATCTAAAATAACAAGTGGTTGAACAAGCTAGAGAGTTTGATGAGAAAGCGAAAAATTATCTTAGTCAAATTGATGAATATAAAACCACTATTGATAATGAACTTCAACAGTACACAACGTGAAATGTTTATCCATACAAACTAAAATTCTTTGAGATTAAAATAAATGAACTTTAGGAACAAATAGAAAGTAGAAAACAAGAGAGGAAATAACTTGAGCAAAATATGGATGATGAGAGCAAACATAAATATGAATTCATTGAAGGAGTTCAGTCAGTGTTGAAATAAAAGAAGAATAGCTGCACGACAACATGTCCCTACCATGAGCTGGGGCTTCAAGAAGTTAATAAACATAGTTTTTTTAGATGATATTCCCAATGGTTACATTTTTCTACAATTGCATTTTTTTTTGCGGCGGGCTCCACATGAAAATCCAATCAAAATATAGAAGTGAAATAAACCTAGTGAAGTACATTTATTCTATATCGGTGAAGCACATTTTGAAATACAAAATATAGATTAATTGATATTAGTGAAGCACATTTTTAAATACAAAATATATATTAACAGGTGGGAGCATGTAGCTAGCATGCAGGGCACATATTGCCTCTCCAAAAAATAGTCACTTATCAACCACTGAGGAATCAACTCTGTCTGTAAGCACGAAACATATCGAGAGAGCCAGTTCAAGTTTCTGGTTTTGCTACTTCACCATCAGAGCAAGTTGAAAACTAGGAATGATGGGCTTTTTGGGTTACTGGTTAATCAGGTGCAGGGAGATGTCAATGATTACAAAAGGAGAGGCATTATAGAATATCAGGCTGACAAAGGAGAGGCATTGCAGACTACCATAATTGGAAATAGCAGAGCTCCAGTGGCAGCTGGTGTTTGGACGCAGCCAAAGCTTAAGAGTGCTTATGTCACATAGGATGACATAGTTAAAGATGATTTTAAGATCGTTGAATCTAAACTCGGGACTAATAAAGGCATATTTGATGCCATTATTCTTTTCAAGGAAAGAATCGTATGAAAATTTCTAGTTTTGTTTGGAGCGTGATAGTTTAGTGGTTTGATCTTGTTTTTCACGCAGATGCATATAACCAAGAATATCTAAACCTGCTAGGTGAAGTGAAATATTTTTTTCCCAAAATATGGACTTATGATTGTTCCTCTGGGTTGAAGAGGCTATCTTGCAACCTGAAGATTTCCTTGACCCATTAATTTTGTTAACATACCATCTGTGCTCTTAATTGGGAGTGGATGCATTTGATATTTGTGTTTTTCATTGGGAAAGTATAGATTTGGAGCTTCTCTACTTGCAACAACAATGGTAGAAGGCAGAGGTGAATTTCTATTGAAGTAAAAGCGAACTTGCAGATATTGAATAGCATTGGAATTTTGACCAAATTTATAATTCTTCCTTTCAGGCCTTTTTAATGTGATTTGTGATAGGTTCAAACAAAAAGTTTAAAAAATATCTATTCAAAACTTTCGATAAACTAATTTAATGTCTTAATGTAAAAAGAACATTTCGATTTCTATAGTCCATGCCGTAGACGGCAGGGACTAATAAAGGATATTTATAGTCCTTTCATAAGCATATGAAAAGCACAACATTGGGAAGAGATATTCTTATTGAGGCCAAAAATAAAGTATGGGAAATGATTAATGAAAGAATCCACAGGATAAGGCCTTATGTCAACATCATTCTCTAATGTGCGGCAATTATTATGTATAATGATAATATTGATATGAAGAACATAAATCTTACAGTGGATGGGAGGCTGAAGGAAGTAAATCATATAATTGATTGCCTAAATTCATCAGATGAAGAAACCATTAAAATATTCCATGTTCCCAGCGCATATAAGTCTATTTTGTTAGCTTCATCAGTTAAAGAGAAGAAGAGAGCTATGGAAGAAATGAATGTTGAAAACTTCAAATCTAGAGGGGTTATCGTTGAATTGAAAGAAGAATGGGGTTACATTCAGAGATTTGTACTTCCATCTTTCTGGGGAAATTATGTTTGGCTTGTAGCAGATGAATAGTTTGAGGATGCCCTTAAGAAAACTCAAGAAGATCATGGATACATTCTTGCTAATAGTGAAGAAATTGTTTTTTGATATTTGGCGGTATATTCTCTCTTTAGATATTTTTAAGTGCTAGCATTTTTGGAAAAAAGGATTTAGCAGTTACCTCATACTCCTTATAACCTCATGTATAAAATTAGTGTGACTTATTCAAATTTCAAAGGACATCAATGGTTGCTTCCAGTTGATTGGGATAAATTTATGAAGTTAAAGGGGAATTTTCCTCAAAATACAATCCTTGCCCCAACCACATAGGATACTGAAGCAGTCCCACCATTATAGTTTGTGATAGACGAAATTGCAGGATCAGAGGAAAAGAAGAAAATTTCAGAGTCTTCCCAAGACTAGAAAATAACAGCACTCACTGTGCAGCGGGATCATCAGCTAATATCAAACCAAAGGGGAAAACTAGAGTTTCCAAATAGTTTTAAAAAAATAAAAGTATTTTTCGCAAATAGTTTTTATTTCTAGGATTATGAAATGTAATTTTTTGTCATTAAAAAGACAATTATCTAGATAGTTACTTAAAAACTTGTATATCAAGACCTAAATTTCATTTCGAGGAGGTTGAATTTTAAGGAAGAAAACTTATGTTTAAGTGGGTCTACAGCACATATTGTGTTGGTCTGATCACTATGACTATGTGACTCATCTATATGCAATTTTGATTTACATTGCTTCTTCTATTGTTTATGATTTGTTAATTTATATATTGGGACATAAGAATAATTTAACAATTGAAACTATCACTAATAAGTTGTTTCAAGTATTGCTTGATTTATTTTCCTTCAGGATATAAATTATCCGAAGTATTTTCCTTCAGGATATACATTATCTGAAGGTTTTAAGTCGTGATATTCAACGAATTTTTTATATGATGAAACATATAAATACATGGTGTTGAATGATTTATTTGCACTTAATTATGATAAATATAGCTTTATACCAATGATGTATGTGTTATTTTACTTTTATGTTACTTTTTTTTTCGTCTCTTTCCATTCTAATATGTTATTTTCTCGTTATTTCATTTGAAACACTCTTAATATTTGTTTCATATTTGAGTTTACATTTATTTGAAACACTCTTAATATTTGTTGCATATTTGATTTTACATTCAAGTCATTAATTGTATGAACATTTGCATGCACAATTGTTTCAAGTGAAAATAATGAACCACTTAAACAGTCAGGCTAAAAAAAATGTAGGGAGTTTTGCAACATATAAAAAAAATAATAACCATCCATGATCACAACAATATAATGCCCAGACCTTCAAGATACTTTAATATAAAACACTAACCATACCATTAAATTTTCAATAGAATCAATCATACCAGACATCCTTGCAACCATCATTCAAATAATAATCAAATGTTATAATTAACATGCAATCCTATCCACATCAACTACATCACTCAGAGTTAAAGCTCCACTTTAGCTCCAAAGATTTAAGTTGTAGAAATATGGTGATAGAATTTTAGCTGCTCAAGAAATTTAATCTATATATCAAGAGACACAATTCTACTCTAATGCTATGTAGAAATTAATTCACAATTCAGAACAACATTTGCAAACATGCATCAATCACATACACAAGTACACAAATTTATCTAGGGGAAACCAATTGGTGAAAACCCGTTAAGCATGCTTGCATTAATCAGATGAATAGAGAATGTATTAAAATTTCTTGCTCGCTCTGATCTCAACCTACAAGTGAATAAATGTTCTCTCTGCTTTATGAAAATATTTGACCCAGACTTAGTCAATTTTTGCCTCCATCTGAGCTCTTACATCCTTGTGCAAATCCTGAGGAAATTGGCCCCTATTCTTTAGGAATTTCCTCCAAATTGATTGCATAATTCCCAATTATTGATCACTAATTGCATGTGTTAGCTCCCTGTAATCAGCAAGATTGGCAAAAGTCTGACCGCAGGGAGAAACATCGTTTCAACCACTTTGGGATTCTAGGATCTAGCCCTCCTAAATCCGGAGAGGGATCTCTCCAATAAGTGCAAAGATGGATTTGTATTTGAAGTTTTGGGTAATGATATTAGACTAGTTATGAAGGCCAAGGGTTTGTTTTGTTTTTTGGATGGTTGAGCATAATTACTGTTTGAGGTGGAAAGTTATAAATGAAAAGAGTTTCAAAGGTGAGAAGTTGCAAGCAATCAGAGTAAGCTTTGGCTAGGAAGAAAGATAATTGTAGGTTTTAGTCCATTGGGCTATGGAGTCATAATATGTTTTAATTGAAACAACAAGAGGCAAGAGTGGTCCACGGGGAAATTCATCTATGTCTAAGGATCTCTTTAAAGTTTTATTTATGGAATGAAATGATACAACAAGAAGGGGAATTGAACAGATGCAGAACAAAGAGCAGCCCAAGATCTGGTAAGTACTTTTAAACTAGCCAGTTTTTGACATACGCTTAAGAAAAACATGAAATTAAACTAGGATCTGGTAAGTACGTTTAAACTAGCCAGCCTTTGATACACTTTCAATAGAAAACATTTTAAAACAAAGGGAAACTTGAAAGCAATTGTTGGAGTAGAGACTAGCGGGCTGGGCTCACCACAAATCCTCTCCTAGCTCTTCTTTACTTGGTTACTTTCAAGACAAACACAAAGGTAACACAGAATGGCCTAAGATCTGGTAAGTACTTCTAAACTATCTAGCTTTTAACACATTCCAAGGGAAACATTCAGACAGTATTTGGGGATAAAACTAGGACCAAGGCACACCATATATTCCTTAGTTCATCTCTACTTAACATGAAATGAAAATAACATCCATGAACAATATTCTGCTAAGACAATAAGAGGAGGGAATGCCAACATTCCTATGATTAAACTGAATTAAATCATTCCTAAATAACACATATTGGAAGAAAACATGAAGATAAAGATTTTCAATCAAAGAAGGGTATTGATATACAGTATGTCCTAACTCCATGCATGATGTTCTCTATAAGAGAAGATGAACAAAGTGAAAACGGAAACAAAATAACAAGTTACAATGAGAAAAACATCACCGTCAACATTGACCAGGATCCCATAAATCAACTTGTATTGATGCTCCAAACTAGTTACAACTTTAATTCCAATGCTTTAGTTTAACAATCTTCTACTCATCTCAGACTAACTTATCTATCACAAGCAGAGTTCCAAGGGCCAGTGAACACTATTTACAAGTAGAATTCTCAAGCTCAATTACATTTCAATGCTCAGTAGCCACATCAACCAACCCCTCCCTCATCTTCTGCAGTGGTATTTATAGAAGGATGAGGAGGTGATATCTGATAAAATATCTCCAAAGATAATTAATACAAAGTTAATGGCTTCTCGGCCTTTACGGGGCTCAATGAAGAAGCTTACATAGGTGTCTTCTGTATTAAATGATTTACATAAAGAATTAAGCTCAGTGGGAGCTCTTTTTTACCTTTTAGGCTCTATGCGAGGTCAAAGTAACTCTACTAATATGTTTTACATTAAGTTCCTTTGTAGAATTTTACTCTCTGGCTACGTTGTGAGGTAGATGTCTGGTCTTGATCAATAAATTCGGCCTCTGATTGAATGCTTGCGTACGTGTGTCTTTGTGGTAGTTGGGAGAAACAATTTGCCTCAGATGTGGCGCCTGGAGGCTTTCTGTCTAATGAACCTTATGATTTTTATTTTAGCTGTGTTTTAATCGAGGATTTAGGCTTTTGATAAACCATCTTAGACGTAATCCCCAAAAATATGTCTTCAATCTTTTGTTCTAGTGCATTCCTGTCTTCGGCACTGATACTCTTTGATTTGTGCCTAATTCACTATGTTTTGTAGTGTGCAGGGCTGTGTAGGGTTCGTATGGCATCAATGCCTCATCAATCATTAATTAAACGTGGATTTGAAACCTGCAAGTGATTCCCTTTAATAAATCAAAGGCAAGAGGATCGTCACCCTCTGCCTTTGAATTTTCTTCAAACATAACGGAAAAAACCACTGGAACCCTGCAAAATACGAACAATGTTATAAAATCCTGCATGTATAGTTTTACTGCTTCAGAAGGCACGTGGAGAGAGCATGGCCGTTGGATGGCATCATCCAACGGTTGAGATTGATCAAAGGGAGTCAAAGGGAAGGCGGAAGAAGAGTTTGAATCGGAGCCGTCGATCGCACAGAGATCGACGGTCAGGAGTGAAGGTGAATAAATAACGTGAAGGGGTGACATTATTCGAAAAAAATAAAAAGTGAAGACAAAGGTTTAAAACCTTTGTTTTGGAGAAAAAGGATTAAAAAATGAGTGGAGAGGTCGGGACGAACGTGGGCCGTCGGATGAGATCGAACCACGTGATCAACGGTGGAGAAACAGGCGCCAATAAACCTTAGAAACGTGCCCGAACATCAAACCTTTAATAAAACCTTGCTGAATAAAGCTCCCATATCCATATTGGGTGACTGTGTGAAAAACACATGGATATTCGCCCCAATTAAATTCTGCTGCGTGGATGTTGATGTGGCACCGGGGACCAGGGCAATGGAGTGTGGGCCATCGATTTGCAAATCAGATCGATAGCGGAGATGCTTTAATGACCGTGCGATACTTGTGATTATTGGACAGGCTTCTTCAGAGTGCGATCACCATCCGATGAGCGGCCTCAAATCGGATGGCGCGCATCAATATCACGTTGACTCCACATCTGACCTTTAATGCGCGATGAGGGCGGTTTTTTCAACAGTTCTCAAAGCCATGCGTCGGGCGGTGAATGGCATCGCTGCCAAATGAAAGAAACCACCTCCCTCTCGAAAGCGGTGTGATGAATTCCACTTGGTTTTGCAACAGTGAGTGGCTGGCGGGGGCCATCGGGGTGAGAGATTTCATGTCGTCGATCTGCGGATCAGATCGATGGTGGAGAGTGACTAGAAATTTTCAACGGCGGAAACTTTAGGAAATAATAAAAACCGAAATTTTTTTTATGAACTAAGGTTTATATTTCAGGGCGGAAATATTTAATCGAAGTGGATAGGCACCCGATTGCGGGGCCATGGGTTATATGGAAAACCATATGATCGGGGGTTTATGGAGGAAGGGCTAATCGACATCGAAGGACTTGGTGACGCAAAAGACTTGTGCACTGTTTTCCTCCGACGCGATAAGCACCCAAAGGGCTTAGCGCCTAGTTCCAGCACCAAGGCGTATGGAGGGGAAGGGTTAAAGACTTAGCCCAAGGGAGCTTAAGTCTAAAATATATAAAATATGTGATTTTTATGCAATTTTCAATGCTTTTCAAAGGAATTTGAGGGTTTCGATAAAGAAAAGAAGGAGTCTTATACTTTATCAAAGGGGTTTTGATGAAGGGGAAAAGGGAAAATCATGAAAATGAGGGATTTTAATGGGAATAAAGGATAAAAATGAGGTTATTTTTGGAAGAGGGGGAAGGGGGGAAAAAGTGTTTGCAACAGTATTTTGTTATGAAGTCAACAGAATTCCAGAGAGTGAAAAGGGCATAGCAGTGAAAATTTGGACAGAGGCATGATGCCTTCTAGATTCTTCAAGAGCCAACACTTTTAAGCAATAAAATTTGTTCCTTGAAGGCTCCAAAAAGTTTTAGCCACCTTTTGCTATAACAAATTTTATAGGTGGCTAACAGTGGCTCCACTTGGGGATGGTGCCTTCTTGAAGGCATCAAGAACTTCAGACTTGCATTCTCTGGGAGGCTAACCTATGCCACATCCATTGTGTTCTCTGGGAGGCTGACCTGTGCCTCATCCATTAGGCTGCCCTTCCTTTGCTTTAATGATCTTCTTTTGTTCTAAAATCAGGTTAGAAGCCATAAAAAATAATGGATCTTTCATCAAAAAGCTTTCTACCTACCCAATCCTAAGATCTAACATTTTTTCTTCTTTAGAGTGCACTTGGATTGGCAAACTCTTTTCACAACTTTTTATTCTTTTGAAAGCGGGAAATCTAAACTATTTCTACTCCTTATTTCTTCATGGACTCAGATTAAACAGTTGAGCTCATATGATTCTCTACCTAATCTACTAATATGTTAAGATTAAACAGTCTAACAAATTTTTATTTCTCTAATTTCTACAACAGAAATTTAAAAGCATACAAGTCAGGATTGAACATTCTAGCTTGATGCTGGTCTATGGCATAAGAACAAGTTTCACATAGACATTATTTTGCACAAAATTTAAAACAAAATGGAAGGTTTGAGATCAGAAATTTCAAAGCATTTCCTTCCTCTTTTCTACAGCTCTTCTTTGACTCTTACTTGAGCTGTCTTTCCTTTACTAACTGGTTCAAATTTTGAGCTGTTTAGAACCATATTTTTACATCTTTTGACTCAGAATTTGAAACAGATTTGAGTCATTTCTTGTTGGAAACTTAGGTTCATATTTTTAGCATGTTTGAGCCTTTAATTTCTATCCTAATCTACCTACTGATAAGCCAATATTAAACAGTTTGGAAAATCGAATTCACTACCCTATCAACAGTAAATTTAAAAGCTAATTAGTCAATATTAGGCTGTTTGACTAACTAGAAGTGTGTTTTGTAGGAGTGGCATTTAAGCTTGCACACTTTCAGAATTTATTTCTCTTTTTTGGTATGGGTCTGTACCTTTCTTGTTTTTTACAATTTGCCCTCTTTTCTCTTTCTATTGTTTTTGTATTTTTGATTTTATAAAAAGAAGAAAATAACATATAACTAAATGCTCAAAGGTTGAGCTTTATTGACATTCCTATATAACCTATTCTAACTTGGAATATTTACATCTTCATATGATACAAAAGTGCCAATGCAACCAGCTGAGTAATGTCAAGAAGAAGAAGAAACTTTGGCTGCTTGTTAGGGGTATCCATAGTATACTTTGAAGATTAATCTTCAAAATAAAAAATATCACAGAAGGTGACAGTTTTTCATGTCTCTAGATCTCGCAAAGGATCACTTTTTGATAATTTGAGCCAATTGGGATTTCCACACACTCTTCCAAAGGATCAACAAAGAAAAGATGAAGGTTCTCTTCTTTTTGGTCCTCCATGTCTGGTAGATTTTCTGCTTCCAAGACTTCAGCTTTGAGGAGCATATCTTCAGAAAGTTGCTTGGACGCTTCATCATTTTTAACAGAAAAGGAAGAAGATTCTTCTTGACAAGATGGTATATCCACAGTAGGACAGTCTTCTAGTTGTTTCTCTCCCTCTTCTTCATCATCATCTGAACTGGAGGACTCATCATATTTGGCAGTGTTGTTCTCTTGTAGCCCTGGTAAGCTCTGGTTTAGTGGAATGTACTCTATGAGGAGGTTATTATGTTCTTGAGCATGAGTATGTTCAATTGCTTCCTCTTTTTCAAGAGAAGGCTCCTTGTTTTCAACCTGCTAAAAAATTTCTTTGTTTCTTTCCTCCTCATCCTTCGAGCCGAAAGTCTGCTAAGTCCCAATCACATGGAAATTATTACTGATGATCTGAAATGAAGTAGAGTAAAGATCGAATGAATCTTCACTCACTTCTAGGCTTTGAAAACTTTCATCATTAGTATCATAAATAGTCTGCACTGGCTCATTACTTCTTTGAAGGAACTTATCTTCGTCGCATAAATCTGCTAATGATGATCCTGCAAAATTAACTTCTGTTTGGGAAGCATCATCACTAGATAGAACAAATTTAGGAGAATCACGAATATAAGTAATACTACCAATCAAACATAATGTGTTATCAGCAAGTCCTTCTTCATTCTGATCTACAAAAGAACTTTCTAAATCTGTACAACAAAGTTTTCTATGTGAATGGGCAAGAATGTTTGTTTTGCAGAAAGTTTCAAAGAGCGACTGTTTATAAATAGTCTGATCTATCTCTTTTTCTATTAAAGGGGAAGATGTTTCTATGTTCCTTTGAACAAGAGTACAACAGTTCTCTGTCTCTTGTGAAGAATGATTTCGAGGTTGGATGTCTTCTTGAGCCTCAACTATAAGGGATGATGAATCAATATTTGAGTTTTCAGGGATATCTTGAGGAATGTTATTTATTTCTTGGATCATCTCTTCCTCAACTGATTCATCTATGTTCTTAAAATTTGTCAATAGGATATTAAACTCATGAATGGCTGTTAAAATATCTTCAAGATGCATCTCTTCCAAAGCTTCATCATTATCTATAATGTGTTGGGTGATGTTTTGTGATGGATCATAATATATTGCACCCCATGATAATGATGTAGTGTTTCTTTATAGTTCTCATAAAACGTATTCTCAAGGTCCTTTAAAGAAAACAAACTACCATATTTCAACCATTCATACCAATCCCTAGCTTTTCCTTCTAATGTTAACATGAACATTTTCATTAGGCGGTCTTCATGTTATTCAACTTTCAACCTCCATACATGTATGTGAAATTTGATAAGATGTAATAATGGGTTATCAAACTTTTCACCTTGAAAAACAGGCAGGTTGTCATCCCAATTTACCTGGGGCATCTTATGTGGGAATCCAGGGATATTATCTCTACTCATTGGGGCATATCTTCGTTGTATCCTTGGAATCATGTTTGTAAATCAAGAAAAAGGTCATTGTGTCTAGTCAATCAGTTGAGGGTATTCTACCAGTGGAGTCATTTGGTCTTCTGGGAGTCTCAGGGTGTGGAGTCGCCAGGTGGAAAAATTTTAGCTCGTAAGGAGGTAAAATGTTTTATGGTTCCACCACCATATGTTTCTTGTAGAGCTGCAAGATTTTCAGGAGCTGAAGTATCTCTCAAGGGTGATCTGAAAACAGTTGAAAATTTGATTTTAGGAGACTTCCTAAGGATACTTTCCAGGTTTTCAACTATCTCAGGTGGGTCAGGATCAGGATGGGCTCTAGTGTGACTCTTTCTAGGAGCCACTATGCTGTGTTTTTCAGACCCAACTTAAACAAAAATAGTTTAACCAGATATGACAATCTTTAAAAGGTTAACTAGTCCGTTTTACAATTTTAAATCCTACAGTCTTCTAACTGAGTTTGAATGATATTATGATGAAAAAGGTTCTACCCAGTGGAGTCTTAAGGTCTGTTAAGGATTTTGGAGTCACCAAGTCGAAGCTTTTAGCTCTTTTGGAGGTAAAAGGTTTTATGGTCCACCACCATGTTTATTAGATACCAATCTGAAATATTTTTAGGTTTTCTGAGTTATTTTTTAGTTGTGTGTTTTCTATGAATATCCTAACTCTATTTCAAAACTTAGCTACGGTTATGAGACAAAGACAGTCTACTCTTATGGCTAAGCCAACAGATATTTCAAGGTTAGATAAAGACTTATGAGAACCCTAGGGTTTGCCTAGTTTGTCACTAATTCAAACAAGTTTCACCATGATTACCATTTCTTGGTAGTTCTTGAAAAGGCTGCTTTTTACTCATGAGGTTTTATGAAATTTTAAGGGGAACCAGAGATTACAATTAGGTTCTCCCCAATGGAGTTGCCAGAAATGTTAGCTCCTTGTAATCAGCAAGATTGGAAAAAGTCCGACCGCATGGAGAAACATCGTTTCAACCACTTTGGGATTCTAGGATCTAGCCCTCCTGAATCCAGAGAGGGATCTCTCCAATAAGTGCAAAGATGGATTTCTCTTTGAAGTTTTGGGTAATGATATTAGGCTAGTTACGAAGACCAAGGGTTTGTTTTTTTTTTGGATGGTTGAGCATAGTTACTGTTTGAGGTGGAAATTTCTAAATGCAAAGTGTTTAAAAGGTGAGAAGTTGCAAGCAATCAGAGTAAGCTTTGGCCAGGAAGAAAGATAATTGCAGGTTTTAGTCCATTGGGATATGGAGTCATAATAGGGTTTAATTGAAACAGCAAGAGGCAAGAGTGGTCCATGGGGCAAGTCATCTATGTCTAAGGATCTCTTTAAAGTTTGATTTATGGAATGAAATGATATAACAAGAAGGGGAATTAAATAGATGCAGAACAAAGAGCAGCCTAAGATCTGGTAAGTACTTTTAAACTAGCCAACTTTTGACATAAACTTAAGAAAAACATGAAAGTAAACTAGGATCTGGTAAGTACTTTTAAACTAGCCAGCCTTTGATACACTTTCAATAAAAAAAAACATTTTAAAATAAAGGGAAACTTGAAAGCAAATGTTGGAGTAGAGACTAGCGGGTCGGGCTCACCACAAATCCTCTCCTAGCTCTGCTTTACTTGGTTACTTTCAAGACAAACACAAAGATAACACAAAATGGCCTAAGATCTGGTAAGTACTTCTAAACTAGCCAACTTTTAACACATTCCAAGGGAAACATTCAGACAGTCTTTGGGGATAAAACTAGGACCAGGGCACGCCATATCTTCCTTAGTTCATCTCTACTTAACATGAAATGAAAATAACATCCAAGAAAAATATTCTGCTAAGACAATAAGACGAGGGAACGCTAGCATTCCTATGCTTAAACTGAATTAAATCATTCCTAAATAACACAGATTGGAAGAAAACATGAAGATAAAGATTTTCAGTCAGAGAAGGGTATTGATATACAGTAGGTCCTAACTCCATGCATGTTTTTATTTATAAGAGAATATGAAAACAATGAAAATGGAAACAAAATAACAAGTTACAATGAGAAAAACATCACCATCAACATAGACCAGGATCCCATAAATTAGCTTATATTGATGCTGCAAACCAGTTGCAGTTTTAAGTCCAATGCTTTAGTTTAACAATCATCTACTCATCTCAGAATAACTTATCTATCACAAGCAGAGCTCCAAGGGCCAGTGAACACTATTTACAAGTAGAATTCTCAAGCTCAATTACATTTCAATGCTCAGTAGCCACATCAACCAACCCCTCCCTCATCTTCTGCAGTGGTATTTATAGAAGGATGAGGAGGTGAGATCTGATAAAAGATCTCCAAAGATAATTAATATAGAGTTAATGGCTTCTAGTCCTTTGGGGGGCTCAATGAAGAAGCTTACATAGGTGTCTTCTGTATTAAATGATTTACATAAATACTTAAGCTCGGTGGGAGCTCTTTTTGACCTTTGAGGCTCTGTGCGAGGTTAAAGTAACTCTGCTGATATGTTTTACATTAAGTTCCTTTGCGGAATTTTACTCTCTGGCTACGTTGTGAGGTAGATATCTGGTCTTGATCAATAAATTCGGCCTCTGATTGAATGCTTCGAGGCACAGGTGTCTTTGTGGTAGCTGGGAGGAATCAATTTTCCTTAGATGTGGCAGTGGAGGCTTTCTGTCTGATGAACCTTTATGATTTTTCTTTTAGCTATGTTTTAATTTGGGATTTAGGCTTTTGATAAACCATATTAGACATAATCCCCAAAAATATGTCTTCAATATTCTGTTCTGGTGCATTCCTATCTTCGGCACTGATACTCTTTGATTTCTGCTTAATTCACTGTGCTTGCGGGTGTGCAGGGTTGCGCAGGGGTCGTATGGCATCAATGCCTCATGAATCATTGACGAAACATGGATTTGAAAACTGCAACTGATTCCCTTTGATAAATCGAAGGCAAGAGGATCGCCAGCCTCTGCCTTTGAATTTTCTTCAGACATAATGGAAAAAACCACTGGAACCCTGCAAAATACGAAAAATGTTATAAAATCTTGCATGTATAGTTTTACTGCTTTAGAAGGCACGTGGAGAGAGCATGGCTGTTGGATGGTGTCATCCAATGGTTGAGATTGATCAGAGGGAGTCAAAGAGAATACAGAAGAATATTTTGAATCGGAGCCGTCGACCACGTAGAGATCGACGGTTAGGAGCGGAGGTGAATAAATAACGTGAAGGGGTCACATTATTCGGAAAAAATAAAAAGTGGAGACAAAGGTTTAAAACCTTTGTTTTGGAGAAAAAATATTAAAAAATGAGTGGAGAGGTCGAGACGAACGTGGGCCGTCGGATGAGATCGGGTCACGTGATATGCGATGGAGAAACAGGTGCCAATAAAGCTTAGTAGCGTGCCCAGACATCAAACCTTTAATAAAACCTTGCTGAATAAAACTCCTGGGTCTGTATTGGGTGACTGTGTGAAAAACACATGGAGATCCGCCCCAATTAAACTCTGCTGCATGGATGTTGATGTGGCACCGGGGACCAGGGCAATGGAATGTGGGCCATCGATTTGAAAATCACATCGACGACAGAGATGCTTTAATGATCGCGTGGTACGTGTGATTATTGCACGGGCTTCTTCAGAGCGCTATCACCATCCGATGAGTGGCCTCAAATTGGACAGCGCACATCAATATCACGCTAACTCCACATCCGACCTTTAATGCGTGATGAGGGCAGTTTTGCAACAATGATCAAAGCCACGCGTCGGGCGGTGAATGGCATCGCTGCCAAATGAAAGAAATCGCCTCCCTCTCGAAAGCGGTGCGATGAATTCCGCTTTTTTTTTCAACAGTGAGTGGCTAGTGGGGGCCACCGGGGCGAGAGATTGCTCGTCGTCGATCTGCGGATCAGATCGGCGGTGGAGAGTGAATAGAACTTTGCAACGGCGAAAACTTTAGGAATTAATAAAAACCGACAATTTTTTTATGAACAAAGGTTTATACTTCAGGGCGGAAATATTTATTTGAAGTGGATAGGTGCCTGACTGCGGGGCTGTGGGTTATATGGAAAACCATATGATCGGGGGTTTATGGAGGAAGGGCTAATCAGCATCGGAGGACTTGGTGAGGCAAAAGACCTGTGCACTTTTTTCCTCCAATGCGATAAGTGCCCAAAGGGCTTAGTGCCTGGTTTCAACACGAGAGCGTATGGAGGGGAAGGGTTAAAGACTTAGCTCGAGGGAGCTTAAGTCTAAAATATATAAAAGATGTGATTTTTATGCAATTTTCAATGTTTTTCAAAGGAATTTGAGGGTTTCGATAAAGCAAAGAAGGAGTCTTATACTTTATCAAAGGGGTTTTGATGAAGGGGAAAAGGGAAAAACATGAAAATAAGGGATTTTAATGGGAATAAAGGATAAAAATGAGGTTAGTTTTGGAAGAGGGGGAAGGGGGGAAAAAGTGTTTGCAGCAGTATTTTGTCATGAATTTAGCAGAATTCCAGAGAGTGAAAAGGGCATAGCAGTGAAAATTTGGACAGAGGCATGAGGCCTTCTAAAGTCTTCAAGAGCCAAAAAATTTTAGCAATAAAATTTGTTCCTTGAAGGCTCCAAAAAGTTTTAGCCACCTTTTGCTATAACAAATTTTATAAGTGGCTAACAACATGTAACACCTTTACACTCAAAAATAGTATATAACAGATGCTACGCTGCCTTGGAATATCCACCACATTTGACCAATTCTAACTCCTTTCATGCATTAGCTATTTTTGGTTGATTGATAAGATAACTAGATGATCTTTTAGTTAGAATGTTTTCCCATCGTACAATTGAATTCCAACTAGTTCTATTAATTTTTAGAACTAGTTTAACTAAGTACAACTAGAAATAACTAAATTGGATTGGCACAAATTAGCAATCAACACATGCTAAGTGAACACTAAGCCCAATAAATCAAAATTACATAGTTTACTAAGTGATAAGAGCCATGTCACCTCAATTAATTACCTCCAACTTGTCTATTGATGTGGAAATTTTGAATTTACTCAATTTGACCAAGGCTAAGTCAAATTGAGCCTTTCTTGCTACACTTCTCAACACACCCTCTTAGCAAGAAATGGATTTTCAACTACCCCTATATTGCACCTGTGGAATTTGAACTTCCCTCTTGATAGAATCCAACATGGATCTAACTCTGATCTATTGTGCTAATCAAATTTTCACTAATATATGTGAGTAACAATGATCTAGTTGTACGAGGAAATTTTTTCAGACCCAACAAGGAAAATTTCACCTGATGTACTCTTTCAGTTGGATGGACACCCTACCCAATATACACCTTTGAAGCCACACAACTTCACTCTCTTTTTTTGTCTATATCATAATCCATACTGGGTAGTGCCTCTGAGGTACTGTAAAACATTCTTAGCTTCCTTCCAATATAGTATGGTTGGCCTAACCATAGCTTGACTTGGCTAGTTGACTACATAGCACATATGGTTGTGTGTTCACAAGATACATCAGTGAACCCACTAGATGCTGATAAATGGTAGCATCAACCTCTTCGCTAAAGTGGTATTTTCCTTCCTCCAGTTGGTCGCTAGAGGTGTCTCCATGGGCATACAAATTTCCATGTGAAATATTTGCAGTATATTGGTGGCATACTTTCCTTGAGAAAATGAAAAATCCCCATCACCTTTCCTTAATTCTAACCCAAGTAAGTAGTGCATGAGACCCATGTATTTCATCTCAAATTCCCTTTCAAGTTCCTCCTTGCCAGAGTTGATCAATTTTGATCACCTGTCAATATTAAATCATCAACATATAAAACAATTATAATCAATTTACCTTCTACCAAAATATTATAGAGGTTCACATCTGTTGCACTTTTAGTGAAGCCCAAGCTAGTGAGATAACTATCAATCCGAGTGTACCAAGCTCGTGGTGCATGTTTGAGACCGTATAATGATCTCCTAGGTATGCACATATGAGACTCCTGATAAAATGTCTCAAAACCTTCTGGTTTCTCTATGTACACTTCCTCCTCAATAACACCATTGAGTAATTTTGTTTTCACATCCATCTGGTGGATCTTCCACCCCATCTGAGAAACCAGTGCAAGAATTAATCTAATGGATGAATACCTTGCTATGGGAGAAAAGGTTTCCTCATAGTCAATTCCCTCAACTTGAGAGAATACTTTGACCAGAAATCTAGCCTTATAATTTCTTATGATTCTATCTAGTATATCCTTAACCTTGATGATCCATCTCGAACTCATAACTGATTTATCTGCTTCTCTTGGGACCACTTCCCAAACACTATTCTTCATGATAGATTCATATTCTTCCACTATTTCATCAACCCAAACTTGTTGCTCACTTTCTTCCTCAAAATAGGATGCCTCTATCTCTACAAGATCATTCATTAGGGCCATGTTTCCAGTGTACCTCTCAGGTGACCTCCTTTCCCTCCACAAATTTGAAGGAGCTCCCATATTCTCCCTCGCATCCTACACCAATCTACTAGCTTCCCTTTTTCTTTTTATACCTTATCTAGATGGTTTTGCTTAAGTGGATGTATCCACTATGCCTCCTCTATGCTCCTTCATTTGTGGCTGCTCCAAAACTTCCTTACGCTCCTCCTTTATAGGTAAAAGATCCTCTTCTGGTGGGATTTGCCACCCCCTCTCAAGAGAGCATCTCATTGATTTTTCCTCATCAAAATTTACATCCCTTTGCACAAATTTCATTATAAGGGAAGGTAAGTACACCCAATAATTGTGTGGAGTTTTACTGTAACCAACAAAAACACCCGACTCTCCTGTCATCTCATATTTCTTTTTCCAATATTTGGAGACATGCAGTAAACAAAGGCTCCAAAAATTATGAAATGAGACACATTTGACTTTCTTCCAAGAAATCCTCCTCTTGTGTAATCATACCAATAATCCTATGAGGACTTTGATTCTGCAAGTAGATTGTTATGTTACATAGATCTGCCCACAAATGTAGTGGCAAGCCTTCTTCATTTATCATAGCTCTCGCAACTCCCATAATTCTATGGTTCTTTCTCTCATCTGCCCCATTATACTATTGTTTGTGGGGAGCTGTTAGTTCTCTTCAAATTCCTTCTTTGGGACAAAATTCGTTGAAGTCATTTGAAACCTACTAAACTCCATTTTTTCTCATGAGAGACTTGACCCTATTGTTAGTATCTTTCTCTTCTAGTGCCTTGAATTCTAAAATTTTTGAGAATGTCTCATCTTTATTTCACATCAATAATATTCAACACTTTCTTGATAAATATCCAATAAAAATAACATACTACTTATGTTTAGAAATGGAGCTTGTTGAGAATTGTCCACAAACATTAGAGTGGAATTTCTCCAACATTGTGTTTTCTTTGCTTTCTAGATCATGGAATGTGTATTTTAAATACTTCCCCATGTTATAACCCTTCTAGACATCCTGTTGCTCAAGTGATCCTTTAGGGGGCCAATGGTTATTTTATGCATAATTTTAATGGTGCCATGGTGTAAATGGCCCAATATCTTTTGTGATAGCTCAATCACATCGTGATTGTACACTTTCTTTGCCTTATTGTAATGAAATACAATATTCCACATCAATTTTATGCATGTTCTTCATATGAATAGCGATTTGCTTCACCTACCTAGTAGCTATGTGTCTCAAAAAAGATTTCCCTTTAATGAAGGTCACATTATAGCGATGGTTATAAAACTGCTAGAGATATGAGGTTCTTATTTGTGCTTGGTACAAACATGATATATTTGAGGTAAAGAGGGGACCCTGGCTCGCTCTTAAAGGTTATTATACCAATCTTGGTAGCACCATACCTTCTATCATCCCCAAGCTCAATATGCATATGGAGATCTTTCTCCTCCAGGTCGCTGGAAAAATATCTAAACCCTGTCATGTGGAATGAGGCACCTAAATCCAAGTACCACACACTCCCTATCACAGTGTTGGTCATGCATGCGATTAGGGTGAAGTATAACTCGAAATGTGAAGCAATGTTTCACCTACTTCTTGTCGAGAGTTATTATTGCTACACCTTTTGTGTGGGCACTTTGTAGCATAGTGCATGAATTCATGGAAATTCAAGAATTTTATTGTTATAGCATCATTTATCGCCATTATATACTTGATGACTTATGCATTGGCCTCTGGCAACCCTTCCATTCAGACTTGGTCATATTTCTCAAAAAACGAGATTTTAAAACCCATACAGAACTCTGCCTAGAGTTTTCCACGTATATACATGGGTCCATACATAGAGAACCCACGCATGCTATTTAAAACATTAAAAAAAAAAAAATTTCCCTATTTTTGAGGCGGGGTTTACAGTCATTTCTGTAAATTAACTACCCCATCTCATGGCCTAACTATTCCCCAACTGAAAAATAAAAATAAAAATTGAGGAGGTATAGATACCCCTCAAGGGAATGGCCTAAGGGAGGAAGAGAGAGAATTATAGATATTATACCTCGTTATAGCCCTGTCCAAATCTGATATTTCCCCTGTGCCTCCTGCACTTCCAAGATTTTTAGGAAACCCTTATTTCCTTGATATTTTCACCTTCATCCTATGTGACATTGATTGTGAACTATTCTTGGAAGAAGTTTTGCGAGGCTAGGGCTAGACAGATGCAGAGGACGGTTTGCTCGAGGCCGTGGAAGATTTTAAGCGATCTCTCCACTATTTATTTACTGTAAATGTTATCAATAAAAGAAGTGCCATCTTGTTCCTAATGTTCATGTGTCATATATATCTTATACATTCTTAATGATCTTCAATAGTTCATTTATTGTCATTTTTATGAGATTATGCATGCTTTTTTCTAACATCTAGAACATATATATATTCTACAACTGGGTTTTTGTGCTTGTTATTTTATAGTTTGCAAGTTCTGGAGCACAAAGAGTTGCAGGGGGTTTGAACCCCACGAGATATACTACAACCGAAGGATAAACGGGTAATATCTGCAATCCTTATTCTCTAGTTTAAAGCATAGAAGTTGGTTAATTGAGTTCTTCTTGTGATGACATGCCCCTGATATGTGAAGGTTTATCAACCCAAGACCTTAGGGTAACATTACCCATAATAGAACTGGCGAATCCACTGGGGATTACATCCGTGTAATTCCTAGTTTGGGTTGTTTTATCTGTCTTGTAGGTTCCCTGACAGGTTTATCACTTTTTACAGTCTAGTAAGTCTTTTTCCAATTAGATAGAAGACCTAGTCTCTTGATCAGGCTTGAATTTTTCTTTTTTCCTTATTTCTGTTTACATATGCTACTTAGTCTTTGCAAAATCACGTATACCCCTTGTATCTTCCAAAATAACCCATGTATACGTGAGTTTCTTTGGTTACATTCGCGTATACACACTCGTTGCATACAACAGAACTGTGTATGGCTGGGAAAATTTGAAAATTTGAGTTTTTGAACCTCTGTCACTTTTGTTGTCTGTGGTGTCTTTAGGGTGTATGGACTGTGTTTAGTGTGGTTGCATATCCATTTCTCTTTTGTTCTTGTGAAAAACTAGCCATTTGGTAAACTGCCTATTTTGTGTGATGGCAATTGCGGCTGTAGCACCAAGATATCTTCCTGGAGTTTTTGCTTATTCTGACCATTCAGAACAATGAGCCTCTATTTTTCTTCTCTTCTTGGCCTTATGCATTGCTTCACTTTTGGTTTTTTCCCTTTTTGACTACCTTGGTTTTCTTGATTTCTTGGACTAGCTTTGTAGCAAATCTTGAAGAAACCTTTCTTGGTTTTTTGAGTTTTTCTTCGCTAAAATATTATGATACTATTCTGAATCAGTTTTTTGATTTTTTTGCTTCTTCTTGCTTATTTGGGTCCTACTAGAAAGTAGCATAGTTGGCTTGAGAAATTTGAAACTCTTTTGAGACTCATTTTCTTGGTTCTGGTTCTTGGGTAGTTTTATGCTTGTCTTCTTGAAATCTTTTTCTTTCCGTTATAAGTGAAACACCGAAAAAAAATTATTGTTTTCCATTTCTTTTGCTTTTTTTTCATTGTCACGGCTTTTTCATATATTCAGACGCAATTTTTTTTTTCTAGTCCTTGGTTCTTGGCTTGGTTTTGAAGGAAGTCTTTTCTCGATTTCTCTCTTTTGAATCAAGTACATTTTGGAATTTTTTATGCATAGGAGTTCTGGTTGGAACTAGCCTTGCTTTTCTATCAAAAGTGATTGAACCATTTCTTTCTAGAGACTCTTTTCTCTTCTTCAAAGTTAACAATCTTAGAATTTGCATGTCATTGGTAGTGCGCATCAAGTGCATTGAAGAATTTAATTATTTTTCATAGTTTTCTGGAGTGTGTGACGTGTGAGTAACTGAAAAGAAAAACATTTTTTTTGCTTATTTAGTTTCGTAGAACCCATATAGAGATCTCTTTTCATCGAAAGGAAAATATTTCATTTGCATGTAGTAGGTTTTCATTGATTTATTTTGCATCGAAAAACACCATCAGTTTCACTTCCGTATACCTTTGACTTAAGTAACAACCAATTTAAAATCAAGTGCTATAATTTAAATCAACTAGATGTTTTTGTATCATTGTCATTAATCATACACCAACTATCTAAGTTGTAAGACCTTGGAATAGGTGAGTGGAAAGTTAACTCTCCAAGGCTGCCCAAACTGTTAAACATAGAAAGTTTATTAAAGAGAAAAATCCAACTCGGTTAAGTGGACCGGGAAAGCTCTCATCAAGAGAGTCAAGGGCGAGGGAGAGTGTAGGCAGAGAACAGAGATACCCCCTTTCCTATTTGCTGAATCTTAACCTAAGACCATTCCGCCCGGCTGCCGATACAGATTGGTGTCCTTAGTTTCCTCTCCTATGGACCACACAGGTGATTGTGGGGGGAATACCTGTGGTAGCTGAGATAAACATTGCATCACTTTCATCAATAATTCTGGAGGGTGCCCTTGCGAAGCTTAGGGACTTGCACCGGAAAAGGTTGTTTTCAGAAGGTTAGCATAATTGTTTCTATTACCTTCGCTAGTAGGCCTGGGGCGTAATTACCGAAGACTATTTTTAGAAGGTCCTCTTATTTCGCTTTCTTATATTTTAGTGTTCGGTCCTCATCACCCAGAGCAAAAATACTTAAAGGCTTCTTGATTGAATGTATCTTAGGAACTTTTTAGATTGTGATATTTTCTCCTAGATTGCTTAGCTTCTTATATTTTTGGAGTCTAAAATTAATCTCTTAAAGTGGCTGACTGATCACCTTGTTGATCGAGGAGGAATCGTGGGCTTTCTCCCGTGAGTGACGAGCCTTATTCAAGAAGGCGTAGGAGTAATTCAGTGGGTGATTTTTACCTGGTGGTTTCGAACACAGCGGAGAGTGATCCCATGTCTGGGCTTGTTGTTTCTGTAGGTGGTCCTGGTGTTAGTGTCAATCTAGAGAGGAGTGCTCCACTCATCTCTAGAGTTTTGTTTGCAGCAGAAGAAGTTGAAGTAGAGGAAGCTCCTCAGCCCCTTGAGGCTCTTCCATCTCCTCTTCCTACTAGTTTTCCTCACGTCCTTTTGTACATCAGGCATGAGTCTCAGAGACCAACTAGACCTTTTAAGTCATAGCCCTTTATTTTGATGGCCATGACTAGGAACATAGTCTTAGCTATTAGCACTACAAGTTTTCATACTCCTCTTTCATTTGAAGGAGGAGGAACTATTACCATATCGACAATAACTTCTAGTGCTGCTATGCTTGGCTCTGCTTCTATTCCATCTTCGAGTGGAAACACCTAGGCACATGCTTCTCAATCTGGCTCATTTTCTTATGGACTTCCCTCTAGTGGAATTCCTTTTTTGTCCTTTTGTATTATCTCAGTTTTTTCTGCACCCATACCTTCTATGGCTAGTGGATACACTTCATTTCAAGGTTTCCCCTTTGGAAGTGGGCATATCCCTCATTCAAACCCTTCCTTAGGATCCATGACCTTCACCTCTCAGAATCAAGGTTTAAATCCTTTTTCCAAGGGTCAAGGCTCTAATGTATTTTTTGGATGGAACCCTACTTTTACAACATTGGGAGCAAGGATTCATTTTTTCGCTGGTTAGCAAGGGAATGTTCCTTTCCCTTCAGCAGGTGCTTCACAGGCTTTTTCTCCATTTCCAAATGCATAAAACCCTTACCAAGGGGTTTCTTCTTCATTCAATACCTCGGTTGGAGGGAATGTCCCTGTTTATAGTAACCCTGTGTTGGGAGGGGGTCCTTCTCTGAATGCTGGGTCACAATGTTTTTCCTATGGTGCAGAATTTTCTACGAATAACATCTGGCAACCTGGTGCCTCAAAAAATCTAGGTTATTCTTTTCAGAATGTGAGGAATCCGTCCTATGTGGGATGGAATTCCTAGGCTCCTCCATGCTTACCATTTCTAGCAACGTTAAACTTGCCAAATTTATTTAAATTGACTAACGATCCTATTCGATATAGTCTAGGTTGGCCTTCGGTCATCACCAAACTACCCTCAAACATTCCAAAGTTTGAAGGGAAGATTGGTGAGGATCTAGAATATCATGTCACCACTTTCCATTTATGGTGTTCGTTAAAATCCCTTATTGACGATTTTATTATGTTGAGATTATTTCAACAAACCTTAGCTAGAAATGTTGCAAAATGGTACATCAAGATGACTTGGGGTAGTTTTGCTACTTTTGGAGAATTGGCTACAATGTTCTTAAACCATTTTCAGGTACCTATCCATTATGACGCCGGGACTGACCTCCTGGCCAATTTTCAGTAGGACAAAGCAACTCACATTTCTAATCATATTCAGGATTGGAGAAGAAGGAAGAGGCTCATTAAAGCCCAAATCCTGAATGAATTCCTTCTTGAATGGTTTTTTAAATCTTTGCAGCCAAAAATATCAAAGGATGTATCCCTTTGAGGGGTATTTTTTGAAGAACATGCTATTTTTAAGGCTCAGCAGCTAGAACTGATTTATTCTCATTCTGGATTCCTTAATAAAAAATTTCCATATGCTCCTCGCTCCAAGTTAGATTTAGCCAAAACTAAACCTAGTACTCAGCGTGACGGGTTTATTGATTCGATCGATAGTAGTACGGGTAACATATTAAATCAATTGCAGTTGTTGTCGATACAATCTTCTCCTTCTGGTCAGGTTGTGCCTTCAGTGTCAACTCCTTCTCAACCATTGGAAATTAATGCTATTCAAACTTCTAACCCCAAAGGAAATCAACAATTTAATGGGAATAAGAAGGGATGAAATAATAAGAAAAGGGACAAGGATGGGAAGGGGAATGCGAAAAAATCCAATGATCAATTTTGTGAGGGTAATAAGGATAATAAAAAGAAAGTTAAGTTTCCATGCAAGTTGTGCACTGGAGACCATCTTACGCACCTCTGCCCTAAAATTCAAGATGCGCAACACTTGCTAGCTCAACAAGGTTCTTATAGTTCCCAGGTTGTGCTGACAAACCCTTTTCCCCAAGGGCAGCAATTACTTTCTGGCATGAATGCCAATACTGGGGCTCCCTCAGGGGGCAACTAGGAAGGGGGAAATCCATCAAACATAAGAATTATGAGTGCTCACATAGATATCGCTACGAGATCTCGTGATTATGGCGAAGCTAAGTCTTCAAAAGCTAAGGGTGCTCCCAATAATGTTGAGCCACTCCATATAAAGAGGCCTGTAGTTGAGCCTATGCCTCGGATGCTAAACGGGTCTACAATGCATATGATGATCAACCATAATGGAAGGCTACTGAGAGCTACTCGATTGTAGAAGATCTGGCTCAGAGTCCTTGTGACATGTTTGCATTAGAGGTAATACAGTTGTGTCCTACACAAAGGAGTGCATTTCTCATTGCCATTGGAGCTGTTGATCCGAAGAATTTTCTGATGATCACATTTGATATGTTGAATTTTAAAAAGAGACTTCCTCACCATATGGCTTTCCATGTCAAGTCAACTTATTGAAAATTTAATATTTTTCAAACGATTGTTGATGAGGGTGCTTCCACGTGTGTAATGTCTCTTGCATGCTCAAAGGCTATTGGATCTCCTTCAGATATTCCTCCAGTCACTCTTCTGACTACATTTGATGGTCATTCTCACAGGCCGCATGGCATTGTGCCAGCTTTACACATCTGTGTTAGGGGTAAAACTGTGAATATCAAAGTTGATATAATTGATGCAAGCTGAGACTATAACCTTCTATTGGGGTGAAACTGGATATATGAGATGGATGCTATTGCATATTCATTGTTTCTCATTGTATGTTTCCCTCACGAAGTGATAATTGTCACAGTTGATTAGGTGGATTGTTCTCCTGTAGATCTGAATGCATATTTTGACTCAACCGTTTCCTTGGTGAATGATACTAAGCAACCTGTCGAGAATTTGGGGGTTGGAATGTATACATCCTTGATGAGTACTTTTTATTTTCCACCTCCTTCAATTCATATCAATGTTATTTCATCCTCCAGGGTTCCTACTCGGAGAGAGTTCTTCCGAACTCACTATTTTTCGGACCCTTGGACCTTACCTTATCCTACCTCCACATTAGTAGAAGTCCATGTGGATGGAATGACATTTCCTATGTCTGCAGCTGATATTTATTATAGATATATTGTTGACTCTGTAGATTCCATGCCAGTTTCTCTTTCACCGGAGGAATTGGATGGAGATGTGGCTCCGTCTTGGATTCTTAGTTCATCTTCTACTCAGGATTTCCTTCATACCACTCTTCCATATGAATAGGCCATACTTGAAGCAATGACTGGTGTAGAGAGACCGTGGGATGATTTGCACCATCGGTCTTATTTTCTACTAGAATTGCGAGAATTTGAATCAAGTTTCTCTAGCCTTCAGTCTTATGGTCCTGTTCACCCAGTCCTAAACCCTTTAGTACCAGCACAAGTATTTGTTGAAGGGAGCATGGTTGTTATTTCTGCTACTACCCTGGTGAACATCTCCAGAAATCCCAACATTATCGAGAATTTCTTCATTGGATCCGAGTGTTCCCTTGAAGAAATTCAGACTTACACCGATCTCTTCGAAGAGTTTAGGGATGTGTTTGCTTGGTATTATGAGGAAATTCCTGGTATAGATCCATCTATTTTCCAGCATGAGATCAAGACATACGAAAACGCTAAGCATATCAAGCAAAATCTTTGTCTAGTCAACCCTAGGAAGGCAAAAACTATCAAAGCCGAGGTGGAGAAGCTGCTTAAGGTAGATTTCATTTACCCTGTTCCATTAACTAATTGGGTTTCAAATCTAGTTCCTGTGGACAAGAAACAAGGAACGATCCGAGTTTGCATTAATTTCAGGGACCTAAATAAGGCATGTCCTAAAGATAATTGCCCCACGTTATTTATATATCAGATCATCGATGAGTGTGTAGGGAATGTGATTTTCTCCTTCATGGATGGTTTCTTGGGATATAATCAAATAATTGTTCATCCTAAAGATCAACATAAGATTGCGTTTATTTGTCCCTGAGGTAACTTTTCTTACAAGAATATGCCTTTTGGCATTAAAAATGTTGGAGCTACCTTTCAGCGGGCGATGTCTTACGCCTTCCACGACATAAAAAATATTATCGACGCATATTTGGATGATTTAGTTGTTCGTTCTCACAAGAGAATATGTCATCCTTCTCACCTCCGTCAAATTTTTGAAAGATGTTGATATTACAAAATTTGGTTGAACCCTAATAAGTGCATTGTCGCTATCAAATCTGGTCGGTTGTTGGGATTCATCATGTCTATGGAAGGGATTTGGGTATATCCCTTCAAGGTTGAGGCAATACTTCAGTTGCCTCCCCTATCTTTGATTCATCAACTTCAAAGTCTGCAAGGAAAAGCTAATTTCTTGTGGATATTTATCGTAAATTATGCTGAGATTACAAATGGATTTATGAGGTTGTTAAAGAAATGAGTTCCATTCTTTTGGGATGACTTTGCTCAAAATTCATTTGATGCTTTGAAAAAAGCACTGACCTCTGCTCCATTACTAAGTCCACTCAATTATAGCAGGGATTTCCTCTTGTATCTCACTACAGCACAATCTACCATTCATATGGTTCTATTTCTGGAACATGATTCTCTTTCTGAGCATGTTATATACTACCTTAGCTGAGGCTTGGTAGGTCCTGAACTCTGGTATTCTCCGATATAGAAACTTTCTTTGGCAGCTTTTCACGTTGTTCAGCAGCTCAGACATTATATTCTCCTTCGAAAAACATATATTTTGGTAGCAGTCAATCCATTTCAATTTGTTCTCAGTAGGCGAGTGATTGGGGGAAAATACAATCGATGGATTGTTATTTTTCAAGAATTTGATCTTGAATTTTTGTCTGCCAAGTCCAAGAAATCGTTAGTCTTTACGGAGTTGATTTCTGAGTTTCCCTGTGGAGAAGAGATTGTTTATGAAGAATCATTTCCTAATGAACATATTTTTCTCATTTATTCACAGGATCCTTGGTATGGGGCTCTCAAATTTTATCTCCAGACCGTGAATTTTCCCTTATCTTTCTCGAAATATGAGCACTGAAATTTGCGTCACTTAGCCAAAAGTTATGTAATTATTGATGACACTCTATATCGTCGCGGGGTTAATTCGATCCTTAGATGCTGCTTAACTCTCAAAGAAGCTGAGGTTGTGCTGAATGATTGCTACAATGGAGCTTGTGGTGGTCATTTATCTAGGCATGCTATAACCCAAAAATATTGCGTGCAGGATACTTTTGGCCTTCGATTTTCAAAGATTATATTGAAGCGGTCAAACAGTGTCATCCGTGTCAGGTTTTTACTTGAAATATGCGTGCTCATCCAAATCTGCTCTTTCTTGTCATAACCGTTGGTTCTTTCACAAAGTGGGGTATTGATTATACTACTTGTAACCCACCTTCAGCTAAAGGTCACAAGTACATTATTGTAGTTGTAGACTACTTCACGATGTGGGTTGAGGCTATGCCTAATTTTAGGAATGACGATGAGAAAACAACCCTGTTCCTTTTCAATCAAGTCATTTCTCACTTTGGTATCCCAAAAGAGATTGTCACTGACCATGGCAGTCATTTTCAGAACAACATGATGGCTGAATTGGCTCTGAAATTAGTTTTTTGGCAATCCAGCATTCATCTCCTTATTATCCTCTAGAAAATGGGCAAGTTTAAGCCGTTAACAAATCCTTTAAGATAATTCTTTAATGGACAATTGATAATGCTAGATCCAATTGGCATATCATGTTGTATCTTTCACTTTGGGTATACTAGATGTCGGTAAATACTGCAACCGGTTTCACTTCATTTCAACTAGCTTATGGATTGGAATCTATATTTCCTATTGAATGTGAAATCCCTTCCCTTAAGTTAGTAGTTGAGCTTCTTCCTCACGCTTCCAGTCTCGAAGAACACCTTATCTATCTAGAAAATATCAATGAGCAGTACCGAGATGCAGCTGCGATGAATGAGGCGCATAAGAAATGGGTGAAGGTTCAGTATGATAAGGCGGTCAAACCTAGCATTTTCTATGAAGGTGACCTCGTCTTGGTTTATGCCCAAGAGAAGGATGCCTTAGGGGCAAGAAATTTCAAATCTATGTAGTGTGGCCCCTTTATCGTTAAAAATGTCTTGAAGAAAGGACCTTATGCCTTGGTTGAATTTGATGGGAACGAGTTGGCGGAGCCCATAAATGGGATCTATTTGAAAAATTATTATGCTTAGGATTAGGCCTAACACCTGCTTTGTTGTATATATTGTATTTTTTGTACATATCAGTGTTTCAATTTTTGGTGTGGTTTTGATGAGTTTGATCTGCTTTGGCAGGTAATATTGGATGAAATGAGTCACTTTGGCTTTACCGATGGTGCTAGTAGACCTACCCGGGACCTACCTTCCACGGCTTGGGTAATCCACTATCCATCTAGTCAGTTTTTAGTTTCAAGAGATGTCTGCATTGGTCCTGCTTAAAACAATGTAGTAGATTATACTGTAGTGGTCAACCTACTCTCGGATGAAATATCTTTTGGTGTTGATTTGTTAGTAGTTTACTTGGATTCACAACTGGTGGTTTCATATTTGAACAACACCTATCGTTTCAGAGACCCATTTTTACATCGATTATTTTTTAGGGTACGTTTGTTACAACGTTCATTTCGATTTATTATATTAATTCATATTCCTCGATCTCATAATTGGTTGGAAGACTCATTAGCTAATCAAGCACTTGATTGGCATATGAATCATTCAATACTTTAAAAAATATCAAAAACATCATTCAGTATTCTACATTTAATACATCACATCATACAAAATCGCTATGTATATATAGAGAGAGAGATAAGAGTGTTCAAAATATGCAAAATCTAGACAATCATGTCCTACAAAATTAGGGATTATGCCCGATTATGTCTATCACCAATAAATATTACATTCATCTAATCAAATCTAAGTCTACTCCGGAGGTCCCTGCCCAACATTTGTGTTCCTATAGAACACAATGGCAGTCACTACATGGCGGAATAACTGCACCCAGTCTCATGGTAGTCCTACCACCCTCCTCTGGATAGCCTCCGGTAGGTCCTCTATAGTGGCCATAGGCACTTGGTGAGTCAAACTCTCCAATTTTATCTATACTGCATGGAGGGTCCTTCCGGTGTATTCAGCATCCGCCTCAACTCTGCAGCGCTTGTGCCTTCGGTAGCCCTCTAGCCTAACTAGTCCCATGTCTGCATCATGATCATTAAAATTTTGTAAGTCATATCGTCCTATCAAAAACATTTTTTCATTTTCCATATAAGTTTAAAAAATAAAAAATTTATATAATCAAAAATAAAAAAAATGCAATCTTACCAATTGCACCCCATATTGCTCCAAGTGGAAGAACTAAATCGAGATCTGCTTGAAAGTCCATCCTAGCATAGGGATATTCCTCCACTTCGATGACTTGTTATTCCCCTAGTCTCTTCATCAGATCTTCCCATGGGGATATTCTTAGATCTTTGGGGCTACTGAAGGTAGAGATGACATTTGGCCGAAGTCTTGGGACCCTCTCGAAGAAGAATTTCAGCAACATTGTACCGTCACTACAAGAAAAAATCACATTGGTGAGGGTCATGCTTGTGATGGACCTTTAAGGTCCATCACCAATGTCACATATGGTGACGGTCCTTAAAAAACCGTCACTGTAAGTGTATATAGTGATGGTCCTCTATGGTCCATCACCAAAGACATTTTCAATGACACTTTTGGTGAGGGTTGTTAAAGGCCCATCACTAATTGTCTCTTTGGTGACACTTCTAGTGACGAAATTTTAATTACCCTCACCAATGTTCTTTTTGTTACTTTTGGCGACGGTCAAAAAATGTCCATCCTCAGTGATAATTAAAAACCATCACTATAATTGTATATAGTGATGGTACTTTATGCTTCGTCACCAAAGACATTTTCAATGACACTTTTGGTCAGGGTCATTAAAGGCCCATCCCTAATTCTCTCTTTGGTGACACTTCTAGTGACGAAATTTTAATGACCCTCACCAATGCTCTCTTTGTTACTTTTGGTGACGGTAAAAAAATTCCCGTCATAATTGATCACTCCAATGAGTTTTTGATGATACTATGTGCATGTTAATATATTTTTTGTCAAAATTTAACGATTTAATACCATTATTGTGGAGTATTTTTTATAATATGTCCAAGGCCAGAGTGGTTAGGGTCAGTCAATTTTTTTAGAAGTAATTAGTGTTTATCATTTCCCTCAAGTAATGACTAGCCGAATAGAGATTTCCTATGAGTCAACACATGATTCATATATATTAAGTTTATTATCTAGCAAATTCCCTTTAGATAAAGTTCCACTATTGTGTGTAGGAAATATATTATTTAATACATAGTCAAGCTTTGACAATTCTATTAATGAGAAATACCTAACGATCCTCACCAATCTGGGCACGCCTTAAATTAATTCTTTGGCACACACTAACATTTCTTATCACCCCACATGTATTGGAACATCTTTGTACCTAGAACATCTTGTGATGACACTGACGCCCAAGCACATGGTGGCATGCGCTAGAACGACATTGAACTCTCCTAACATGTGTTGGCATGTTGCATATAGTCCCTAGCATGCCCTGGAACACCTTGGTTGAATGCATTGACATACATTATCACTTGGAACACAATGCCACTTGGCATGTATTGGGACCTATTATTAGTGTGCCTAGCATGCCCCTTTTCAAAAATATAAAGTCCTTACTTATTAACCCTCTTATTGGTTCTTCCTTTTGTTGCCTTGACACATATTGACATACCTTGGCACCTTGCACCACATCCTTAGCACCTACCATGTATTGGCATATATTGGCACTATTAATTGGCACATGATATAATTAGCACACCCTGGAAATCCCAAGAACACTTTGGGAATTCTTGACATGACTGATATTCCCTAGCATGCCTTACCAATGCTTAGCATACCTTGTCAGTCCCTCCTAGGCATGACAACTAACACTCATTAACACTAGTCTCTGGCACACATTCCTCATATTCATTAACTTCCATGAATTTTTGCCCAGTGCTCCCTTAATGTTTTTTCCTAGTAATGCTTAACACTCATCAACATGCATTATCACTCTCTAGCACACCTTAGCACTCTTCAACATTCCCTTCCACTTCATAACATGCATAACACTAGTCCCTGACACATATTGGCACTTGGCACGTGTTGGCGCTTGGAAAGTCTTAGCATGTTGGAATACGTTGAGATGCCTTGGTATGATTTGGCATGGTTTAATATTAAATTTATTTGTGATTATCAATTGTTGGAAAGTAGATGAGAAGCAACATAGGAATACTTGGCACTTAGAATGCACTAGGACTTTGCACTTGGCACCTATTGCTGCCTAGTGTTGGTGTGCCTAGCATGCCCCTCTTGGAAAAGGTAAATTGATGACTTATTAACCCTCTTATGTCTTCATTTCCTTGTAGTTTAACTTTTTTCTCCCTTTTTTTGTCTTGACAGTCCCTGACACACATTGACACACCGTTGCACATCTTGGCATGCCTTATCACTTGGCACATATTATCATGTTTGACATGTATTCCCACTATCTGGCACATCAAGGGGGTGAAGAGAGATGCAGTCCTAAAGTAGGGCAAGTACGAGGGTCAAGTAAGGGTTGCTAAAGAGAGGTCATGATCATCCTCCAAGAGAAAGATCATCATGTGAGGGTTCAGAAGAATGTTGCATACCTTAAGGGTTGGTTTGCACTAGGAAGTAGGATGGCATATTGTTGGTTCTCTTCTGGCAGATAGATCTTAAGAGAGGTTTCTCATGAGAATCTGGGCATGTGATTTCAATGGTGTCTTTGTGTGAAGGCCACATCAAATTTTGAAATGTTGAAATTTGCAACAAGAAACAGTGAGATTGGAAACCAGAAAAGACAAAAAAAAAATGCACCCACACTGGTGAGGAATTTTGATGCACCAGGAGTGAGGAATGTGGGGCGTCTATTTTTATTTTTCCCTTAAATAAATTGGACAATAAATTGTAATTTCATCTCATAACAACTTGTGTCAGTTAATTAAGTCATGATGACCGAGTTAGCTCAAGAAATTCAAGTACTTGAGGGTATAAAATGAGGCATCTAGAGGGATTCTAATATTTTTGGGGTCCAGTTGAAGTTGATGCATTAGTGGGGTGAAAGTGTAATTAACTCGATTAAATGAGCTAAAATCAGTTTAACTAGTTCTAACTAAGTGATGAGCTAGTGAGAGGTCCAGTGAATTAAATTAGATTTAATTGACAATGAGTGATCAATCATATAACTGATAATTCGCTATTAATAGTTGCATGCATGTCAGTTTCAAGGAATACCAAGTTGAGATAGAGGTTAAAGGGAACATAAATATCAGTTGTATTCAGAGAAAATTTCCCATGTGCAATTATAAAGTCATTGGGATGCCATGATGTATTGCGCAATCAAGGAAGACTAATTTTCCTAATTAATACGGAGTTAATTCCCTAGGAATTTCATGAGCAAGGTAGGCTGAAGTAAGGATGAGAATTGGCTAAGTACTAGACCGAGTTTTCCTAGATCAACAGGAGA
Source organism: Pinus albicaulis (assembly GCA_034641835.2). Lineage (NCBI taxonomy): Eukaryota > Viridiplantae > Streptophyta > Pinopsida > Pinales > Pinaceae > Pinus > Pinus albicaulis. The sequence continues at coordinate 1,524,283,367 of CM076581.1, read as the reverse complement.
AAATTGACAGAGTGCTGGAGAATCTCATGAGAGATTAAGCATTAATGTATTGTTTCATGATTCCTTGACTTAATACACAATAGAGATAGAGGGGTTTTAAGAAGTTTCTTTCCCAAAACACATCATGTTGTTGTGCGATTGATAATTTATTTCTCTTACTTATATGTGATTGTGCGATCGTGTTTTGTTTCCGCAAATTGTAGGAAGGATTCAATATCTTGTTTTAGTAGATTATAAGATTAGATTGAATCTCATTAGTTAGATTTTATACATGGTATTAGAGCAGGAATTTTTTGGGTGACGACTTTGCAGAGAATATTTGAATATTTTGGTGTAAAATTTTCTTAAAAAAAATAGAATATTTGGATTCCTTGCAAAAATCTACCCAAATGGAAAAACAAAATTAGTCAAATCAGAGCTCAAATGAGGGAGATATCATCGATTTAAAATCAACTCTTTTTTAGAAACTTTTTGTAACATCGGGACAATTACACTGTGCATGAGTCAAAAACCTATATGTAATTGACGTACCAGATGCATGCAAAGCTTTGAGGAGAAAGGCAGAAGTTAGAGACTTGGTGGTTTAGAGGGAGCATAAATTACCTCTCAACATGCATCCTCATGAGAAGCAGTCTCAGAAGGTTGTGGAGTAGCTGCCACGATTGGAGAAGCAGAGAGGAGACTAAGTGGAAGCATCCACTCAAGCAGAGACCTCCATGAGGGGGAAATTTTGAGCCAAATGAAAGAGGGAGTAGCCATACCTCGAGGTGTAAGGTGGGGTGATGTGTAGACATAATCCCAAGATAATAAATTTGGGCAAGGTCCATTCAGATTGTGTGTCTCATGGATTGAACCTGGCTACAAGGAGCCCACAGTACAATAGTAGTAGGAAGGATCAGTTAGATTGATGTAGTCAGATGTCAGCAAGATAGAAATCAGAGTGACAGATGTCAAATACTGGATCACAAATCAAAGTTATAAATATTTCAAAGGGCACGGATGTAGATGTCAGCAGCAGCGTAGAGAATCCAGTACTAGACATGTGCAGTAGCTAGTAGCAGTTAGAAGACTCTGATGAGAGATGCATTATACTGAGTAAATTGTTCAGAGGTTATTTAGTTTCAGGATTTGCAGGTTCAAACAACACTAGAGAAGTGTAGCATGTAGAACATTCCAAAGGTACCAGATGGGGATATATTGAATTCCTTTCTTGTTGAGAAGGAGTGTTGAAATTTGCAACAAGAAACAGTGAAATTGGCAACTAGAAAGGACAAAAAAAAATGCACCCACACTAGTGAGGAATTTTGATGTACCAGGAGTAAGGAATGTGAGGCGTCTAATTTATTTTTCCCTTAAATAAATTGGACAATAAATTGTGATTTTGTCTCATAAAAACTTGTGTCAGTTAACTAAGTCATGATGATTAAGTTAGCTCAGTAAATTCAATTTAAGGTGATCAAGGTGGATATTGGTGGCCACCCGCCTATTTCACTTGGGCCATCGCCATTGTCTCTTTCAGTTTTCCAGTTTCCTTAATTATAGCACAATTTACTATTTTTGTTAGTTTTTCGGGTCCTGAACTTCTGGAGCCGTTTTGAGGCCCCAAACGACGTTTTTTGGGCATGAAAGGTTTGAATATTTCATAGAAATCACATTATTAGTTATAGTCCTTGGAGAGATCTTTCTAACGAGGTATCATGTGCGTCAAACGAAGATCATATGACCAAGTTACGATCTCGGAAAGTTGGCTACCCAACTAACCCCAACGGGGCCCATAAACTCTTGGTGTTACATCTCCTCGGGTTAGGGTTTTGGTTGTTTAGTGTTTTATCTTATTTTTAAATAATAAAAAACACCCTTCATCCTTATTGTAACACAGTTCAGAGGAACATAACTATTAGTTGTATTTATAGAAAATTTCCCATGTGAAATTATAAAGTCATTGGGATGCCATGATGGAATGCACAATCAAGGAAGGTTGATTTTCCTAATTAATATGGAGATAATTCCATAGGAATTGCGTGAGAAAGGCAGGCTAAGAATTGACTAAGTATTAGACTGATTTTTCCTAGATCAGCAGGAGACAATTGGCAGAGTGTTAGAGAATCTCAAGAGAGATTAAGCATTGTATTGTTTCATGATTCCTTGACTTAATACAAAATAGAGATAGAGGGTTTTGAGCAGTTGCTTCCCCAGATACATCTAGTGTTGTGTGATTGATAACTTGTTTCTCTTACTTATATGTGATTGTGTGATCGTGTTTTGTTTCCACAAATTGTAGGAAGGATTTAGTATCTTGTTTTAGTACATTACAAGATCAGATTGAATCCCGTTGGTTAGATTTTCTACATGAAATAGAAGAGGGGATTGATACCATCTTGCCTTGTCGTGGTTAGTAGGCTGCAAGGTCTGTGATAAAGACCATAATAAATGGAGGAGGGCTTGCACTGTAATTTAGAGCCATAACAGAAGTTGACGCAGGCATAATATTGACTGAGTTAACCCTAGTTTGAGGGTCAACATCGAGATCTAAAGTTCATGTCAAGATTCAGTCAAAGAAAAGCCCAAAATCTATGGATCCATATGAGCTAGGTCGAGTCTCTTATGGAGGTAAGAGTTGTGTTTCTTCTATGTGTGGATAGGGTTTGTTCTACAACAATTAGAAGTACATAAGTATAATTCCCTAGTTAGGATAGTTTCCTAGCATGTTTAGTTCATAATGTATGCCCTTAAGACTATGACAAATTTGCGTAGAAGAAGACTGGTTGTGACCCTTAGAGCGAGGTTTATTTCTGCAATAAAGACCGCAGATATGGAAGATGGTTTGCAGATTCAGTATGTGTGGAGACAATAGATCCAAAGGAGAGTGGAACCTGAGCAGAAGATTGTGCATGCAGAAGAAATGTGCCATATGAAGAATGGATTGACATGCAGAGGAGTTGATTTTGGTGGACTTTCCATAGAGTTTTAGACAAATATCTGAAGAAACCTATAAAAAATTAGTAAATGGACTGTTAGTGGCTGATTTGTAACCCTAGTTTAGTCATCTACAGATTCTTAGAAGTATTATAAGAGGAGTAGTTCATATTTGTTCATAGATTGGACAACAAATATCAAATTTTCGATACACAAGAACAATGATCTTGAGAGGACTCAAACCATTGTTAGGTGGAAGATTTGAAGAGCCATAGATGAAGACAATATTTTGGGCCCTAGATCAGTAAAAATAATTGACTATGGTTGGGCAGATTGATGGTAGTACAAGTATAGTTGGAGGGTTTTTAGGTTACTGTCAAAGAAGAGCCCTGACCCTTGTTCTGGTGAAGGACAACAAAACTTGTAGAAGGGTAGGTGTATAGGGCCTAAGGATGTGCAAACTTTGAAGGACTAAAGTAACAGTCAAGTGGGCCAACCAAATAGCCCTAGTTCACTATATTGTAGAGGATTGATTCAGAGAGAAGAAGGGAAGCCTCCATAGCCCTGGACTTCTCATCTTGGAGCTGTAATATGGAAAAAGTGGGCATACCAAAGAGTTGTTCACAAATGGAATTGTGAACAACTTGTTACCACTCAAACTAGTAGTGGACCTAAAAGGGGTTCCTAAGAGGGCAACTGCTAGGACAAGGGAAACGATGGAGGCTTAGCCCATTGTCACCACATCTAAGGCTCCTTGCTCTTCACAGACTTTCACCGATGGGTGGAGTCTCGGTAGTTTAGGAAGTCACTTGTAGAGTATAGGTCAATGAATAGGTGGGAAGTGACCCTCGAAACCCTTTCCCTAAGATAAAATAAAGAGTGGGACTTGCTTTCCTTCTAAGCAAGTGAATTTATCTTCTAGGGAGAGAAGAGGGGGATTGAAGGGTTGAGGGAGAAGAAAAAGACTTATGAAGGAAGTTCTCAATCCCTAAAATCCTTTGGGAACTTGGATTCCCAAATGGTCCTTAATGAAAGGCCTTTGACACCAAATGGGACCACATGGGGCCAAGTGGACTCAGCCCAGGTTCGGGGATGGAATTTAGCAACCAATGATGTTCCTATCCTGGGAAAGGCGAGGGGAAAGGATCAGACAAGAGTTTTTACTTCGATAGGTCAAATTGATCCTACTAGGTTCTATCCTTGGGACCACCTAGGAAAAACTTGACCCTAGAGCTAGGGCTTTGTAGAAATTATATAACTAATTCATTATACATCCAATATTCTCCTAATCATACACTATTTGACTTAATGCACAATACATAATTTCTTCTAATATTGATCATTACTTGCGGAAATTAAATCAATTGCATGGACCCATTGAAACCATAAAAATACATACATATGAACACAGTGTTTTAATGGGAAAGCTTGAAGCTAAAATCCCCAACTATATATATATAATATATATGTAATAGAGATCATGTAACAATCCTCATACAAAGCTGATCATGTCAAGCTCTCAGTACAATACAATCGATACACACTAATCAGGCCCAATCTAGCAAATCCATGCACCGATCTTCGCCACCTGCTAGCCTGCCTCTACTGCGCAATCCCTGCTGAATATTGGCTCTGAATGAACTCGAATTGGTCCAGCCTTTCTCACGCAATCCTCATTGGCATCTCCAATCACTGGGTGTTGTAAATCATGCAACACTACAGTCACAACTGATAGTCAACCTGCTCTTTCACCTACCTCTCCACTGGTCTCCACTGAAACTGTCCATGCATTGTAGTTAATTGATGTATTCTTCAGTTGATTAATGAGTTAATAATTAGTGAAATAATTAATAATTAATTCACACCACTCTCACTAGTGTATCAATCAATTAGACTAGATACAACTAGCTCAACTATGTCGAGCTGAGTTAAATTGAACACAACTCCACCAACTACCTCAATAACTCCACCAAACTCTGTCACATGAGTTCTAACTGAAGTCTCCATGCAATAGCTCCACTTAACCCTCAGGAATAGCATAATTCCTTCTGTCAGCTCCTGTGCCACATTTGTGCACTTAAATGAAGTGCTCCAATTGGAATAAGATAATGTTTATAGTACAAATATTATTACGAGCTAATAATATTAAACATATCTAATTTTAGACTGGAAATCTAAAAATAGATTCTGCCCAGTATTTCTAAAAATATAATTCCATCTATTTTTCCAACTTGACCAACCATCCACAAATAGCATCCTGCAACTCATAGAATATGATCGGCATGTCTAAAAATAGAATTGCGCCAAAAATAGCCTGCGGGCCCACTTAGTGAAGGTGACTCTTTTCATTAAGCTCATCATCTTGTTGCAATCTCAACAGGCTTGAGGTATCCAAAGATTCTACCGTCAAAATTGGCCCAAGTTCTGAGGAGAGTGAGGGTACCCAACAACGCAGCTGCCTCTAGGAGATAGAAGTTTTCCTCTAGCTAGGTTCCTGGGAAATTGTTGCCCTAGGTGACCTAATGGGGCTAGACCTAGGGAATTTGAAAATTTCTTAAGCTAAGAAACCCTACTACAGTATATTGATTTACTTCTCCTACTTGAATTAAGTTACAAGTTAATTTATGAAATATTTAATAAATTAGTTTAGTAAATAGTAAATACAACTCGAAACCTATGCATACAGATCAAATATTGAATAACAAGCTCATAGACAAAGTGGCACACATATTTTTTGGACAACTGTCCCCGGAAAAAACCCAATGCAGGAAAACTGGTGTAGCTAGCTCTAGAGGGTTTTCATTATTATGCAGAATCTAAGTACAACAATCCTGGGCACCAAAACTGGTTCACCCAATAGAGAAATAAAAATGGCAGTAATACGTTACTCTGAATCCCTCTACGTCAGCCTGACTGGCCTATGTCGACCTCTACGCTGCTCAGTAAGGATCTATGTCACACCTGAAGGGCTTACACTGCCCCTGCGCTGCCATGACTAGGCCTGCGTCAGCCCTACGTGGCTCGTGCTACCTCTGTGCTGCCCCTATTGGGCTTTGGCTAGACTGAGTATCTCCTGCTGCCCCTGCTACTATGGCTGGCTGGAATGCTTATGCAGAAAAAGTATACGTAAGAAAGAAGTCACTGGCCAAAGGTAACGCATAACAGTTAGAAAAGTTAGAGAAATGAAATGAAAATATATCAATGTCCACAAATAACTGAAATAGCTCAATGGGACTAGAGAGTAAAATATTTGACAACAACAATAAGTGCTTATAGCATCAACTAAGAGAACAGAGGAGACTAGTTCATGAGGTTAAAATGTTGTATAATTGTTTGCACAGGAAAACTGTAGAATTGTTAGAGTACATCTTTGCAGGTACCATTAGTTATTGATCATCAATAATCATTTCATTTCATCAAATACCTTGATGAATGGGCCTTACAAGATATTTGCGTAGACAAACGCCACAAGAGCTGTGTGATGGAAAAATATTCACACTGTATTGAAGAAAAAACCTACCAAATAAGGATGATATTTCAAATGGGGCAAGAAACAATAGAGAGATAGACATCGAAAAAGTTAAAATGCTAGGGCAACGAGAAAGCAACTGGGTAGCATGGTAGAAAGCACAACAAAGAAAATTATAAAAATGGAAAACCCTACAAATTAGCACCCATCCAAACATCACCACAATTTTTTCTTTAACCCTAGTTAGGACAATTTCCTAGCATGTTTAGTTCATAAGGTATGCCCTTAAGACTGTGACAAATTTGCATAGAAGAAGAACGATTGTGACCCTTAGAGTTAGGTTTATTTTTGCAATATAGACCGCAGATATGGAAGATGGTTTGTAGGTTCAGTATGTGTGGAGTAGCAGATCCAAAGGAGGGTGGAACCTGAGCATAAGATTGAGCATGCAAAATAAATGTGCCATATCAAGAATGGATTGACATGCAGAGGAGTTGATTTTGGTGGACTATCCAGAGAGTTTTAGACAAAGATCTAAAGAAACCTATACAAAATTATTCAATGGACTGATAATGGTTAATTTATGACCCTATTTCAGTCATCTACAGATTGTTAGAAGGATGATAAGAGGAGTATTTTAGATTTTTTCATAGATTGGACAAAAAAGATCAAATTGTCGATACACAAGAAAAATGATTTTGAGAGGACTCAAACCATTGTTAGGTGGAAGATTTGAAGATCCGTAGATGAAGACAATATTGTGGGCCCTAGATCAATAAAAAGAATTGACTATGTTTGGGCAGATTAATGGTAGTCCAAGTACAGTTGGAGGGTTGTTAGGTTACTGTCAAAGAAGAGGCCTAACTCTTGTACTTGTTAAGGACAACAAGATTGGTAGAAGGGCAGGTGTATAGGGTCTAAGGATTTGCAACCTTTGAAGGACTAAAGTAGCATTCAAGTGGGCCAGCCAACTAGCCCTAGCCCTAGAAACCATTTCCCTAAGATATAATAAAGAGTGGGACTTCCTTGCCTTTTAAGCAAGGGAATTGATCTTATAGGGAGAGATGAGGGGGATTGAAGGGTTGAGGGAGAACAATACGACTTATGAAGGAAGTTCTCAATCCATAAAATGTTTTGGGAACTTGGATTCCCAAATGGTCCTTGATGAAAGGCCTTTGACACCAAATGGGACCACACGGGGCCAAGTGGACCCAGCCAAGGTTCAGGGATGGAATTTAGCAACCAATGATGTTCCTATCCTGGAAAATGTGAGAGGAAAGGATCAGGCAAGATTTCTTACTTTGATGGGTCAAATTGATCCTACTAGGTTCTAGCATTGGGAACACCTAGGAAAAACTTGATCCTAGAGATAGGGCTTGAGGTATCTAGATATTCCACCGTCATAATTGGCCCAAATTCTGAGGAGAGTGAGGGGACCCACCAACGCAGTTGCCTCTAGGAGATCGAAGTTTTCCTCAGGCTAGATTTCTGGGAAATTGATGACCTAGGTGACATAATGGGGCTAGACCTAGGGAAAAATGGAAAATTGTGAAAAAAAGGAGGATAAATCATCACCATTTTTGAGGTACTAGTGCCTAATTCACTTGGGGATATGGATTCAGGGATGATAATAAGCAAGAATTTAGTTTCTTGATCAAGGAGGCCCAGAAAGTCAACTTCCTCCAATGTTAGAGGAATACGAAAAGTGACCTTTAAGCATTTATAATTCATAGAAATGGTGAAATATTATTGAGATACAATGGTCTCTAAGAAAATTCATTAATCTAACAATGGCCTATACATTAAATAATCTAAATAGACACATAATTCCACGTTTCCATCATGCAACAATTAGCCCTAGTTATAGTGAATTCAATAGTATGTAACAACAACAAGAATAGAGTTAAATTTTCACTCACAATGTTAGAGAGTATATCCAACTAGCTTCACACTTGCAAAAACAAAGCTCCAACATAAAAATAGCCCAAATCCATACATCAAAATGCATCCATCGTCCAAAATAGTCCTCCAAGGAAAAATGTGAAGTTATCTAAAGATAGAGAGACCCCAAGTCAAGTGATGATACAAATGAATCCAACTAAATCCTATCTATACACTGATTAGGATTTTATCATTGATAGAGGAAAATTGAGGAGTTACATATTGGGAGGCAAGAGGACCTGCTAGATGTGATGTTCATGACATTTAAACTGAAAGGGCTATGTGTGGCCACCATAAAAAAGTGGTTAAAGTGTTGTCTTGTTTGAGGTAGATTGGTTATCAAAAGACTAACACCAAGCCCTAGTTGTATTCCTTATATCAGTGTGATTGTAAAGGGTCATGATCCCTGGTATAAGAGCTCTAGCCTATTCTATTATAGTTTGTAATTTAACGAAGAACGGTTTGAAAAAGTTAAAAATTTTCATGTGCACTAGTTGATTCCCTAATGTGTGTAGATTTCGTTGTGCAAAGTAGATGTGTTGTGGCACTTGAGTGTGTTTGCATCAAATATTCTAAGACCAAAACCAAATTCTCATATGTCGTGGAAATTCAACGTATACTTTGTTCACCTAAGAACTACATGTAACTCATCTTAGGCTACTCATGTCCAATCTCAACTCATCCCACTTAACAAGTTACCAAGACAAGGCTTATCACATCCAACTGTGGTTGTAAAACAACTAAGAAACATAGTTTATATATTGACATACCATAGCACCTAGCATCTCTTAAATTCCTTGGCACTATGTGGCATGTGTTAGCATCCCCTACATTCCTTGGCATGCTTTTACACACCCTAACACACCCTAGAACTTCCTGACACGCCTTGGTAGTTTAGCATACCTTGGCACTGCCTAGCATATAACCTTGTCACTCCCTCCTTAACACACCTATAACTCATTGACACTCCCTGTCACACACTCTTATTCATTCATTTCCATGCATTTGAAACTAGTGCTCCCTTGTTTTTCCTTGGCACTCCATAACACTCCTTGACATGCATTGGCACACCCTAGCACTTGGCACATCTTGGCATGTTTCCATGGCCTCTAGCATGCCTTAGCACTACCCATCATACTTTTTCACTCCCTCCTTAGCACACTTGGAACTTATTGACACTTCCTGTCACAATTTCTTAATGTTCATTTGCATGCATTATTTTCACCTAGTGCTCACTTGTGGGTCCCTAGCGCTTCCTAGCATGTGTTGGCACACCCTGGCACTTGGCACATCTTGGCCGCATGCCACTCTGGCACACTAGCATGACTTAACGCTGCCTAGCATACCATGTCACTCCCTCCTTAACACACCTGAGACTCGCTGACACCCCCTGTCACACACTCTTATTCATTCATTTCCAGGCATTTTGACATAGTGCTCCCTTGTGTTTCCCTGGCACTCACTAACACTAAACACACATTGGCACTTGACACATCTTGGTATGCTTCCCTAGCACTCTAGCATGCCTTGGAACTATCTAGCATATCTTTTCACTCCCTCCTTATCACTTGCCATGTCTTGGTGTGCCTAACATGCCTTAATGGAACTGTCTAACATGTGTTAGCACTTATTGAAATTCCTTGGCACACCTTGGCACTCCCTAATTGTCATGCCCTTATAGATAGCCTTACTTTTTTGCGACTTGGGTACCCAACCAAGTTATTGAAACAATAGTGTTGTGCCTAACCCAAAGTCTCGACTGCTTTGTCTAGCCCATTACTGCAATCGTAGGCTTTCCTCCTACAAGTCCTATTTTAAAATTATCCTAACACACTTCATCCTTGAGACACCTAGAATTCACTGATACTCCTTGGCACACACTCTTATTCATTCATTTCCATGCATTTTGACCTAGTTCTTCCTTGTGATGCCCTGACACTCCCCAACACTCCTCGACATGCTTTGAAACTATCTAGAATTTGTTAGCACACCTTTTCATTCCATGGCATGCCCTATCATTCCTTATTTATCATGCCCTTGCAACTACCCTTATTTTTTTGCAACTTGGGAACCCAACCAAATCCTGCTTCGACTACAATAGCTTGACCAAGTTACAGTTACTACAACTATACTATTCCTTGTTCACTTAAGAACTTCCTATAACTCATCTTAGGATACTCACGCCGAATCTCAAATCAAACAACTTAATAAGTTACGAAGACAAGGCTCACATCCATTCGTGGTCGTAAAACAACTAAGCAACATATTTTACATCTTGACATGCCATAACACCTAGCACGTCTAACAATCCCTTGGCACTATGTGGCACTTGTTAGAATCCCCTGCATTCCTTGGCATGCTTTGGTACTCCCTAGCACATCCTACCATGCCTTGACACCTAACACACCTAGAAGTCACTGACGCAAAACTTCAAGCCCTTGAACTTCAAGATAACCCAATATTTACAATTGTTTACAATAATAAGTCCATTACGCATACTTCTCCTCTTAGAGTTGGGCAGAGAGGGAGAATACTTCATTGATGCCAACCTTGTAAATGAACAACCTTACCTACTCATTGGTTGGACTCTCCACCACTAGTTGAAGAAGTATATGTGCCATGAATCAAAGATGATATCATAACATGAGTTATCAACAATTGAACATAATTGTCATGGATATCATGGACAATATATGGTGAGAATTTTTGAAACTTAGGAAACATTTTCTCATACTCTACTTAATCTATGGGTGGTAGGGCTTCAATTTTTTCCATTTACTAGGAAATCTCACCCTAAAAGTCAACCATTGAAGAATAAATCCTATGCTAAATCACACCTACCTTCTTATTTTTAAGATCTTTGTGAGAACTCACCTATGACCCTTAAAGTCAGTGCCCGTTAGCAGCTCGAATGGTGGAATGGAAGGCATTTCAATAAGAGGTAAACTCATTTATCCTTCATATTTGTCAAGACCTCTAGAGACACCTACAATCTATATCCCTCCTTCGACTCAACATGAAATTTTGTTTTTTTCTACTTCCTTTACATACCCTCCCTTCAATGGCATACTCATAAGAAGAGCTCATGGTTGAAATATTGCGACAACAAAATGGGACACACTATCTCTTTGTAAGGTTTCAAGGGAGGGGTATTGGAAAATAACCATCGCATCCCCTACAACCCTTAAGACCTTCTCAACACATAAACGAAATGATAGACTAATAGCTAGACCCAAAGATAGATCTCAATGTTCAAGGAAAAACCCAAATAGAAAGAATCACACCATGGATTAAACATTGGCATTGAGTTTTGGTAAAATTAAGGACCTCCCTTCAAGATCATGACCTTGCTTTTAGAATTTTCAAATTGAAGGTTTAAAACCCACATTAAAAATGGGAGATTTGCACCTTAGAATTTGCAACCTTTACCCAAGACAAATATATCTAATGGACTAGCTTGGATATGTCAGGTCTTGGATTTCTCGAGTACCCAATCAATGTTTTTGAGGCTAAATCCATAGCTCCAATGAAATTTAATACTATTGAAGAGGCAACTTGAAAAATATCTCTAATAGGAGACATTTTTCCTTCCTTCTGATTGATTTACAATAAACCTTAGTGCCTCTCCTTTCTTATCTTCCTCTTCCATTCTCCAAAAAAAATCATTAATATTATATCATAAACAATTTATATAGGTAAGCATTGCAATCATTTTCCTCAACTCATGAGGCACCTTTACACCTCAACCCATGCAAGTGGACCTAAGTCCATGGTACAACCCATCATACTCTAAGAGGGTTCTAATTATCTCCTCAAAACTAGGGCATAACACATCTTACAATGCCAAATGGTTAAGACATCTCAAACTTGTGGGTTTTTTCCTTCAGGAAACATAATATAGCTAGTGCTCATCAAACACAATGCACTAACATAGCTAACGCACACCAAAAGTACAAGATACCCGTAAGATGTGGCCTACACCCTTGCACCTCCCTGACACTCCATGAAAAATCTACTCCAATGGTCACCTTCTAAGTTCCAATAACTCCTTTTGCAACATGAAAAAACCACCTATATATGTTGCAACAACCTTGCCAAATTATTTAGTGGGTTCCACATATATTTCACATTTCTTCTTTGTCTTTCAAAGTGGTAGTGCCAAGGAGAGGGTATCAAATTCGATCAAAGAATGTTCAATTAATACCATTGCTAAGTTTCATTCGTGCAACTCGTCAAATATCTTAATTTTGCTTCAAAACTTTTAATGGTGCTTAACTTTCTTTTCTACACCTCTAAGTGAGACTACAACCCCCCAAAAATTCTATAGGTATTCCACCTATTCAACCCTTGTTAGAGTCTTCTTAGACATGCACTCATGCCTCAAGAAGAACACAACAGTAGCATACCAAATGTGCATGCTCATTCCATATTTTAATGCCTCGCTAAAACCACATTATCACACTCCCTAAACTAAAATGTTCACATCTTAAGACAAAACACATAGTTTACTTATGACAACCTAAACTATGAGAGTGACTTCAAGATGACTCTATTTTCTCAAGATGAAAACATAGGCTCTTACAACCCCATTCACACAACCATTTGAATATATTTAACCTAAAGAAGAATATACACCCTACTCCTTCCAAATTTGTCATATGACATTTAAGAGACTAACACTTTTTAACTATTAAACCCACTTACCATAAACTCTCTTTTGTTAACACCCACCCAATAAAAAAAAAACAACAACAACAACAACAATAACAACAACAACAACTTAAATATTTTCAATACAACTAAGTTAAAAATACTTTCACATTAAAATTCCAAAAATACAACATTCCTATCCTAACAAATTTTAATAATAAAATCATTACATAAAATAAATAATCTTAAAAATATATTATTATTATAATAATAAATATGCCAAAATATAAAAAAAAAATGCTTTCCGTCACAACCAAAAATATACAATAAAGCGTTAGTTTTTCAACTACTATTAAAAAAAACTTTGGAAATAAAATTATAGGATTTTTCTTTTTGTTTTTTTGGATGATTTACAAAACCCGTGGCAACCCAAATGTTCCAAAGTAGTATTTTTTTTCGGTTTTTACAGGGTGAGAATGAAAATGTTTACTCTCAAAGTATCTAAGTAGAATCTTTTCCCATTGCACAGGGCGGGAGCGGGAGTGAAAACCAGATTGAAGAGAGTTGGCACTTGGGGTTTTACTAGTGGCAGACTGGATATCTGATCTCAAACCCCACCATCGGATCTTCAGTCCATTGACAGTTGACAGCGCTACATTTGTTCTATTTTTAACTTCACTTCTTTTCCACAATTTTTAGTGTTCCACAGAGAGGAGTACACACACCTCAGGAATCTGGTTCTACTATTTTTTTCACATCCATGCTTGTATGTTTCCGCTTAATCTCTGTGTTGCATTTTGTTACTATTTGTAGGGATGAAGTTGGCTCTGATGAATTGGGGAGGCCATTTTTCATAATAAAGGAACAAGAATAGAAGACCTAAATGAGAGGTTTAGATGAAGGCCGACATTGCGGCCAACAGAGTTGCTGTGAGAATTCTCTACACCTCACTCAGCCTCAAGGGAATAGAAAAGATGCTTCAGAGACCCCGATGACAATGTCACCATCAATAAGCTTCTGTTTCATTTATTTATTCTCTATTTCTAGATCGGTGAAACCTCTTAAATTAGAATTTATTTTTAAAAAGTATGATTCATAAGTAGAAATTACTTAATTTTTTTTGTAGATATTCTGCAAAGAGTGAAATAAGCCAATACTCTGCCATCATTTTACTCTTTCTCACAAGCTGCAAGGCCCAATTCCACAAACCTGAAGCAATTCCAAAAGCCTTTGGGATGTAAAGGGGTAATCACTTAGTGAGTAAAAGAGAAAATCAAACCTAGAGTGATTCTGCAAAACTTTTGGATGCACAAGAGTAGTCAATCAGCCAGTAAAATACCATAGTCGTTGACAACCTCATTTGAAAAACTGTATGAGGCATCTTCAAATACCACACTACACTATCTTAGAAATTTTCCCTATTAAGAAGCACTATATACTTAATTCATATACCACACATTTCACAATCTATGCTGGAATTCTGCAAAACTTTTGTGTTTGAAAAAATAGAAACCACACTAAATATTAATCTCCTTTTCCTTTAAAAGGCTCCCACCTACAATGTGAATGAAAGCCATTCTACCAAGTAACAAGGATAACAAATTTAGAATACATAACCCCTTGACATGTACTAAGGCCGTGATTGCAGTTATTGATTGATTAGTCACAACAAATAAGGGGACCTGTAATGCATGCCAACTCCTACCAATTAACACATCTGAATTTTTGAAATTGTATTGTCCAAGAAGATTTTTCGTTTCACCTATTGAATGTTTTGGAAAATGATCTTCAATGTTGGTATGTCATTCTTGCCTTTTTAAATGTCTAGTGTTCTTTCCAACCCAGTTAAATTTTTGTTGCTACCACTTCCTTTAGGATTTTAGGGATCATAGTGTATATGTTGTAATTGAAGCACTATGAGCATGCTCACAGCTATTAGTGCAACCTTGAATACTACTACACTGGCCATTCTATGCTTCGGCTTTGAATTCTTCAAGAATTGGATACTGCAATTAAGAAAATAATTAAGGCCATTCTAGCATTTGTTTTTTAATTTTTACAATTTTCATCGGTTTTGTCATTTCAATTATAGTGGACTGTTTTATTTGCTTCTCTGGTTGAATATTTTTGGCGAGCACAATGTTTTGAATCTATATCCTCTTCCTCATATTTGTCACTAGCAAATGCTAGAGATTCTTGAATAACAGTGAGTTCTCTACCACAATGTTCTTTGAGTCTTCTTAGAAGCATGAACCGAATTTCTTCCAAACACATTAGAGTTTCATGTTTATCTTTGTTTTGCTACAATTACAATGTCTGTTCAAGCAAAGACATGTTTAGACTGCAAATCTTATAGAATAAAATTTGTTATAAGTGTAATGGTGAAAATTTGAAGACCATTTTAGAAAGTCTATGTTATTAGGTAAAGGAATATTTTAGAAAACAATGATGGAGAAACACCCTCCTAAATAGATCTTCCACATTGAAAAGTTAGTCTGCAAATATGCCCATTTTGTCAAGGCAACACTTAACCTAGCTATGAAAGTTACTATTATCCTAAAATTATTAGAAAATTCTAATTCAAAATAAAAGCGTATGTTCGAGAAACAAACAACATCACAAATATAGTTCAAGAAACTTGTCGTAATGAAAACTCAAATTGAACAATCCAGTGATTGTAAAACTTGGAAATATTGACCCAAATTCAAATATAACAATCAAAAAGTCAAAGGAGAAAGAAATTCAAGAAATTTATTAAATTTTAAGGATAAGTCATAGACCTGTCAGACCTACTACTTGATGTTTTGTCAAATACATAACATTACCATTTTAGGCATACGAAGGAGTGAATGAAACAACAGTTTGTTCCAATGGATCTGTAGAAAAGTTGGTATAGGTTTTAGATTTCTCAAAGAAATGTGTGTCTGAATAGACCATCTATATGAACCAGAAGAAGGAAAGGGTGAAGTGTTTTTGTTCTAAATTTTTTTCTTTTTCACTGAACACTAGCAATAAATTCTTGGTGAGGTGGAGAGGGCCCTTGAGAAGAAGGGCATACATTTTGGAGGTGACCTGGCTATTGGAAAACTTCTAATGGAAGGATGTGTTCTCATAATATAGTGCTTGTGAGTAAATAGCTCCCCTCCAATTTTGGAGGATTTTATCAGGTAATCCCTTTTTGAAATCAACTTCCATGCATATCTGTGCAAAGGTTACAATACCCTTCGCTAGCTTGTGCGTGTTGATATTAATGAATCGTCCTAGGGCATTACCAATATCGGCTAAAATATCAGGGTGCGTTAAGTTAAGAGGTAAATTAGGGAGTTGAACCCAAATAAGAATGGCCAAATCTGGCATTATTAGTGGTTAAAATATACAAATCATGGTTGAATGGAGAGCCCTAATCAACCCAAAACCATGCTCCAAGCTCAAGGACCCCCTGTTGATCCCTTTGGTTCTTGAAATATATTATAAAGTATCCCTCTAAGGAGAAGAACAGATAATTGTGCTTAGACCTGGTCTTAGCCACCCAATCTCTAAGTACATATGCTGAAGGCCAAAATCCATTAAATCGACAAATTAGAGCATGATCCATGTAGTCAACATTGAGAGAGTCGGATTAATTTTTTGGCACACCAATGGATTGGATTTTCTCAATTTGATCCACAAGAAAGGCTAGCACTGAGAGCTCCTTAGGAGGTTGGTTCACAATCCCTAGCTTTAAGGATTCTTTTAAAATATTTGGGCTGAGAGGAAGAGGGCCCACCCCTTCCTTGAGCTTTGCCTCACAATCTAGAAACTAGATTTATTACCGTGTTGTTTACTATGTCGTGCTCACTTAGTATATTTGTATCCTAAAGTTGTTGGCTCTCATAACGGAGATGCATAAGGCAGAGGGGATCCCGGTCCGTTCTTGAATCTTGGCTGCAAGGGAGGAGACCATATTTGTAGCTCGCACTTGAAAACATAGTATCCCCCTGAGAGGGGTCTCACAAGAACTCAGAAAAACAAAAGAAATGAATCCCTGATTACAACTGGGGGGGAAGGTGGATTTGGCTTCATACAACTCTCCAAAGTTATCTGCCACTCATTATGACTGGAGAAAGGGCGAGCCTGCACCAAGCCTTTTAAAAGAAGGCCCTTGACCACTACAATGTTGAGAAATCTAGGGGATTTAGTGTTAAGAGATTTCTCTTCATTAGTGACTGTTTGTGAATGCATTTTAACTTATTTAGATTAAGATATTTTTCTTGTTAGATTATTAGTGTTCTTTCTTCATCAAACAGTAACCAATGCATAAACATAAATAGAAAAGAGACACAACAGGTAGGCTATGAGCCAGGGCCAAAAACTCTCACTCTTTGAGAGGAAAAGCCGCACAAATTCTTCTTATAGAGATTCCAATTGACAAATACCAAGACCAAGGCCCTTGACCTATTTCGCCACTCCAAGACCAAGAAATATTCATCTTCCTTGATCCTTTGATCTTCAAATCATAATCCCTATAGCAACATCCAAACAAAGTGATTCATCACTGAACTTCATGTTATCACTACAACACCGAGTAGCACCAAGTGTTGAGAATTTATGGGGCTGGTGATTAATTCCATTTCTCTTCTTGATAATTACATGTGAGCTTATTTGAGTTACTTATGTCTTCTCTTCTTTAGCTTATTTAGTTTTTCATCAAGTCAATTACCAAAATACAAAAGACACAAAGTTAGGCTCTTCGAGCTAGGGAAAAACCTCTCTCTCTTGGAGAGGAAAACCCACTAGAAATTACTCTTATAGAATTTCAAGATGACAAGTACCATGACCAAGACACAGAACCTTGACCTATTAATGCTTCCAAGACATTGCCACTACTTCTAATTCTTCCTTCAATATTGATCCTTCTTTTCTTCAACAACCTGCACTTATCTGCATCAACCTTAGAGAACTCTATTTCTAAGTTCGTCTTCAGACACTTATTATTGCTTATTCAAATATAGGAGACCAGATCATTTTAAGTCTCATCATTCACTTGTCATGCATTTGGAGATGTGTAACCTTTCTGAGAGTAGGAAGGTAAATCATAGATTTACCTTCCTCCTTTTCCCATACTTATACTAGCCCTTAGACTTATCATCACATCATGATCATTGAGCTTAACCCTTCACATAACATAACATTTGAATGCTTATATTCATTAAAATACATAGAAAACTGACCTTATACTATTAGTGAATTCATTACAAGTTTGACCGCACTTCACTTGACCATAGCTTCTTCATAATAATCCACGTTCACTGCTCCAGAATGCTACACAGAACAGATCGGCACTTACTGCTTCAATTTGTATTTTAACCCAAACTTTATTATGAGGTAACTATCACAGGAATGTCCACAATCCTGTCCTTTAGCCCACACTTTTCTCCTTCCTAAAATATGCACTTTTATGCTTCCTGAAATCTGCAGTGTTTCCTGTTCAGAGATCTGCAATTCCTTGGTTCAAATGACCACAGAGTTGACTGTATATATAGGCATCATGTCGCTGTTTTTAGGCTGACCCTTCAATTCGATTGGAGGCCGACTAGATCACTGTGTATATAGGCTGACATATAGCGCAATTATTCCAGTGTTTAATGAGTGTGAACATGACAAGGTCTTGGAGAATTTTGATGACTACTCTTCATATTTATGACCCTTAATTACATTTATAACTAGAAGACGAATCTTAATAGACATCAAGAAGAAGTCTATTGACCTATAATAAAATATTGCTCATGAAACCCATGAAGCAAGTACAACAAAAATACATTTCATTATCTTTGTCTTCTTCTTTACATAAATACATAAATACATAGTCAATATGAAGACCGATCCTAGTTACACTTTTCAACACGAAGTAGCTTCGAGCATCTTAGCATCATAACATCAGTGAGCACAGTACCTAGAAGTGTCGAGGTTATACATTATGATATAGCACTTGGCACTGATCAACACCGTAGCATAAAGTATTATTCTTATTAACACAGTACTTGAGACCTTTGCTGAGATTTATGAGACTCCATGGTGTACTGAAAGCTCTTGCTGTGGTAGCATCGAACCACACATACTGAATCATAATGAAAAATGGCCTCGGATTTTCTTGGACCCATGCTCCAAAGGGTCCCAAAGCAAATAAATTGGATCCTGAAGAAATGACGTGGACTCAGACAAGCAGGATTAAGCCTCTATGCTAAAGGAGAAGCTTCTCGAGGCTTCTAAACCCACTCAAGAGGTAGCTAACTGCATTTTTTTAATTGTTTAATTATAGGAATTACTGCAAGAAATTTTCCCATGAGGGACTTCCATTGGCTTAGTTCTTAGGTTTGAATGGTAGATATTCTACCAAAATTGTTGACCTTTAAATGAAGAGGAATTAGGCATTTATAAAGCTCTAAAACCCCTTCATTGAGTGCATGAGGCCTATTGGGGCCTTCTCGTAGGCCCCAACTTATTTAAAAAAAAAGTAAAAATAGCTTTTCCAATTGTCTTGGGACTAGCCCTACTCTTTGGGGAGTGTTCAACATTCTCTAGACAACATGAATATGCAGATTGTGAGCATGCTCTTGAAAACAAGGTTGCGGGGGAGTGCCTCCCCCCTATTGAACCCGCTCCTTGAGCACGCTCCCTCGAACCCGCTCCCAGAGCCAATGCTTAAAGGGTGATATTAATGACAAATATCCCTATACGAAGCTAGAGGTAATGATAAAGATACCTCTGGTTCAATCTATGTTTTTATGTCTAATTCATCATTTTACATGCTTTTGTTGACATATATGCATCAAAATATTATATATATATATATATTAAAAAAACGCTACCCAAAATGCTCCCGGACTGGGAGCTTTTGAAAATGGCGCTCCTGCTCCCACTCCCGCTCCCAAGTAACCTTGCTTGAAAACACTCGATCGGGAGTATTTTGGGAGTGCACTATTGTAGATACTTGCTTGAAAGTTGAGCAAGGGGAGTGCTTCCCTACAATATTTCCTTTTCCTAGGTTTTTCTTAATGGAGACTTGAATGACTAACACATCTAGAAGGATATTGTTATACAACATCTACTAACGAATCTTGAAAGATATTATGATGTGGTTTTTATTAGAAAATTTCAAAGTAGATATTATTATGTGACATATAGAAGCATGTTACGTGGAGTGCCTATTTTTTGGATTTCAAGTGGAATTCTGTGTTGTTTGGTCAATTATTGTGTTTGCACATTATTAATTATCTAGATTTCATTTTTTTCCAGTTTGCTAGGCTTCCTTATCAAACTTATCTCTTTGGTGAGCTATGTACTTCATAGGTAGGGTTCTCTTTTTCATATCTACTATCCTTCACTCTTGGTCTTATATAGGTTTTTATTCTTCCGGGATTAGTCCCTTATTTAACTAAGGGACTAAATGAGTCAATCCTCTGGGCGGTCTGCGCCCAAAGATGACTTTCTACGCTGAGCACTTCCTAGAGATCAGAGATGGAATCATCACTCAACCCCCTTATACCCTCCAGCATTGGATGCATTCCATCAGGATCCCCCTTGGGCAGCTCAAAGTTGGATCGCACAACCTTCGGGTGGAAAAAAACCACCATATTGACAGGACAGAGAGGATCTTTCAAATTTGTCACTTACAGGAGGTGGAGACTGAGTCACACTTCATCTTCAGATGCCCCATCTACTATGAGATCCGTGGGCGCTCTTATTGCTTATCAGCCAGCTTCCTTAGATACACCGACCAGAGATGCTTGGCACTTTACCTCTAGGAGAACTTCAGGCACTATTTGACTCTACTCCAGCCTCCGTCTGCCTTGGCCACCACACAAAGGATCACTGACTTCTTCAGAGCACTCCCAGCATCGCAGGGCACCAAGAGAGCCACCGATCGATCCTTAGACCATGACTCTAGGTCAGTGCGGATCCGGGAATCTCGTCCCACTAGACCGCATCAATGATCTAGAACCAAGCACCCCCCCACCTCCATGGGGGGGCCCAAATCCTCCCAACGGCAGCGACATCAATCCAGCTCCTCTTTAGGGCAACAGACATTGACAAGTTTCCTTCAGTCCTCTTCTAACGGCCTCATATGCTAGGAGGAGTCTCCCCCCACTCAGCAGGCTCATCCTTCTCCTCCGGGACTTCTTCACCACAACTCATTGTCAAGATGTTTCAGTCATCCAGACTTTTACTTTCATATTATTTGTAGTTTTTCTTTTCCTGATCTTATAAAGAAAGGGGACCATTTGGTCCACCAGCTAGTATGATGTAATCATTGTAACCAGCAGTCCCATTGACCTTTTTGTGGTCATTCGTTGGACATTAATAAAATTATCTTATCTTTATCTATTACTTTGTCCTCCCTATTAAGTATATATTGTTTAATGACCATAATTTTTATTTCAAGGATCGAGGTTCATTTTTCTTTAATCTATCCATCTCCATTTTTGTCTCACTCAAAATGATGTATTGGGAACATCACTAGTAGAGCTTTCTATGGGGAAGGAAATATAACCAATTGAATTGTCAAAGTAATGTCTATTATCTTGGCAACTGAGATAAATTTGAAGATGTTGAAAGTCAGGTATGAAGGAAGGGTATCAGGGATGGAAAAAAAGATAAAAGAAGTATCATTTCCCTGGCCTAGCGGAATTTGTTTGGGATATCTTTTAAAAACATCATCCGAGAATTGTTTACAAATTTTTTTTTATATCAGCAAATAATGGACCCTACCAAGAATTATTGTAGTGAACATATCGAAGTTAAAAATGCATTTCCCTATGTCAGAGTAAAATGAGGTAATAAATAAAAGAGTACATAAGTTGAAAGTTCATTGAACAAATGTATAAATTAGGATGTGCATACGAATGCCAAATAATGGAATAAAAACCCTTTTAGCTAATTCATCCATCCATTCTTCAGGCACTTTGCTGTCCACTATGATGTAGGATCTGGCCTGCAGAGTAAACAAGAAGTTGGATGATGAACATAGGGTGGTATTTGGATATTTACAAGGGTGATGAGATTGTGGAGTAGTTGCACTAATGCTTTGAGCTGATCTTCATAACACAATTTTTGTAGCTTCCACAATCTGGTGTGTATTAATATTGTAAATTCAAAAATTTGGCTAATGAATAATAGTTATGTAGGCCCAAGGGATGGCATAGGTCATAGGTTCAAAGCCAGTCGAGTCTGTCAGGGTTTCTAGCTACTGTTGTGGTTGGTGGTTGTCCTTCTCTCCATGGTGGTCTTTGGTTGTTTACAAGGATGATGAGATTGTGGAGCAGTTGCACTAATGCTTTGATTTGATCTTCATAACTCAATTTTTGTAGCTTCCACAATTTGGTGTGTATTCATATTTTAAATTCCAAAATTTGGCTAATAAGTAATAGTTATGTAGGCCCAAGGGTTGGCTCAATTAGTTGAACCGTCTACCAAAGGCATGTTGTTGATGGGGATGGCATAGGTCATAGATTCAAAGGCAGTTGATTCTGTCAGGGTTTCCAGCTGCTGTTGTGGTTGGTGTTTGTCCTGATCTCCATCTAGATATTTGGGGGAAGGGGGGGTGGAGGGATCTTGGGAGGATTTCTTTGAAAAAAAAAAATTATTCATCCTTTTCATATGAACCATGAATCATGATGTAATTTCTCATTCTTTATCGCTTAAGAAGTAAAATATTGAAATATATTTGCATTTATACTATTTTATATCTTCTTTATCTTTCATGTTTTCATTTTTTTTTGAAAAATTCTATTTTTTGGGATTCTCGCTTCCCAGTTCCTAATTTTTTTTCCATCCGCATTCTTGCTTCTGGCAACATTGTTATCAGCTACATGTACAAGAGGATTTTAGAGTATTTATGATTTTTGCATCAATTTGTTTTCAGCATTATTAAGAGAAGTAGCAAATACAAAGACTATTTGTCCCTCCTTTAACAACTAATAAGTATAATGGGGATTTATTGTACATTTTATGGATTGCCTTGTTTTTCTGGCTTGGGTTGTCATCATTTTTGTTTGAGCTTGTCACTGGTAGAATGATTAAGTGAGGCAGCTGCTCCAAGAACCTCTCCCAGTGGCTAAGTATCACCTTTTTGGCATCCACTTAGTCGCTTGTTATCTTTGAACCATTAGTGTACAATCTAATATCATTGACTTTGAACTTAGTATTGCATTGAACTGGGAAAGCTAGAAAATGTGGTCAAGCTTGCAGCAATGTTCTATCCTTAACTCAATATCAGCAGCCCTCTTGTCTTCCTCATACTTCCACATTCACTTAGCAAACTATGCCATAGCTTTTTTCCATTGCCTCCCTGATGATTTCTCTCACCTACAACTTAAAAAAAAGAGTATTATCCTCCAATCATTGAAATATCTCACCCACACTGAGAAGTGACTCGTGAATTTATTGTTTGAGGAGCACATGTTCAAGGAAAATTTTCACTTCCCAAAGGTTTGCTTAGTATCATTCCACGTGGAGGACTCTTATTGCCTATGAACATATTTCTTGTCAATCCAGGATGTCTCCTTAGAGGATTTCCATCATTTTTAATTATGCAATTGACAGGAAGGACCCTCTTCCCTCACAGTTCATTGAGGGAGCGTTTGGGCTTTGCTCCTCTCCTTTCTAGCCTTCTTCTCATTGCTAATGGCTAATAGAGACTGAGATAATGCAGAGAGAAAGTGAATTAACAAGCCCAGTTATTCTCCAGGTGTGAAAACAAACAAAAACTTCATAAGAATTAAACTATGATTTATACTACTCACTAATGGCTGCCACCATTGTCACAAATTATGGAGGGATTTGAAAATCAGTCAATAAATTTGATGTTCTGCAACTTAAGGTATCCTTCCTTAATATTTCTAATTGAAAAAATAGGGACATCTATGTCAGCTCCCCAAGGCCTAGTGTTTTTTCTAAGTCTCAACATTTTGACTTACTACTAATTTCAATAATTAATTATTCTTCCTTTGAACCTCAAGTTTTGAAAATCTTGATGTCATATACTTGCCACTCAATGGCATGTTAGAAATCCAATCAACAACCTTGTTGGTTGCTCTTGTAGCATAATGAGATCTATTTCTAACCTTTCTACTGAAACCTCCTTTTAATCCATTGACATTGGGGATTCAAACTTCCAAATTTGAGAAGAAATGCATTTTTTCATCACAACATTGATTATAATCTGAGAATTCCACTCCATTCCATTGCCACTCTTTCCAGGCTAGGCCTAGGAAAAATTTAAATCCGCTATAAGATCCATCATTCCTGCTTGATTGTTGATGTTGATACCTATTTTTTCCATATAGACTGCAATCATCTCCCCATTCCTGCTCGTTATTACCCTTCCACTAACTTCTCTTATGGGATCTCTTTTTGCAGCCTTATCAAAATTTGACTTAAATTGTCCTCCCTTTGGCGGTTCCGTTTTGATGATGAGTAGCAAAGAAGAAATGAAGTCTGTATAGGTTACCGAATGTAAATATTTAGCATCTCTTATCAATAATTCACCCACAGTTAATAGCTAGTCATGTACCTCATTACACCACATGGAACAAAAAGTAAAAAGATAAATGGAACAAAAAGTAGACATATAACTAAATTTTTGCTAACTTACACTTAATATTCCTAGGGAAAACATAGCAGAGACTCTCAATCACTTCCAAATCCAAATGAAGGAAGAGTGGACCAGATAGATACAATTTCCAAACAAGGCAGCACACTAGTGAGCGCGACATTGAAGCAGAACTAAATACTGGTCCTGATTATCTTTCCAAAAATATTAGAAACAATGTAATTTGTGTGCTCACCTATCTTCTAGATAAAACGACACCCCATCTTGCATTTAGACTTGGAGTTAATAGATTATGCTAAAGAAACAAAGGTTTAAACCCTTTTTGGTTGATACTACTGCAAGGACTGACCAAAGATCCACCCGCATCCCTGCAAAATGGCCTCGATGTCACAATGTTATTTTTCAACACATTGGGCGAGGGATGAGCCCCCCCATCCTTGTGGAATATTTTCCTTCCCACAATACTTTGACCACAGGTATGATTGCATGATCTGCTCTAAATGCTGAAATTGAGTCTTACTAGGAAACCAACAAGATACATAATAAACGTGTGAGGCATAGAGGATCTATCCAACCCCCTTGTCAACTTCCCATCTAATGAGAGGTCCTTATGATGCCAAAATCAATGCTTACTCTAAAATTTTTGAAGACACGGTACACCAATCTTGGATAACCACTGGTGAAAGCCCCACTTCAAAATTTCAAATGCAATGCCTATATACCTCACAATTATCCCCGGTCGAACATAAGTCTGAGCTGTGGGAATCTGGTAGGCTAACAGTTTAACTATAACAACTAAAAAATTGTCTCGTGGTCACTAACCACAACATCTAATGTAGATCCAAATATGTGAAAACAAGTATGAGCACCATCAACCAAGCTCTTCTTAACACTCATAGAAATAAAGGATCCATTAGCAAAATGATTGTTGACCATGTCTGAACCATCAGGATGTAAGATTTCCTTCACTTGACCCTGAATTCTAGCAACTTCAAATAGGTGAGCCAAGGCATCCATTATCAAATATACAAATCTGGGGCAAAGGGGTACCCTTGACAAATAGATTGATTTAGCAAAATTTCAGGGGATAATGAGTTAATAACAAGGAGAAATGTTGATGCATTAGAGAGTAGTGTGTTCACCATGGCCACACATCATGGTCCAAAATTTAGGTACAATTATTCAAGAGGATCTGCATTCAAGTTAATTGCATGTAGGTTCAGTTGTTCCATATCATACAAACACAAAGCTTCGAAAAGATTGTAATCCTAGTGAATATCTAATATCAACTTTATATGATATCAAAAAAACTATCTGCCAACAAAATGTACAAGAAGCTTACAATGATGCAAATTGGTTAAAAAAAGAAGCCCATAGCTTATTTAAGCTTGGTTTCCTAAGTCTTGAGCATAGGTAACAAGTTGAAGATGTCTATGATGCTATTTCATTTAGTGTCTTAAAATTTTGTAGAGACTCTGAGTTACCAGATGAAGTAGATAAGCTTAAGAAATACTTAGCAGCGACATATCATATCAACTTATTTATTTTCCATTCCATACCTGACTCATGGGCCATAAATAAAGTTTTCCTTATAATGCCTTTAAATCGGTTGCATGAGAAGCCAAATACACAAGCAACCTTGGCTGATTTGACATGTCACAGTGATGGAAAAATAGAACACTTTATTGGACCTAATGGGAAGGTTGAAAGTGTGCTCTCTGTGCACCATTTGTGTGAAGGAGACCCATACTGCATGGTATTTTTCCTTGCAAGTGTTCGTCAGGTATCCTCCAAACCTTTAATCATCTTCTCCGTGACGAACAGTATGTCAGGTTTAATGTTTAAATGGCCAATCTAAAATCTGTGCAGGAAATATTGGGAAGTGCTCACAACCTATTTGGTGGAATTAATGTCATTCATGTAAGGTCTAAAGGACTGGACATTGTAGATAAAGAAAGTAACAACAAGGCCAAAGGGCAATATGGTTTGGAACGAATAGTGTGGGGTCAGACGGTAGTACAAGAAAAACTAACATGTCTGTGATGAAGCTCCAATATGCATAAAACAAGGTTGGTAGCCATTTTCTCAAGCGCATTCCAATGCCTTTCGAGTCTAGATTATGTGTCTAGAATAATTGGACCCTGTACAAAACCTGTCTGCTCTTGTTGAACTACCTTCCATGCAATTGGGAGCCATTGCTTTAGCCATGATATTGTATGAGACACTGAGGAGAGTAATGAGGCTCCAACCTCCAATAGTGTCCCTAGATACATTATTGGTAATGCGTTTACTAAGGCCTTGATTGAGATATTTAGATAGCCTTTTAGAATAGAAATTTTCCGCTGTCAAACAATAGAGATAATCTTGTATTGTGTTCAACATGGCCTTGTAGAAATCAGAACAAAGGCCATCCATTCCTGATGAAAAAATCACAACAAAGGCCATCCATTTCTGATGACTTGATATTCTTCATAGAACTAAGAGCTAAAAAAACCACTCTCTTTCAAGAAGTCACTATCTAATTTGACTCAATCACTACACCAATAGATAGAAATATTGCATGGAATGACTCTACAATGAGCGTTCCTGACATCCAACACATGATCCGTAAAAGCACTAAGAGAAAATATTTTGAAAATGTAATCGGAACATGCCTTTGACCTTTGTTTGATCCTCTGCAAGAGATCCATCCCTCTGATGCAAACGAAGAATCTTGTAACTATCACTTTTCTTGTAACTGTCACTTTTCTTTTCAATTAGTCAAAGTAGAATTTGGAATTTGGATCCTTCATCCCCTTCAAAAATCCACTATAGTTGAGAATGCACCCTGGCACCCCTTGTAATGCATTCCCTTTACTTACAAACTGTCATCTCCCCTTGAAGGACCACATTGTAATGATCCCTCTCAAGGAAAATGTGTATCTCTTTGAGTGTAAGCAGAGCATATTGCAACTCTTTTAAGTTTTTTACTTTTGCGGGCCATCATTCTGTCTCACCCATTCTATTATGAAGAAGACATTTCTCATACCCATCCTTATTTTTCCTTTGCTTTTCAAGATGATGTCATATGATTTGAAAGATCACATCCATGCAGTGTGGTCATCTATTTTATTTGAATTTACCCCATTAAAGCATTGGTATCATAGATTGTTAAAATGGATCTATGGTAATGATGAAACTGTAAACCAAAAACAAAGAACAAACTCTAATATTTTAAAATATTGAAGGGGTGAATCCACAACTACTATCCTGAAATGTTTTTCTATCTAACATAAAGACTTCTTGTTTCTTGTTTCTAAGTCAATGCCCAGCATTGACATTTATAAAAATGCCAAGATACATTGATGATTCTTGTTACCTCACAAACCTGCACTTTAAGTGGTAAAGCATTGAAACACATGTACAACCTTTAGGGGAACTAAGAGGGTTTTTTTGTTGCCACCATAATATTGTCCTCTCTTGCGTTCGGCTGTCTATCACCTGGAACAAGGGGGGTTTCCTTAATTAAAATATGAGATAGATTTAGACATAGATTGTGATGTAAGACTGGGATTTGTGGGGATTAGTGCCTATCTATTTAGGGCAACTGGAGTCAAGCAGCAACCTTTAGAGGGTTTTAAATTGTGAATGTGGATGGCACGATAGTGCTGTTACAATATGCCAAAAACTAAACCTATGAATTTTTTTTCCAGATTGTAGAAATTACATAGAGAGCCCTTACAAAGGTGCTCCTTAATACACACTCATGGAAAAAAAAGGGGTGATTGTACTAGAAACTACAAATGTGTCCTACCATGAACTGAAATGACATCAGTAATTTGTCTAACTTAATAGTGATCGACAAGGGAAATTTATTGGAACACCTCAACCAAAGCCCTTTTTCAAATGACAGACTTTTTCCTAATATGAAGCCCAATTTTGTGGGAAAAATTTAATGAATTTCCAGCAATAGACAAACAAAAATATGGATGCAATGATGAACCTGATATTACAAAAGAAATCCTTGAACTTTCTTTCTCCAGTACATCTTCAACTATGCTCACAAGGGGAATTTCCCATTAATCCATCCATGCCTTTACAATGGAGAGAGCTTTTGCGTGATGCCTTTTGTAATCCCCATTTGGATTAGTAGGGATTAGTGCCTATCCAATTAGGGAAAATGGAGTCAAGTGGAAATCGTCAGAGGGTTAGAAATTGTGAATGTGGATGGCACGATAGTGTTGTTACAACATGCCAAAAACTCAACCTATGAATTTTTTTTCCAGATTGCAGAAATTACATAGAGGGCCCTTACAAAGGTGCTCCTTAATACACATTCATGGCAACAAAAGGGGTGATTGTACTAGAAACATCAAATGTGCCCTACCATGAACATAAATGACAACAGTAATTTGTCTAACTTAATAGTAATCGGAAAGGGAAATTGATAGGAACACCTCAACCAAAGCCCTTCTTCAAATGACATACTTTTCCCTAATATGAAGCCTAATTTTGTGGGAAATTTTAATGAATTTCCAGCAATATACAAAAAAAAAAATGGATGCAATGATGAACCTAGTATTACAAAAGAAATCCTTGAAATTTCTTTCTCCAATAGATCTTCAACTAGGCTAATGGGAATTTCCCATTAATCCATCCATGCCTTTAAAATGGAGAGAGCTTCTGTGTGATGCCTTTTTTCATCCTCCTAGTCTAAATTTTCCCATGAAATGTGTTCATTTGACCAAATGCTAGGGTTTGTTGTGCCACGTGTATGTCTTCTCATTGGAATGCTTTTCAAGGCAGTTTCTTCACATCCACTCCCATTAGAATAACATTATCTGACAAATAAATGGGGAGCTCTTTAAGATGTGGACTCTCTTGATTAGAGAAAAACAGGAAGGATTTTTCACTTGCCTAGGTTTAAACATGGTATGATGTGCATTCTATTCCAATGCTTTATTTGGTATACCATTCTATGCATGGATTGAATGATTTTAGGCCTAACAAATATACTTTGCAATATGTGTCAAATTTGAACCTTCTTCATATGTTATTATCCCTGTTCCTATTCATTTATTCCTTGACATATTCAACCCCTTTTATTCTGGTTAGTAAATAAGCCTTTGTTAACGAAGTGGGCCTACTTTTGGCCTAAATGCCATGACCAAGGTGTATCTATTTCATTAAAATTATGCAAGACATTGCCTAGGACCAACTGCCTAGGCTTAGTTATTGATGAGATATCGGACGATAACACAAATTGAGAGCATTAAATCACGACATCATGTTCTTGAGGGGAGATTACACTCAAGTATCCATGATTATAGCACATTTGATTTACTACTTGATCACAACCCGCTTGAAAAACATATTTTGGCAGGCCTCAAGGAGAACATGGGGTGGCCCTGGGTCCATAACATGTACACAACTGTAATCACTTCCTGATGGCATAAGTTAAATGACTACCTCCACATGTTGGGTAAAAGCTATGTGAATGGAACTTGGTCGGTAGTGTTTTCCTCAAGGAGAATGAGGGTAGGATTGGGTTTGCAATATATGCAAATGGTTCATCACCTCCCAATGCCATAAGTTCAATCCCTTCCTATCCCCCATGGGTGAAGCCTGTGAGAATGGAATCTTGACCAAAGGTGTGAAAATCCTTGCTACTAACTGCTAGTCCCAAGCCTGTTGGGCATTGGTGTATTCTTCCCATATCTAGATGTTTTTTTTTAATTTTTGAGAAAACTTATTTAGTTATTTGGCCTTTTCTACCAAGGGAGTCACTGTGTTGGGGGGTGCTCAAGGTGATATGACACAGTAGGATGGCAGGGGAATTTAATGAATTGTATACATTTAGCTGTAAAACATGTTTCTCTTAGAATATTTTGATAAGAATGGCTCTCTGTTCATGAGGAGTCACATCTGGAATTTCATTGCAAGGGAGCATTTTTATCAGCTTTGTTATTGCCAGTTACATCCTCCCCATTTTGGACTTATGGATAATTTTGTCTGAAGGTTTTGTGGCTCCCATGATACATGTCTGGTGCACTCACCACATGCAAGGACTTATGGTCAGTTGTGGGAAAAAGCTATGGAATTCAACACAACAGACTATTCAACTACATCTTCTGTGGGTTAGGAAATGTTGATAATTCATCCTAAAAAGGTGATGTGATGGGTGCATCTGCAGTGGTTGCAACTTGAAAATCCTCAGGTGTGGAAAATTTAGCCTAAAAAGGTAGTGTGATGGGTGCAGATACAGTTGTTGTCAAGCCTTAGGAGTTATGTGTGTGCCATGAATCATGAGGGATGAATTCACATTTTGTACCCATTTATTTCCATAAGTCCCTAATTAAGTATTGGTTTAAGAATCAATACTATGTTCTCTAGTGATAACCTCAACTCAGAAAGTTTTATATGATATTTACTTGTCCTTGACGTAAATATTTTAACTCTAAAACTTGTACTTGTTCCCTGACTCATGTTGGGTATGTGTTATATTCTTCCCACGATTAGCCCCACGCGCTGTACGTTGCGTCAGGCGCAGCAGGGGGGTCACAAGAGGGGAGGCAGACCCCACCGTTGGGGTCCGAGGCAGCGCCCCGGCGAAAATTTGTTTGGTGTGCGGACCCACTCATAGGTGGACCCACCCATGTTTTGTGCATGATTTTGCACATGGTTTTGGGGTACGATGGTTTTCTGCCCCTAGTATTTTGTAGATCCAGTCAAGGGAACTACGGTTATGTTCTAATCCGGGGTTAATGGATTGGGGTTTATGTATGCTTCGGCATGTATATATATGTGTTGTAACACTAAAAGGAATATAATGAAAAATCAAGATGGTCATCCCGATTTGGGATCCAAGGGAAAATATCTGTGCTTATCTGTTTTATGTTTTATGCTCCCGCTATTGTTTATTTTCTGTTATAAGATTCGTGTGTAGATAATTTATGTTCAGGGTTTAAACCTACAACTCAAAATTTTTCTAATATGATATAATATTTTAAGTCATGTTGAAGATGAATTTTATTACTATAATTTTTAAAATTTAGAACAATAACTTCATAGTTGCAATCTGATTTTCTGCAAGATTTTTGTTGAAATATGACCTTGGTAATTTTAGTGTCTTTTCATATGTTTGAGAGAATAAGTAAAATTATTTAAATTCTGAAACAACCAATGAACAATTCTGCCATATTTGTAAATATAATAGCTGGTTAACGAGAACCTTATCATTTTCTTTCTTGGATTCATGTTTTTTTTCTTTTCAAGGATTAAATTAGTAAGGAATTAATAGTTTAATTATGGTTTTCATTGTTGGATCATGTTATTTGGGACATGTAGCTCACATCGTACCATCATACTCTCACAATAAATCCTGAATGATGAAGTGGCTGAGCAAACATTTTAAACGTTCAAGTCACAAAGTGTCAGATGGACACTACGTAGGGGTGCATTTGGAGATGATAATGTAATTTGGCATGTGCCCTCTAATGCCACGGTAATCCATAATTCATCACAGTGTATTGTCTTTTAAACTTCAACCTTCTATCTATTACCTCTAACAAATTTAGCACTATGCTAGTGATTGATTTGAAACTGTATTTAGTGGAAAAATTCACTGTTTTTTGGTGGAGTAATTCATAATTTATTCTGATCTTTTTTTTGCAAGTGTATTAGTCATGATGATAAATGTATGGTTTACTTTAGAGGGTTCTCAGCTCTTTCTAGATACGCTTTTCATCATTTGCTTTGAATACTTCTCTAGTGCTTTAACTTTCATATTTTTCCATCTGTTCCAGTTTTTCCATGAGATAATGATTAGTTGGGATGTGGCAAGGTTGTTGTCATAGCCTACATACACTAATCAGTGCACATTATGGACTTCAAATTTCAATATAGTGTGGCCAACCTTAACACGGGTTCATACCCTATTTCACTATAAGTATCACTCCAAATTTTATTGCTTATCTTATGTTATTATCTAATTTCCTTAGTGATGTAAACTTACTTCATCAAAGTCAATAGATGTTAGGAGCTTCATTAGTTAGATCCTGTACATTTCAACAATTCCATATTTGTGGTTGACATTAATTGTGTTCCTTCCATTCCTAGATTACCATTATCAACATGGTGGAGTTTGTTAGTGTTCTCTTTTTTAGTGAACTTGAAGGAGACATTACACAAAAAGTCCCCATTGCAAGGATTTTAGGAAGACATAACTTCTACAGAGAAACCACCGAAAAAGGTGACATCTATAGTTTTGGAGTGGTGATCTTGGAGCTCGTGATGGGAAGACAACCAATAGATCGAGAAATTGGAGAGGATGAAGGTCTTGTGAAGTGGGTGTGCAATAAAATAGAGAAAAATAATGGATTTCTTGAAGTGTTGTATCTTGAGTTTGTGGATTTCTTCAAGGAGGAAATGACCATGGTTCTGAAAGTAGGACTCCTTTGCATAAGCACCTTACCCATCAACTAGCCAACAATGAAGAGAGTAGTACATTTGCTGCATGAAGCCAATATTGAGCACAAGGCCAAAGAAATTGCCAAGGATGAAAAATAGTCTCTTCACTAGTACGTGGAACCCACAATTTGAATTGTATATGCATGATGGTAATTGTATTTCGCTTTGGAATTTTGTTCTTTACATGGCCTCCATATTTACTTCCACTTTGTATTTTCTAAGTTTTTTTTAGGTTTTTTCATGTATAACCTTTTGAATCTGACCTAATACTAATACCCAAAATAGAAGCTTTCCTCTGTAACTCTTTGGGTATCATTCCCCACGACAATCCAATGGTTATAGGGTGCATCTATCTATCCAATCGTGGACCATTTTGTTGTTGTGTTTTTTATAAATCTACCCTCCATGTTAATAATTGTGGTGGGATGGCTAAGACATAGAATTTTCTCTCTATTAAACACCACGAGGAAAGCACAAATCGATACCATTGTCATCATCATCTATGTTAGTGTCTTATTATTGATCTCCTCTTGCTCTACTCTCCTTGGGCACAAGCATTTATTTGTAAACCAGAACAATGAAACTTTCATTGTAATATAGGTGGAAATCAAGATGATTTTAGTGGTTGCTGCATGAGATTCTCATTATCTTGTTGTCGTAAATGGTTATTTCGTAGAAGTTTAATTATGGCCTTTGTCCGTTTTAAAATTGTATTGTAACATGAAAATGTTCGTTTCTAAAATTTACATGTTTTTAAACACTCCTTGGATTAAATCCCTATTAGCATGTATTTAACCATTCTTCATATTAAATCATGACATGATAGGACAACAAAATTGGAATAGGGAAATCATGTTCCTTCCTGAAATTATAAACATATTTAATCATTAGTAGTTTTGTTAAATATTAAGTATTTAATCATGAATAGTTTTGGTAAATAATAGGTATCATAGAGGAAATTAATCAATTGAGATATTGTATTTTTATTATGTATATTGAACATGTTATTTCTAGCAACTTTTGATCTTTCCAGATCTCTTATTCCTTTGGTGTATCTTTGCACCTTTAGGGGTAATTGATAGTTTAAAGTCTAATATTTAAGGGTGCTAGCTCAATGGAAGAGCACTTGCTTTACAAGAAGGAGGTTGGTTGTTTGATTCCATCGTGCCCTGATATTCATAGGGAATGACGACGATCATTTTTTGGTGACAGATTTTCTTTTGACCATCACTAATGAGCTTATGGTGACATTTTTCGACCCTCACCAAAATATGAAATGGTGATGGTCAACAAACGGCACCACATATACACATCAATAGTGACGACCATGAAAGGTCCGTCACCATAAATCATTGTTGTTGATATGAAATGGTGAGGGTCACTGTTTGTCATTATAGTTATTATTCGTGATGGATCTTGATATCACCAATGAGCTTATCATGACATTTTTTGACCCTCACCAAATATGAAATGGTGACGGTCAATGAACATCGCCATATATATGCACCAATATTGACAGCCATGAAAGGTCCATCACAAACAAATCATTGTTCATATGAAATGGTGACGATCACTATCCATCATTATAATCAATATTCATGACGGACCTTGAATGTCACCATAACACATACTTTTGGCGACGCCACCTTTGGTGACGTTCAATTTTTTGGTGACAGAGGCTATTGTCTGTCACCATTGCTCATATGAAATGGTGACAGTCACTATCCGTCATTATAAATCATTATTGGTGACAGACCTTGAATGTCACCACAATGCCTATAGTTTCGACCATGCCACCTTTGGTGACGTTTAGTTTTTGGTGACAAAGGCCTTTTTAACCTTCACCAATGAGCTTATGGTGACATTTTTTTCCCCTCACCAATGTGCTTTTTTATTGTAGTGCATATCGAAAGTGTTTCGTCTTTGACTTCCAGATAGAAGTTAGTTATTTCTTCAGATTTCCCAGCAAGGTTGTGTAACAATCGTAAAGATGAATCAAGCATTCCACTACTATACACTTCTATGTGAATGAAGCCTGATGTAGAGAAGTTGATCCTCTTACTCTGCCAATGGTAAAGAGAAGCATTTTCATGTAAAAATCCTTCACATCTTTGATGGGAATTTGAGTTCCCACCTTCTTTGCATCATCTATGCAATAGAATTGGACATAATCCTCTACGTTAAGCCCTCCAACGGGCTTGCTGTGCAAATATACTGGGTTTCCCCTTCCGAAAATTCCATTAATAAAGTATATGTCTTCCACCTCTATTCATAGTGGAATCTGATCAATTATAAAGTAATCTTTTTCTGGTTCCAAATAATAAACCATCATCTGAAGCAAGTGAGCATTGATTTTCATATTCAACATTCTGAAAAATTTGAGTAACACACAATTCTGAAGCATATCTAAGGATTGTTGGTCCTCTAACACTTCATTATCAATAGCACTATGCTCATGTTCTCTCCAACTCATTGGCATCTTGGGAAATTCATCAATTGACTGATTAGATACAAGTTTTTAATTTTTCTCTGCGCATACGTGACCATGTTTGTGTAAAATCACGTATCATACGCAGGTTCCTTCTCACGCTCTCGCGTATGCACAGAGGGTTTCAACGAAAATCTATTTCCTATAGTAAAAAATCCAAAAAATTTCTTAAAACAGGAACAAAATTGATAAATAGGACGAGTCTAAGGTTTACGTAGATGATTTGAAGTGATTTGGTGGCCAGTTGATCCATATTTGAGAAGAGGTTTTTTTTCCCCATGGCTCCTTTTTCCACTTCTGCAATGCACAAATGATCAAAATGTGAGTCAAAATGTTTATTTATACCATGAATTTTCAAAATTTTCAAAAAATTCATTTGTGTTTTTTTTTTGAATTTGATTAATATTGTTTAACCTTTTGGCTCGTAAGCATTGGGAAAAGTATTTTCCAGGTACATTATGTTGAATTTTACATATTCTTAGTTTTCCTTCAGATCCATGACCGCTAACCTGTCATGGTAGGTATTTGATTTCGGACTGGCATATAGGTTAGGGAATTCATTTTCCGTTGCATTTTTTCATACTATCCTCCATTCTGATTACTTGCCATAGGGTCGATCCCATCCTGTCATGAGTATTTAACCCATTTCACTCGTCGATTTTTTAATCATGACTTGGTGGTAGAGCCATCCTTTACGTGGGATTCCTAGTTAGTTCCTCGCTAGCATTTTTCACCCATGCTACAATTTACGTAGACTCTGGAGTCCTCTTTAGTCTCATCATGACTTATGCGTTGAAGCTTCATTCTTATTCTTCTTCGCTATCTTTCTTCTGGCCAGTTACCTTAGAGCCTCCTATATTTTATCGAGTTGTATTACTACATTACATATTGACCACTTGTTGATCCTGGCCTTTAACCGGCTTCATTTGGACTCATGTTTAAGCCCTCTTTTTAAGATGTCTTTCTGTACAATTTCACCATGTAATCACTTAGCTTTTGCGACTTGACACATTTACCAATGGATGGAACATTCCTTTGAGTGTCACATACCAGTTTCTGCCACCTTGCATTAATCATAGGAATGTTCCTAACCCAGGAACTAGTGCATCTATTTCTCGACACTCGTTCTATCCATTGTACTATAGGCATTATTTTATTCCTTTTTCAGGCTTTGAAATATGAAAAGGATAAAAAAATTAGATATTTGAAAAAGAGTGGGAACAAGATATTGCTTCCATACTTGATGGCAGCTACAGTTTCAGTTGTGTCGCCCTTTAACAAAGCACAAAAAAGCTAAGTCTTTTCTCCATTTGGCATGGTTTTATTTTTTGACTTAGGAGAAGCAATAACCTTTTTTTTCAGTCATTACTCCTCCGGTTGGTTATCTCTTCCAATAATATGGAGGGTTTGTTTATGCCTCCTGCATGACAAACTTATACAAAGATATCAATTGCTGCCATAGTCAGCATGAGTCGTGTTTTTTTTCAAGGCAAGTTAACCTAAGTCGGCCTTTCTGCAGTGTGTCTTGACTCATTTTTCAGTCGACCTTCCTAGTCTTGTCAGCATCTTGTTCTATCAAATTAGTTATTTGGTCCTTTTCTCATGCCGGTTTGAGAAGGTATCCACTCACTTCTTGCTGGCGGGTTTGTCTCTTATCGACTACGACATATTGCTCTGAGAGAAAAACCTATAGCCGCACCGTGGACATATTTACATCATTGATAGGTGACCTTGTGTTCAACATTTGATCAACATCATGGGTCTTTGACTGAGTGGTTTCGCTTGTGTTCGAATTCATCTTACATTATCACACGTGGGATTCATGTAGTACCTTGATTTCCATTTGAACCTATGAGTGGATATCTCGCCTCTTTTCCAGCTTTCATTATTGGTTGGTTCAGATGGTTTCTGCAGTGCACTAGCTTCATCTTGTGCATCCTGGAAACGTACTTCGGGTTGGTTACTTCACTTTACTTCGTCCGATTCCTTCCAAATATTAGCCTACAAGTTACAGTCATGTTGGACTGATGTGGGATGCCTTAATGCCTTCCCTCCGGCCAATCTTTTCCCATCGAATTTGACTCATTTATCTGGGAATAAGGTCTAGAGTCCTTTTGTCAATACCTTAGGGTTTGCAGTCATCAGTGGTAGACCCTTCGCTATCAACAGTGAGAATACATCATTGTCTCATGATTGATAGATTCTTAATCCAAGTGTTCGAATTCAACTCATTCATTCATAATTGCTAGATTTTTAGGTCCCTATATTACTAGTTTAGTCCCTTATTTTTGTTAGTGTAACCCCCTTATTATATTTTTTTACCCTTGTAACCCCAATATTATTATTATTTTTCCCTTACAATATTATTGTTAGGTCGGCTAGGATTATATTGTGGCCCCATGGAATCCTATATATAGAAGGAGATTTTGTCCATTTGTATCATCTAATAATTGTTCATTTATGTAATGTATTGGAGGTTTCCCCCTCAAAGTGACTGATTTATAAGGCATTGATTTCTCTTTTCTTCTAATTTTGGAGCTAGTTTCATAACATTTGGTATCAGAGCTTTGGATTCTAGGGTTTCGCTGCTCCAAATAGGTCATCGTGGAATTTTCGCTATAATTTTTTTTATACAAAGGTTCAGAAGCTAAAATGTTTAAAGAGCAAAGAAAAAATCCTGAGGAATGTTGTGGAAAAGTTTCAGATCTTGGTTCGCAATATTTTTTGAGATATGTTCTGTGCAAGTTAAGGATTTTTGCAGGCTCTTGAATTTAACCTAAACAGGGGATCATGGAATTTTTGTCATAAATTTTTTTTCTACGAGAGTTCAAAAGTCTAAATTTTCACAGGGAAAAGCTGGAATCCTGAGGAACGTTATGGAAAATTTTTAGAGCTTGATTCACAATATTTTCGAAGATAGGGTCTGTGGAAGTTAGGGATTTTTTAGGCTCCCGAATTTCATCTCAAAGAGGTGACCGTGGGAAAATCGTCATTACTCTCTCTCTGAGCATTGGATTGGAATTATGTAAAATGTGGCCACAAGTACACGCAATTTAGTTTCCTCTGTATCAATTTCAGAGTTGAAGGAGGAAACAGTGACATGTGGAACACCGTATAAGGTCACTCTACTCAACTAGTCCATAATTAGGTCATTGTGAGAGATTTGGCATAAATTTGTCTTGAAGAATCCAAATCAGGTTAGACCACTGGAATTTGAAAGAAGATTCAGAGGGCTACAAGAAGGCCCAATTTCAGATATTGAAGATTTGAAATCACAGAAATAATTCAGTTTCAATATCGAGCTCCTCAAAAGCAAGAAAATGGTATGTATTCTTTTTGAATTACATAAGTCTTGTTTGAAAAAATTAGTTTGAATTTATTCCAAGGGAATATTGAAGAATAGATACCAGTATTGGGTTTTAAAATTCCCCCTAAAAATAATTCAACACCCATTAAGCCTTCATAAGGCTCTAATATTACTCATGAAGACAAAGAAATGCAACATGAGACATCAAAATTACAAGAGCAAGTCCACAAAATTTTGCTGTCGCAAAGAGTAACAAAAAATGAAATGGAAGTTTTGAATAAAGGCATGGAAACTAATATGGATGACATGGAAGCTAAAATCGATGAATAAATGAAAGAAAACATGGAAAACATGAAGAATGATATAAAAGTAGACATCGAAGATTTGGCAAAATTGATACAAGAAATGTTTCCTAATGGTGAAAACATAATAGAGGAAACTCATGATGAGAATAAAATAAATGTTAATCATGATTTCATAAACTCTAATGTTGGATGGAAGAACCACCATATTCCAAATATGGATATGAGTAAATTTTATGGAAATGATCCCGTAACATGGATACTACATATGGAGCAATATTTTGATCTCAATAATGTGCAAAACACACAAAAGGTATGCATTGCAACTTTACATTTAGAAAAAAATACATTTCTATGGTATCGATGACTTTGCTCCCATAAAAAAATAGTCACTTGGTCAATTTTTACAGAGGAAACGATAGCACATTATGAGGATACAAAAAAAAACACCTTCTTTAGCCAATTGATAAATCTCAAACAAAGGGTTCATTGGTGGAGCACATTGAGGACTTCCAAAAATTGAAAATAAGGGTAACTGATATTCCAGAGGAACACATGATTGATGTCTTCATAGGGACTTTAAAGGATAACATCCAACATGAAGTTTGTGTTTGGGAACCTGATTCATTGGAAAAGGCATTCAGGTTGGCAAGAAAAATTGAATGTAAAATTATGGCGACAAGGAAGCCTACCACTCACATATATAAAGATGGAAGTGTTGCTACTCCTAGAGTTCCACATCCTACAAGGTTGACACCACAACAATTGGAAGAAAAAATAACAAAAGGGCTTTGCTATAGTTGTGATAGAAAATACACTAAAGGTCATAAGTGTGCTGAGAAGAAATTATTTTACATAGATTGTGAAGAGGAAGAAGAAAATGAACAGGAATCTTCAAAAGAAGAAGATATACACCAGGAACCAACACTAGAAGAGGAAGAAATGAGTCTAACCATATCATTTAATGCATTGGCAGGAATTACACTCCTCAAACTCTCAATATAGAAGGACATATCAAGAAGAAAAAGGTAATAGTGTTGATTGATTTAAGTAGAACCCATAATTTTATTCATTGTAAGGTAGCCAAGGAATTGAATTGTTTCCTATACCCAGCATGAGAATGTCAAGTGATGGTTGCAAATGGAGGAACTATATATTGCTCTGGAAAATGCCATAATATCAAGCTAACCATGAGGGAATATGTATTTAATACTTCAATGCTTTGCATTCCAATAGGAGGTGTTGAT
The DNA here is from genome assembly GCA_034641835.2 of Pinus albicaulis. NCBI lineage: Eukaryota > Viridiplantae > Streptophyta > Pinopsida > Pinales > Pinaceae > Pinus > Pinus albicaulis. The sequence goes on along the minus strand of CM076581.1, from coordinate 1,524,243,009 downwards.
GTTATACTAGGAGTACAATTGTTACAATATTTGGGAACAATAGCTTTTAATTTTCAAGAATGTTTCTTGAATTTTTTTCAAAAGGAAAGGAATTCAAATTATGGGGTATCACAGGGAAGCTGGGAAAGATAATAAGCTGTAATTTCATGAAAAATCTTCTGAAGAAAGAAAAATGAGGCATAATTTCACAATTATGCTCACTAGAAATTCCAACATCAAAATCATCTATTTTTGCAGATCTTATAATATCCCAAAAGGGAGAACTCAGCAACACATGCACAAAAAATGCATTTTCAGAAATATGTGCTATAAAAATGAAAATAAATCCATGTATCCACTAGATCTGACATCATATAACCTAGATCCAAGAGGAGATCATAAACAAATCATGATAGAGGAGTTAAACAAGTCTCCCACACACCGAATAGCTCAAAAAAATTGAAACCCCAAAAATACTTCATAAAGAGACATCAGTCTATGAGGGTTTATACTCATAAATTATAGAGACAAATAGATCTACTCATATATTAAACAATATTTCTCAAAAACTGAGATCTAGTCTCCTTTATACAAATCCAAGAAAACCCGGGAAGGGTTTCTTGAAATACACCCAATACAAATGGTGATCTACAACACAAGCACTGTAGAATCATTGAAAACTGAAGCACGTGAATATAGGAGGCTGAAATAACATAGATCTAATGCATATCCACTCCAAGGTCTCCTCCAATGAAATACTGAACCCTTCAATCATAGAAAAACACTCAAATAGAGCCACAAGATCCCTCACTGAAGCTTCCCTAAAAAATAACGCAATTTCAGATATGAAATTACGTTGTAGGTGAGGGGAATAGATTGGCTTGATTCCAAAGATCTGAAATTTTCTCAAGAACCCTCCAAAATGATCTCCCAAGAGAAGGAATCCTTCCTCCTATGAAAAACTAGCTCAGAAAGTGGGTTTCTCGACCCCCCACTACAACACCCTGCAACACAACACAATATTCTGCAGAAACTACACTTTAGCTTAAGACTGAAGCTTGGCCAGAATTCTGGATGTGTGGAATGATAGATCAGGAATCTCCCAAGAGGCCTCTCAAGGAAAGAGATGGAATTCCTAAACAGGAATACCTTGTGCTAGACAACACCAGCAATATTTGCTAAACAACTGAAGAGAGCAAAGTCTAAATAGACATATATAAATATCATTCATAAGCTAGCCCCATATGACTACCACCCTCATCCTTATAAATAATTTGAGCCTTATCACCTTGTTTCCCACTCATTAGGGTTTACACCATCACACAATCAATCTCCATCCAAAACTGCATTGTACCTTCATCAATGCCACTCCTCCATAATAACACTGTTTGATTTGGTAAAGGTTGACCTCTTCAACCTACTCTATCCCTTTTCACACCTAAGGGTCTTTAATCCAGCTCTTATATAGTTGTCTAAACTAATCCACAGTCATATTGAGTTGCCTTTAATGATGATCCACTCCTCCCACATTAGTGTTGTTGACTTGGTGAAACTTGACTTTGTCCACATCCATTAGCCCTTGTTCACACATGAGAGTGCTAGATCTAGTTATTATAGTGATCCCTTTTCACATGAAGAGGGATTTTATGCTTATTCAATACAAGTATGGGTCTCCTTTCCCATTTATTCATCTAACTAGGTGCTAAAAGCAAAATCAATATTCCTATTAGTTGCATGCTAATTTAGGAATATTACAGTCCTCCCCTCCCAAATGTTGCTTGTCCTCAAGAAATTGCAAGGATAGAAATGGAGAGCCTCCTCTCCTCCTCCTGTAGAATCCTCATATGCTAAATTCCTCCAAGGAACAATATGTTGTCTCATCAATATATCTCCAAGTTGCCCCTCCAAAGTATGCAAGCTAGCTTTTGGTGAGCATCCCAAATAGCTATCATCATGTAGAAGTAAAACTGCCATGGAGGAAACAATGTGTTGTCTAGAGGCCTTCCTAAGGCATGAGATCTGATATATATTGGGATCTATCATCCCCATGTGAATCTCCCATCCCCAAGCTATCATCCATACCAAATGAACCACCCTCCAAAATGGTAACTCATGAAAAATATCCTCCACCTTTGGCTCCTGCAATGTAGGTGGGTTGAATAACTGAGCATGGTAGAAAAAATAGCCTACCCCACACTATCTCTCTCTCCACTTATGATAAGTGAAAAGTAGTTGTTGATCTTGGGCTGCAATAATTTTTCCCTCAAGTGGCAAGAAGAAGATTGGATCTTCAAAGATCCTCTCCATATCATCATGAATCATGCTGGCCCAATCCATCCCATATAAATTGAATGGTAAATCATCACCATATGGTATCCAAATCAGAAAAATGCTGAAGGTTATATGCAAGTTTGGATGGTCACAATTTTTTCCAGTGGATACAGCGTAGTCTCCCCAACTGTTGTTTTAGAACATCATGTGGCAAGTTGTCCTCCAACAAGTTACTAGTTGTACATGTTTTCTCATCTACTATGTGGTAGTAAGCAACATTATATATTAGCTAAGCATAATAAGAATAAAAACACACTTTCCCAAAGTCATGCAAATAAGGATTATCTCCATCACAAATGTTGGTCCTAGAATGACCATGAAAACTAGAAATAATATTGCCTCTCGTGGAGCAATGCACTATACATAGATGGTGAGAAGATGAAATTTCTCAATGAAATAATCAATAAGTACAGAAATACATTTCTTACCATGCATAGTGAGTAGGCTGCAAGTTAGTTCCATGGATGAGTCCTCCCATGAAAATATTCTCATAATAGTCTGCAAGGTGAAGGGATGCATTCTCCCCTTGGAACACTCCATCAATAGAAACATACTCCCAAGTGACAACGTTGTTGGCCTTAGTGATAAGGCTTTTTCACTCCATGACTTACTCCTTTGTCATGCCACATGCCAAAGTCATCCACCATCATGCTACTATGTGAGGCAATCTCCTTCCTATGTGGAATTACCTCCTCATCCTCTAACGCTGAAGGGTAGCCTCTTTGCAATTTGATTGTGCCATCCCTTTCTCTGGAAATATCATGCCAAGTATGGGAAAATTTCTTCCCATACTCTCCTAAGACTAGCCAAAGCAACAATAACTCTTGCTGCTCCCTCACACCTCCATCATACAAAACATGAGGTGAAGATATGATGATTGACATGAAGAATGTCATGTCAACATAATTCACCCAAACTCCTTGATGCCATATGATGCAAGTGTCCTGACAAGTTTACTCCACCAACATGCCCTTAGGAGAAGGATATGTCACATGATAGCCAAACTCTTTCAAGAGTAGCCAACGCAGCCTTGCCTCCTGCTGCCCGATGTCATAAATATGCAAGTGACTCAACAACCTCTTGCTCACCATCCACACACATTCATCCACATGTGGGTGTCTCCCACCATGCTCCATCTTCGTACTCCTCCAATGAAGACTACCATCCTCCGAAATCATATTTCTACCTTAGCATTTCATGGGATGTTGAAATGCAACCTCTTGGAAATCTCCTAGAGAAGTTCCCACACCAATGACCATCTTGAATCCATAAATATCCAAGTATGTTGAAGGAAAAATATCCTCATAGGCCAGTACAATGCTCATTCTAATAGATCCATCACAATAATGAAAGACAAAGTGTCCCTCATTGATCATCTACTCATCCAATGTCACACAAGTTTAATGGTCATCATAATGCTCTAACGATAGCTGGCCCCCAAACTCCTCATTACTGCTTAATGACAACACTGTTAATCTCCTCAATGGTGTATTTGTTGTCTCAAGCTCAAACTCAATGCTGAACTTAGAGTTTTGCATTGGATTTTTTAGGACAAAGCTCATCCTATCCTCCACAAGTCCACACCCCAACCCCAAGTGTTGTGTGTAGCTCAATAATGACACATTAGGATTATTTATTATCCCTTCCTTGAACAACTCAAGGCTGCACATCGCAGTGCAATTCTACTACTCCAAATCAGCAATATGTGTTGACCCTTGGTCATGCAAAGACAGACTTCCACAAACCTCCATAAGATTTTTTGAAAGAACAGAAAGTGGAATTTCATGCATACCTTGGTGAAGCTTGGGAACATCTTGTATGGCTACAAGGGTTCCTCCTTCCAATGTGTTGGCTCCCCCAACTGCTGAGGATGATAGCCGCTCCTCCATAGTTGTGTCACCGTTGGTACAGTCTCCTCAAGTAGTGGTGAAGGCTCCTCCCCTTCTAATTTCTTCTTGTCAAACGTTTTGATCACCCTTTGAGTGAAATATACAAAGTAGTCACTCTTGCATGACTCAAATGGATGAACCACCATGTGCTTGCTTTACCCTCAAGGTGCAGCGCTACAATCTCTACAGCCTCTTTATACCACTGGATTTAATAGGAAGAATGCATCTAGCTTCATCACCCAAGCCTTTGCTTTACATGTGGATGATCCATCAAAAGTATACAATAGAAATATATTTCTCCCCATTCTCTTATTGATGCAAGGCCTCCTTTCTTCTTCAAGATGAATAAACTGAGGAAGAGTTAGAGTCTGCTTCAAAGCTTTAGGTTGAAACTTGTATTCTACAAGGTATCCACTCAGGATCTCATGTTCCAAGTTCCCTCCATCTCCATGCCTCTTGTCTTCTTCCTCAAAAGGAAAGGACAAGGTGTAATGCTTTGGAGCTTTCTGCAACACTGGTTCTTTCTTTTGAGAATAGGAAGTACATAGACCTTCCTCTTCTTGAAACCCTCTAGAGGTTTCATTGCATCTCTTCTATTTCATCTTCTTAACCTCCTTGGAGAGATTCTTCATAGATCTGAAAAGTGATCAGACCAAGCTCATTCCTTCCACCATTTTAGATCTATTCTCCTTCTCTTCTTCTTCTTATAGCATAATGGCTGAAAACTCACAGGTTGAGCCAAGATTTTTCTCTGATACCACTGTAGTATCCCAAAAGGGATAACTCAGCAACACATGCATAAAAAATGATTTTTTCAGAAATATGTGCTATAAAAATGAAAATAAATCCATGGATACACTAGATCTAACATCATAACACCCAGGTCCAAGAGGAGATCAGAAACAAAACATGATAGAGGAGTTAAACAAGTGTCCCGCACACTAAATAGTTCAAAAACCCTGAAACCCCAAAAATACTGCAACATAGAATTACTGCATAGAGAGACAACACAATCTAATGAGGGTTAATACTTATAAATTAGAGAGACAAATATATCTTCTCATATATTAAACAATATTTCTCAAAAATTGAGATCTAGTCTCCTTTATACAAATCCAAGGAAACTCGAGAAGGATTTCTTAAAATACACCCAATAAAAATGGTGATCTACATCCCAAGCACTACAGAATCACTGAAAAATGAAGCACATGAGTATAGGAGGCTGAAATAACATAGATATGATGCAGATCCACTCCATGGTCTCCTCTAATGAAATGTTTAACCCTTCAATCATAGGAAAACACTCAAATAGAGCCACAAAATCCCTCACTGAAGCTGCCCTCCAAAATAACGCAATTTCAGATATGAAATTATGCTGTCAGTGATGGGAATAGATTGGTATGATGCCAAATATCTGAAATTTTCTCAAGAACCCTCCAAAATGATCTCCCAAGAGAAGTAATCCTTCCTCCTATGAAAAACTAGCTCAAAAAGTGGGTTTCTTAACCCTCCACTGCAACACCCTGCAATACAACACAATATTCTGTAGAAACTGCATTGTAGCTGAAGACTGAAGATTGGCCAGAATGTCGGATGTGTGGAATGATAGATCAGGACTCTATCAAGAGGCCTCTAAAGGAAATATATGGAATTCCTAAACAGGAATACCTTGTGCTAAACAACACCAACAATCTTAGCTAAACAGTTAAAGAGAGCAAAGTCTAAATAGACGTATCAAAATATCATTCATAAACTAGCCCCATATGGCTACCATCCTCCTTCTTATAAAAAATTTGAGCCTTCTCACCTTGGATCCCACTCATTAGGGTTTCCACCATCACACAATCAATCTCCCTCAAAAACTATGTTGTACCTTCATCAATGCCACTCCTCCATAACAACGTTGTTTGATTTGGTCAAGGTTGACCTCTTCAACCTACTCTAGCACTTTTCACACCTAAGGGTCTTCAAGCGAGCTCTTTTATAGTTGTCTAAACTAATCCACATTCATATTGAGCTGTCTTTATTGATGATCCACTCCTCCCACATTAGTGTTGTTGACTTGGTAAAACTTGACTTTGTCGACATCCATTAGCCCTTGTTCACACATGAGAGTGCTAGATCCAGTTATTATAGTGATCCTTTTTCACATCAAGAGGGATTTTATGCTTATTCAAGAAAATTATGGGTCTCCTTTCCCATTTATTCATCTAACTAGTGCTAAAAGCAAAATAAATATTCCTATTAGCTGCATGGTAATTTAGGAATATTACAGATCTACAAAAAGTCTTAGACAATGATTCCAAGGTGTTTGAAACTCCCAAAGGACTCCCACATATTCATGATCATGATCATGCTATTCATTTTATTCCAAGAAGTGGTCCTCCAAACATCAAGCCTTATAGATATCCTTATGTACAAAAGAGCAAAATTGAACCTATGATTGCATAAATGTTAGAGGCTGGAATAATTCAACCTAGTCAAAGTTCTTTCTCTACTCTAGTATTATTGGTGCACAAGAAGGATATATCATGGCGCATGTGTCCGGATTATAGGGAGCTAAATAATATCACCATTAAAGATAAATTTCCCATTCCTATGATTGATGAATTATTGAATGAATTACATGGAGCAATTTATTTTACCAAGTTGGATCTTCATTCAGGATATCATCAAATTAGAATGAAGACTGAAGATATTCTGAAAACAACATTTCGAACTCATGAGGGTCATTATGAATTTTTGGTCATGCCTTTGGCCTTACCAATGCACCTTCTACATTTCAAGGGTTGATGAATTCCATTTTCAAACCCTTCCTTAGAAAATTTGTGCTAGTATTTTTTGATGATATACTAATCTACAGCAGGTCTTGGAAGGATCATGTTGAACATGTTGACAGGGTGCTCAAACTATTGCAGAAGAAACAATTATATGAAAAAACATCCAAATGTTTCTTTGGAGTACAAGAGGTGGAATATCTGGGTCATATTGTATCTCACGAGGGTGTTAAGGTAGATCCTAACAAAATTAAATCCATTAAGGAATGGAAAGTCCCCACAACCATAAAGCAGTTGCGAGGATTTCTCGGGTTAACAGGGTATTATTGAAAGTTTGTTAAGAATTATGGGAGAATAGCAGCACCTCTAACAACATTATTGAAGAAAGATGCATTTTCATGGACTCCTGAAGCAACTAAGGCCTTTGAACATCTTAAAGAGGCAATGTGCCTAGCACCAGTCTTAGCTACGCCAGACTTCACAAAAACCTTTATTGTGGAATGTGATGCCTCAGAAAATGGAATTGGTGCAGTTTTAATGCAGGAAGGAAGACCCATTGCTTTTGAAAGTCGTCCAATCAAAGGAAAGTATTTACAGAAACCTATTTATGAGAAGGAAATGTTAGCAATACTACATGCACTAAAGAAATAGCGAACTTACCTAATGGGAAGACACTTCAAGGTAAAAACTGATCATGATAGTCTTAAACACTTTTTGGAACAAAGACTATCTTCAGAAGAGCAGCACAAATGGGTCACAAAGATGTTGGGTTATGACTTTGAAATAATCTACAAAAAAGGAAAGCTTAATGTTGTTGCAGATGCACTCTCAAGAAAGAATGCAGAGGTGGAAGCATTGCTTTGTGCCATTTCTATTATCCAACCAGATTGGATAACCGAAGCAAGAGATGAATGGAAGAAGGACAAAGATGTATGGACACTCATTCAAAAGTTGCAGCAAGATCCTAGTACATCTGACACATTTAGTTGGAAAAATGATTCCTTATGGTACAAAGATTGCTTATATCTTTGTAAGAATTCCCAACTAAAACAAAAGATTCTTCTGGAATTGCACACTTCTCCTTTAGGAGGACACTCAGGATTTTTAAAACTTACCACAGGGTGAAGAAAGAATTTTTTTGGGATGGCCTTAAATCTGATATTCGAAAGTTTGTGGCGGAATGTTTGGTTTGCCAGCAGAATAAAGTGGAAACAATTAAGACCCCAGGACTTCTACAACCTTTATCAATTCCAAGTCAACGTTGGGAGGAGATTTCAATGGATTTTATCACAGGTTTACCTAAGTCTGAAGGAAAGAGTGTCATCATGGTGGTAGTTGATAGACTTACCAAGTATGCACACTTTTGTTCATTATCTCATCCATTTAAAGCAAGTACAGTTGCTACTACATTTATGGACACAATTCAAAATCTACATGGAAACCCAAGGGTTATTGTGAGCGACAGAGATCCCATTTTTACTGGAAATTTTTGGACGGAGTTATTTTCTTGTTTGGGTACTCAATTAGCTCATACCTCATCTTATCATCCTCAATCTGATGGTCAAACTGAGATAGTAAATAAATGTTTGGAAGGATATCTTCGTTGTTTTGTATCTGATAAACAAACACAATGGGTCAAGTGGTTACCTCCCGCTGAATGGTGGTATAACACTTCCTTCCATACTGCAGCAAAAATGACCCCATTTATGGCACTTTATGGATATCATCCACCATCCATCACATCATATTTAAGGGAAAATTCGAAGGTTCAAGCAGTGGAAGATCACATCGAGCATCAGCAAGAAGTTCTCCAACTCTTAAAGGATAACCTGAATTTGGCACAAAATAAAATGAAACAACAGGCAGATCAACAATGAAGTGAGAGAAGTTTTGATGTAGGAGACTGGGTATTTTTACGGCTGTTAGAGTCGGTATTTTCATCCCTCCGTCAGAGATAAAATTTCTCTTGTTGCATTTCATTTTAGGTGTCTCATTCAGTTCATTCAGATACATTCCATTAGGAGCATGGATCATCTGATGGAAGGGTATTTTCTCTCATATCCCTCATGTCATGTACCTGTTGGTCCGTGTCTGTTCATTGAGATCATTTTAAAATCATTTACAGTCATGTTTGATCCCTTGGTCAACAAAGAGTCATTTTAGGGTTTCAGTCTCATTAAGTCTAGGGTTTCGTTAATTTAGTCTTAAAAATGACTAATAATGTCAGCAGGAACATGAGGGAGGTTCGAAATAAGTTTTCATCGCAAAAATTTCATCGTCATAATGCTTGATAATGATTTTTCTTCAAAACTCTGTTTTGAAGAAAAATCGTCAATTTCATCCTTTGTAATAAATGCAATGTAATTTTCAATTTTTTTTCAGATTTGAAGTTCTTCAGGCGCAGCCCTGGTCACCTTTGCTAAAATCCCATGCCAACTATCCCTGCAAATAATAGACAAGAGATTCATCATCAGTTCAAAAATCAAAGGAAACAAAAACAGAGTCTATTCAAAAAGTGCCAAAGTTTCAGACTTTAGAAAATGGTTTTTTTTCAAATCAAAAATCAAAGTCTATGGTATAAAAGATATTTTTGTGTTTTCATAATTCATTTGCATACCAAGAGCCATCAAAGAGCCAAAGAAAAATTGTGGAGGGCGAAATCAGTGTTTGGAGGCCGAACTGTTGGTGAATTTACCTGCGCGGTGCACAGAGAGAGAGCGGCGCACACAGAGAGCACGGCGCACTGGGTTGTGTGTGCGGCGCACAGGGCCGGAACACTTAATTTGTTGACATCTCTCTCAAATTTCAAAACGAATCCGCCTCCTATGTTTCAAGTAAGTTTGTGAGACTTTGAAATTGCTATTATCCAATGTTTGGGTTTGTTTGAAAAGGGAATATGAGAGTTTGAATGTCAAAACCATAAACCCTATCACCTTGTTAAAATTTTCTCCTAAGGGTTTTGAATTTGAAGTTTTAAAATTTGATTTTGGTGCCAAGTACTCTAACTCTATTCCCCACCTATTGCTCCTTTCCCACCACTGTAATCCTATCATTACAGTTCATCCCCTATTCCCTTATATCCCAAGTCACTCATTCCCATTATCCCTATCCCTAAATCCTTTCATTTCCTATTATTCTCCCTTTCCCATTTCATTTGTAAAATTCCCAAACCCCAAGAATCCAAAAAATTCGTTGGCTATCCCTTGTCCCTAAGTTTGTCAAATTTTCAAAGGACAAATTATCATTTTATTTAAACCCCATTGTCCCCACTGCCCTATATCTCATACAATCCCTCCCCTTTAACACACATTTGGAAATTTGAAACAAAGCACCGAATTCTCATTTTCCTCTCATACAAGCCAAACACAGACCTTGAAGCACCATGGAGAAAGACACGGATACATCATATGAACAAGACAGTGATTCTACCATGGAACTTCATGCACCAATAAGGCCTCGTAAAGGTGGAAAACATGCAAGAGAAGAGCCCACGTCATTGACCCAATTGCAGGCTTGCCCACTTGCCATGGCATGTTTTCGAGAGCAATCATGCTATCAGTATTGTGAGATGATTGCTAGGATTCATCATCATCAGGAGTTGGCTCGTTTGTTTGTATTGCATTTACATGATGGTCAGGTAACTCTTGCTGGTGTGAATTTCACTTTGACACTAGAAACCGTCTCTCAAGCAACAGGAATACCGAATGTGGGTGAACAATGGAAGAAAAGACAACAGGTGGACAGAGTGCTACCATACATCAGACCTAGCTATGTGAGACAACTCAGCAGGGTGTTCCCATTCCGGTTCCTAAAGGAATCCTATGCGCCTCTGATGAAACTCATTATCAGATACTTCAGTTGTGAGGGCCGGTTTTCACGCCTCTATGCCTACCACATCAGATTATTGATGCATTTCACTAGAGTGAGGATGATGAAAATACCTTATTTCATGTGCCAGAATATCGAGAGAATGACCACTCTTGTGCAGAAGAAAACTCCTGAGCAGCAGTGTTTGGTCTCAATCTAGTCTCCTAAACTGAGCTCATTTAATTGTCAACCAGGATTTGTAAACTGCTGAAGTGAAGTGTACTGTATGTACCTAGGAACTTGTTTCCTAATGCGTTGTGTGTAGTGTTTTGTGATGTTTTTGGTCTTTTGTGATGATTTATGATGTTTTTGGTCTTTTGGTGGTTTTATGTTCACAAGGAAAATGCCTAGAAAACTAATGGAAAGGAGCTGGTGATTAAAAACGGAGTTAAGCCTAATTGATGGATGACAAATGACAAATGCAATTGGAAACACTGAAGCAGAATCAAATCTAAACTATGACTAAGTAAAAGCAAAGCTTGATAATGACTTTTAAGCAAATGATTCAAAACACAAACTAAACTTGTCAAATTCTTTCATCAAAGGCATTTGAGAGAGAGCTTGAAACATGGTCAACTAAGTATGCAAATCTTCCTAACTAAACAGTTTAAACAACTAACTTATAATGATGCAACATTTTATCCTTGATTAGAGATTTGTTGAAGTATGTTTGGAGTAAAACATTGATATCATCATAATATTTTCTACTCTAAAGCTAATTCCTAACTCTATTCTGCAATTTAATTGAATGTCACAAAACCTTACTCAAGAGTTATTGATTTCTTTTCAAAGTAGTCTTTTGAGGGAGAGCTCTGTTTATGAAATGATGAGGAAATTGCAGAGGTACTTCAGGCCTTAAAATGATGTTGTCTTCTGTTCATATGTTTATAGATCAATTATGGATTTTAGAACAAGAAGAGGTTTGTGAATAATGAAGGTTGTTTTGTTAATCCTAACAACTGAAGTAATCTAATGTGCAGTGAATAACAATTGAATGTGGAGTGCAAATGCAATGAATTGAACTACAACCAAACCTAAGATGTCACTAGCCTAAAACAATGTTAAACTACAAGTCATCATCAAACTCGAAACAAAGTAACTGAACATGAGTTAAGTGCAATTAAACTCCGGAGTATCCTAACTATGCTATCATGCATTATTCTATGAAGTTACACAATATGTTTGTCCATCATTAGTGATATTTTGGAAGAGTTCCTTCTTTTGGAAGAGGTATTAGAGCAATTCTGACTGTGTAATTGAATGCAAATGCAAGCAAAAAGACTGAAAGCAATGAAAAATTAAGATATCATATCCATATCCTACTCGTCATTATGATGTTTTGGGCAAGCGTTTAAGAGCAAGAACAAAGATGATATTTAGTGCAAACACACAACTAAATCATTCATTATCACGGTCATGTCTTGGACTCCTTAAGAATTTATTGGAAGAGTTTCTTCTTGTGGAAGAGTGATTAGAACAAGTATAACTGTGATAGTGAACAACAAAAATTACAACTAAATCCTACAGTACTATAGCCATTTTCATTCATCATTATAATCTTTTGGAAGAATTTCTTCTTGTGGAAGAATTAGAATGAATATAACTACAGTAGCTAATTAAAAACAACTATGAATTCAACTCCTAATCCTACAATACTATAGTCATTTCCCATTCATCATTATAGTCTTTTGGAAGAGCTTCTTCTTGTGGAAGAGTTAGAATGAGTACAACTAAAGTAGCTAATTAAAACAACTATTAATTCAAATTCAAAATGTAAAGGCAGCTAGAAGACTTATCTAATTTACGCAAAATAAATCCGTGCAAGAGGCAGGGGCCCTCTACCACCTGACGGAATTCAACTCCAAATTAAATCAACGCCTTCAAAATAACACTGTCTGCTTCATTAAAGATGAAAGAACTTGAACATAACACTCTGCGTCTTCAGAAATGTAGCACAGAGTCTAAAAAAAATCTAGCATCAAATCTAACATAAAATCTAACCTAGCTCTCGGTTTCCCAAGTGTTTATATAACAAATGTAAATAACAAGATTTGCAACAATTCAGGAACACTGTCTATCCTTATCGGAATCACATTAGGACTCTTTGAAGTGGCTGCGTGAAGAGGAAAAAGACATCTGGACTGAGACAGTCCTAATAGAAGTCTGCTTTCCTAAATGTGTTCCCACGTTCCAAAACTGTACCCAGAATTCGTTTCTTCCTCCATGATGAGCAACGAACCATGTAGACATGACGTGGATTATGCCCATATGCGGTTTTCCTTGAGAGGCCACCTGGAACATACTCAAACGTGAAGGCAGCTGCAAAATCGCCGGTTAGCTACGGAATGTCTGCATTCTGCAGCTAGTTCTGGTCAAAATGCTTTACAATGGCAAAAATCACAAAACTTAGCAAGTCAGTCATGTAAATCATTCTAGAAGTAATTTTAAATATATTCATTGATCAATTGGGTCTAAGATAGCAATGGACAAGAGAAAATGAGGTAAAATGAGGTGAAGGAAAGCACAATTTTGAGGCTCAACATACCCCCACTGCTATCTCTTTGCATGTCCTCATGCAAATTATCCTATGAACTCAGAGGCTTCTGCAAGGACATCTAATCCTCTCCTTCTCCTTTGTCTAGAAGCTAGAGATCTTCTGGGTTTTCTGATAACAAGTTTGAACCTTAGGTTGGTGATTGCCCTGATTAGTTTCGTGTTCCTTTTCTTCAACTTCCCATTGGTCTTTTCCACTTTGTTTATATGGAGGGATAAGGTTGAGTTCATATCAGTTTTGAGCTTGACTTGATCCTTGAGAATTTCATTCTCATTTTTGATGTGTCTATTCAGTAATTCCAACTCATACCTATCCATTCTTAATATATCAATTTCAGACAGTGGAGGACTAGGGGTTCTCTCTCTGCTTTCTGAAGCTCTCCTCTCCAAAGTTTCCACATAGTCATAAATTTCCTGTTGAGCAGGGTCAATTTTAGGGGTTCCTTCATAAAAATCCTCTTCAATATCTTCTTCCATGGATGTTTCCTCATCTTCTATATCAATCACCCCTGTTTGTTTGATTTGAGTTTTCTTTAGTTTTCCCTTTAGTCTGTGGCTTCTCCTTGGCTGAGAGGATCCCTCTCCTTTCTCTGTGGTAGATTTCTTAATTACCTTCTCTTTCTTAAGTTGCCTCTTGATTTGGGTCAACTTCTCTAAAATGATTTCTTCACTGCTCTCTTGGACTGTTTTGTCAATTTCAACTTTTGAAGCCCTCCATTTCCTACTTCTCTTTGTAGGCTGTGGTTCCGGTGAGGGTTCTTTTGGCTCTTCAAAATGATTTCTTATCAAGAAATCGTCCCATGTATCATTTGTTTTAGCTAGATGATGTTCAATCAGAATTTTGACCAAACCATGATGATATAGGGTTGTCTCTAAAAATTGAACCCTTCTTTGAACACATGAAGCCATCTTCTTTAGACTTTGAAGCAAGAAATATGGTAGTTTTAAGTCTTCCCCCAGAAAATGCATTATCAGTCTAATGTGGTAGACATAAAATGTTCCATATCTACCCTCACATGTAATAAATTTTTGCAGAAGAAGTAGTATGTTTCTCCATTTATTTTTCAATGCAGAACTGGGAATTCCTTTCTTAAATACAGTAACATCCATACCTGGTGATTTTAAAAAAAAATTCCAGGATTCATTGTGGAATTCTCTGTTTTTGAACCATCTCTCTCTAGTTCTGAGCAACCCTGTAGCCTCTGCAATAAAAACTTCAGTGACAGTAAATTTGACATCTCCCACTTCAACTTCGGTTCCTTGAAATGATCTTGCAAATGTTTTAGTGACTTCCTTGTGGAAGCCATTAAATTTCTTCAAAAATTGAAGCCATCCTATTTGTTGTAACATTTCTTTGCATTGAGGGTAGCCTTCTAAATATTTTGAACCCACTGGTTCAGTTCTTACAATGAAACCCATGATTGCTTCTTCAGTATTCAAATTAACACTCTTCTACCCACAAAAACAATGATTTTCACCTTTGAATTGAAATGGCTTCAAGTTCTGAATGGAAATGGTTTCAAACTTTGGAATGACATACCTCTGATTGATAGTGGCAACAGTTTCAAAACTTCGGGCTGATATGCCTCTGTTTGACAATGACAACTGGCTTCAACTTCTTCACTGCAATACCTCTGGCTCTTGGTAGCAAATGGTTTCAAATTCAACACTGCAACACCTCTGTCTCTTAGTGACAAAAGACTTCAAACTCCACGCTGCTACACTTCTGTGTTTATAGTGAAAATGCTCAATCTCTGCCCACAGTGATACTTTGTCTGCCCACGAAATCAAATGGCTTCAAATTCTCATGCTGCTATACCTCTGAATTTACCCTTTTGCTCTGCTCTGAGTTTACAATGCTCAACGCTATTCAAACTGATATCCTTTGGCTCTGCTCTCGGTGATAAGAATATCTCTGTCTACGGAATGAAATGCCGGCTACAGAATGGAGTGATGGCAGTGGTCATGGAATGAAGTAGTGGAGTAAGGTGGAGGGAATGAATTAATGATTGAAGAGATGGCGGAGATTTTTACAACGGTAGAGGGAATCATCATTGAATGATTTGGTTAAGAGACGTGAAGAATTCAAATACCTCGATCATTTTAACCGCTTAAATGATATCGAGCACGAAATTTGAAATGGGAGATTTTAATCCAAAGTCTGTGGAGGGTTTATTGGTCTTAATCAATAAAAATAATTAAAACCACCTTTTCGAACAATCCATAACTAAAACTATGCTAAACTTTAATGAAATGCCATTATAATTTAAACTTGTTACCTCTGCCCTTCATTTGATTTTTGTAGTCTTTGTCTTCTTGTTCACCTTTGGAAGAGTCTTCATAATTTTCTTGATGCTTTTGATTCATGGATACACTGGGTCATTTTGTTGCAATTATAATGTCTGCTGATTGATGCCTTCAGAGTTTGTAGCTGCGGAAAGACTGTCTGGCTGCAGAAAGGCTGATCAGCTGCAGAATGTCTGTTGAGCTGCAGAATGTTCCTGTAGAACATTTTAATCACGGAATGGAGTGTTTTTGGAATATAGGTGAAATGTTATATGGTATGAATGAATGAAGATGGATGAAGGATTATGATATGTATGAAGTGGATGATGAAATGGAATGGATTCAGTTTATGAAATGGAGTGAAAGAACATAAGAACTGTACTGCAATTCATGACATGTTTTATTCACTTACAGCAAGACATCAAATGTTGTATTTTGACATGAAAATGAGATGGATGGAGGATGGAATGAGATGAATGATATGTGAAATGAAGTGAAATATGAATAATGGAATGAAATGGAGTATGGATGAATAAGTGAATGGAGTGAAATGAAATGAGATGGATCATAAGCACTATGGATCTGAACTTATGATATTTTGTAACAACTGCTTGTAAAAACAAAAATGGGAAAAGTTAGAGTGTCAGAGAGATTCTGATTTTCACCCTATCTTTTCTGTATAAACATGCCAATCAATGATTGGTTTTCATGTTTATACCTCTATTTTTTTTTTTTTTTTCACAAGAGAAATGCTTCAGAAAATTTAATCAAGTTGATGAAGAAGAGAGACTCTTCTTCATTAACTTCACATCATTGCTTTCTTGGAACTTCTTGACAAACTCTTCTCTTGAGAGTGGCTTCTGGTATAGCTTCAGTCTATGACCATTCACAAGAAAAGTGACCTCTTCTTCATCTATAGTTCTGATTTTTACTGCCCCATTATCAAAAATTTGAACAATTTCATATGGCCCAAGCCAATGTGTCTGAAATTTCCTTTGAAAATCCTTGAATTTTGAATCAAACAAGAGAGCCCAGTCACCCTCTTTGAATTTCTTTTCTTTGATGTACTTGTCATGCCATCTAGCCCTTTGCTGTTGGACTAGACTTGTTTTCTAAACTGCATCTTGTCTGATCTCATCCAATTCATTAATTTGCTCCAGTCTATGCTTCTATGCCTCCGTTAAATCAAGTCCTAGCTGAACTGCCATCTTGAAGGTTTGAATTTGGAACTTTATGGGAAACAAAACATGCTTTCCATAAACAAGCTCATAAGAAGTATGGCCTGTTGTGTTTCTCCATGTAGTTCTATAGGCCCACAAGGCTTCAGGAAGCCTATCTACCCAATCTCTTCTATGTAAATGAACAGTCTTTGTTAGGATTCCTTCAATGACTTTATTGGTAGATTCTACTTGACCATTTGCTTGTGGATGATAAGGAGTAGTTTTTCTATGTCTGATTTTGTACTTCTCCATCATTTGCTCCACTAGCCTTGATGTAAATTGAGCTCCTTGGTCTGTAACAATTTCCCTTGGGACACCAAAACGAGCAAAAATATCCTCAAAAAGAAAATTAACTACAGATGATTCATTAGCAACAAGTAATGGTTTAGCTTCTACCCATTTAGTAACATAATCAGTGCAAACTAATATATATTTCTTTTGTCTTGATGGAGTACTAATAGGTCCTACAAAATCCAAAGCCCATTTTTCAAAAGGTTCAATGTGTACCTGAGGTTGTAATGGCATCTCACCTGAAGGAGAAGGTTTCCCTACCCTTTGGCAATTGTCACACCTTTTGACATACTCCTTAGCATCTTTGAACAAGGATGGCCAATAATATCCTAAATTAAGGATCTTATAGGCTGTCCTCTTATCTGCAAAGTGACCGCCACAAGGTTCATCATGACATGCCTTGAGAATCTCAGGCATCTCATCTTCACGAACACACCTTCTAATGATCAAATCTGGACCTGTCTTGTACAACTCATTAGCGACCCATGAATATCTTGCACTATCATTAATGATTTTTCTTTTATCCCTTGCATTCATAATTGAAGGAAATTTTCCTGAAACTAAATAATTGGCAATATCAGCAAACCATGGAGTTTGAGTAGAGATTGCAAAAAGATATTCATCAAGAAATTGATCTTCAACCGGAGTGTCATCTTTGATATTTTGGATTCTAGATAGGAAATCAGCCACTGTGTTTTGTTTTCCAGGCCTATCTAGAATAGTAATGTTGAATTCTTGTAAGAGCAACAACCATCTTATAACTCTGCCATTAGTGATTGATTTTTTCATTAAGTATCTAATTGCAGAATGATCAGTATGAACAAAAGTTTCATAGCCTGTTATATAGTGTCTAAACTTGTTTATGGCATGAACAATAGCTAAAAACTCTTTTTCAGTTACAGTATAGTTTAACTCTGCAGGAGTCAAATTTTTACTGGTATAATAGATGGCATAGGGAATCAAATCTTTCTGTCCCAATACTACTCCTAGAGCTGTATCGGAAGCATCTGTCGAGATATGAAAAGGTAACTTCCAGTTAGGTCCCCTTAATATAGGTGCTTCAGAAATTTTGGTTTTCAGGGTTTCAAAAGCTAACTGGCAATCAGAAGTCCACTTGAATTCACAATCTTTGGTGAGTAATTTGAAGAGTGAAGATGCTATTTTGGTGAAGTTTTCTATAAATCTCCGATAATATCCTGTAAATCCTAGAAAACTTCTAACATCTCTTTGACAACTTGGAATGGATAGGTTAGAAATGACTTCAACTTTTGCCTCATCAACTCTAATCCCATCCCCTGAAATGTGGTGTCCTAAAACAATACCTTCGGTAAACATCATAAAACATTTTTCATGACTAAGTGAAAGGTTTTCTTCTTGACATCTTTTTAAGACTTTTTCCAAGTTTTCTAAAGCCTCTTCAAATGTATTCCCATAAACTGTGAAGTCATCCATGTACACCTCTACACAGTCATGTATTAGATCCGAAAAAATTCCTAATACTGCCCTTTGGAATGTTGTAGGTGCATTGCATAATCCAAATGGAAATACTTGGTAGGCATAGGTACCCCAAGGACAAGTAAATGTGGTTTTATCTTGGTCTTCAAGTGCTACTTGGATTTGATTGTAACCACTAAACCCATCTAGGAATGAAAAGTACTTTTTGCCAACTAATGTATCTAATACTTGATCTATGAAAGGTAAGGGAAAATGGTCTTTAAGAGTAGCTTTATTCAGCTCTCGGTAGTCAACACACACCCCTCCATTTTCCATTTTTCTTAGGTACAATTACTAAAGGAGAAACCCACTGACTATCTGAAATAGGATAGATGAAATTAACATTTAACAATTTTTGCAATTCTTCCTTGACAATTTCCCTAAGATTTGGATTCATACGTCTTTGAGGCTGTCTGATTGGTTTGCAATTTGCCTCTATATAGATGTGATGAGTACAAGTCTTGGGACTTATCCCTTTCATGTCAGTGTATTCCCATGCATATGCAGAAGAATGTCTCTGTAATACTTTGACTAACTCTTTTTGTTGAGATTTTTCTAGGTTCTTGTTTATGTTCAAAGTTTTGCCTGGAAAAATCTCACTTGTAGAGCTGCCAAATTTGTCCATAGAATGAAGAGACATCTGCCTAGATGACAAAAACTCAATATTGGATCCCTCTTGAAATGATTCATGTTTGTGTTCTGTAGAGGATTCAAATTTTTCTAGAGTATTCAGAATTTGATTATCTTCACTAATTTCTGAAATTGTGAAGAGTGGTTGTAAATATTCTTCATCCTCTATCCATTGAGTGTCATCTAGATCTGTAATTGTCCTAGATGGAGGATATAAAGTGAATCTCTTAGTTTGAAATACCATCGAATATACATATCACCGGACCTACAACTAATAAAAGCATCGGTGTAGCCAACCAAGGTCTTCCTAGTATAACATGATGGCCTCCTAGATTATTCTTAGGAGTTAGGATCATGAAATCCACGGGGTACTCCCAAGAGTCTAGGGATACGGAATGTCTTCTATTACCCCATGCGAGTCGATCAGGATCTATCTTGCTAATTGTAATAGTGTGGGGTGTAAAGAGAAGATTAGGAAGTTTCATTTTGTCCATGATTTGTCTACTCATGATATTAATTGCTGCTCCTAAGTCAATGAGTGTGTTTTGAATTTCAATTCCATTGATGTGAATTTTGACAATTTGGATTTCTGAGTCCAGGTCTTTGGAATAACGATCTTTCCCATCTGTATCTCTTGCTATTTGTCCAACAGTTGAATTTTCTTGGTTTCTCTTATTCTTTTTCTTGTTGTCTTCATACTCAACTCCTTTATTGTTTTGGCTAAAATTGGGATTTCCCTTGATGGCTTGCAATAATGGAATTTTAATGCAAACATTTCTCCAATTCATCTAAGAAATCATAATTAGGCACCATGATCTGTTTCCACACACCTCTATCAATTTGTAATCTTTCCGGAAAGGGAGGTATAGAAGTAGATGTGGATGGTTGCTCTAATACGGGAGTTGGATTTATTGGATCTTTTTGTTTTAGTTTTTCAATGTGTGGGTCTTGAAAGGATGTGTCTTCCTCAAGACTTTTATTCACCAAGTAGAGTCTTCCCTCGGAGTATCTTGTTCTTGTATGATCATAGAGTTTCACTCTTTTCAAGTATCTTGCGGACCTAAGTTGAACATCACTAAGGTCTAAAGGAGTAATTAAATAAGTTGGAAAGCTGATGGCCTTCTATCATGTATGTATTACGAGGGTTCTTATTATTGGGGTTTGGTATGGGTTGATGGCAATTGATTGGATTTTTGGGGGAATGGTAATGGAAGTGGTTGATTTTTGATGGTTGGTTGGGATGATGTTGTTGAGGATTTTGTTGAATATTTTGAGAAAATTTTGTTGAGAAGTTTTTGAGGATAAAAATGTGGATATGGTGGATAGGATGGTGAATCTTGATAGTATGGAGAGTATCTTCCATAGGGACTTTTTTGTTCCTTGTGCCCAAGATTGAGATTGATTTTGAAATTGGGGCCAAGGTTGCTGCCAAGAATTCCAAGGTGGAGGTTGATTATACATTTGATCATGGAATCCTTGTGTACGAGGTCCACGAGTCTTCTAGATACAAAGTTAAGAGATTACGTAAGGTATGTAGGAGTTTTTCTTCTGAAAGACGGCTTTGAGACCGGGGAAGAGATGGAAAATTCTTGGTTTCATCTTTTTCGGAGCAAATGACACGAGTCTCTACAACTTTTACATCCAAAGGACACTCTCTCGAGGCATGTTTCTTTCTACATTTGGGACAAAAGATTTCCAAAGCATCGGATTCGGCCATTTTGCTTGTTTTGTATCTTAAGAGGGTGTGTTTATTTGTTCACTAAGACTCCCTAAGATATCAGATTTAAAGTCATCAAGCATGTGTCCTATTCACAGTCTACTTACTCTCCCGAAGTAGATTTACTTGCCCTTGCAGAAGCGGGATCTCTTGGACCTTTGACGATTTTAGATTTCCCTGCGGAAAGGTTGATACATAACTGAGATATTTCGGGTAATGTAAGTTGTGATATATCCCCTTTTCCCATCATGTTAAGAATATCAACCATTCATCCCTAATTGTTTTCAACAAAAGAGCTTTTAAGGTGTCTTGATCTAGGTTTTCCATTTTTGCCCTTTTGATGTTGGTCACGTCTTTCCATGAATCTTAAGTTTTCATCTTCTTTTTGTAACATCTTGAACACTTATTCCTTATGATTAACCGGCATACAATAATCCAAGTATCTCTCTAGAAATGCTTGTTTCATGTCTTCCCATGTTCTAATAGAACTACGATTAGACTCATAAACCACTTCAATCTTGCTCCCTTCCAAAGTTGAAGGAAATAATTTCGGTTTTGAGCATCTTGTAGGTGGTCACGAGGTTCTGACACTTGAATTAGAATAAGAAAGTTTCGGGATCTTCGAGTTTTAATTCCATAGAAGTTTGGAAGGACGAGAGGGTGAAATGTTTTTCATGGTTGTATTGGTTTCTTCATCAAGTATAGGGAACCCAAAAGAGCTTCCTATTCTACCTCTTCCTCCATTTGCACCTCTACCTCCTTCTCCTCTACCTCTACCTCTACCTCCAAATAATGTGTTTTCTCCATTAAAAACTCCTCCTCCTCCTTCTTCTACCATGGTTGACTCTCCTGTGGAAGTGGAAATATTTGTCTCTTTGACAAGAGTTTTTATATTTTCTTCTATGGCGGAGTTCGGTGGTTGAAGTGGAAGGTTTCTCTAATGGAATAGTTGACCTTAGATCTTCTAGAAGTCCGAGTCAAGGGAGGATGGAATATGGGTTTGAGTTGAAGGTGTACTAGTTACGGATCTAGATAGAAACAAGTGGTGTTCTAGAAATCAAACTTCTACCTACTATTTACTTATAAAATATTCTTGAATCTCTCTCCCTACGCATAAAATTGTTTTTGGATGATAAGAAACAAAGGTTACCTAGTTTTCACTTCCTAGGCAACGGCGCCAAAATGTTTGGTCTCAATCTGGTCTCCTAAAGCTGAAGCTCATTTAATTGTCAAGCTAGGATTTGTAAGCTATGAAGTGAAGTGTAGTGTATGTACCTAGGAACTTGTTTCTAATGCGTTGTGTAGTGTTTTGTGATTTTTTGGTCTTTTGTGATGATTTATGATGTTTTTGGTCTTTTGGTGGTTTTATGTTCACAAGGAAAATGCCTAGAAAGCTGATGGAAATGAGGCGATGATTAAAGACGAGTGGATCCTAATTGATGGATGACAAATGACAAATACGGTGGAACCACTAAACGAAGTCAAATCTAAACTATGACCAATTAGAAACAAAGCTTGATAATGACTTCTAAGCAAATGATTCAAAACACAAACTAAACTTGAGAAATGATCACTAAGTATGCAAATCCTCTAACTAAACGAGTTAAACAACTAACTTACAATGATGCGATCTGCCCTTGATTAGAGATTTGAAACATATTTATAGGAAAAACATTGTTATGTCTCAAGATCTTCTATTCTAGAATTAGTTCCTATCTACGATTACGCGATTTAATTGAATGTCACAAGACCTTACTCCAAGAGTTATTGATTTCTTTTCGAGGTAATCTTTTGAGGGAGGAATGTTTGTTTTATGAAATGATAAGGAAATTGCGAGAGATACTCGAGGCCTTATAGTGATGTTGTCTTCGATTTCATATGGTTATGGATCAATTGTAGATTTTAGAACAAGAAGATGTTTGTAAATAATGAAGAGAAATTTGTCTTGTTAATCTTAACAAGCTGAAGTAATCTATTGTGCGATGGATGACAATCTGAATATGAAGTGCAAGTGCGATGAGTTAATCTAAGAATGAACTTAAGATGCCACTAATCTAGAACAATGTTGAACTATAAGTCATCATCAAACTCGAAACAAAGTAATGAACATGAGTTAAGTACGATTAAACTCACGGAGTATCCTAACTATGCTATCGTACATTATTCTATGAAGTTACACAATCTGTTTGTCCATCATTAGTGATACTTCTGGAAGAGTTCCTTCTTTTGGAAGAGGTATTGAAACAAATTACATTTGTGTAATTGAATGCAAATGCAAGCAAAAAAGGCGAAAGCAATGAAAAACTAAGATATCATATCCATATCCTGCTCGTCATTATGATGTTTTGGAGCAGCGTTTAGAGCAAGATCGAGAGAGATGATACTTAGTGAAAACACACAACTAAATCATTCATTATCACGGTCATGTCTTGAACTTCTTAAGAGAATTTCTTGGAAGAGTTTCTTCTTGTGGAAGGGCGATTAGAACAAGTGTAACGCTGATAGTGAACAACAAAAATTACAACTAAATCCTACATTACTATAGCCATTTCATTCATCATTATAATCTTTGCAATTTCTTCTTGTGGGAGAGTTAGAATGAATATATCTAGGTAGCTAATTAAAAACAACTATGAATTCAACTCCTAATCCTCCAATACTATAGTCATTTCCCATTCATCATTATAGTATTTTGGAAGAGCTTATTCTTGTGGAAGAGTTAGAATGAGTACAACTATAGTAGCTAATTAAAACAACTATTAACTCAAATTCAAAACGTAAAGGTAGCTAGAAGACTTATCTAATTTACGCAAAATAAATCGAGTACGAGAGCGGGGGCCCTCTACCACGACGGAATTCAACTCCAAATTAAATCAACGCCTTCACAATAACAACTGTCTTGCTTCATTAAAGATGAAAGAACTTGAACATAACACTGCGTCTTCGGAAATGTAGCACAAAGTCTAAACAAAATCTAGCATCAAATCTAACATAAAATCTAACTTAGCTCTCGGTTTCCCAAGTGTTTATATAACAAATGTAAATGACAAGATTTGCAACAATTTAGGAACAACTGTCTATCCTTATCGGAATCACATTAGGACTCTTTGAAGTAAATTTGTGTGAAGGGAAAAGACATACGGTGAGACGGTCTAATAAGTACGCTTTCCTAAATGTGTTCCCACGTTCCAAGCGAGTACCCCGAATTCGTTTCTTCCTCCATGATGAGCAACGAACCATGTAGACATGACGTGGATTATGCCCATAT
The DNA here is from genome assembly GCA_034641835.2 of Pinus albicaulis. Classification (NCBI taxonomy): domain Eukaryota; kingdom Viridiplantae; phylum Streptophyta; class Pinopsida; order Pinales; family Pinaceae; genus Pinus; species Pinus albicaulis. Next base: position 1,524,218,707 of record CM076581.1, on the reverse strand, counting down.
GCGGTTTTCTTGAGAGGCCACTGGAACAATACTCAAACGTGAAGGCGATTTGCCCGGGAATCGCCGATTGACGCTGCGGAATGTCTGCATTCTGTGACTGATTAGGTCAAATGCTTTACAATGGCAAAAATCACAAAACTTAGCAAGTCGGTCATGTAAATAATTCTAAGTAATTTTAAATATATTCATTGATCAATTGGGTCTAGGATGGCAATAGACAAAGGAAAATGAGGTAAAAATGGAATGAAAGAAAACCTGATTTTGAGGCTTAACAAGCGGTACAACAATATTTATCACTATGCACTCATCAAGATCGTGGTTGTACATCGGCTTGGATTGCGGGGCATTTCATGGGAAGATTTCATTTCCGTGATTGCTTCACAATTCCTCGGGTTCCTCTAGAGGTTTTCCATGATGCGAGGTGAACCTTCACATCGGCTTGAAGGTCACGGAGACGAGCCTTTATCAGTGTGCCGGTGTTTGTTACTTATCAGAGAGGCACGAGAGTGTTATTTGTAGCGACCGGCAGTACTATCTCCACCGGGGTGGGGGTCTTATTGCCGTCATCCGAAACACGGTACATGTACGGGGGATAGAGGTAAGAGGCCCATGCGGGATGAGGGCCCTTCGGGAGAGCCGGGATACGATTTCATATTGATTGATGAGGACTTCGACTCTCCGAAGCTCAAAGTTGAGAGAGATCATTCGGGGGGCGGAGAGGCGGAGATTGACACCTTGACCTACAAGTTGCGAGAGAGCCCAATGGATCATAAACTACCGGAGTAGCAAAAAAAAGCATTAGAAGATCGACAAAAATCATGGATTTGCAAAACATCGAAGTGAGAAAACGGCGAAAGGCGCTTAAAGAAGCCAAGCCGAGATGACACCATGAAGTGGGAGATTGAAGTCGATAGAGACTTGGCTTGGGGGTCAATATTCATCTTGAGAAGCTATTGGAAAAGGCCAAACAAGAAAAATAACATGCTGAGACACATGAAGAACCATTATTGGGCACGAAATCATGTTTTGAAAGCGAGGATCAAAATACGAAGGCAAAGACAAGGAGGGCACTAAAGCGTCACAAAAGGCACTGATAGACTCCAAATTTTGGCTGAATCTTCTTTGGCCCAGCATAGTGTTTGATGGTGGACATTCAGCCCAAATTTCAAGAAATTTGGGAAAAAAAAATTGTCAATTTTGAATTTTTTTGGCCTAAACACGGATTTTCTACTCAACGCTTAGCGCCACTTGGCGCGCGCTTATAATTGGCAGCTCTTTTTGGAGGAAAAATTTGCATTTCTAGATTTTTCATCAAAAATTATGCATGCCTACCCATTACCTAAGGATTTCATCAAGTTCTAGGTTGCCTAAAGGGTCAAAAACACCTCAAAAATGACCTTTCTGCCACTTTTTGCACACAAAGGAAGCAGTATTGGGAGATTTGATTTTTTGAGGGGAAAATGGAAACTAAATTCAGAAATTCCACTTGGGTTGGAAAGTAGACAAGATAGGATTTCCAACGAGCTATCCTGTACTCAATTTGGACTTCGGGAAGGCCCTAAAAGTCAGCCTCAAACTTGTGCTATGCATAGAGATTTCAGGCGCGGCGCATAGGGAAATTTGGCCTATTTTTCACTCAGCAGCTCAGATTTTCGCCTAGTTTTGGCTAGTTTGAATTTTTCATGTAAATATTGATGTACCTTGATGTAATTTCATTACCATGATGTAATTTTGGCACATTTTTACTCATCTTAGTGGATTCATTCGCCAAAAAGTGAAATGTAAGTGAATGAATCAGTTTCCTATCATATAGAGGCAAGTTGTTTCATTGCCTATTTTCCAGTTCCTAGTTTAGATATGGTTGAAATAGCTCCTATAATTATTAGCTCGACCCATAGAGGCATGGGAATGAGTTAGGCTTGTCTATATCATGTATTTCTTTAGTCATTTTCAGGGTTGGACACTTGGGATTGCTTGGCACTTCATTGTACATTTCATCTCTGCAATTTTGGCAAAGGAATAGACTAGGGTTTGCAACACTCTTTGGGATCCATGTGGCTCTGTGCTTTGATGGTGTTTTTCTCCATGTGATTTTAAGTTCACTGATTTTTATGTGTATCATTTCCCTTCTCCTTGCTTCTTAAATTAAACAAATGAGTGATAAAGGTGGAATTTATTAGATTTGCAGTGCTCTGCCTTGAAGTTTTGTTTAATTTTCCATGTTTTCAACTGTCTGAAGAGGATTATTGAAACCTCTTTCCCTCTTCAACTCCTCACCAGTATTAACTATCCATTTACTCAATCCAAAGCATCAAAACAACTTTCTTCCTTGCCCCATTCAGAACTCTACAAAAACTAGGCCTCATCCCCGAACCCAAAACTGCCTTTCCCTTTGTTTCCAACAAAACCCCCAAAATCAAAATCAAAATCCTTTAATTATATACCTAGCCTAAAATTAGCCTTTATCTCAAGTCATCTCAAGCCCCTTTGATTATTTTGTTGAGATTGACACGGAGAGAGCCCTCTCCTGTTTTGGTAGGGCTAGCTACCAGACTGAGCGTGGTTTGATGTTGCCCTGAACTCTGCCTTCTTTCAGCCTGAGGTAGATTTAGGCTATAACAATGGCTAAAACCATACAAACAAATGTTCCTCAAGGAAGCTAAGAAGTATAATAAATTATTTCCAAAGTACTATGGTCCTTACAAGGTGTTGCAAAAGATTGGTACTATGGCATACAAATTGGAGCTTCGTGCTTCTTCGCGAGTGCATCTAGTTTTCCATGTTTCATGCTTAAAGAAGGTTATAGGTGAAAGTCTTCCAGTTCAAAAAATATTTCCAAAACTTGATGAGGAAGGAAAAATCGTATTGGAACTTGAAGCGGTCATGGAAACAAGAACTCGACAGCTACGAAATCGATCAATTTCGGAGTATCTCATCAAGTGAAATAACTTACCCACTGAAGATTCTACATGGGAGGATGAAAATTTTATAGAGAATCACCTAGAGCTATGCAAGCATTGAGGACAACATTTTTTTGAAGGAGAGCGGCATGTTAGGTCCCTATATTACTAGTTTAGTCCCTTATTGTTATTAGTGTAGCCCCCTTATTGTTATTGTTGTACCTCTGTAACCCAAATTGTTATTATTGTGCCCTTAAATTTTTATTGTTAGGTCGGATAGGATTATATTGTGGCCCCATGGACTCCTATATATAGGGAGGTTTTCGTCATTTGTATCATCCAAGAATTGTTCATTTATGTAATTTATTGGAGGTTTCCCCCTCGAAGTGGCTAATTTGTAAGGCGTTGATATCTCTTTTCTTCTATTTTTGGAGTTGGTTTCGTAACATAGATTGTACTGGGGCACCTTGACACTCATTATCATTATCGGTGGGTTGTATCACATTTTTTAATGGTATACATCAATGACTAGTAATCAAACGATTTCTCACATGTCGACCACAACTCATTTATTTCCATTCTGTAGAATTGTGCCATGGTGATCGGTGAATACCTCAGGTTAGAATCAGCATTATTTGGTTCACTTTGATAGCTCCTTCAGTTTTCATCCACTAACACCATCCACCCTTATATGTTGTAGTTTCATCACAACAACATCTTATATGTTGGCTCTTGAATTCCGTGTTGTACAATTTTTTCCACCACTTATGATTTGGTACTTCGAGATTCAGCTGTGACTTTCATGATCAGATACCTTTACAGCATCCCTGATCAATCTTCTATATGTGATACTTGGACATGATTTTGACTTATACTTCTGGGCAGTGATCAGATGATTCATTATGTAATTTAAATTTTAGCTATACTTGTATACATATTGGATCTGCTCCCTACTTCATATGAGGACATGCTTTTCTTTCACTGAGCATGGGTATACCCGCCTCAGACATGATCTATCTTTCTGATTTCTAACACTGGTTGTTTGGCAGGCTGAAATCTGTTGAAATCCTCTCTAGTCCTTGCGATGTTCTTTCTATGCACATAATATATTTCAGCCATCATGTACCCCTTATGAACTCATATTCTAGGGGGCACCTGTTACATCATCATTTATCATCACTATATACTTTATGACTTATGCATTGGCCTTGGGAAGCCCTTCCATTCAGACTTGGTCATATTTCTCAAAAAATAGTATTTCAAAACCCATATGCAACTCTGTCCAGATTTTTTCGTGTATACACTCAGGTCCATACATAGAGAACCTGTGTATGCTATGTAAATATTAAAAAATATAAAATTTCCCTATTTTTGAGGTGGGTTTTACGATTGTTCCTGTAAATTAACTACCCCAGCCTGTGGCCTAACTGTTCCCCAACTGAAATAACTAATTTGAGGAGGTATAAATACCCCTCAAGGGAATGGCCTAAGGGAGGAAGAGAGAGAATTATAGATATTATACCTTGTTATAGCCCTGTCTAAGTCTGATATTTCCCCTATGCCTCCCGCACTTCCCAGATTTTCAAGAAACCCTTGTTTCCTTGAGATGTTCACCTTCATCCTATGTGAAATCCATTGTGCACTATTCTTGGAAGAAGTTTTGTGAGGCTAGGGCTGGACGAATCCAGAGGACGGTTTACTCGAGTAAGTGGCAGATTTCAGGTGATCTCTCCATTATTTATTTACTGTACATGTTATCAATAAAATAAGTTCCCTCTTGTTCCTGATGTTCACGTGTCATATATCTCTTATACATGCTTAATGATAGTAACTAGTTCATTTATTGTCATTTTTATGAGATTATGCATGCTTTTTTCTAACATCTAGAACATATATATGCTTTACACTAGGTTTTTGCACTTGTTCCTTCCTAGTTTACAGGTTCTCGAGCACAAAGAGTTGCAGGGGGTCTGAAACTCGCGGGATCTACTACAACCAAAGGATAAATGGGTAAGATCTGCAATCCTAATTCTCTATTTTAAAGCATAGAAGTTGGTTAATTGAGTCCTTCTTGTGATGACATGCCCCTAATCTATGAATTTTTATCAACCCAAGACCTTAGGGTAACATTGCCCATAACATTTATTTTGGAAAAGTTTTTCTTCTTGCCCCCTTGGCTAGATTCTGGTTTGGTTTGGGATTTCTTCACTTTTCCCTACTTACCCTTTCCAACTAATGAAAAATTTTCTTCATATTCTCCCTTCGATGAGCTTCCATTTATGATATTTCACCATATTTCCTCTTGTACAAAATATGACCATAAGCATTCCCAATTTGGTAATTTCTCCCTCATGTTCACCGAGTCCTGGTAGCTATGCCCACTTTTGGGAAGGCCTAGAAGAGGTAGGCTCACCACGTCATCTTGTACAAAATTCACACCAACCCCTCCAAACTCATCTCAAATTTGTGTAAATATAGTTAGATGCTATGGAATAGTATCATTCTTCCGCATCTTGATGTTTCAAAGTTTTTTTTAGAGGGATTGTTTTTTATGGTCACTATTATTCTTGAATAGCTAATTCAATTGCTTCCACATCACATAAGGATTTACTTTGACATGGATATTTGAGACAGTTTGGTCTCTCACTCCCTCTTGGATTGTTCTCCTCGCCTTGGCTACATCTTTAATCCATTGGGCTAGGTTTTGGGAATGAACTAATCTCTGTTTTGGAATGTCTGTCTTGAAATATTCTAGAAATCCATTTTAATTAGGAACGACCTCCGTGCAATCCTTCCAAGAAATGAAATTTGAGTTGCCTTCCAAGGCATACTCTAATCTCAGTCCATTGAAGGCCATTCTCCCAACTCTAAAGAAATCCTGCTACACTTAAGCTACAAATTCGAACCTCCTAAGGAAAAACTTCGAATTTTTTCTTTCTAGTGTGATTTTGACTCTAATACCATGTATAAATATGATGGTACAATTGCAACTTCTCAAGAAATTTAATTTAAATAAAGAGACACAATTCTACTCTACTTATCTCGAGAAATTGATTCACAATTTAGAACAACATTCTCAAACATGCATCAATAACATACACAAGTACACATATTTACATAGAGGAAACCAACTGCTAAAAGCCTCTTAGTCCTACTTGCATTAATAAAATAAATAGATAATGTATTACACTTTCTTGCTTGCTCTGAGCTCAACATACAAGTGAATAATTATTCTCTTTTCTCTAGGAAGAGCTTTGACCCAAACATAGTCAATTTATGCCTCCACCTAAGTTCTTATTTCCTTGCACAAACCCCAAATAAAATGGACCCTATTCTATAGGAATTTCTTCTAATTGATTGCGCAATTCCCAAGAATTGATCATTGATTGCATGCAAGACTTGTAAACTCTAAACTAGTATACAACTGATGTTACACTACCTTGAAATATAGATCACAACTAGAAGAAATTAAAATTCCTTGCATGCATGAGATATGTTTGGTTGATTGACAAGTTAACTGGATGATCTCTAAGATAGACTATTATCCCGTTGTACAATTGACCTCCAACTAGTTATATCAACTGTTAGAACTAGTTTAACTGAGTACAATTAGAAATAAATGGACTATATGCTACAAATTAGCAATCAACACATGAAAATTGAACTCCAAGCCCACTAACCTGAATTCACTGTGGAAATTTTGAATTTACTCAATTTCACCAAGGCTAAGCCAAATTGAGCCTTTCCTGCTACACTTCTCAACATAATCTAGGCCCAATGCTCTATTAATTCATTAATAGGGTACCAGGTTATTCTTGAAGGACTAGAATTTAAACCTTTTTCCACATGTCTTTAGTGATAAAGCTCATCCAATCCAAGTGTTGAACCTGGAAGCTCTGATACCACTCTATAACATACCCCCTACTATTCCCAACCCCAGGTAAGGTGGTGATGGTGCTATAAGTTCACCAACACAAGGGGATATCCCCGGTATAAATTCCCAATTAGACAATACACCATTTGGTATGGGAGTCCCATCCAGGATGATGCCCCAACTTTCATTATGTTGGTTTAATTATTTGCCTTGGCGATAAATAGTAACGTATGAGAGAAATCACAATTACTCTTTATATCTAAAAGTTAGTTGCCTTTGTGAAACATGCAAACATAATGGGCATAAAATTAATTCCACGAAACAATTGAAAAATATGAGCCTTTATAAAAATAATATTAGTACTACTCTAGTAAAGAAACACACATAAAGGAATAATCTTTACTTAGTTGTAAAATAGTTGTCAATTAAGAAACAAATATGAAAGCATAGGGACAAACATTTTCAATAAAATTTGTAGTAAACATAATGTATTATTTCATTCCTTTAATACATATAAATACAAACACATATCATAACTATTACAAGAAAATTGTTACAATAAGTTTTTATGCATGCACGAAAAGGTTTTCCGAATCTAGAGAGCTTCTTATCATTATGTAGAAGAAATGAGATGGACCATTTCATAGAAATTTCACTTGTTCTAATAGTGGAACATGGAGGCCACAACTTTATTCTCAAAATAATAATTTGTCTCTCACATGATATCTATAGAATCCCAGGATAAAATTCCCTTTGCTTGATCCATGAGGTTTTATATATAACAATTGAGGTGACCTTTCAACTTTCATGTGACCATTGAGCTCCCTCATGACTCTTGGGATTCCAAGTGACCTTTGGAATTCTTGGGGACTTTTCAACATTTACATATTTTCATTTTCTCCCTCTTCTAATTACAAAATTTATCCTTATTTACAAAATGTGGCTAATATTTAAAAATTGAAAAATAAAATATATTTATTCTATAATTTGGGAAAGTTGTAGTTTGGCCACTGTGACATAAATATATTTATCTTATAATTTTGGGAAATTGTAGTTTGGTGATATAAGTATGAATGTTAGTATTTTTGTGCTAATTTCATTTTCAGATTTAAAATTTATTTACTAATGTTATGATTTTTTTACTTAGGTTTCCTTGTTGCTTATGTGTGTCAAAAGGTAAATTAACTAAGTTTTATGAGTGAATTCAAGAGAATAAAGTATGAAATTAAAATGTTGAACAACAGAAACATAAAGAACACCAAACCATCACAATTGACCCATCAACACAAGAGTTCTGATGAAGGATTTCACCCCTCCTAGGCTACATCTCCTTGGTCTACCTTCCATGTCTTTGACATCTTTATTAGCTCAATAGTGCAGAAATTTATGTTTACATGCATCAAATTCTCCTGAAACATACTCCAAAGAGTTCATAATGTCCAAATATATCAGAAATAACTATTAATTCACTTAGTTTGGCCTTCAGCTGATCTAGGCATGGCCTTCCTTCCTAGTGGCCCTCGACTTCAATTGTTTTCAAAGTGAAAAAAACACATGTATAATTGCTCTGATGCCTTTGCGACCTATTCCAATGTGTTCACAGCTACCAATTTGCCATGAATGACTCTTCCTGAGCCAAAATTGGTTGAAAATTTCTCCAGTTATGGTCAAACAAATTTTCCTATAATATCTCCTCCAAATCTATAGAAGACTCTAGATAGCTCCGAAAAACTGGTGGTTCTGCTGAAATTGGTGGTTTCGCTAATTCCACCACCATTAATAACTCGATTCATTAGCAGTTGATACTGCACTTAACTATCGATAAGAAAATCTTAACTGCGATTTAAATTGAGTTTTATAATCCACAATTTAATTAACATAAACCTCGCTTAGTGGATAATCCCGTGATTAGGAGTTTAAACTTTGCACTTTGTGTTATGTTATGCCCTCGATCCTTGCAACATAGTCATATGGGGAGGGGTTGGCCTGCGGGGCTAACCCCCTCCAAACCCCCATTGGAGTATTTGGTTAACAATAAATATATGGCGAAAGCATAGGTTATTAAGAACCATTACAATGGCCCATTGATATGGGCAGAGAGTGGAGCGGGGGAGGTCGTAGGGTCGAGCCCCGACCTTCCCCCATAATTGTATACCATTTTCAGAACGAAAATTAACTTGTATTAGGACTTTAGTTTATATATATTATGTGCTCCCACATTAATAAACTTAGAATCTGGTATTCAGACTATGGTTAATATGTAATGCGCCAGGACTTTGCAGTAAATTTCAATTTGGACCATAATAAACCACAAAATATGAATGTATAATGTGCCCGAATAAAATAATTTGACCATTGTGTTAAATATATGCCACCATATAAAATTGAAATTAGAAATTAGGAGTTGGAGACGGTCCACCAAAGGGGGAAATTGGCGGCCCTTAGCTACACCACATGTTAACCTCTGCTTGGCTACCCATCCATATAAAAAAAAAAATGAATTTAACCTTAAGAGAGAAATCCTAAAAAAAAATCACCTCCAAAGTTCACTAGTGAATCCAGTTGTGACACTTGTCACAGTGTCACTGGGCAACAACTGAATAATATTCCCTCCATGCTGACTAGGCTACAATGTCATCAACATGTCACTGTTCTGCAATTTTTTTTTTAATTTTCCTATTCTGAACGACAGTCAACAGGCTATAACTTCTTTATCCGGAGTCGGTTTTCGACGAAACAAAGTGTGTCCAATTACTAGCGATGGGCCAGTCGCTGTAGTTTAATTTCCAATGAATTCTAAGCACTTTAATTTTTGAGCTTATACACTGAGCCTCTGATCATTCCTCCTCACGAGAAGCCTTTTGGACCCCAAAATATCTCTGATTACTGATCATGTGGATGAGGGTATTTTTACCTCACCCATCAAGTCTCTATACACTGAAATTTTCGCATTTTCATCATTTGGAGATTTTCACAAAAAGTTAACTTTTTCCTTAATTCTTGTGACCTTCTCTTTCTGTCATTGACACCTTCATGCTACAATTTTTCTATGATAGCAACAAGCTATTATTGCAGAAAACATCTTATTCCTACCTTGGTCATTAATCAAAGGAAACTTAAAAGTTGTCTCACCTTGCACATTATCACCATGGCGATTTTCAGGTGATCTCGCTTTGTACTTGCGTCGACTCTTGACCAAGTATCTTCGCCATTTCCATTTACCCTTTGGAAACCAAAAAAATTCATTTTTGGAACCCATGCCTTCTTTTCCAAGCTTCTTTTTCACTTTCTCAACACTGATGTTGACTGCTGCAAATATTTACATCTTGTTCACTTTCTATCAGAGGAAACCTGTTAGAATCCCGAAACATCTCCTTACAAGCATAAGAATATTTTTTAAAGGTTTTATTCAAAACATATCTTTGTTTGATCATCAACAATGTCAAATTCAGACTTGCATTCACTATCCTCTTCATTTATCTTGCATTTATAAGAGACAGACTAGTCTTCTTCTTATGCGCTCTAACTATGTACTCAATACCATATTTAAACAAGTGATACTTATTCTCATGGTGATGAAATATTTCTTTCCTATCATACCGATAAGGATTTCCCAATACAATACTTGATATCTCAAGTGGCACCACATCAAGTTCAACTTCATCAAGAAAGTTTGAATTGATGGTGAATCTTAGTCAGAACTTCCTTGTAACTTGGAAGTTTGAATTCTTACATATATGCCCTAAAGGATAAGATCTTTGATGTCTAATAGTTTCAAGGTATAGTTACTTAACCAAGTCCCCGGAAATCAAGTTAGCTTGTGACCCACTGTCAAAAAGTGTATCAATCTTGGTTTGTTTAGAGACAACTCTAATATGGAAAATTTCTATTCTTGTATCTTCATCTTGAGTGACATTTCAACAATTTGAAGAAATTGTGCTTGCTATGTGTTTACCTTTCAAACCCGTGGTTGTAATCTTTGTCTTGTCTCCTGAATCGAACCCTAATTCATGTTCAACTATAGCAACAACTTTACCCTTTTCTTTGGCTTTCAGTTTGTTTGGCTTCAACTCTAGATGAAGTTGTCAACAATGGTCAATAGTTTTTGCATGTGAATTTTTCTTTCTCTCTTTTTACAAAGCTATTTCTTTTTCCTCTTCCATAAAATTTTCCCTCTTGCCTCTAAATGTGTGGCTTGAACACAAACTTCATCTATGTTTGTGGGATTAAACATGAGAATAGTGTTCCTAAGGAAACTGTGCAAACCCCTACCATACTTTAACAAATTTTCTTGAGAATATAAATTAATACCAAAAATTAGAGCTCTTCTCCTAAATTCATGAGTATAATCTTACACACTTTTCCCTTTCAACTGTCTAAAATTTTTCCAATCCATAATTTCCTTTTCCATGTAAGCTAATGGATAGAATTTCCTTTTAATGGCAGAAATAAAACTTTACCAAGACATAGAGATATTACCATAGTTTTTAATCTCTTCTTGAGTCCTTTCTTCCCACCATACAAGTGGAGATCCTTCAATCCTCAAAGAATCAAATTGAATCTTTATGTCGTCTTCATGAAGGTTTTGAATCCTACAGTACACTCCAATTGACATATCCAATTGTCAATCCTCTCTGCATTTATCTCACCATTATACATTGGAAGCTCAAATTTGAAATCAAGTTTGAGTAAGGGTTTCTTTCCTTTTATGGCTTTTGAGTGAGTTTGAGTAGTTTTTGTAGTGGAAGTGGAAGATTATGTTGATGGAGATGATGAGGATGATGAATATGGTGGATATGGAGGTGGCTTTCCTCTACTACCCTTTGAACTCTTCTCTTCATCCTTCTTATTATATGAAGTTCCTTCTCCATGTGGAGGCTTAGAACCTTCTCCTGCCATCCCAACAGTAAATGCATCAAACATAATTTTAACCATCCTCTTTATGTCATTGAAGTCTCTCTTGAAATCATCCTCTTCTCAATGAACTTGAGTCTCTCCAACGCCTGACATTATTTCTATGGATTCAATCTCATCTTCTAATGCTTGTATCTCTTCAATCAACTTAACTTCTTGTACAACTTGTACCTCTTCAATCTCAGCTTCTTGAGACAAAACTTGTGGTTCTTCAAGTGCAACTATGAGTGGAAATTTGGGTGAAGATGGTGTTATTTTAGCTCTCCTTCTTCTAGTCCTAATCTCAGAACTTGCAACCAAAAATTTCCCTTCACCTTTCTGCAACTTCAACCTTGTCAGTATCACAAATTTGGAACCATTAAACTTGCACAAAACTCAAGAAACTATCAAGCAAAAAACCTTGCCTTTCAACCAAGCTCTAATACCAACTTTGTTAAGTCCCTATATTAATAGTGTAGCCCCTTATTATGTTAGTGTAGCCCCCCTTATTGTTATTATTGTACCCCTGTAACCCCCATATTGTTATTATTTTGCCCTTACATTATTATTTTTAGGTTGGCTAGGATTACATTGTGGCCCACTAGGATTACATTATGGCCCCATGGACTCCTATATATAGAAGGAGGTTTTGTTCATTTGTATCATCCAATAATTGTGCATTTATGTAATGTATTGGAGGTTTCCCCCTCGAAGTGGCTTATTTCTAAGGCGTTGATATCTCTTTTATTTTATTTTTGAAGCTGGTTACACAACATTTGGTATCAGAGCTTTGGATTCTAGGGTTTCGCTGCTCCAAAAAGGTCATCCTGGCATTTTCGCTATAACTTTTTTTCTACAAAGTTTCAGAAGCTGAAATTTTTAGGGTGCGAAGCTGAAATCCTAAGGAATCGTGTATAAAACTTTCAGAGCTTGGTTCGTAATATTTTCGGAGATATGATCTATGGAAGTCATGTCTTTTTTCAGGCTCCTAAACAGGTCATCGTGGCATTTGCGCTATAAATTTTTTTCTACGAAGGTTCAGAATCTGAAATTCATATGGTGCAAAGATGAAATCCTGAGGAAATCCATCAAAAAATTTCAGAGCTTGGTTCACAATATTTTTGGAAATATGATCTGTGGAAGGTAGTGCTTTTTCAGGCTCCTGAATTTCATCTCAAATAGGTGATCGTGGGAAAAGTTCAATAACTCTCTCTCTGGGAAGTGGATTTGAGTGCCGTTAAAAGTGTTTGCAATTACACGGACTTTAGTTTCTTGGCTATCAATTTTAGAGACAAAGGACGAAAGAGTGACACATGGCAAGTCCTACAAGTTTGCTCTACTGAACCAGTCCAAAATTAGGTCATTGTGGGAGATTGGACACAACTTTGTCTTGGGGAATCCAAATTAGATCAGACCTGTGGAATTTGAAAGAAGCTTCAGAGGGATACTACAGGGCTGAATTTCAGATATTGAATATTTTCAATTACAGAGATAATTCAATTTTAATATCGAGCTCCTCAAAAGCAAGTAAAAGGTGTGTATTGTTTTTCCCGAATTGCATAAATCTTGTTTGAACAAAATCAATTTGAAGTGATTCCCAGGGCCTATTGAGAATATATTTTAGTATTTCATTCTTAAATTCCACCTAAAAATAATTCAACACCCATTAAGCCCTCAGAAATCTATACTATGATGCATGAAGTGGAAGAATTGCAGTATGAGATATCAAAATTAAGGTACCAAGTGCAACAAATTTCGATCTTACGAAGAGAAACCGAAGATGACATAGATGGTTTAAAAGAAGAAATGGAGGCTAAGGTATATGGTTTTAAGGATCAAATAATAGCAAATATGGATGATAAATTAGTGGAATATCACATCGAGCATCAACAAAAAGTTCTCCAACTCTCAAAGGATAACTCAACTTTGGTGCAAAATCTAATGAAACAACAGGAAGATCAACATGACATCGAAAGAAGTTATGAAGCAGTCATAGAAACAAGAACTCGATAAGTATGATCAATTTCAGAGTATCTCAGCAAGTGGAAGAACTCTCCTGTAGAAGATTTCACATGGGAGGATGAGAATTTTATACAGAAGCATCAAGAAATAATCAAGCGTTGAGGACAACACTTGTTTGAAGGAGAGGGGCATGTTAAGTCCCTATATTAATAGTGTATTCCCTTATTATGTTAGTGTAGCCCCCGTTATTGTTATTATTGTACCCCTATAACCACCATATTGTTATTATTGTGCCCTTACATTATTATTGTTAGGTCGGCTAGGATTACATTGTGGCCCACTAGGATTACATTATGGTCCCATGGACTCCTATATATAGAAGGAGGTTTTGTTCATTTGTATCATCCAATAATTGTGCATTTATGTAATGTATTGGAGGTTGCCCCCTCGAAGTGGCTTATTTCTAAGGCGTTGATATCTCTTTTATTTTATTTTTGAAGCTGGTTACACAACAAACTTGATTAGAGTATGAATGTTATTTTTGATGTGCTAATGTGATTTTTAGATTTAAAATTTATTTATTGATCTTCTGGATTTTGTACATAGGTTTCCTTGTTGCTTATATGTGTCAAACAAGTCATTTAACTGAGTTGTATGAGTGAATTCAAGAGAATAAAGTATGCAATTAAAATGTTGAACAAAATCAACATAAATAACAATAAACCATCACAATTGATCCATCAACACAAATTTTTTATGAAGGAGTCCACTCCTCCTGGACTACATCTCCTTGGTCCAAATTCCATGGCTTGGGCCTATGTATTAGCTCAATAGTGAAAAAATTATTGGTTACATGAATCAAATGCTCCCAAAACATACTCCAATGAGTTCAAAATGTCAAGATATATCAAAAATGACTATTCATTCTCTAAATTTGGCCTTCAGATGATCTAGGCATGGCCTTCCTTCGTGGTGGCCCTCGACTTCAATTTTCTTCAAAGTGACAAAAAAAATTGTAGAATTGATCCACTGCCTTTGCAACCTATTCCAATGTGTTCAAAGCATGCCAATACGCTAGGAATGACTCTTTCTGAGCCAAAATTGGTCAAAAATTTCTCCAGTTATCGTCAAAACAAATTTTCCTATAACATCTCCTCCAAATCTAGAGAAGACTCTAGATAGCTCTGACAATCTAGTGGTTTCGCTAACTCTGCCGCCATTAATAACTGGATTAATTAGCAGTTGAGACCACAATTAATTATGGATAAGCGCATCTTGGCTATGCTTTAAATGTGTTTCATAATACACGATTTAATTAACATAAACCTCGCTTAGTGGATAATCTCATGATTAGGAGTTTAAACTCTGTGCTTTGTGTTCTGCTTCACCCTCGATCCTTGCAGCATAGTCATATGGGGAGGGGGCTTGAGCCCTCCAAATCCCCATCGGAGTATTCAGTTAACAATAAATATACAATGAAAGCATAGGTTATTAAGAACCATTGCAATGACCCATTGGTATGGGCGGAGAGTGGATCGAGGGAGGTTGCGGGGTGGAGCCTAACCTCCATCCATCATTGTATACCTTTTGCACCATGAAAATTAACCTGTATTTGGGCTGGTTTATATATATTATGTGCTCCCACATTAATAAACTCAGACTATGTGCTCCCCTAACCTAAATCCCTAATCCCTTAAATACTAATTCATTATGCCCCTAACCCCTAAATGCACCTAAATCCCCTAACCCTTAAGCCCCCAATCCCTAACCCCTTAACCACTAACTCATTATTCCCCTAAACCCTAAACCTCTAACCCCTAAGCCCCTATTCCCCTAACCCCTTATTATATTAGGCTTGTGGTGCTTTCTTGAGGCCATACAAGGATTTTACTGCTTGCATGCTTTATGGAAAATTTTAGGGGCTAATATTCGCATGTGGGCTAATTTTCCATGGTTTTTCCAAAAAAAAGATTCGCCAATTTCCATTTTTTTATATAAATGATTAGCCCAAATTTCACAATATAAAATTATTTTACATTAAAAATCGCCCACATTATATAGACAATATATATAATATCGTTATGAATTTGAATAATTTTACAATAACATCAATAAACATTTTATAGTTTGCATATTAGGGACTAGAGAGATTCGCTAATTTTTTAAACTTCAAGATAATTTTCCATCCTTAAAATTATCCCGTTTACATCCATTTTACTTCTTGAGGCCATAATTTTTTAAAGAATTTTTTACATCCATTTTATGAACTTTCCAACTTTTTGAGTTTCTAGGGCAAAAAGTGTCTAGATGGTATCCCATTTTGCTATGGGGGGAAAAGTATTCTCATAATAGACCCCTTATTTTTGTGTAAAACCTTTTTCCACAAGCCTAGCTTTATTATTTTCAAGTGAGCCATCTGCTTTATACTTGTTTTTGAAAAATGTTAGCACTTAATTTAGCAAGGGTCCTAGGAGGGGTTCCAAAGGGACTACTACTAGATCAAGTGGAAACAATGGGACAAGGACCCACTATCACCTCATTCAATTTCCCCTGCTCTTTATGAAATTTCACTGATGGGAGGAGTCTCGGTATAGGGAAATTACTAGAATGATGAGACCAATAATGATGCACAATGTGATTTCCAATGCCCATTCAAAGAAGAGGATCAGATAATAGGTTCCCTGCTTTAGAACCAAAATAAAGACTCTCCAAGAAAGGCTTGAGGGAAAGATGACCTCGGGTTTAGGAATATTAAAAAATGATGAATGCCTAAGATCAAAACTTCCAAAATCACTCACTTGTGATTGACGTGTTTATACTATGCTTCAAAGTGAGGCAAGGAAAAATTCAATTAAAGTGTGAGCTTTGGGAGAATCTAGGGTGACTTTCCATGAATTTTTTTTTGAGAGAAATACTATAAGACTAAGGTTTTGGAGATATACCGTGGTAAAGGCTCATCAAATGGTCATTTATAGTTAAGATAATAGGTTCTGAATGATGAACTACAAAGTGAAAACCTTCAAGAAATCCTCAAGTCAAAGGAGCATCAAGGGTTCCCTCTTGGTGTGATAGTTAGGGCATCAATTTATTTGAAATTCCACCATCGTATTTTGTTCAAAATTGGAGGATGCCTAGAGCTCTAATATAGCCTAGGAAGTGATGCCTTGCTTGAGGGACTTTTGCTATTTTTATACACCTTATCCTTTTTTATTTTAGTCTCTCTAGGCATCATACTATTTGAGAGAAAATGAACCTTTATTCCCACACCTTGCATGTGAGCCTCTTCTTGGAAATTCCACATGATGCAATTCAACCTAGCCATACATGCATCGTTTCTTTTCTTCATGAAGTCGAATTAGACCTATTTTCATCCACACATGGTAATTATTACAATGAGAAAGGTGAATATTGAGAGGTGATGTAGTCAAAAGGGATTATTATTGGCATATTTCGTGCTTCAACCGTGTAAACGGTGAAAGTCTTGGAGAGGGTGTGCTCAAGGAGGATCATTCTAGGAAATGTTTGTATTTCATCCATAAAAATAAAAATCAATAGATATATATGGTTACTAAAGGAAAACAAGAATTTATTACAAAGGGGGCACCATACTGAACTATTTCTAGTAGGTTGGAACTTCATAATAAGAAAAAAATAGATATCATGGAGAAGTAGTGTTGACTTGTTGCTCATACATTTAATGCAATATTATGAGTATTACGTGCTAAAATAACAAATATTTTAGAAGACATGTGCCTCACTAAAGATACTTTAAACACAATTGTCAATTAAAGATAAAACATTAGCTACAAAGTGTTTTGATGAGATGTGTGCTTTCAACAAACCTAGTTTTGAAAGAGAGAAAATTCACTAGAGAGAAATTGTGACATCCAAAATGATCTAGCACATAGGCATTTAACCCACAATTTGATCCTCTTCTATTTCATCTATTCCATTCTCTATCTCTGTATTCTATTCCATAAAGGAGAGGCAAAAGTCCTCATTCTAGAGGGTGGATTTACTACATAGGTGTCAAGAGCTTCTCATCATATGCCCTCATCCATTTCATACTTGAGAGCACTCCCACTACATGCACTTGATAGGGTAGCCCATGGTATAGTGTCTCTATGATTTAATTTCCGACACTTCATTCACATATCAAATGAATTATAATATACTTATTTTATAGCTCGTTGAGTTCATGTGTTTGTTTTGTATATGTTATCATGCTACAAGGATTATGTTGTCATTACAATGCACTTATTTGAATGTTACTTTCATATTGGATGGATATTCTTTGCCAATTTTCCATCTAATCATAGGAATTTTAATTAGGAAACTCATCACTATCCTCTATAATTTAATTTTTACTCAAAGACACCATTGTATGTTGGATTATTTTAGACTTACACTGGCACAGATATCTTAAAATAGCCCTTATGAATAAAAATAAATAGTAATAATCCTCATTAATTAATAAGGTTACTCAAATATTGATAAAAACACTAAATGATGAAACAATAACAACAATTATATCACTAGCATATAAAGATACTTTAAAACATTTTTTTAAGCCAAACTAATATTTTGTCTTAAAATCCTAAATTATCATTTGAATTATTTTAATTTAAAAATTAAAAAATTTTAATGGTCTTAAATTATAAATTAAGACAATTCGTTCCATTAAATTAGAAATTAACACAATTCATTCAAAGAGGCAGCAAAATTTTGAAAAAGAAGAGGGGAAGTAAACAAATTCATTCGTTTCATCTATTGTCGCCAAGTCTTAATCCAACCTAAAAGAGGTCGCATGTATAACACTCCCATGAGACCATAAGTCATCTGGATGAAGGTGATAGAGAGCACTCAGGCCCAGCACATGCTCATTTATCCCCCCACCCACTTTGAAACATTTTGTTTCTCCTTTACTGTTTTAACCAATCCCTCGCTTTACACTCGATCCTTTCACTTTCTCTGCAACAAATATTTTCCCAGCGGACAGAAGCCTTTGGGGGAAAAGGAGGCAAACGGGCGAACGATTCTATAGTTGAAGCTTCCTGCTCACAGAAATGGGGGTAAGTTCCCATGTTTCCTTGCTTGCTTTCATGTTGATTTTCTGAATTTAACAGCACCCCTATTGATCCCCATTATGCACTTGATGGACTTGCATCAGTGACAGGGTTCTACAATTAAGGGTTAGGGTTTATAGTTTGTTTTGTGATTTGATGCAGACCGAAAGCTTATTTAAAGACAATGCCAGGGATGAGAAGGGTGAATGGGCCAGGATGGTAAGTATCTCCTCTGATTGCCGATTTTTTTTCTTATTTCGAGTGATGACCAACTCGATGCTCATAGAATCCATTTCAGGATGCCAAAGAAGTTCTCTTTGTATGGCATAAGTAAGTCATTCTTATTGTTGACCTCGAAAAAAAATGGGAATTTCCCACTATAACTTCTGCAAGCAGGCCGTGACCATGGCCTTAACCCTTCCTCTGGCAGGGTGAAAACCATAGACAAGAGTCATCGTTGGTGAGGACCAAGCTCATCCACATTTCCACGTTGCTCAACTTATCCTTGAGCCTTGAAAGTGTTCACCCTAAAGTGCTTCAGCTCCGCCAGAGATTGATGAATCTTGGTCGTGGTGTCCTCAAAATCCTCAATACAATCTTTGAGGGCCGCCTTTTCTCTTTTATTCATCCTGGATCTTCTTTTTTCAGGCCCATGCCTCAGACATAAATATTGCGAGAATTAACAAGGCTCACTGTCACGGCTTCCTTCACAACATCACTCTGCTTGGCCCTTAGAGATCCAGATTAGGAAGAGAGCGACGAAAAGAACAGATTCATATGCAGAGTCACTTTGCAAGATGAATTCTACCATGCCTTTATGGCCTTCGTAAAGGGGATTCACGTCCTATGTTGCTGCTGAAGCTAGTATAACGGAAAACGGACAGAAAATATGATGAAAATGTACAGGTGAATTCATTATGAGCATATCTCCATGAGCATCACTTTGCCATAAACTCTGTTTTCGTCTCTTCATATCTTTGTAACTAGGGTTTTGTCTTTAATTGAGTATGCTTTGTTGCTTGACCATAAGCTTAGCACAAATCCAAATGCTTTCCTGGTAATGTTTTCGACTCTTTTTATCTTTTACGGGGTTCGAAATCTGGAGAAATTGTTAAATTTGTATTCTTAAAAACAAATCCATTGAGAAAGCATCTACGAACTTGTAAAAGATAAAATTAAATTTATGGTCAATTTTCACTTGCTGTTAAAAGTGATTAATTTCATATTGTTTTCCACAAGAATCAAATGAATTCTAAAAATCTGCTGAATTAAGTCAAATGAGTAGCAGTTGTTCTGAAATCCTATGGAGCTAACTTAAGATTAGGCTTCATCAAACTTCCCAAGAAAAGAAGCCCTTTATTCTTTCAAACATTTCAGATTAAAATTAGGCATCATTAAGTTTATCATGATCAAATATCTAAATGCAAATGTGTTGAGATAAAGCCATTTCATGCAGAAGTTTGTGAGGCTCATTAGAAGCCAATCACGTTTTTATTTTATGTTGGAAAGGCTCATGGATAAAATGTAACTCCACACTCATTATTTATTCTTAACATAGCATTGGGGTTCCACGCCTTACGGAATTTTCTTTTTGTTGTGGTTCACCCACTCTGAATCCTCGATTTTGTTCACAACGGCCCTAGTGAAGGGGTACTCTCCAAAATCATTTGTCGCTAAAGGGAGGGTGAGCAAAAGAAACTTTGGATCGCTTTAGAGAAAAGTCAGGTCCTACTAGCATAAACATCAACTCATTTGTAATTACCCGAAAGTATTGTCACATTGCTACTAATACCCAAAAATAAGTATATTTGGTTGTGTTTGAATGGAATTTTCTTTCTTCGTCCTCTACTATGTACACGAAGTGTGCTATTGATACTAAGTTTTGAGGTTGGAAGGGGATCCTTGTTTTTATTTTACCTCTGGATTTTTTCAATTTGATTGTGTTTCTATCTAGGATGGTGCTTTGGAATGTAACTAGTATGAGTTTTCTGATACCATGTATAAAATAAAGTTTTACCAGAATAATAAAGTTTTACCCTCATTCCTGAAGTTTTTGACATTGAAAAGGTACTGGATGTGCTTTGCAAGTAGTTGGATCCCCCTCTCATAGTATTACATACCTACCTTCTACTATGCCATAGTTCCATTACAAGTTTCAATCAAGTCAAGTCTTACTTCTCTTTGGACCTCATATGTGATTTTTGGGCACATTCTAGGAAAAATCGAATGGTTATTTTCTTGTTGAGTACTTCTTGTTCTAAGTTATCCTTCCAGATGTTTGGTCTTGGCACAAAATTTGTAATAGGTTCCCCCTTAGTTCTACTAGTTTAGGGTGCCTTGGTTACCCAATCTTGATGTTAGGTTGTCATTTTGAAGTACGTCCGATTTTCTGTGCTCTGTGCATGCTACTCCAAGAGTCATAAGTTCTCCTAGAAGAATTTTATTTCTCTTATGACATTAAATTTAACATATATCCATCTTAACTCTAGAGCTATCAAACACCAAGATGGACCAAATCCATTAAAATCCAAACCTTCCTCAAGTTTTACTCTCTTGTATAATTTTACACATAGTAAAATTAATCTCTCTTCATCCTTAATAAATTTAAATTTATAATATCACCCTTATATATATATATATAATAAAAACCATGACTTGATATGTTAGTGAATGTGCAAAATCCTTACAATGTTTCAAAATATTTTTTCATTGAATGCCATTTCTTTATCCAAAAGTAAAAATAAACCTAATTTATAGTGAATATAAGCATATTTTTCGCAAAAATTAAACGTTTATCTTAAAATATATATTACAAACTATACATAATGTTCCTACCCATATGCATTATCTAGTTAAGTGACCACTACAAACACCTCACTCTAATCTTATAGTGGTATGTAAAATAAGGGAGCCATACTTTTTATCTTTTTTTTCTTGTTCTCGTGGTTCCATAATCTTTTACTTTCATTTCAAGCTACCATTAAACGAAACCAAGTTATTTTAAGAAATGTATTTTGTCTAGATTTCCATATTATTGGGTGGGTATGAGGAGGGATGTAATTTGGAAAGAAAATTTATAGGTTCTGTCCATGATTTTTACTTTATTTTTAAAATATACGCCACTTATATTTTTAATAAAACAAATAATTTTTTACAAGTAATATTGAAAAAACTGATTCTAACCCACAAAAAAAATGAGTAATAAAACTCCACCACTGTACTCACAACCTTTTCCCACAACCAAAGCAAGCAGAGGGGTAAAGTCAAATTTGAATTTCGTAGAACGCGCCTGTTTTCTCCCTACAGGTGGGGTTTTATAGACTGGTCGTGATTTCGCAGTGGAGCGATAGAGGAGAGAACGATGACCACCACCCATCCAAATCGATTTCCCTCACTGATTGGAAATTCAAAATTAGGCGGGCACTCGAATGCGCACCAAAAATGGGAGGGAAGTTTTGGAATAATAGCCATTGCTAACCAGGTATTGTTTCGATTTGTGACCTAAATATCCTTTATCTCTTTCCCTATTTGTTCCTCGCCACAGTACGTTGGTTCGACGAAATTCAGATGATCACTCTCAACTATTACAGTGACCGCCATTACCGGTAAGCTGGAATTTCACCAACTGCATTTCTTGCCTTCAAACCCTGATAATATTTGCAAGACTTTCACTGTAAACATTTTTTTCTCAGAAATACTAATTTGCCCAAGGATTTCTTAGTTTTTACACGTTTTCATACAGCAAGTCCTTATTTCTTGAAGAAAACCTTGTTTTTCGTGATGCACTACTGTAGATGCACTGTCAAGTTCTCATTTTAGTATTTCGCTATTTTTTGGCCATATGTTGTTCCAGTGAATGACAAAAGGTTCTTGATGTCAAGAAGTCGTAGGAACGGGTGATTTGTTAATGCTGTTTACTAGGAGGGATTGCTAGTGCTCTGTCTATTAGCCGATCCTGTTTTTGGTGGGGAGATTAAAGATGTCAGGGGGGCAGGAAAATTGCATCCGTATTACTCGAGCTCGAGCTACCTGTGTTTCGAAAGTTTCTGCTCCTGTGATTCAATCGCAAGCAGATGAGAAGAAATCCTGGAAAAGAGTTCCTAAACGAGTTGCACTGGATGATCCTACTGCCAATGTAAACGGTTCTTAGACTAAAAGGTGCACAATTTTAGGCGATGTCACAAATGTCGATGCTTCCGCTACTGATTACTTGTCAACAGTGAAAAACCAGGTTTGGTTCTGAAATGCGATCCTCTTAATCTTATTCTAAGTATTTAAGCCTTTATATGGATTTGATGCCGTGAAGTGCAAGACTCAGGCATAGTTAGTTTTACCTATTTAGAAAGACTATAGCTCTCCTCTTACCTCATAAAACGAGTCTGAATCAAAGAAATCGATGGCATAGGTTAATGCTCCCAATCCTAGCATTAAAAGGAGGGCGGGTAACAAGAAGAAATATGCAAGAACTTTAACTAAAACAATTAAAGATGAAATTCATCCGGGATCAAATCCTCTTCCTGATCATAGTTCGAATCATTCGGAATGTCAAAAGCCTCCCACTGCAAAATTAGCAGAGCAACGATCATTAAAAGGTAGAGTATGAGCTTCGAAACATAAACTCAAAACTCCTTAAAGCAGTGCCTATATGATAAATCTGTTTTTTTGTCAATATTTAACTTGGTAGTTCATCAGGCGTACCTTCAAAGGCAAAGTAGGGGGGAGGCTCCAATTCACATAGTTGTTCGAAGCACACAGACACAGAGAAAGACCACACAGATCCTCAAATGTGTACTACTTATGTCGAAGATATATACGAGTATTTGCGAAATGCAGAGGTGTGGATTGTATATATCTCACCTGTATCTTTAAAACACAGTAGAATACAAATAAAACCTTGCATTGTGATGCATATTTTATACAGATCATCATAGTTACATTATGCCTACATCATATAATATCAGTTGACTAGATGGATCTAATTGAGAAAATAAAAGTGGCATTTCTTGACTGACAGTTTTATGGATACTCCTTTCAGTTGAAGAATAGGCCTTCGGAAAATTTCATGGAGACTGTACAGAATGACATCACCCCAAATATGCGAGGAATTCTCATTGATTGGCTGGTAGAGGTATGTGGTCATAGCCATCCAGTTTTCAATTTTAGTACCAAATTGATCCTTATTAGTACTATTTTATGGTCGATGCAATGTGTTTATATGTTTAAATACCCTACTCACAATTATTTCTATGTTAGCAGGTTAGCGAGGAGTATAAGCTTGTTCCTGACACGCTATACTTGACAGTATCTTACATTGATCACTATCTGTCTGCAAATCCAACTAGTAGGCACAAACTGCAACTTCTGGGAGTCTCTTGCATGCTAATTGCCTCGTAAGTTTTTGCCCCTTATTGATATAAGATAGCATGACCAGTGAATTTTCTTTTTGGTTTTATGGGGGGTGGGGGGGAGAGGTCAATGGGACCTAATTCTCATTGTTTCATGTAGGAAATACGAGGAAGTCCGTCCCCCTCATGTGGAAGAATTTTGTTACATCACAGATAATACATACACAAGAGACGAGGTATGTTGTACATTTCCTTTTTTTTAATTATAAAATCACTAAAATATTTTTAATTATCCAGGTTATCAAGTATTTTATTTTAGGGGAAAATATTCTTTTAGATTTCAATATTCAATTTTGAATGCCATTGAGTAACAAATTTTAAAGAGCTTAATATTATTATGTTATTTATACAAATTAAATTCGAGTAGAGAATGCAATTGCTACTTCAATAATTATATTTAATTATATTGTATTTGTTGTGTCAATAATCATAAATTGCATTGCAATTGTTATTCATTTTCAATATTTCATTATAAAACTCACATTTGTTTATTCTATGAATTACAACGCTTCATTTTTAGGATGAGGATTCTGAACTAGTTTTTGTTTTATTAGTGTTGATGTTCTTCTTTTTATAATTAAGCAATTTGTCTGGGTGTAAACAATTTGTTGGGTTGTAGTTTATGATCTACCTTTTATCTTTACTAATCCATGATGAAACTCTGTAGATGTTGTCCATGGAGAGAAAAAATTTAATCTTCTTGAACTTCGAGATGTCAATTCCTACAACAAAGAGTTTTCTTAGGTATGTCATTTATGTAGACATGCCCATTTATCAAATTGTATCATATTTCTGGGAAATTATCTACCTGGATACTAGATGATGAGTCAATGTGGTCATGGATTGATAATTAACATGATTTTGTACACATAATAGTCGTTTAGGTTTTCTTTTCTTTTCTTTTTTTCTATGTTTGTTTTGTGTAAATATTTATTAAAATTTTAATCTTCGTTTGTTGGTTTAAATCCTTTTGGGGTTTGGATCTTGTACTATTTCACGAATTTTAATTATTTTCTTCTTAAAAAATGTTGTTTACTTCTGCCTCAATGAGGCCTTTCCTTACACCAACATATTATTTTTCTGATGAAAAATTACAAATTTTTCTCTATGGACCATCGAAAAATTATATCAGTGACTTTTATGTTGTGGCAATAATCTTCGATTTGAATTTGTATCACTAATATTGTGTATCTTGGTTTATGATGCCTCGAACTTGAGCGATGTTAGTCATCACGAGCTTCAGTTTGTGGCAACCAATATCAATTCGATTTCTAGAGGTTTGAGAGGGATTGACAACCATTTCTATATCCTTCTACTCAAATAGGTCAATGAGCCTCACTAATGCTAGCTCAAGTAATGTTTTCTCAACAAACTATCAAGGCCATTTTTCTCTTATTCATAGCACAACATAGTTCATGCCTCTTCCTTTCAGCATTCCCTTGCACCTCTCGTTGCAATTTCTAGTTATAAGTTTTAAATAAACTATAGGAAGTCTAAATTTGGTTGAAATTTTAAGATTTTTTCCTCTATACTACTATTTCCTATGTTACTGCTTTATAGAGTTTTCTTTGCAACATATGGTGTAATTGCTAGTTTTATTAAGTTGAAAATAAGGGCTTGCATGATTATATATTTTACAAGGATTATGCCATTATGTGTTGAACATTTTTAAAAAATCAATGCCTATTATACAATTTCAAGGACTGCCATAACTCCTCACATAATTCTTTAAAGGGTGCTAGCTCATTGGAAGAGCAGCTGCCATGCAGGAGGTTGGTGGTTCGATTCCACTATACCCTAACATGAATTATTCAATGATATTGTTGATTTTTTTAATTAAAATTTTTATATTGATTTATTTTAATGGTGAGATATTTTTCTGGATTCATTGTTTTATATTGTCTCTACAAAGACAATAGATAAGATTAAAGACATTGTCTCCATAAAGACAATATGTCTTTAATTCCAACTATTGTCTTTGCAGAGACAAAAATGAAATTATCTCAAGTTAAGACAATTTACCCAAAAATTGTCTTAAAAACCCTCTTGTGTTGTAGTGCAACTATTGTCTCTGGAGAGACAAATGAAATTTTCTCTCAAGAGACAAAAATGATTGTGTTGTATATTGTCTTTATTGAGACAATATTTTAAGACGATTTAATTTGAGACACCCGCTTAAAGACAATATTTAAGACAATACACAAGTTTTCTTTTGTCTCGAATTAAGACAATTTACCCAAAAATTGTCTTAAATATTGTCTTAAAACCCCCCTTTATGTTGTAGTGGTGGTTAATGAATTGTATCCATTTAGCTTTAAAACATGTTTCTCTTAGAATATTTTGATAAGAATGGCTCTCTTTTCATGAGGAGTCACATTTGAAATTTCATTGCAAGGGATCATTTGTCCTAGCTTTGTTCTTGCCAGTTACATCCTCCCCGTTCTGGACTTCATGGATAATTGTGTTTGCAGGTTTTGTGGCTCCCATGATACATATCTGGTGCACTCATCACACACAAGAACTTATGGTCAGTTGTGGGCAAAAGATTTGTAATTCAGCACAACCTACTATTCAACTACATCTTCTGTGGATTATGACATGTGGACAATTCAACCTAAAATGGTGGTGTGATGGGTGCAGTTGCAGTGGATGCAACTTGCAAAGCCTTAGTTGTGGACAATTCAACCTAAAAATGTAGTGTGATGGGTGCAGCTGTTGTGGTTGTAAAGCCTCAGGAGTTGTCTGCGGGTTGCCACGACTCATGAGGGATGAATTCACATTTTGTAACCATTTATTTCTATAATTCCCTCATTAAGTACTCGTTTAAGACTCAAGACTATGTTCTCTAGTGATAAACCTCAACTCAAAAAGTTCTATATGGTATCTCCTTGTCCTTGATGCAAATATTTTAACTCCGAACCGTGTACTTGTTCCCTGACTAAAAATTTCTCTAATATGATATAAAATGTTAAGTCACGTTGAAGATGGATTTTATTACTATAATTTTTAAAATTTAGAACGATATCTTCATAGTTGCAATCTGATTTTCTACAAGATTTTTGTAATAAATCTTCATAGTTGCAATCTGATTTTCTGTAAGATTTTTGTAATAATATCTTCATAATTGCAATCTTATTTTTTGCAAGATTTTTGTAATAATATCTTCATAGTTGCAATTTTATTTTCTGCAAGATTTATGTTGAAATATGACCTTGGTAATTTTAGTGGCTTTTCATATGTTTTAGAGAATAAGTGAAATGCTTTAAATTCTGAAACAACCAATTAACAATTCTGCCATATCTGTAAATATAATAGTTGGTTAATGAGAACCTTATCATTTTCTTTCTTGAATTCATGTTTTTCGTCTTTTCAAGGATTAAATTAGTAAGGCATTAATAATTTAATTATGGTTTTCATTGTTGGCTCATGTTATTTTGGACATGCAGGTCACATTGTACCATCATACTCACAATAAATCTTGAATGATGAAGTGGCTGAGCAAGCCTTTTAAAGGTTCAAGTCACAAAGTGTCAGATGGACACTACATAGGGGTGCATTTGGAGATGATAATGTAATTTGGCATGTGCCCTCTAATGCCACGGTAATCCATGATTCATCAGAGTGTATTTTCTTTTAAACTTCAATCTTTTATCTGTTAGCATTAACAAAGTTGATTAATTTGAAACTGTATTTTAGTGGAAAATTTCACTGCTTTTTGGTGGAATAGTTCGTAAATTATTCTGATCTTCTTTTGCAAGTGTACTAGTCATGATGATAAATGTGTGGTTTACTTCAAAGGGTTCTTAGTTATTTCTAGATACGTTTTTCATCATTTTCTTTGAATACTTCTCTAATGCTTTACCTTAATATTTTATCCCCTACACAATTTCTCTTGAGGTCCATGTTGTTATGTTTATTGGTTGTTTCTATGGAAACTTTTTCCTGAGGTTCTTCAAGGTAAATCCAAATGCAAAAAGTACTATTTTACATATTGAGATTTGTTCAAGACATTGTTGTGTGATACTTGAATTTCGTAAATCTAGATTTCTATTTCGTTATCTATATCAATATATAAGAACAGGTTCATGGATTGTTCATATTTCTCAAATTGTGGAGTTGTTCCTTTCCTCTTGCATGTTGTTTTATATTGTTATGTTGTGATTCAAATTTCTAGTTGTGCTTTCTAGTTATTCTCCTACATAGTACATGCTTTGATAGATTATATCAAAAGTATTACCAATACAATAACATTGATTGTTGTATGTGGACATTTTTGTTCAGGATGGTCCATTACATAATCAAGATGAGGAGCTAGATCATGCAATTGCACTTTCTCTTTCTGAAGAACTAACCAAACTAGATGGTATATGATGGAAATTTATTTTTTTTACAGTTACTTTTAGTTTAATTATATCATTTAGCTCGATGATTTTCATATATTCAACTAAAATTTTGTTGCTTAACAAGACTTTGTCATTTCCATGTTTTAGTGAAACTATTTATGGTTTGATACTCTCATACAACCTTTATCAAGTTACATGCACCCTCATTAGAAAAAACAAGAGAATTTTTCTTGCCATGACTAACTTTCTTTGTCGTTGTTGACTTAAGAAAGTCTTTTAGTTAAGAAACTAGTTTCAAGGTTATGGCATAAATTGTCATATAAATTGAACAGAAGTTATATCCAAAATGTTAACTTGTAAACTACTTATCTTGTTTTAGGCTTTCCATTTAAAATCTACTTCAGTTTGAAATTTGAACGAGTTGTTCCATAGACTTGAATATTAAGATATTTTGGTGTAAGGATTAAAAATTAGCCCGTAACGCCTTTGAGTTTTTCATTTATTTTATCGGAATATAATATTTAATATTAAATTAGAACCACTCAGCACAAATACGTCATAGATCAAGATCATACTTTGTAGAGTGTCGTAGAATAAAAATAGGAGCAAGGACACTGAATTCTTTCAGTTTTCTTGGTTCTTATTCCTTTGGTGTATCTTTGCACCTTTAGGGGAAATTGCTAGTTTAAAGTCTAATTCTTTAAAGGGTGCTAGCTCAATGGAAGAGCACCTACTTTACAAGCAGGAGGTTGGTGGTTCGATTCCATCGTGCCCTGATATTCATATATAGGGAATGACGAAGATCAGTTTTTGGTGACAGATTCTCTTTTAACCATCACCAATGAGCTTATGATGACATTTTTCGACCGTCAACGAACACCACCATATATACGTATCAATAGTGACGACCATTAAAGGTCCGTCACCATAAATCGTTGTTGTTGATATGAAATGGTGAGGGTTACTATTTGTCAGTATAGTCATTATTCGTGACGGACCTTGATGTCACCAATGAGTTTATGGTGACCGTCAATGAACGTCGCCATATATATGCACCAATAGTGACAGCCTTGAAAGGTCCATCACAAAAAATCATTGATGTTCATATGAAATGGTGACGGTCACTATCCGTCATTATAATCAATATTCGTGACGGACCTTGAATGTCACCACAACACATACTTTCGGTGACGCCACC
Organism: Pinus albicaulis; assembly: GCA_034641835.2. NCBI lineage: Eukaryota > Viridiplantae > Streptophyta > Pinopsida > Pinales > Pinaceae > Pinus > Pinus albicaulis. The sequence continues at coordinate 1,524,189,066 of CM076581.1, read as the reverse complement.
TTTGGTGATGTTCAATTTTTTGGTGATGGAGGCTATTGTCTGTCACCATTGCTCATATGGAATGGTGACGGTCACTATCCATCATTATAAATAATTATTGGTGACAGACCTTGAATGTCACCACAACACCTATACTTTCGGCGACACCACCTTTGGTGACGGAAGCTATTGTCTGTCACCATTGCTCATATGAAATGGTGACGGTCACTATTCGTAAATATAAGTCATTATTGGTGACAAACCTTGAATGTCACCACACCACCTATACTTTTGGCGATGCCACCTTTGGTGACGTTCATTTTTTGGTGATGAAGGATCTTTTGACCCTCACCAGTGAGCTTATGGTGACCATTTTCGCCCCTCACCAATGTGCTTTTTTCTTGTAGTGTGCATGTTTGTTTCCCAAGGTATATCGAAAATCTCAGTTGGATAAGTCAGGGTTGGTGGACAACCTTCTTCTTGAATGACGCGTTCTACCCTATGTATTTTTTGAGCAACATTTGGAGCAACATTTTCAGCCTCTGCATCACTATATAAAATTTTATATATTAAAAAAACATATGTAAAAAAATTTCTACAAATTGAATGAAAATAGTATTCGAATTGATGGCCACCTCGATATGGTTGGCTAGAATCTTTCCCACCCTGAGACTGTTGAGAACCAAAACGACCCTGCTGAGAACTAACACAACCACCGATTGGTTGAGAACCAACATGACCATCCATTGATTGGTCTCTAGGGGAATACATATCACCACCTTCAAGCAATCCGCTAGCACTTATTGATGGCCCTATACGGGAATGTGAACCACCACCAACCTCATGAGACGAGAGAGAAGCTTCATAAACAAATATGAATTTATAATCAATTTAAAAATAAATTCATATATATAAATACATGTACATATTCATTGATTAAATCACGTGAACCATACCACAATTGCGTGAACTATGAGAATGCTCCATTGATGGAGTAGACACCCTTCTCCTCTTAGCTCCTAAAAAATAAAAAATAAAACTTATTAACAACTAATTTAACTTAAAAATTTGATAAAAAAAAACAATTTCATATGTACACACATGTATATGTATGGAGATTTAAGATAATATTTAAATACCATGAACATCCCTCGATGCCTGATCCCCCTCTCTCGTAGAGATATGGGATTTTGTTTATCTTCGTTGTTCATCCTCCATGATATATATATCTACAGTGGACATTTACAATTATTTTTTTAAATTACTATTTAAAATAAATTCAAAATAAATTTCAGAAAATTAATGTAATTTAGTGCACACAAATTATGTAAAACACAATTTTCAAAGCCCTAATTGATGTGTGAAACTCAATTTAAGCAAAAAAATTTATAAAAATGTTAAGTTCACCAAATTACGTTTTACATGGTGGGATAAAACTTGGTATAAAATTGAAAAAAACACATGGTTGTTAAAAAAGAAGCATGAAACTCCATTTAAACAAAAAAATTTAAAGTCCTCACATTTTAATTTTATCAAAATGTGAAGTTCACCACTTGTTGCAAACGTGAAATTCTCCAAGTTGTGATTTACATGGTGTGGTGGGAGCACACTTGGTATATAATTGAAAAAAACACATGGTCATTAAAAAAGATGCATTTATAAGTAAAAAACACACACATATCCAAGATATGTTACAATGTCCATCAATAAATTTTGAAGGAGAGCGTCTTGACACTAATTCATCTTTGAGAGATGAATCTTGAAATTTTGAAGAAAAATGTCTCAAAACTAATCATTAGGGGAATTTTGAGGTGTAAAATGGGCCTCCTAAGAAAATAATAGCTAAACCAATAAAATAATATTTATGAATTTTCAATTCACTTTTTGCACCACAATCCATGTAACCATAGTTAAATTCAATTCAAAAGTTGTACCAAAATAAAATTAATAAAAAAATTGTATTGATGTGACTATAAATAAGAATGAGTTTTTCAAGAAAAAGTCATTATCATTGAACAACTAATGCATTTGTCATTTATACTTAAATAACTTAAAATAAAATATAAATATAAATTTATAAATTCTTAATTATATTATATGTTATTAATTAAAATTTATATTATTTAAATAATATAATAACATGTAATTAATATACTATATAAAAATAATATAATATAATATAATAAATGTGTAGGGATACGCATTGTTTCTTTCAAGAAATATGAAATGACATTAATATATTTTTATTCAAAAAGTGTGAAATGACATTTATTATGAGTACTTTACTTTGACTTTAAAAGTACTGAGAGCATTACCATAGTTAACCATGAGTTTTTATCCACCATTGAGAATGTGACAAGTAAATACCTTTAAATCAAGCAATGCCACCTCAACCATTAGGGATGAAGTCATCCCCTAAAATGTGATTGGTTCTCATAAAGTGAATTTTTACTGTACATTTTCCTTAGGAGACCCATTTTAGACCTCAAAATTCCTCTAATGTCATCTTTGAGAGATGAATTTTGAATTTTTGAAGATGAGCGTCTTAAAACTAATTCATCTTTGAGAGATGAATCTTGCATTGGCATTGCCCCATATAATTCTAATTCATCTATTAATTCATCTTTGATAGATGAATCCTGAATTGGCATTGCCCCACGCAATAGATCAGCAGACATCTTATTTACATTTGTATAATGTCTTATACTAAAATATTGAAATTGGCTAACAATATTGTTTGTTATTCCATGCAGTTCTTTTAGCCTCTCCTTCTTAATTTGGTACACGCCTTTCATCTGGTTGCACACAAGTTCAGAATTGGTGAAAACTACAATTCCATTTGATCCATACTCCATAATTGTTCCCAAGCCTTCTATCAATGCAATATAATATGCCTCGTTGTTTGTTGTTCTTCCTAGTATATTCATTTTCCTTTGGATGACTTTGTTAGTCGCAATATTGGAAAGCACATATGTAATCACTGCTTTCCCTAGATTGGGATATCAAGAAACATCTATGCAGAATGTCTATTTTTCAACCATATTTAGTGGGTTTTTTTATCCCTGAAAAAAAACAAATTCAATAAAAATATAGTAAATTGACATTTATTTCAAATGCATGGGAGAAATGACACGCACATGAGATACATGACATGTGCATGGTTTATCTTAAAGTTTAACTTAAATTTTATGGTATAATTCACATCTAGAAATGAGATGTGTTAAATATTGCATTGCCTAGAGTTTAACGGAGATTTATGACACATATACATAGTTCATGCATGGTTTGCATGAAAGTTTTCCTTAAAATTTATGGCAGAAATCACATCTAGAAATAACATGCTTTAAGAAAAGATGAGATCCAGAGGCCACCTGACCCTTTACATGCCTTAAGAAAGGATGAGATCCAAAGGCTACCTAGCCCTTTACAGACTGCTTTAGAACTTGTAGAAGTTAAGACTCAACCAACAAACTAAAATCCTATGGAATTTTAGCCACTTTAGGTTCAATTTTTAGGCCGTAAAGTTTGCCTTGAATTAATGGGGGAAAGCCTTGAGTTTGGGGGATACTATTCTATGAGAGTTCAGCGACTTTAGGTTCAATTTTTAGGCCTTAAATATTTCCTTGAATTAATGGGAGAAAGCCTTTATTTTGTGGGAGAAATGACATTTACATGGTTTGCAATATTATTTTATGCACTTACTAAAGCAGCTAGTTGTGGTGGTTGATGAAGTTACATCAAAAGTCACACCTTTATGAGTTTGTGGGAGAAATGAAATAGAATTGACACATGCCTTAAAGTTTGCCTAAAATTTTATGGGAGAAGGGAGAAATGACACATGTACAAGGTTTTCCATAGAGTGGTAGTGGTTTATGGATATTAAAATGAAGAACTTCTATTTCTGTTCCAAATATTGATTGTAGGGGCATTTACTGGATATGTCACCTTTGAAAAAATATGAGATCCAGAGGCTACCTGGCCCTTTACAGACTTTGTCTTTAGAACTTGTACAAGTTAACACTCAACAGACAGACTAAAATCTCCTGGAAGTTCAAAATCCTATGAGAGTTCAGCCACTTTAGGTTCAATTTTTAGGCCTTAAAGTTTGCCTTGAATTAATGAGAGAAAGCCTTTAGTTTGTGGGAGGAATGAAATTTACATGGTTTGCAAAATTATTTTATGCACTTACGAAAAACATGCTTTAAAGTCAATGGGAGAAAGCCAACATGACACATTCTTTAAAAACTCTGCCTAAGAATTTATGGGAGAAATGACACATGTATGGGAGAAATGACACATGTACACAATTTTCCTTAAAGTGGTTGTGGTTTATGGATATTAAAATGAAGAACTTCTATTTAGATCTATTCCAGAGATTGACTATAGGGGCATTTACTGGATATGTCACCTTTCAGAAAAGATGAGATCTAGAGGCTACCTGGACCTTTACAAACTCTACCTTTAGAACTTATAGAAGCTAACACTACCTAGCCCTTTACAGACTCTGCCTATAGAACCTTGTAGAAGTTAACACTCAATAGACAGACTAAAATCCTATGGAAGTTCAACCACTCTAGGTTTAGTTTTTAGGCTTTAAAGTTTTCCTTTAACTAATGGGAGAAAGTCTTTATTTTTAGAGTAACCTTATAAAATGCTTTAATGTGAAGATATTACTTTACCTACAAGACAATGGAATTAAAGACTGTGCTTATATATCATATTTTTGTTATGACAAATTAGTTATGTCCTTAATAAGAAGTATGATTTAGCACTTATCAAATTGTTTAATAATTTATAATAATGTAATTTTTGGCTTGTACTATCATTCATCCTTGATATGTACAATAATTTTACAACTTCAACATCAACCTACACTATCATCATAAATTAGGTATTTCCTTAATAAGAAGTATGATTTAACACTTATCAAATTGTTTAATAAATTATAATAATTGATATATACAAGAATTTTACGACTTCCACATCAACCTACACTATCATCATATCAATGTATCCATGTCAATCTAGATTATTTATATCCATTACATCATAAATCACTCGACTTTTAACATTTTAAAATAATAAAGCAACAGGGAAGGTGTTAATTTAGGTACATTAATACACTCCAATTTTAACATTTTACAAGAATAAAGCAACATGGAGGGTGTAAATTTATGTACATTAATAAAATACAACCATGTAAATCTAGATTATTAAGATCCATTACATCATATTTAACACAATCTAGATTACTTATATCCATTACATCCTAAAACACTCCACTTTTAACATTTTACAAGAATAAAACAACATGGAAGGTGTAAATTTAGATACATTAATAAAATACAGCCATGTCAATCTAGAGTATTAAGATCCATTACATCATAAAACACTCCACTTTCCACATTTTACATTTTACTCACCTTGAGTTTGGGGGATCCTATCCTATGGAAGTTCAATATAGCCATGTCAATCTAGATTATTAAGATTCATTACATAATAAAACACTCCACTTTTAACGTTTTACATTTTACTCCATTTGAGTTTGGGGGATCCTATCCTATGGAAGTTCAGCTACTTTCAGTTTTTAGGCCTTAAAGTTTGCCTTGAATTAATGGAGAAAACCGATGACACATGCTTTAAATTTTTCCTTAAGAGTTTATGGGAGAAATGACACATGTACATGATTTTCCTTAAAGTGGTTGTGGTTTATGGATATTAAAATGAAGAAATTACATTTAGATCTATTCCAGAGATTGACTGTAGGGGCATTTACTAGATATGTCACCTTTCATAAAAGATGAGATCCAGTGGCTACATGACCCTTTACAAACTCTACCTATAGAACTTGTAGAAATTAACACTACCTATCCCTTTATAGACTCTACCTATAGAACCTTGTAGAAGTTAACACTCAACAGACATACTAAAATCCTATGGAAGTTCAACCACTTTAGGTTCAGTTTTTTGGCCTTAAGTTTTTCCTTTAGTTAATGGGGGGAAGCCTTTATTTTTAGAGTAACCTTATAAAATTCTTTAATGTGAAGATAGTAATTTACCTACAAAACAATGGAATTGAAGACTATGCTTATATATCATAGTTCTGTTATGACATCTTTATCTTCCCTACCTGAAATGCTATTATCTTTTTTTTTTTGTCACTGGCATTCTCAACTATAGACATTTAGAATCATTTCTTAAGGTTGTTTTATTTGAATTCAATCATGTCATTTTGAAACAGAGAAAACTTAAGCGAGGAAGGCCAAAAATGAAAATAGTTTAATACAGTCCATTAGTGAGATTTAGTATGGCTGTGGGACACATCCAACATTAGGCCATTGAGTTATGGATTCACTTATAGCTATTGAGTCCTACTCATTTGACTTATAAGTGTTTATCATTTTTTTGTTGATCACACAAGCTGGGATTGGTTGGAGGTTGTGCAGTCAAGGTTTGTTTATTCAATTACATGCATTCCCCTATGGATACTTTGAATTATTTTTCTGTCAATTTAAGCCTATACAGAATATTTCCTATAAATTGTGGATCAAACTCATAAGCTGATATTATCCTAACTTTATTTTATTTTGAGCTAGCAAAGCATCTAAACATCTTCTTATCATAGATTATGAGGTATTTATTCGTTGTATATGAATGTTTTGATCATTACAATCTATCCATTTATTCGAAATATATTATTGGAAACCACAAGAAATAGGCACCCAAGGGTCCAAAATATTGGAAACATGAAAGTAGTCTCTAAAGGGGTGTCATCTACATGCTAGATAAAATGCCTTAAAATTTCCAAAAGTTGTCCAATATTAACAACATAGAGTCCCAATGATCTACATGTATTTTTTTCATAGGTAAATGGGAATTTTGAGCTATGCTCCAAAGGGCCTTTTTTCAATCTGTCAAAGAAACAGTCTCTGAAGGGAGAAAGATCTGTGAAAAATCTTAGCACATTCTGAGTTGCTAGGACATGAAGTTGATGATCTAACTCAGGCCATGGAAAATTTGAACAAAAGATCTGAGATGCCATAGAAACAGTCTTATCCATGCAAACTGCTATACTGAAAAAACAAGTTGAAAAACAAAAACGAAATTATTCAGCCATAATGGATAAACCTCAATCATCTACCCTATTTACAGATGATCCTAAATCCCGTCTCAAAAGGACATACAGTTTTATTGTAGTTCAAAAAGAACTACCTACATGGGATTTTGGGGCTAGTTTAGCCCAAAAAGTAGAAGAAATAGACGAGTTCATTTCTGTCAGTCAAGACTTTCTGCAACAAGTGCAGAAGAAAGGTCCTGCTTTCCAACAAGACAAATACAAACAAATTTTTGTTTTCCCCAATGTAGAACCAGATACTGATACACTGATGTTAAACTAAGGGAGTACACCAAGACTACCAATGTCTGCAGCAAATACAGGAGTTTCAATGTTAAACAAATCCATCCAGCAGATGCTTGCAAATCCTATGTGCATACCTAACTGCCAACCGAATGTAGAATTAGAGAATGCTATAACTTTGTTAGCCAGCTGGGCTACAAAGAAAATTTCTGAAGATCCTACTCAATCCAGGAGAAACATTTCACAACAAATCATTAATGGATTCGGAGGATTGGAACATACATGGTGGCACTATGCACTGGGAGAACAAGTGTAGTCAAGACTTTCTGCAACAAAAAAATTATGTCAGTCAAGACTTTCTGCAACAAGTGCAGAAGAAAGGTCATGCTTTCCCAATGTTCTGCGTAATAGTTTAATGCATCTAGCCTTCGAACCTGGCAGCTTGTTCAGCATCATCCGATTTGTCCTTTTTGGGTGAGTATTTTTCATTCTAATTATAATTCTTTCATATCATAAGTCTGTTAATTTTTTTTTTCGCGGGAATAATTTTGTTCAATTATTAACGTGAATTATAAGAAACTAAATGGCACTCTGAACATGGCAAGTAAAACATTCAATGTCAAACATGGCTCAATTAAGTTGAGAAATGGATTGCAATGCTCTTTTCTTTCAAACATGGTTAGAAAATGTATCAACGAATTAGTACAAATGTGACAAATTGTTACCATTACTTATAAATAATTATTTGACTTGAACATGGCCACACACAATGTAGTCATAACAAAACCTCTACTTATATATTTGTAGAATTTACAGCAAAGACAATAATTTATATCTTTAAAGCAGGTGGTAGACATGAAATAGTAGATAACTGAGCTTCACTGAATTAAAACTAAATTAACTGAAATTAACTAAAACACTTAAACATAATTATAAATCACTAAAAATAAATAATTGAAATTTAGAGTCACCATAGCAAGAACACGACCACACAAAATAATTATTGGACTGGAATACAGCCACACAAAATGCAGTCATATTAATACCTCTACTTATATGTTTATAGAATTTACAGAAAAGACAACAATTTATATCTTGAAGTAGGTGGTAGACATGCAATAGTAGATAACTGAGCTACACTGAATTAAAACTAAATTAACTAAAATTAACTAAAACACCTAAACATAATTATAAATCACTAAAAATAACTAATTGAAAGTTGCAGTCGCCACAGCAAGAACACGACCACACAAAATAATCATTGGACTGGAACACGACCACATAAAATGCAGTCATATTAAGACATCTACTTATATGTTTATAGAATTTACAACAAAGACAACAATTTATATCTTGAAAGCAGGCGGTGCCAACGTGCAAATTTGAAATTCAAAGCCGAGGCTGAACAATAAAACTCTACCAAGACCCTGTAGAGAACCAAATGCAGACACAGGCCTGAAACACAAACATAGCAGACGCAAACAAAACAAAAACAAAACAGATGCGGATGCTAATAATCCTGAAACCCGTTAACAGGTCCGGGCTGGTGTATTTATAAACTAAATTTTGGTCGGACTATTTGAAGAGTTCGGCCAAACTAATAGTTCAGTTGAACTTATGTTGTCATTTTTCCCATCTCCGGCCAAAAATCTATTTGCCCACGCCATTAGTACGTTGCCAATGTAAATGGAAAAATGAGTTCGACCGAACTCTATCATATTTCAGCCGAAATTTTATAAAATTTTGGCCGAATTGTTGCAAAAAAGAGTGTTCCGCCCCCAATTCTCACAAAAGTGTAACCTAACTTTGTGGGTTTACGATAGAATACATATATACCATATTGGGTTGGAAATCACAAGTGAAACTATGCCAAGTGGATAACTACCTCACATATTGTATCCTATAATTTATGGATATAGTTTCTATATTCATGCATGAATTTTTAAATGTTTGTGTAGTGATTTTAAGTTTTGCAAGAAAACTATCCAAAATTAAAATCTTTAGAAATAGTTCATACTTAAGTAAATAAAATATTTACCATCAGTTATTTCCCACCATAATTTAAGCAAGTCTTTATATAAAAAAATTAATATGAATAATATGAATATAGGCTCAAGGAGTAGGATGCCCTATAGAATTTTCACTCTGTCAAGTCAATACTGAGCTCTTCATTAGTCATTGGATCTTTCTTATTAAAAAAAGAAATAAAAATTTTCAAATGTCTGTACTTATCAAAATCCAAGTGAAATTATAGGATTCCATTTTCCTTCACCACTGTTAATTTAGCATTGACCAATGCAAGTTAAAATGTTTTATGCAATATTTTCTAAAGTATAATTCTAACTTAAGTGGTAATCACTAAATGGTTAGCATTATTGTTAATCTCAAATTCTATACATTTAAATATAATAAAAAAAGTAACCATAGTTAAAATTTAACCACTTCCTCTTTGATGTGTCCCAGATGTGTCCCGTTCACCCGCTCCTGACTATGCTAGTTTAAAATACGAGGATATTTATAATTCCTTCAATGTTCAACATCGATTTGACTTGTAATCTCTCTCTCTCTCTCTCTCTCTCTATATATATATATATATATATATATATATATATATATATATATATATATATATATATAACTCACTAAATGATTTGATACCTCTTGATTCTTGGTAGATCCCAAGTATGGATGAAGCTATGATACCAAATTAGAATTATCACAGACACAAAATTATTTTTCATATATTATTATGACCACAATGGATCCTTCTTAACTTTGGATTTGCCAAAAAACTAACGAGATCAAATCTGTCAGGATTTTGAGTGCAAAACTTGAAGAAAGGTTTGCAACTGGATAAATTTAACTGTCACTTGGTAGATTTGGAGTTAAGATAGATCTATGCTGGCTTCTAGCAAAATAATAATAAAATGTTTTAACCTAATACATTCTTTTATTTTCACTAGTTTTCTATAATATATGCATAGTTGTCATTGACATACGTTATTTATGATTCACACTAAAATGTTAATACATGCCCTTCATGCCCCTCATATTAGTAACTATGCACATATACACACATTAATTTTTTTTTTGTTATTAATATTTTTTAAGTGTTACATAAATATATTAAATATTGGAGGAATTACAAATCTTCATCATACAAAGCTTTGTATTTTAATTATTTACACAATGAAAAATTACATGTGAACTCTCTTGATGGCCCAACCCTCTGACTGTGTTTAGTGCTAAATTAAATGTTGGGTAACCGTAACAAGTTACAGGTCCCACTTACACCTCCGAACTATGTGTTAACAAACAACATTAATTTCATTTTGATATATGCGTAGATATGGTTTTAAATGTGGACAGTGATCCGTATATTAGATCCAAATTGCAGTCACTCTTCGATTTAATTCCCCGTCCTTCTCACTGGTCCTTGCTGACACCTGTCGATTTCCTCGATTCTATCTTCTCCCGCCTTGTGACAAACCCCAACTTTGGTCTTCGGCCTCATTCTATTGTTCATTCGGCGCCATGAGGGTTCTCCGTTTCAATCTGCTCGAGGGTTCTGTTAATGTCTTCCTGGTTCGGTGTTTTGTACGATGAAGTCCTCGCCGAGATGATAACTCTGTCGACTATCTGTCTTTCGTTTGCGGTATGAATGATTCTAATCGAACTAAGATGACCCTGTTGCTATTTACTGTAATGGGTTTGTAGGCTCCTTTGTTTCTGTTCGTTAACTGTCCTGTTTGTGTTACAGGTCGGACCTTCAGTTCTACGCCAATGGTCTTTCTCAATCGACCTCTTTCGCCTCCAAAGTAAGTTAACATTCCATGCTTTAATCTACTCTGCACCTTACTCAATCATTAATGTATTTTGTTCCTTGCTAGCAGGTTCTTGCACTCGATTTGGTCACCTCTCTCGATGCCGCCTTTCCAATCACAAGTGAATGTTACAATATGTGTGGTTTCAACACCAAGTGTTCGTTCTGCTGTAAACAAAAGGAAAACAAACCGGCCCAGACTAAAACAGAACGGGTAGGGTTGTTTTGACTATGAGTCTATAGTTAACCTCGTAATAGGGTTATACATTTTTCTGGTTCCCGCTCTTTTAGTTGTTGTGGTCTCATGGGTTATTTTGCCAAACCCTACTCTGTCATTCCATGGCACAAGGTTTTGGTGCATTCTGTTTTAATTAGTTTGGGATTCTTAATTTACCATAATATGAGCGTTGTTCGCTCGGGTTCAGAAACCCTTCCACGTACTTTTTGTAATGAACAGTGGGGTTACAGACTGTATAAGTAAAACAAGCTTTAGTATGTTTAAAGAGACTCTTTTTCGATTCAATCAATTCTAAAGAACATTTGTGGTTTACCTGGAAATTTGTTGGCGGAATGTAGATAATGGTGACTGGATGCTTCTGATCCAGGTGGATATCGGTGGCCACCCACCTACTCCATTTGGACTAGAACCATCAATTCTTGCAGCTCTCCACATACAGCACCACTTACTATTTTTAGCAGGTTTTCGGGTCCTCCACTCCCGGAGCCGTTTCGGGGCCTTAATGATCCAGGTGGATATTGGTGGCCACCCACCTATTCCACTTGGCCCCCCCACCATTGTCTCTTTCAGTTTTTCAGTTTCGGCATAACTTACTATTTTTAGCAGTTTTTCGGGTCCTGAACTTCGGGAGCCGTTTTGAGGCCCTAAACGACGTTTTTTGGGTATGAAAGTGCCAGCGAATTTTCTGATAAAATTCGTCCCAACAGCTGTAGTCCTTGGATAGAGCTTTCTAATGATGTATCATGTGCGTCAAACGGAGATAGTATGCCAAAGTTACGTCCCTGGGAAGTTGAAACACCAATTTACCCAAACGGGGCCCATAGTTTTGGCGCTTCATCTCCTAGGGTTAGTTTTTTGGGATGTTTAGGGTTCTCCATTGTTTCTCAATAATAAATAGGCCCTCGTGCCTCATTGTAAAGCAGTTCAGAGGTCTGTAGCCACCACATCTCTTCTCAGAGATTCGCTACCAGCACCCTAGCTATTTTATTCCCATTATGTCTGTAAGCATCTTTCTGTTATTTGATATTAATGAAATGAAGTGTTATTTCCGCTGCATCTCTGTATTTATGGTTATGTGTTTATTCTGTTGCGTTCCTGCATAAAATCCAGATCAGCTTCTTAACTCTTCTTGCTAGGAATTTGTTCTTGTGCGCTGTAACTGTTAGTTCTCCGCTTGTGCAATTTCTTTCTTTGTCATGTATATTTGTTATCTTCTCCTTACGCAGAAATGTTTACTATATGCAATGGCTTTAACTCTCTTTTCTTTGGATTACAATGCATATCAGTATCGACAATAAAATACAGTGAATCAATACATAAAAGAGTTTACTGTAGATTTAAATTGACAGCTGGTTTTTATTAAAAAAAACTCTAGTTCTTCTGATCTTCCCTGGCTGGAGATTCGAACCTTACATCTCATCTTTTTCCTGTTTAAATACTTGCAAGTGTATAACAGTTTCTTTCTTTCGGTTGAACTGACAACCGGAATATGTCTAACTGCCTAGCCAGTTTCTTTTAAAAAGGAAACAAACAAACTTCTAACTAACTACTAAAACTAAAATAGTTCATAATCCTAGTCCTACTGTCTTTGTCCAATTTCGGAATAATGAAAATAATTAAAAACATAGGTTTAATAACCTGTCCAACAATACGTGAATTTTTTTTTCCTTTGAGACAGTCAACCATCTTTTGTCTCCTCGGAGCTGGATGCTCCTGCATCAGGCTCCCGGGGTGGAAAAAAGTCATGGCTCCGTTCCATGAGATCGTCGATAGAATAACCTGCTTTCTGTATCTGCGTCGCGTCAAGCCACGAACTGTCCTCAATCAGACGGTTCTTCCACTTGAATAAATATCGCAGATATTCCTTCCTACGTGTGCGCCTGGCTACCTGTGTGTCGAGGATCCTCTTGATCTCAAGGGGCTGTGCCGTAGGCATCTGTCTCATCCAAGAACTCTCATCACATCTAGTGTCCCATGCTGGCCTCACTGTTGCGTTATCTTCAGGATCAGCAACATAAGGAAACAGATCTGCCACGTTAAAGATGGGAGAAATACCTATCCCTGATGGCAACTGTAACTCATAGGCATTGGCGGAAACTTGCGAATGATTTTGCAGGGGCCAATATTTTTAAACTTCAGCTTATTATGTTCCCGTTTTGGAAACCGTTCCTTGCGCAAGTGTGCAAGGACTTCATCTCCAACATTAAATTGAGCTTCCCGTCTTTTTGAATCAGCTCGCTGCTTGTATTTCTGACTACTATCCTGTAACTTCAGCTTCACCTGCTCATGTAAGTCGCTCATTGCTTGGGCGAAATCTTCCCCATCAGCACTTCGTTTTTCGAGTTTTCCCAAATCCCGTAGTTCATGCACTCCGCGTGGATGCATGCCATACAAGATCTGGAAGGGACTGTAACCTATGCTGCGATTCGGTGAATCGTTATACGCGAATTCTACCTGAGCAAGTACGCGGTCCCACATTCATGAATTTTCGCCTATTAAACTTCGTAGCAGATTTCCCAGGCTCCTGTTCACCACTTCAGTTTGCCCATCAGTCTGTGGGTGGTAAGCGGAGCTGAACTGTAACTGAGTGTCCAACTTCTTCCACAAGGTTCGCCAAAAATGTCTGGTGAACTTCACGTCCCTGTCGGAAATGATGGATCTTGGTAGACCATGCAGTCTAACAATATTTGTGAAAAACAAGTGCGCTACGTGAGTAGCATCACTGGTTTTCCTGCAAGGTATAAAATGTGCCATCTTTGAAAACCGATCCACCACTACCATTACTGAATCAAAACCTCGCTGTGTCTTAGGCAAACCCAAGACAAAATCCAAGCTGACTGAGTCCCATGGTCTGCTCGGAATGGGTAGTGGCATATAAAGACCTATATTTTGACTGTGACCTTTCGCCAATTGACATGTCTTACACCTGCTTACGTACCTCTGCACGTCCCGTCGCAACCTTGGCCAAAAATAAAAATGCTCAACCTGCGAAAATGTCTTGTCTATACCGAAATGTCCGGCTAGACCTCCACTGTGCTTTTCCCGAATAATGTTCTCCCTCATCGAACAGTCGGGAATGCATAACTGTCCTCCCCTAAATAGTAATCCTTCCTGTAAATTGTAGTCCAACCATGGACTATTGTTTCTCAATAGAGGGTTTTGGCAGGCCTCATAGGCCTCCTTAAAATCTGCATCTGTCTGAAACAGATCCCTCAGGTGCTCAAAGCCCAAAACCTGCATTGTACTTTCCTGCAAGAGTAAAGTCCTCCTACTCAGCGCATCTGCCACCTTGTTCGCCTGCCCACTAATATGTTTCAGCACAAATGTGAAACTCTGAAGATACTCAACCCATTCTGCATGCTTATGGTTCAATTTATGCTGCTGCATAATGTACTGTAATGCAGAATTATCCGAAAACAAAACAAACTCATTACCTAATAGGTAATGTCTCCAATGCTTTAATGCTTGAACAATCGCATAGAATTCCTTGTCATAAGTTGAGTACTTCTGTCTACTCTCGTTCAGCTTTTCACTGAAATACGCAACCGATCTATCTTCCTAACTAAGCACTACCCCAATGGCTGTACCACTGGAATCACAACGAACCTGGAAAAGTTTGTTGAAGTCAGGCAGCCTCAATAGCGGCCTTTCTGTGATCTTTCTTTTCAAAGTCTGAAAACTTTTCTCCGCTGCTTCTGTCCAGCGAAAAAGCTGATTTGATTTCTTGATCGTATCCAACATGGGTGCGCAGATTTCACTGAAATTCCTGTTGAATTTCCTGTAAAAACTTGCTAATCCGTGAAAACTTCGAACTTCAAATAAACTCTTTGGGGATGGCCAGCTAACTATAGCTGCAACCTTTTCTGGGTCCATCTTCAGTTCGTTTTCTGCAATTACAAAACCCAGATACACTATCTCCCGCTGAAAAAAAGTACATTTCTTCATATTTATTAGCAGCGTATTTTGCTGCAGCTTCCTCAACACACTTCGAACATGCCTGAAATGTTCCTCTTTTGTTTTGCTGAAAATCAATATATCATCTAAATAAACAATTACAAACTTCCCAATGAAATCTTTCAACACTTCGTTCATTAGGCGCATAAAAGTACTGGGGGCGTTACTCAGCCCAAATGGCATCACCAGCCACTCGTACAACCCTTCATTTTTCTTGAAGGCTGTCTTCCATTCATCTCCTTCCCGAATTCGGATCTGGTGATATCCACTCTTCAAGTCAATCTTTGAAAAATAAGCTGCCCCACTCAAATAGTCCATCATATCGTCCATTCTTGTCAATGGAAACCTGTACCTGATAGTAATTTTATTAATGGCCCTGGAATCTGTGCAAATTTTCCATTCGCCTCCCTTCTTTGGAGCCAAAACTGTCGGAACTGCACAGGGGCTCATGCTTTCTCTAATCAACCCTTTATCCAACAACTCCTGTACCTTCTTCCTAATTTCCTCGTTGTCCTTAGGACTCATGCGATAAGCTGCTTTATTCGGCAGACTAGCTCCTGGTATAAAGTCAATACAATGACTGATACCTCTCTTGGGGGGCAGTTCATCCAGAAGATCGTCCACTACGATATCTCCAAAATCCTGCAACATATCCTGGATCTCCTCAGGTAAATCTGAAATCTTTGTGTGTAGTACCACTGTCCTTGGCCTCCTCACAACAGAAAAATTCACATCGTTGTTTTCAATCTGTTTTAAAAACTCTTTTCCACCCATCATCAGTGCTTTTACCCCACTAATTTCTGTTGTACCTTCCTCCTTGATGGGTACAAGCGTATGCTTGATCCCATCTTTGACAAACTTATAGCAGTTTGTTTTTCTGTCATGAACTACTTTTCTGTCAAACTGCCAGGGCCTTCCTAACAGTATATGACAGACATCCATTGGCATAACATTGCAGATAATTTTGTCCTTATATCTGCCTATCTGGAACTCCACCTCGCACTGTTCATCAACTAACAGTTGATGTCCTTTCTGCAACCACAACACTTTATAGGGAGTGGGATGTTTCAGCTTTTTCAATCCCAACTTCTCCACCATTTCCGTGGCCACCAAATTATCTGTACTACCACTGTCAATGATCAGTTTGCAGCACTTACCCTGTGATTTGCAAACTGTCTGGAACAAGGCCTTTCGTTGGTCAGGTTCTGCAATTTCCTTTGCTGGTTTTAACAACACCTTATTCAGCACCAAGGCTTCACCTGTCTCTGGTGCATTCTCCACTTCTTGAGGCGGTGCCTCCGCTTCCTCCGATTGGGCAACATAAGCTCCTCTCCCACCTGCTGGTTCACCTTCAGGACATTCATACGACTTGTGCCCCCACTTGTGGCACCGATAGCACTGGACAGCTCCCCTGCCCTGACCATTACCTCTCCCTCGCTGGGCTGGTCGTCCTCCTCTAGTGCTGTTGTCCTTTTCTGCTGTTCCTGCAGGTTTTGAACTGCCGCCTTCTTAACTTGAACCTGTACCTCTGCCCCTGCCAAAGGCCTTCCCTCTTCCTCTGCCAGATCCACCTCCTCTTCTGGCATTCTTCTTCCTGTTTATTTTCTCCTCTGCCTTCAAGGAAAACTGGTATGCTTCATCCAAAGCTCTGGGTGAGAGAATACCGATTTCATCCAGTATCTCCCCTCTCAGCCCATTCACGAACCTTGTTGTTTTTTCTGGGGTATCTTCCATATACCCTGCCCTCAAATTCAACTTATAAAATTCTTTTGTATATTCCTTGACCGTCGCTCCCCTTTGCCTCAAATTCTGTACTTGCCTGTACAGCATAATCTGATAGTCTTTAGGCAGAAACTTCTCTTTCAGCTTTGCCTCCATTCTGTCCCATTTCTTGATAGGCTGTTTGTTCAGCCTTTTCCTTTCTGCCTGTATACTGTCCCACCACAAGGACGCATGTCCCTTCAATTTGGTGGCAGCAAACTTCACCCTCTTGTCCTCACTGGTTTCCTCAAAATCGAAATATTTGTTTACTTCACTCAGCCAATCCAATAACACATCTGTCGACAAAATTCCATCATAAGTGGAAAGTTTGTGTTTTGGCTTATGACTGGATAACAAAACTGACCTCAATAATCTGAGTTCAGGTGTCACCCCTTCAAATTCATCTGTTGGTTCTGCAACCTCTTCGTCACTGTCATCCCCTCCTGCAGGGTCTCTCCTTCTTCCAGCCTCTACCGCTGCCAATCGCTCATTCAAAATTCGAATCTCTTCTCGTAGTCCCTCTTCTGCTGCTCTTCGGACTATTCTTTCTCTTCCTCTTCCTCTTCTGCCAACTTCCATTTTCCCTGTATAGCAAACCCGCTCTGATACCACTTTTGATGGCCCAGCCCTCTGACTGTGTTCAGTGCTAAATTAAATGTTGGGTAACCGTAACAAGTTACAGGTCCCACTTACACCTCCGAACTATGTGTTAATAAACAACATTAATTTCATTTCGATATATGCGTAGATATGGTTTTAAATGTGGACAGTGATCCGTAGATTGGATCCAACTTGCAGTCACTCTTCGATTTAATTCCCCGTACTTCTCACTGGTCCTTGCTGACACCTGTCGATTTCCTCGATTCTATCTTCTCCCGCCTTGTGACAAACCCCAACTTTGGTCTTCGGCTTCATTCTATTGTTCATTTAGTGCCATGAGGGTTCTCCGTTTCAATCTGCTTGAGGGTTCTGTTAATGTCTTCCTGGTTCGGTGTTTTGTGCGATGAAGTCCTCGCCGAGATGATAACTCTGTCGACTATCTGTCTTTCGTTTGCAGTATGAATGATTCTAATCGAACTAAGATGACCCTGTTGCTCTTTACTGTAATGGGTTTGTAGGCTCCTTTGTTTATGTTCGTTAACTATCCTGTTTGTGTTACAGTTCGGACCTTCAGTTCTACGCCAATGGTCTTTCTCAATCGACGTCTTTCGCCTCAAAAGTAAGTTAAAATTCCATGCTTTAATCTACTCTGCACCTTACTCAATCATTAATGTATTTTGTTCCTTGCTAGCAGGTTCTTGCACTCGATTTGGTCACCTCTCTCGATGCCGCCTTTCCAGTCACAGGTGAATGTTACAATATGTGTGGTTTCGACACCAAGTGTTCGTTCTACTGTAAACAAAAGGAAAACAAACCGGCCCAGACTAAAACAGAACGGGTAGGGTCGTTTTGACTATGAGTCTATAGTTAACCTCGTAATAAGGTTATACATTTTTCTGGTTCCCGCTCTTTTAGTTGTTGTGGTCTCGTGGGTTATTTTTCCAAACCCTACTCTGTCATTCCATGGCACAAGGTTTTGGTGCGTTCTGTTTTACTTAGTTTGGGATTCTTAATTTACCATAATATGAGCGATGTTCGCTCGGGTTCAGAAACCCTTCCACGCACTTTTTGTAATGAACAGTGGGGTTACAGACTGTATAAGTAAAACAAGCTTTCGTATGTTTAAAGAGACTCTTTTTCGATTCAATCAATTCTAAAGAACATTTGTGGTTTACCTGGAAATTTGTTGGCGGAATTTAGATAATGGTGATTGGATGCTTCTTAACTCTTCTTGCTGGGAATTTGTTCTTGTGCGCTGTAACTGTTAGTTCTCCGCTTGTGCAATTTCTTTCTTTGTCCTGTATATTTTTTATCTTCTCCTTACGCAGAAATGTTTACTATTTGCAATGGCTTTAACTCTCTGTTATTTGGATTACAATGCATATAAGTATCGACAATAAAATACAGTGAATCAATACATAAAAGATTTTACTGTAGATTTAAATTGACAGCTGGTTTTTATTAAAAAAAACTCTAGTTCTTCTGATCTTCCCTGGCTGGAGATTCGAACCTTACATCTCATCTTTTTCCTGTTTAAATACTTGCAAGTGTATAACAGTTTCTTGCTTTTGGTTGAACTGACAACCAGAATATGTCTAACTGCCTAGCCAGTTTCTTTTAAAAAGGAAACAAACAAACTTCTAACTAACTACTAAAACTAAAACAGTTCATAATCCTAGTCCTACTGTCTTTGTCGAATTTCCGAATAATGAAAATAATTAAAAACACAGGTTTAATAACCTGGCCAACAATACGTGAATTTTTTTTTCCTTTGAGACAGTCAACCATCTTTTGTCTCCTCGGAGCTGGATGCTCCTGCATCATCTCTCTCTCTCAATATATATATATAAATAAATTACTAATCTAATATATCAAATATTTTGATATGCAAAGCTCTTTTAGAGTGAACAAATCTACCACTTAAAAAAATTAATCCCTCAAGTAGTTAAGTCTTTTGAGGTGTATACTCTTTTCCAAGTTTTTCACTCAAAAATGGATTGACATATCAAAATATTTGATCCTTTCTATTCATGATAGATTTGATTCATTTTATTAGCAAAATTTTATGGATAAGTTTTCTTTGCACAAACAGAATTTTGATTTTTAATATAATTGTAATTAAATTTAAAACAAAAATCTTAGAAATAAGGAAATGCTTTTAGGATTAGAAATCTCATGTTAATTAAAACCAACATAGATTCATCTTAAGGATGGATCTAACATAAGTGGAGAGGGATCAAATTTCTTCACGTGAAAACTTTTTTTCGAGTGCAAAATACAATGTGTTATATTTCATTGTTTAAATTATATTTTTGAATACTAAATAAATAGAGTATATATAAGGCCAAATAAAAATTTTAACCATAAAAACTTAATTTTCTTTTCTATATATAGATATATATGAAGTTAATATCCACATAAATGAGTTAACATAGATCTTCAAATATTTTATTTAAATCTCTTGTTGAAATAGTTTTTAAAAGTATAAGATTTAAACATGTTCATTGATACCTTTTTTACTTCTAATTACTTTACTACATATTCATACATTTTTTACTTATAATTACTTTACTAACACAGAAACTTACACATCCCCTCATACTGGGTTGTACAATGAGTCTCTTCACTCAACTAGAGATTTTGTTTTAATAATTTAACCAACATAAATCCATGTTCAGTACGGATCCAACATGAGATGAGAGGGATCAAATTTCTTCAGTTAAAATTTTTTTACGCAAACTTATACATTCTCTCATACTGGGTTGTACAATGAGCCTCGTCACTCAACTAGAGATTTTATTGTAATAATTTAACCAACATAAATCCATGTTAAGTAAGGATCTAACATGAGATGAGAGAGATCAAATTTCTTCAATGAAAGCTTTTTTAGAGTGTAATATACAATGTGTTATTTTTCATTGTTTAAATTGTATTTTTTAATGCTAAATAGAGTATATATAGGATCAAATAAAAATTTTAACCATAAAATATTTTATTTTCTTTATATATAGATATATATGAAGTTGATTTCCACATAGCTTAGTTAACATAGATATTCAAATTGTTTATTTAAATCTCTTGTTAAAATATTGTTGAAAATTATAAAATTTAAACGCCGCATTCACACATTTCTTTATTTCTAATTACTTTACAACATATATATTTTTTAAATTATAACTAGTCTTATTTTTCTATTATAAACATAATGTTTAATTTTTATTTTTTATTTTAAAAAAGCACAATAAAACAAACAAATTGACACTCGCTCATACTTCATACTGAACTTTAGAATAAACCTCTGCACTTAACAAAATTATCTTTTTAACTTTTTTTAATAAATTCTTTAAAAAAATCAATTTAAAATTTATAGCATCTAAATTTCTAAAAATTAATTACTTCCAAATTTACAAGTCAAATTACAATTTTAAAACAGAACATTACAGTCTCATGAAAATCTATTACCTATTTTAAAAATTAATTAATTCCAAATTTACATCTAAAAGTACAATTTTAAACAAAACATTACAATCTCATGAAAATCTATTTCCTAAGTTAAAAGAAAATGGCTAGGCAAGTAAAGCGTTAAACCGAGGGACTGCCATTCTCTCAAGTTTCAAAAAAAATCATTAACACAATCAGCACTTCGCCCATCTTAAACATGACAATCTCATTGAAAATTCCAAACAATTAAAGCGTTAAACCCATCCCATTCGATTCTCTTAAGTTCTCAAAAAAACATCATAAACGGAATAAGCACTTTGCCCATCCCATCCTCTTATTATTTCAAGATTAAGATGAGAATTCATCGCGATAACACATCGCCCATCTCATTCTTTCAACATTGACATAAAAATATTCATAAGATGACAATTCATCGTGATAAACATTTTGCCCATCTCATTCTTTCGACATTAACATAAAAATATTTTCTTCGTTCACGTGATTGGCATTATTCTCACCAATTATTAAAACTTTCTTAAGGTTTAAGCTTTATTTATTTAGGCTTCTATAAATTATGGTTAAATGATTAATAAATATATCAATAGTTATAAAATAATTAAATGCTTATAAATACATTAATAGTTATAAAATAATTAAATGCTTAATAAATAAGAATGGACATCAAAATGTTTGTTATATCTTATAATTTTAAAATTTAAAAGAGATAAAATTAATTAAATTATATTATTATAAAAAATATTATATGTGTGAGAAAGAGAGTTGCGATTTTTTCTGGGTTGTGGTGGGAAATTGTTTTGAAAACGGGGTAATTAGTATCAGTATCGGAGGTCTTAGCCTTTGCAGATTTTGTGTGGGTAATTTTGAACAAGAGATATTCATTTCAGCTCGGTGGTGTTGAGGGTTCGAGCATGAGGCTGACTCTGCGCATAGGGAGGTGTTAGGACCTCGATTTGTGGAGATGTGCGACCGAGTCATAGTGGGCGCGCCCATGTTCGATGAGCGTCCGTATTGACTAACTCGAGCATCTGCGACAACACGTGGGCGACACTTCTTGTTGAATGATCGAGTTGTATCAGGTGCACCCATGTGTGACGGGCACCCATACTAACCAACTTGGGCACATGTGTGACATGCACGGTGTGTAGGCAAGCGCCCACCTTTGGGTGAGTCGTGTAGCAGTGAGCGAGTGTCGTATGGATGGTGAACACGACATGGGTGTCGGGTGGGCACACACCCATAGTGGGTGGAGTCATGCTAGAAGACATGTGCGGAGACAAAAGTGTTAGTGACTCGGTGGGTGAAGTCAGGCGTTAGGCATGACCAGCGCTACACTGACGGTGGGGTCAGGTGCGATGGGTGTGGGCAACAAAAGATGACCCAAGTGACCCAAGCGACCTGAGCTACCCGCAGACATGGAGGAGTGTCGTAACACTTATACGATGGTGGAGCAATTTTTTCATGGCATAAAGGATGGGCCAACACATTTAAAATAGTGTGCAGACCAAATTTATACAATGGAGTTGATGTGCATACCATGTTAGGTTAACTCGTGTAGAGTCATGACCCAACTTTTGGAAAGGGACTGCGTGTAGCATATATATACACGGTGGACAACATTTAAAGGACATCAACAATTCGATCAAAGATTCAAGCGAACAAAAAGAGCGAGTTGGACTTATATTTCAAAAGGAAATTCAACAAAGGGGAAAGCAGACAGGTGAAAAACAAAAGCATTAAGGCGAAATTTTCCAACCCGCAGCATTTTGGGGTTTGTGCGTTATATAGCTAGCAAGCCTAGTCGGGTTTTCTTAGCACGAAAATGTGTAGTGTTCCGAGCCGAGTCAGGTCTGCGCCCATGGTGTTGGTCACCAACGGCACAAACAACGACATGTTCATTTGGGCGGAACGAAGGGTGGAAGTTTGCGACAAATCAGAAGTGTGGCCTGAGTCGAGTAGGACGTGACCCACACTGCACGAGCAACACGGTGTCTTGGAAAACAAGTGACCCACCATGAACAAGGTGAACAAAAGCATACAAAACGATCAAAGAGCGTGCAGCAAGTGCACGACATGACCCAGCAACTTGTAGGAGGGTCATCCTGTGCACGAGCTTAGGCAAAAAATTGTAAGCTTGGAAAACATGTAAAAAAAGTATGCAAGGTGAATGTTAATGAAACTGCATAGCTGAACTTTGTATTTTGATTATAAAAACTTTGATATTTAGTAGAATCATTTTTTCAGGGACTTTCCCCTCCCTTGTATGTATGGGCGTACATTGTTGGTAAATTAATGATTATGGTTTATGTTTATTTCCACTACATAATGATGAATATTGGAAGAAATTAACTAAGTGTTGAGTAAAGGTGTAGTCTATATACTTGAGTATTGATAAAAATAAAGTGTAGTAGTGTTGCACCCAATATAAGTGGTGGAAAGAGTACCACAAGTATAGGGTTGCAATAAGAGGTCTTCCGCTCTCGTTCCACCAATTTGAGGAGGATTTGGTGCAAATAAGTCTCGGTCTTAACTCGCGCTTGTATCTGGAAATGGCGTCGGTAGTCTAGAGGATAGGAAAACCAGGGGCCCACTCCAAGGGGTTCCTATAGGCAGAGGTGGTGGTTCTCGTGGGGGAAAACTAGGGGGTTTTGCTTGATGTCGGGGTTTCCTTGCTTTGTCAGTTCGACCGAGAGGGGGCTCAACCCACCATTGTGGATCCAGGCGTCACATGCTGGTGCATCAGGGTGGTCGTAGCCCACAACAAAGCTACTGCATGGGACATTACCATGAGGTGATTCAATCGGTTGTCGACCGTCTTGAGAACTCAAAACAAGTATGCTAAGAGGAGCACACTGAACTAATATTTACACTAAACAAAATGCATTATTTTCAATGACATACCTGAGAGTGTGTTGTGGTGGTCTTCTGTGGCCAAAAATTGGTTTCAGAAAAGGTCGAGAAATTGGAAAGTTAGATGGCCCATTTCGAGGAGCATGTCCAATTTTCCTTTCACCCTATGCCACCTCCTGGTACAACTCCAGACAACCCACCTTCCATCACCTCTGACGATTAGCATGGATATAAGTGTTCAATTTGTATGCCTGTTTACTGGAGCCTATGGCCTTTGAGATTGTAGATTGTGTCTTTCTTTGTCTTTATGTTTCATTGTCATATGCTTTTAACAGTAATCAACAAAGCTGATCGGGTTGAGACTACTTGCGTTTTTTCCTAGATGTACTTCTTTTTGAATCAATGAATAAAAATTTGACTTACTATATATATATATATATATATATATATATATATATATATATATATATAAAGAAATTCACCCATATTATAAATCAAGATAAAAATTCTTAATATGCAAATAAGTTTAAACTCACACCATAATTTATGATAACTCAAAAACTATAACTCATGCTCATATAATACATTTTCAGATTTTTTTTAATTAAAACAAAAAACTATATGTTATTTTCATATCAAAACTCAATTTTTATAACATACATTATTTACCATATTTAAATGCTTACTATTTACCCAAAAAAATATTATGAAAAACAAGTGAATAATTATTAAAAAACCTTATTAAAAAATAGAGAGTTAGTATTCCAAAATAAACATAATTTATAAATGAATAAATATCTGCTTTTTTAAATTATTAATTAATATGTCACTCGATTTGATTAACGATATCATTATTTGCGTGTACTTTTAAATGCACTTGTGAGCAATAAGCTCGATCGAATATATATTAATGCAGTCCTCAAACTATTTAACATTGCACGGCTTGGTGAAATAAGCGTGGGAGATCTCGATCAATTGCAAGTTTATCAATGATCTCATAAACCTTTTGCGTTGGATGAATGGCTTCCCAAAATACATATTTCGAGGCATCCGAACAAACTAATGGAACATTCTTGTTACACAGACCAACCCCCTATCATTCCCGTTCCGTAGCATGCTCTTCCCATTATCTCAAACCCTATCACCACACCAATACTACATTATGTATTCTCAATATACAATGGATAACATTATGTAATATAAATATACAGTTGATATGATATCGCCTACTATGTGTTTCATATGACAAATGGCAAAAGGCTAAACTTTGATAGAACATACCGAATTTTCCAGGATTGTGTACGATATCAAAGAGCACTTTGTAGATATCCATATAAACAATCTTGAGACCAAGAAGAGGATTAATCAAGTTCGCCAAAACTAATTTTAGTTTTTCATTGAAACTAAGGGCTACCTGGTTCTGTTCTTCTAAGCATTTCCTGATTCTTCTATTCATGAATTGCTTTAGAATCAAAGTTCTCACTAGCGGCAAGCAACCCATTGGAGGAAGTGCAACGAACAATAGTTTGCGAACACCCTCTTTGTATATGTCTTGTTACAACATCCATCAAAATTCTGTTGAAGCTAAGCAGCGGAAAAATAATTAAACACAGACACAGCTTATTAATGAAGACAAGAATATTTAATGTGGTTCACCCAACCAATCTGGGCTGCATCCACCAAACAGAGGTATCGACGATCTTATTCATCAACAGGAGATTACACCAGCAGAATTACTCATCTGCACTTCCTCTTCACATCTCTCATTCCTCATGAATATTTGCCTCTACAGGCTTGCATTTTATAGATGGGAGAAGAAACTGAATAATAAATTCAATCACACAAGAATAGGATGAAATATCTCCACATGCTGATTTGATGCCATCGGTTTTGCAACAAAACCTATTGTTGGCATATCCAAGAGACTTTCTCCAGCAAAATCTCAACAATATCCACCTTGACAACAATTAGCCTGATGCCTCGTTCCTTTATTATTTTTATTTTCTTTGCAAGCCAAGAGAAGCCAGACACCATCATAGCTTCTCTAATAAAACTGGTTTCATGAACATGTCTGCACAATTTTCCTTTGTATGCACTTTTTCAAGAGAGCCTCCCCATTCAGTGATAACCTGTCATACAAAATGGTGTTTTATAGGTATATGCTTTGATTTACTATGATAGCCTGGATTTTTAGCCAAGTGAATTGCACTTAGACTATCACAAAATAACTTAATGTTGTCTTGCAACCTACCAAACTCACCAAACAAACCTTTCAACCAAACCGCTTCTTTGCAAGCATGTGAAGCAGCTATGTATTCTGCTTCTGTAGTGGATAAAGCAACAATGTTTTGTAGCTTTGACATCCAACTAATAGCTCCACCTGAAAGAGTAAATACATATCCTGAAGTTGACCTTCTCTTATCCAAATCACCTGCAAAATTAGAATCAACATATCTGCAAACAAATTCACTACTTCTGTCATAAGTGATACAATAATCACTTGTGCCTCTTAGATACCGAAGCACCATTTCACTGCTGACCAGTGTTCTTTCCCTAGATTTTCCATATACCTGCTGACAACCCCAACTGCATGTGAAATATATGGTCATGTACAAACCATCGCATACATCAAAGTTCCTACTTCATTAGCATAAGGTATTCGAGACATATATTCCTTTTCTTCATTTGTATTAGGACATAAACTTGAAGAAAGCTTAAAATGGGAAGCTAAAGGGATTGAAACTGGTCTCACATTGTTCATACCAAACCTTAAGAGTATTTTCTCAATATACTTCTCTTGTGATAACCACAACTTACCATTGCTCATGTCTCTGAAAATATCCATGCCCAAAATCTGTCTTGCTGCTCCTAGATCTTTCATATCAAATGTCCTAGCCATCTAAGCCTTTAACCTGTTGATCTCAATTATTCTTTTTCTTGCTAAAATCATATCGTCAACATACAACACTAAGATAATGAATATGCCATTACTTAATTTCTTAAAGTAAACACAATGATCATATTCACTTCTTATATAATTTTGACTCATCATAAAAGAATCAAATTTCTTGTACCATTGTCGAGGTGACTGTTTCAGACCATACAATGATTTCTTGAGCCTGCAGACAAATTTCTTGTTGCAATTTTGAACAAACCCTTCAGGTTGTTCCATATAAATCTCTTCCTCTAGATCTCCATGTAAAAATTCAGTCTTAACATCTAGTTGTTGTAATTCTAAATCAAGTAAAGCAACTAATGCTAAGACAATCCGAATTGAAACAATTTTAACAACTGGTGAAAATATCTCATGAAAGTCAATTACTGCTTTCTAAGAAAAACCTTTTGCGACCAGCCTCTCTTTGTACCTGTCTTCTTTATCATTAACACCCCTTTTCAATTTGTAATCCCATTTACATCCCACAATTTTTCTGTCTTTAGGAAGTTCCACCAAATCCCATGTGGCATTCTTGTCTAATGCCTTCATCTCATCCTTCATAGCTTCTTTCCACTTATTGTTGTTAGAACCTTATATAGCTTCCTGATAGCACAAAGGTTCATCATCATTAGCGGTTAAAGCAACTGAAGTAACATAATCATCATACCTTTTAGGAGGACGTCTGATTCTCGTGGACCTCCTTAAAGATGTTTCTGGTTCTTCCACAATTTGTTGATTATTATCTGTAGGAACTTCTTCATGATCTACATATGAAACTTATTCATGATCTGCATCTGAAACTTGTTCATCTGGATCTGAAACTTGTTCATCTGGAATATCATCAATATTTGAATTGGTTTCAAACTGAATATGTTAAAACTTAGGTACATTTTCCTGTTTCAATTTATCATCTACATCTGGATTATCAAGTGAAGATTCATTGAATTTAACATCTCTGTTAATGATGATCTTGTGAGTAGTAGGATCCCACAACCTGTATCCCTTAATCCCATCACCATATCCAAAAAAGATATATCTTTTTTATTTAGGATGTAATTTAGAATGTTGATGTTCCAGAATTAGAGCATATGCATCACAACCAAAAACTTTCAGTTTAGAATAATCACAAGGATTACCTTTCCATACCTCTTGAGGAATTTTTCATCCTATTGCAGTTGATAGTGATCAATTTATCAAATAGTAATTCATAGATACTGCTTCTTTCCATAATTCCTTTCGCAAATTGGTGTTACTCAGCATACTTCTTTCTCTTTCTAAAAGAGTCATGTTCATGCGTTCAACAACTCCATTTTGCTGAGGAGTATAAGCAGTAGTTTTATGTCTTTTGATCCCAACTTCCTTGCAATAATTATTAAATTCCTTTGATGTAAACTCACCACCATTTTCAGTGCTTAAACATTTAATGGTTCTTCTAGTGATGTTTTCAACTAATGCTCTAACCTGCTTGAAAACTGTGAATACATCAGACTTTATTTTTAACATGTAGACCCATACTTTTCTAGATAAATCATCTATAAAAGATACAAAATATGATGATCCTCCATATGAGGTGGTAGGAGATGGACCCCAAACATCAGAATGGATATAATCAAGGATTCCCTTACTAGTATGTTTTCTAGTTTTAAATTTCTACTTGCTTTGTTTCCCATATATACAGTGTTTGCAGAAATATAACTTAGAAGATTTTAAACTAGGAAGTAACATACGATCAGATAAAAATTTTAATCCTCTTTCGCTCATATGGCTCAACCGTTGATGCCATAGTCGAATAGAATCACTGTCATTTTCAGATACAGTAGAAGCATGATCTGACTTTGTTCTTCCTTCTAATTGAAAAATATTTCCAACCTTCTTTTCTTTCATTACTAATAGGATTCCTTTATAAATTTTCATTACTCCACCTTGAATAAAATTTTTATATCCATTTGTGTCTAACACTCCTAGAGAAATAATATTTTTCCTGAGTTTAGGCACATGTCTTACATCAGTTAATATTTTAGTTGTCCCATCAAAAATTTTAATTTGGATGCTTCCAATTCCCACAACATTACATGAGAAATCATTACCCATGTAAAAAAATCCATCATTGATTGATATATAAGATTTAAACCACTCTTTATGAATTCACATGTGATTTGATGCACCAGAATCTAATAGCCAATGTTGATCATGATTTAAAAAATTAACTGATAGAACTTCATCACTTATACCTGAACCGAATGCTGAACTTGAACCTGTATCTGTCGTGTTTGCCTCTTTATTTTCTATTGAAGAGTCTCCTTTGGATGTTTGTTGTCTCTTCCAACAGTCCTTCTTCAAATGTCCCGATTTTCCGCAAAACCAACGTTTTAGCTTACTCTTCTTCCCTTTTGATTTTGACCGAGAGTTTTTCTTCTGACTGAAGAGTTTTTCTTTGGAACGAACTCTAACCATCATTTCTTCTGATGTAGGGCTTTCTAAATTTGACCTTTTCCTAGTTTCTTCAAACAAAAAATCTCCAACAACATCATCAAACTCAAGGGTTTCTGATGAACTAAGACTTATAGAAGTAACAAAATGATCCCATGACTCGCGAAAAGAGCATAATAAAGTTACATCTTTATCTTTTGAACCAAATTTTACGTCTATACTTTCTAACTGCACCAAGAGATTATTAAAGGTATTCATATGATCAGTTATCATCGTACCTTCCTTCATGCGCAAGCTGTACAACTGTCTCTTCAGAAGAATCCTATTTGTTAAGGATTTTGTCATGTACAACTTCTCTAACTTTTTCCATAAACAAGCAGTTGTTTTCTTTGACACGATGTTAAATAACACATCATCCGCCAAACACAACCGTATGCTGCTCAGTGCTCTATTATCGATTTCACTCCATTTGTCATCTGTCATGGTGTAAGGTTGTTTGGATTTTCCCAAAAGCGCCTTCGCCACACCTTGTTGTACGAGTAGATCGTGCATCTTCACTTTCCAGATCTCGAAGTTATTTCTCCTATTAAACTTCTCGATCTCAAATAGAGCACTTTGGGTTTTTGCCATATTGAATAGGTTGTGTCAGAAAATCTCTAATTTCAGATTTTAATAAATGAAGATTTTTTATTTTAATCAAAAAATATTAATTTTGATTAAAATGCCCTTTAAAAAAAAAACTAGGCCGTAGGCCCTACCTAATATGATGGCATATTGGCATTATTACACAAAGCTTCCTTTAACATTTGAATACAAATCGATTTAATATATTTCATTTCACTATAAATTGATGTCAATGGCATTCAAATATTTAATGGAAATTCGATATAAATCAATATATTGCAATCGACTCACTTCAATGAATATTGTGCCTTCACCTTTCACAATCACTCGGTCAAACGGTCCACGGCTTCTCTAGTCAAACAGTCCACGGCTTCACTGCTCAACATTAACACAGCTTGATCCACACTCATTTTAACGTGAGAAAGAATCAACCATCATGGATCTGCTGCTCAACGTTAACACAGTTTCACGGTGTTGCTACAGACTTCGATCCCCTCAACAATTTCTGATTCCCATAGAAATTACGCATTACTCAATACATTTATGCAGAAAAAACAAATATAAGCTTTACCTTTCCATTCTCAATTGATGCTCGGGAATCAATAGACCCCATCCCACAGCTCTGCTCTCAATCGTAGCTTCGCTCAGCTCTTGGATGGAATTTGATACTCGTGCAAGTCTCAATAACTCAACACACAACAAATCGACCTTGTCTCTTAAAACTTCTTTGACTGAACACGCAGCTCAATCCTGTATGGATCCACGCAAGTTTTCCACACCACTCGACAGTCTTGCACGCAGATCAAGCAACGTCCATGTGATTAGCATATCTGGTCTTTGACATATCACCCTTTGGAAAACCTGTTAACATAGACCCTTCATTTGCAATCACGCAATGCTTGCTTTCACACCGCTCCAATAACAATTGTTGAAGTTAAGCAGTGGAAAAACCATTAAACACAGACACAACATATTAATGAAGGCAAGAAGATTTAACGTGGTTCACCCAAACAATTTGGGCTACGTCCACCAAACAGAGGTATAAATGATCTTATTCATCAACAAGAGATTACACCAGCATAATTACTCATCTGCACTTCCTCTTCACATATCTCATTCCTCATGAATATTTGCCTCTACAGGCTTACATTCTATAGATGGGAGAAGAAACTGAATAATAAATTCAATCACACAAGAATAGGATGAAATATCTCCACATGCCGATTTGATGCCATCAGTTTTGCAACAAAACCTATTGTTGGCATATCCAAGAGATTTTCTCCAGCAAAATCTCAACAAATTCATCATTTCAAACACTTCTCTTTGAACATGTTGGAGAGATTCCAACCAAAAATAATTTGCGCGTACCCTTCCTTTATGCCTCCTGTCCCATGACTGGATGAGTCTTAAAGTAAACTAATTCAAGTCCATGATAAATTGATCATAATAGTTAGTTCTCAATTTAGCATATAGGACTTACTCTTACTCTAGCCAGAGAAATTTATACTTGAAAATTATTCCTACCTCAATGAAATTGTTGACTTCTTTAAGTAGAAAGTCCTGATACTGCTCAACATTCACTTGGGCCTTTCAAATTTGCAGCATAGAGTAGGTGACTACAAAGCCATTAGTTCCCATGCTACATATGAAGAGAGCATTTCTTATAATGTTCGATGTGTTCTTTTCTCCAACCACATCTACCAATCTACTCCGGTAATTCTTGAAGTGCTATATTTGCCTCCATAAAGGCAACACAGACTGCAAAACATTGGTGAATTATATTTTTGAGGATCAAATACTGGGGCTTACGTTTAGCTTATTGGAATTCATGTTTGCAAAAAAGATCACGAGGATGATAATTAGAACATACTACGACCTCGGCTGTGAGATTGTCATAACCAGATCCTCCTGAAGCAAATCTTACACCCATTACCATGTCTTGGGAAGTTAGGTTAGGGTCTAAATATGCCGACAATGTCTCTTTCAGTCCCAATGCTACAGCTGTACATGTACCAAGAAAAAATATATTTATTGTGAAAAATAACTATTCATATATAATACATTTGTGTATTCATGAACTTACCCATAAAATCCGTTGTTAGTATTCCATTGGAAAACTGTCCTGTGGGCTTATGATCGATGAAATACCTTCTGTAAGGAGGAAATTTGCTCTTTTTTATCGTCATGAGATAATCGTTGTTTCCAGCATCCACGGTGGAATCGCCGAAAACAAAGACACATGTAAAAGGTTTGCCATAGAGTGGTAGTGGTTTATGGATAGTAAAATTAAGAACTTCTATTTCTGTTCCAAAGATTAACTGTAGGGGCATTTACTGGATATGTCACCTTTGAAAAAAGATGAGATCTAGAGGCTACCTGGCCCTTTACAGACTCTGCCTTTAGAACTTGAGGAATTTAACACTCAACAGACATACTAAAATCCTATGGAAGTTCAAAATCCTATGAGAGTTTAGCCACTTTAGGTTCAATTTTTAGGCCTTAAAGTTTGCCTTGAATTAATGAGAGAAAGCATTTAGTTTTTCAGAGAAATTAAATTTACATGGTTTGAAAATTTATTTTATGCACTTACTAAAAACATGCTTTAAAGTTAATGGGAGAAAGCCAACATGACACATGCTTTAAAAACTTTGCCTAAGAATTTATGGTAGAAATGACACATGTATGGGAGAAATGACACATGTACACAGTTTTCCTTAAAGTGGTTGTGGTTTATGGATATTAAAATGAATAGCTTCTATTTATATCTTTTCCAGAGATTAACTGTAGGGGAATTTACTGGATATGTCACCTTTTAGAAAAGATGAGATCTAGAGGCTACCTGTCCCTTTACAGACTCTTCCTTTAGAACTTATAGAAGTTAAAACTACCTGGCCCTTTACAGACTCTTCCTATAGAACCTTGTAGAAGTTAACACTCAACAAACAGACTAAAATCCTATGGAATTTCAACTAATTTAGGTTCAGTTTTTAGGCTTTAAAGTTTTCCTTTAATTAATGGGAGAAAGCCTTTATTTTTAGAGTAACCTTATAAAATGATTTAATGTGAAGATAGTACTTTACCTACAGGACAATGGAATTGAATACTGTGCTTATATATCAGATTTTTTTTATGAAAAATTAGTTATGTCCTTAATAAGAGGTATGATTTATCACTTATCAAATTGTTTAATAACTTATAATAATTGATATGTACAAGAATTTTACAACTTCCACATCAACCTACACTATCATCATATCACTATAGCCATGTCAATCTAGATTATTTATATCCATTACATCCTAAAACACTCCACTTTTAACATTTTACAAGAATAAAGCAACATGGAAGGTGTAAATTTAGATACATTAATAAAATACATCCATGTCAATCTAGAGTATTAAGATCCATTACATCATAAAACACTCTACTTTTAACATTTAACATTTTACTCACCTTGAGTTTGGGGGATCCTATCCTATGGAATTTCAATACAGCCATGTCAATCTAGATTATTAAGATTCATTACATCATAAAACACTCCACTTTTAACATTTTACATTTTACTCCATTTGAGTTTGGGGGATC
Source organism: Pinus albicaulis (assembly GCA_034641835.2). Lineage (NCBI taxonomy): Eukaryota > Viridiplantae > Streptophyta > Pinopsida > Pinales > Pinaceae > Pinus > Pinus albicaulis. The sequence goes on along the minus strand of CM076581.1, from coordinate 1,524,155,471 downwards.
CTATCCTATGAAAGTTCAGCTACTTTCAGTTTTTAGGCCTTAAATTTTTCCTTGAATTAATAGAGAAAACCAATGACACATGCTTTAAATTTTTCCTTAAGAGTCTATGGGAGAAATGACACATGTACACGATTTTCCTTAAAGTGGTTGTGGATTATGGATATTAAAATGAAGAACTTATATTTAGATCTATTCCAAAGACTGACTGTAGGGGCATTTACTGGATATGTCACCTTTCATAAAAGATGAGATCCATAGGCTATCTGGCCCTTTATAGACTCTACCTATAGAACTTGTAGAAGTTAACACCACCTGTCCTTTACAGAATCTTCTTATAGAACCTTGTAGAAGTTAACACTCAACAGACAGACTAAGATCCTATGGAAGTTCAGCCACTTTAGGTCCAATTTTTAGGCCTTAATTTTTTCCTTTAATTAATGGGAGAAAGCCTTTAGTTTTAGAGTAACCTTATAAAATTATTTAATGTGAAGATAGTAATTTACCTAAAAACCAATGGAATTGAAGATTATGCTTATATATCATAGTTCTGTTATGACATCTTTATCTTCCCTACCTGAAATGCTATTATCTTCCTTTCCTTGTATATTTCAAGGTACTAAAAGAATGGATTTTCTGAATGGCATGGTTTGGAAGATTTGGAGTTGTTTTTTGGTTTTACTTAGTATTCTCGAAGGGCTAGACATTTCAAATCATTTCTGAAGGTTGTTTTATTTGAAGTCAATCATGTCATTTTGAAAACAATGAAAACTTAAGCGAGGAAGGCCAAAAATGAAAATAGTTTAAGGCAATCCATTAGTTATACTTAGTATGGCCATGGGAAACATCCAACATTAGGCCATTGAGTTATGGATTCACTTACAGTTATTGAGTCCTACTCATTTGACCTATAAGTGTTTATCATTTTTTTGTTGATCACAGAGGCTAGGTATGGTTAGAGGTTGTGTAGTCAAGGTTTGTTTATTCAATTACATGGATTCCCCTGTGGAAACTTTGAAATAGTTGTCTTTCAATTTAAGCCTATACATAATATTTCCTATAAATTGTGGATCAAACTTATAAGCTAAGATCATCCTAACTTTATTTTATTTTGAGCTAGAAAAGCATATAAACATCTTCTTATTGCAGATTATGAGGTATTTATTGGTTGTATATGAATGTTTTGATCATTACAATCCATCCCTTCATTAGAAATATATTATTGAAAACCACAAGAAATAGGTACCCAAGGGTCCAAAATATTGGAAACATGAAAGTAGTCTCTAAAGGGGTGTCATCTACATGCTATCTATAAAACGCCTTAAAATTTCCAAAGTCAGTACAATATTATTCCAATGATATACAGGTATTTTTTTCATAGGTAAATGGGAATTTTTAGCTATGCTCCAAAGGGCCTTTTTTCAATCTGTCAAAGAAACAGTCTCTAAAGAGAGAAATATCTGTGAAAAATCTTAGCACATTCTGAGTTGCTAGGACATGAAGTTGATGATCTAACTCAAGCCAGGGAAAAGTTTAATGAAAGGTCTGAGATGCCATAGAAACAGTATTATTCATGCAAACTGCTATACTGAAAAAGAAAGTTGCAAAACCAAAACCAAATTATTCAGCCATAATGGATAAACCTCAATCATCTTCCCTATTTACAGATGATCCTAAATCCCATCTCAAAAGGACATACAATTTTAGCGTAGTTCAAAAAGAAATACCTACATGGGATTTTGGGGCTAGTTTAGCCCAAAAAGAATAAGAAATAGATGAGGTCATTTCTGTCAGTCAAGACTTTCTGCAACAAGTGCAGAAGAAAGGTCCTGCTTTCCAACAAGAAAAATAAAAACAATTTTTTGTTTTCCCCAATGTAGAACCAGATACTGATACATTGATTTTAACCCAAGGGAGTACATCAAGAATACCAATGTCTTCAGCAAATACATGAGTTTTAATGTTAAAAAAATCCATCTAGAAAATGCCTACAAATCCTATGTTCATGCCTAACTGCCAACTGAAGGTAGAATTAGAGAATGCTATAACTTTGTTAGCCAGCTGGGCTACAAAGAAAATTTCTGAAGATCCTACTCAATCCAGGAGAAACATTGCACAACAAATCAGTAATGGATTCAGAGGACTGGCACATACATGGTGGCACTATGCACTGGGAGAACAAGTGCAGTCAAGACTTTCTACAACAAAAAAATTTTGTCAGTCAAGACTTTCTACAACAAGTGCAGAAGAAAGGTCTTGCTTTCCTAGTGTTCTGCGTAATATTTTAACGCATCTAGCCTTCGAACCTAGCAGCATATTTAGCATCATCCGATCTGTCCTTTTTGGGTGAGTATTTTTCATTCTAATTATAATTATTTCAAATCATAAGTCTGTTATTTTTTTTTTCACGGGAATAATTTTGTTCAATTATTAACATGAATTATAAGCAACTAAATGGCACTTTGAACATCGAAATTAAAGCATTCAATGTCGAACATGGCTCAATTAAGTTGAGAAATGGATTGCAATGTTCAATTCTTTCAAACATGGTTAGAAAATGTATCAATGAATTAGTACAAATGTGACAAATTGTTACCATTACTTATAAATAATTAATTGACTTGAAAACGACCACACAAAATGTAGTCATATCAATACCTCTACTTATATATTTGTATAATTTACAGCAAAGATAATAATTTATATCTTGAAAGCAGGTGGTAGACATGAAATAGTAGATAACTGAACTTCACTGAATTAAAACTAAATTAACTTAAATTAACTAAAACACCTAAACATAATTATAAATCACTAAAAATAACTAATTGAAAGTCAGAGTCGCCACAGCAAGAACACGGCCACACAAAATAATTATTAGACTGGAACAAGACCACAAAAAATGTAGTCATATCAAGACCTCTACTTATATGTTTATAGAATTTACAGAAAAGACAACAATTTATATCTTGAAGCAGGTGGTAGACATGCAATAGTAGATAACTGAGTTTCATTGAATTAAACTAAATTATCTAAAATTAACTGAAACACCTAAACCTAATTATAAATCACCAAAAATAACTAATTGAAAGTCACAGTCGCCACAACAAGAACACGACCACATAAAATAATTATTGGACTGGAACACGGCCACATAAAATGCAGTCATATAAGGACATCTACTTATATGTTTATAGAATTTACAACAAAGACAACAATTTATATCTTGAAAGAAAGTGGTTCCAACCTAGAAATTTGAAATTCAGAGCTGAGGCCGAACAACAAGACTCTGCCAAGACCCTGCAGAGAACCGTACGCAGACGCAGGCATAAAACACAAACACAGCAGACGCAGATGAAACATAAACACAATAGACAGATATGCTAATAATCCTGAAACCCTTTAACAGGTCCGGGGTGGTGTATTTATAAACTAAAGTTCGGCCGGACTATTTTAAGAGTTCGGTCGAACTTATGTTGTCGGTTTTCCCATCTCCGACCAAAAATATATTTTTCCACACCGTTAGTACACCATCAATGTAAATGGCAGAATGAGTTCGGCCGAACTTTTATAAAATTTCGGTCGAATTACTGCGAAAAAAAAATTTTTGCCCTTGATTCTCACAAAAGTGTAACCCAGCTTTGTGGGTTTACCATAGAATACATATATACCATATTGGGTTGGAAATCACAAGTGAAACTATTCCAAGTGGATAACTACCTCACATATTTTATCCTATAATTTATGGATATAGTTTCCATATTCATGCATGAATTTTTAAATGTTTGTGTAGTGATTTTTTATTCAAGTTTTGCAAGAAAACTATCCAAAATTAAAATATTTAGAAATAGTTCATACTTAAGTAAATAACATATTTACCATTAGTTATTTCCCACCATAATTTAAGCAATTCTTTCTATAAAAAAATTGATATAAATAAGATGAATATAGGCTCAAGGACTAGGATGCCCTATAGAATTTTCACTCTCTCAGGTCAATACTGAGCTCTTCATTAGTCATTGGATATTTCTTATTAAAAAAAGAAATAAAAATTTCAAACTTCTATACTTATCAAAATCAAAGTGAAATTATAGGATTCCACTTTCCTATTCACCACTGTTAATTTAGCATTGACCAATGCAAGTTAAAATGTTTTATGCAATATTTTCTAAAGTATAATTCTAACTTGAGTGGTAATCACTAAATGGTTAGCATTATTGTTAATCTCACATTCAATACATTTAAATATAATAAAAAAAGTAACCATAATTAAAATTTAACCACTTCCTCTTCGATGTGTCCCAGATGTGTCCCCTTCACCCGCTCCTGAGTATGCTAGTTTAAAATACGAGGATATTTATAATTCCTTCAATGTTCAACATCGATTTGACTTGTAATCTCTTTCTCTCTCTCTCTCTCTCTCTCTTTATATATATATATATATATATATATATATATATATATATATATATATAACTCACTAAATGATTTGATACCTCTTGATTCTTGGTAGATCCCAAGTATGGATGAAGCTATGATACCAAATTAGAATTATCACAGACACAAAATTATTTTTCATATATTATTATCACCACAATGGATCCTTCTTAACTTTGGATTTGCCAAACAACTAACGAGATCAAATCTGTCAGGATTTTGAGCGCAAAACTTGAGGAAAGGTTTGCAACTAGATAAATTTAACTGTCACTTGGTAGATTTGGAGTTAAGATAGATCTATGATGGCTTCTAGCAAAATACTAATAAAATGTTTTAACCTAATACATTCTTTTATTTTCACTAGTTTTATATAATATATGCATAGTTGTCATTGACATACTTTATTTATGATTCACACTAAAATGTTAATACATGCCCTTCATGCCCCTCATATTAGTAACTATGCACATATACACACATTAATTTTTTTTTTGTTATTAATATTTTTTTACGTGTTACATAAATCTATTAAATATTGGAGGAATTATAAATCTTCATCATACAAAGCTTTGTATTTTAATTATTTACACAATGAAAAATTACACGTGAACTCTCTCTCTCTCAATATATATATAAATAAATTACTAATCTAATATATCAAATATTTTGATATGCAAAGCTCTTTTAGAGTGAACAAATTTACCCCTTAAAAAAATTAATCCCTTAAGTAGTTAAGTCTTTTGAGGTGTATACTCTTTTCCAAGTTTTTCACTCAAAAATGGATTGACATATCAAAATATTTGATCCTTTCTATTCATGATAGATTTGATTCATTTTATTAGCAAAATTTTATGGATAAGTTTTCTGTGCACAAACAGAATTTTGATTTTTAATATAATTGTAGTTAAATTTAAAACAAAAATCTTAGAAATAAGGAAATGCTTTTAGGATTAGAAATCTCATGTTAATTAAAACCAACATAGATTCATCTTAAGGATGGATCTAACATAAGTGGAGAGGGATCAAATTTCTTCACGTGAAAACTTTTTTTAGAGTGCAAAATACAATGTGTTATATTTCATTGTTTAAATTATATTTTTGAATGCTAAATAAATAGAGTATATATAAGGCCAAATAAAAATTTTAACCATAAAAACTTAATTTTCTTTCCTATATATAGATATATATGAAGTTAATATCCACATAAATGAATTAACATAGATCTTCAAATATTTTATTTAAATCTCTTGTTGAAATAGTTTTTAAAAGTATAAGATTTAAACATGTTCATTCATACATTTTTTACTTCTAATTACTTTACTTTACTTCTATGTTAGTATCAGTATCGGAGGTCTTAGCCTTTGCAGATTTTGTGTGGGTAATTTTGAACAAGAGATATTCATTTCGGCTCGGTGGTGTTGAGGGTTCGAGCATGAGGCTGACTCTGCGCATAGGGAGGTGTTAGGACCTCGATTTGTGGAGATGTGCGACTGAGTTATAGTGGGCGCGCCCATGTGCGACGAGCATCCGTATTGACTAACTCGGGCATCTGCGACAACACGTGGGCGACACTTCTTGTTGAATGATCGAGTTGTATCAATTGCGCCCATGTGTGACGGGCACCCATACTAACCAACTTGGGCACATGTGCGACATGCACGGTGTGTAGGCAAGCGCCCACCTTTGGGCGAGTCGTGTAGCAGTGAGCGAGTGTCGTACGGATGGTGAACGTGACATGGGTATCGGGTGGGCACACACCCATAATGGGTGGAGTCAAGCTAGAAGACATGTGCGGAGACAAAAGTGTTAGTGACTCAGTGGGTGAAGTCAGGCGTTAGGCACGACCAGCGCTACACTGACGGTGGGGTCAAGTGCGATGGGTGTGGGCAACAAAAGATGACCCAGGTGACCCTAGCGACCTAAGCTACCCGCAGACATGGAGGAGTGTCGTAACACTTATACGATGGTGGAGAAATTTTTCCATGGCATAAAGGATGGGCCAACACATTTAAAATAGCGTGCAGACCAAATTCATACAATGGAGCTGACGTGCATACCATGTTAGGTTAACACGTGTAGAGTCATGACCCAACTTTTGGAAAGGGACTGCGTGCATATATATACACAGTGGACAACATTTAAAGGACATCAACAATTCGATCAAAGATTGAAGCGAACAAAAAGATTGAGTTGGACTTATATTTCAAAAGACAATTCAACAAAGGGGAAAGTAGACAGGCGAAAAACAAAAGCATTAAGGCAAATTTTTCCAACCCGCAGCATTTCACGGTTTGTGCGTTATATAGCTAGCAAGCCTAGTCGGGTTTTCTTAACACGAAAATGTGTAGTGTTTCGAGCCGAGTCAGGTCTGCGCCCATGGTGTCGGTCACCAGCGGCACAAACAACGATCATGTTCATTTGGGTGGAACGAAGGGTGGAAGTTTGCGACAAATCAGAAGTGTGGGCTGAGTCGAGTAGGACGTGACCCACACTGCACGAGCAACATGGTGTCTTGGCAAACAAGTGACCCACCGTGAACAAGGTGAACAAAAGCGTACAGAATGATCGAAGAGCGTGCAGCAAGTTCACGACATGACCCAGCAACTTGTAGGAGGGTCATCCTGTGCACGAGCTTAGGCAAAAAATTGTAAGCTTGGAAAACATGTAAAGAAAGTATGCAGGGTGAATGTTAATGAAACTGCTTAGCTGAACTTTGTATTTTTATTATAAAAACTTTGATATTTAGTGGAATCATTTTTTCAGGGACTTTCCCCTCTCTTGTATGTATGGGCGTACATTTTTGGTGAATTAATGATTATGGTTTATGTTTATTTCCACTGCATAATGATGAACATTGGAAGAAATTAACTAAGTGTTGAGTAAAGGTGTAGTCTATATACTTGAGTATTGATAAAAATAAAGTGTAGTAGTGTCGCACCCAATATAAGTGGTGGAAAGAGTACCACAAGTATAGGGTTGCAATAAGAGGTCTTTCGCTCTAGTTCCACCAATTTGAGGAGGATTTGGTGCAGATAAGTCTCGGTCTCAACTCGCGCTTGTATATGGCAATGGCATCGGTAGTCTAGAGGATAGGAAAACCAGGGGCCCACTCCAAGGGGTTCCTATAGGCAGAGGTTGTGGTTCTCGTGGGGGAAAACGAGGGGGTTTTGCTTGATGTCGGAGTTTCCTTGCTTTGTCAGTTCGACCGAGAGGGGGCTCAGCCCACCATTGTGGATCCAGACGTCACATACCGGTGCATCAGGGTGGTCGTAGCCCACAACAAAGCTACTGAATGGGACATTACAATGAGGTGATTCAATCGTTTCTCAATCATCTCGAGAACTCAAAACGAGTATGCTAAGAGGAGCATACTGAACTAATATTTACACTAAACAAAATGCGTTATTTTCAATGACATACCTGAGAGTGTGTTGTGGTGGTCTTGTGTGGCCAAAAATTGGTTTCATAAAAGGTCAAGAAATTGGAAAGTTAGATGGCCCATTTCGAGGAGCATGTCCAATGCTCCTTTAACCCTCTGCCACCTCCTGGTACAACTCTAGACAACCCACCTTCCTTCACCTCTGACGATTAGAATGGATATAAGTGTTCAATTTGTATGCCTGTTTACTGGAGCCTATGGCCTTTGAGATTGTAGATTATGTCTTTCTTTGTCTTTTTGTTTCATTGTCATATGCTTTTAACAGTAATCAACAAAGCTGATCGGGTTGAGACTACTTGCGTTTTTTCCTAGATGTACTTCTTTTTGAATCAATGAATAAAAATTTGACTTACTATATATATATATATATATATATATATATATATATATATATATATATATATATATATATATATATATATATATATATATATATATATGTATGTATATAAAAAAAGAAATTCACCCATATTATAAATCAAGATAAAAATTCTTAATATGGAAATAAGTTTAAACTAACACCATAATTTATGATAACTCAAAAACTATAACTCATGCTCATATAATACATTTTCAGATTTTTTTTAATTAAAACAAAAAACTATATGTTATTTTCATATCAAAACTCAATTTTTATAACATACATTATTTACCATATTTAAATGCTTACTATTTACCCAAAAAAATATTATTAAAAACAAGTGAATAATTATTAAAAAACCTTACTAAAAAATAGAGAGTTAGTATTCCAAAATAAACATAATTTATAAATGAATAAATATCTGCTTTTTTAAATTATTAATTAATATGTCACTCGATTTGATTAACGATATCATTATTTGCGTGTACTTCTAAATGCACTTGTGAGCAATAAGCTCGATCGAATATATATTAATGCAGTCCTCAAACTATTTAACATTCCACGGCAGGGTGAAATAAGCGTGGGAGATCTCGATCGATTGCAAGTTTATCAATGATCTCATAAACCTTTTTCGTTGGATGAATGGCATCCCAAAATACATATTTCGAGGCATCCGAACAAACTAATGGAAAATTCTTGTTACACAGACCAACCCCCTATCATTCCTGTTCCGTAGCATGCTCTTCCCATTATCTCAAACCCTATCACCACACCAATACTACATTATGTATTCTCAATATACAATGGATAACATTATGTAATCTAAATATACAGTGGATATGATATCGCCTACTATGTGTTTCATATGACAAATGGAAAAAGGCTAAACTCTGATAGAACAGACCGTATTTTCTAGGATTGTGTACGATATCAGAGAGCACTTTGTAGATATCCCTATCAACAATCTTGAGACCAAGAAGAGGATTAATCAAGTTCGCCAAAACTAATTTTAGTTTTTCATTGAAACTAAGGGCTACCTAGTTCTGTTCTTCTAAGCATTTCTTGATTCTTCTGTTCATGAATTGCTTTAGACTCAAAGTTATCACTAGAGGCAAGCAACCCATTGGAGGAGGTGCAACGAACAATAGTTTGCGAACACCCTCTTTGTATATGTCCTGTTACAACATCCATCAAAATTCTGTTGAAGCTAAGCAGCGGAAAAATAATTAAACACAGACACAGCTTATTAATGAAGACAAGAATATTTAATGTGGTTCACCCAACCAATCTGGGCTGCATCCACCAAACAGAGGTATCAACGATCTTATTCATCAACAGGAGATTACACCAGCAGAATTACTCATCTGCACTTCCTCTTCACATCTCTCATTCCTCATGAATATTTGCCTCTACAGGCTTACATTTTATAGATGGGAGAAGAAACTGAATAATAAATTCAATCACACAAGAATAGGATGAAACATCTCCACATGCTGATTTGATGCCATTAGTTTTGCAACAAAACCTATTGTTGGCATATCCAAGAGATTTTCTGCAGCAAAATCTCAACAATCTCCACCTTGACAACAATTAGCCTAATACCTCATTCCTTTATTATTTTTATTTTCTTTGCAAGCCAAGAGAAGCCTGACACCATCGTAGCTTCTCTAATAAAACTGGTTTCGTGAACATGTCTGCACAATTTTCCTTTGTATGCACTTTTTCAAGAGAGCCTCCCTGTTCAGTGATAACCTGTCTTACAAAATGGTGTTTTATAGGTATATACTTTGATTTACTATGATAGGCTGGATTTTAAGCCAAGTGAATTGCACTTTGACTATCACAAAATAACTTAATGTTGTCTTGCAACCTACCAAACTCACCAAACAAACCTTTCAACCAAACCACTTCTTTGCAAGCATGTGAAGTAGCTACGTATTCTGCTTCTGTAGTGGATAAAGCAACAATGTTTTGTAGCTTTGACATCCAACTAATAGCTCCACCTGAAAGAGTAAAGACATATCCTGAAGTTGACCTTCTCTTATCCAAATCACCTGCAAAATTAGAATCAACATATCCACAAACAAATTCACTACTTCTGTCATAAGTGATACAATAATCGCTTGTGCCTCTCAGATACCGAAGCACCATTTCACTGCTGACCAGTGTTCTTTCCCTAGATTTTCCATATACCTGCTGACAACCCCAATTGCATGTGAAATATATGGTTGTGTACAAACCATCGCATACATCAAATTTTCTACTTGATTAGCATAAGGTATTCAAGACATATATTCCTTTTCTTCATTTGTATTAGGACATAAACTTGAAGAAAGCATAAAATGGGAAGCTAAAGGGATTGAAACTGGTCTCACATTGTTCATACCAAACCTTACGAGTATTTTCTCAATATACTTCTCTTGTGATAGCCACAACTTACCATTGCTCCTGTCTCTGAAAATATCCATGCCCAAAATCTATCTTGTTGCTCCTAGATCTTTCATATCAAATGTCCTAGCCATCTTAGCCTTTAACCTGTTGATCTCAATTATTCTTTTTCTTGCTAAAATCATATCGTCAACATACAACACTAAGATAATGAATATGCCATACTTAATTTCTTAAATTAAACACAATGATCATATTCACTTCTTATATAGTTTTGACTCATCATGAAAGAATCAAATTTCTTGTACCATTGTCGAGGCGACTGCTTTAGACCATACAATGATTTCTTGAGCCTGCAGAAAAATTTCTTGTTGCAATTTTGAACAAACCCTTCAGGTTGTTCCATATAAATATCTTCATCTAGATCTCCATGTAAAAATGCAGTCTTAACATCTAGTTGTTGTAATTCTAAATAAAGTAAAGCAACTAATGCTAAGACAATCCGAATTGAAACAATTTTAACAACTGGTGAAAATATCTCATGAAAGTCAATTACTGCTTTCTAAGAAAAACCTTTTTCGACCAGCCTCTCTTTGTACCTGTCTTCTTTATCGTCAACACCCCTTTTCAATTTGTAAACCCATTTACATCCCACAATTTTTCTGTCTTTAGGAAGTTCCACCAAATCCCATGTGGCATTCTTGTCTAATGCCTTCATCTCATCCTTCATAGCTTCTTTCCACTTATTGCTGTTAGAACCTTATATAGCTTCCTGATAGCACAAAGGTTCATCATCATTAGCACTTAAAGCAACTGAAGTAACATAATCATCATACCTTTTAGGAGGACGTCTGATTCTCGTGGACCTCCTTAAAGATGTTTCTAGTTCTTCCACAATTTGCTGATTATTATCTGTAGGAACTTCTTCATGATCTGCATCTGAAAATTATTCATGATATGCATCTAAAACTTGTTCATCTGGATCTGAAACCTGTTCATCTGGACTATCATCAATATTTGAATTGGTTTCAAACTGAATATGTTAAAACTTAGGTACATTTTCCTGTTTCAATTTATCATCTGCATCTAGATTATCAAGTGAAGATTCATTGAATTTAACATCTCTGTTAATGATGATCTTGTGAGTAGTAGGATCCCACAACCTGTATCCCTTAATCCCATCACCATATCCAACAAATATATATCTTTTTGATTTAGGATGTAATTTAGAATGTTGATGTTCCAGAATTAGAGCATATGCATCACAACCAAAAACTTTCAGTTTAGAATAATCACAAGGATGACCATTCCATACCTCTTGAGGAATTTTGCATCCTATTGCAGTTGACGGTGATTGATTTATCAAATAGCAAGTTGTAGATACTGCTTCTGTCCATAATTCCTTCCACAAATTGGTGTTACTCAGCATACTTCTTTCTCTTTCTAAATGATTCATGTTCACGCGTTCAACAACTCCATTTTGCTGAGGAGTACAAGCAGTAGTTTTATGTCTTTTGATCCCAAATTCCTTGCAATAATTATTAAATTCTTTTGAAGTAAACTCACCACCATTTTCAGTTCTTAAACATTTAATGGTTCTTCTAGTGATGTTTTCAACTAATGCTCTATACTGCTTGAAAACTGTGAATACATCAGACTTTATTTTTAACATGTAGACCCATAATTTCCTAGATAAATCATCTATAAAAGATACAAAATATGATGATCCTCCATATGAGGTGGTAGGACATGGACCCCAAACATCAGAATGGATATAACCAAGGATTCCCTTACTAGTATGTTTTCCAGTTTTAAATTTCTACTTGCTTTGTTTCCCATATATACAATGTTTGCAGAAATATAACTTAGAAGATTTTAAACTAGGAAGTAACATACGATCAGATAAAAATTTTAATCCTCTTTCACTCATATGGCTCAACCGTTGATGCCATAGTCGAATAGAATCACTGTCATTTTCAGATACAGTAGAAGCATTATCTGACTCTGTTCTTCCTTCTAATTGAAAAAGATTTCCAACCTTCTTTTCTTTCATTACTAATAGGATTCCTTTATAAATTTTCATTACTCCACCTTGAATAAAATTTTTATATCCATTTGTGTCTAACACTCCTAGAGAAATAATATTTTTCCTGAGTTCAGGCACATGTCTTACATCAGTTAATATTTTAGTTGTCCCATCAAAAATTTTAATCTGGATGCTTCCAATTCCCACAACATTACATGAAAAATCATTACCCATGTAAACAAATCCATCATTGATTGATATATAAGATTTAAACCACTCTTTATGAATGCACATGTGATTGGACACACCAGAATCTAATAGCCAATGTTGATCATGATTTAAAAAATTAACTGATAGAACTTCATCACTTATACCTGAACCGAATGTCGAACTTGAACCTGTATCTGTCGTGTTTGCCTCTTTATTTTCTGTTGAAGAGTCTCCTTTGGATGTTTGTTGTCTCTTCCAACAATCCTTCTTCAAATGTCCCGATTTTCCGCAAAACCAACGTTTTAGCTTACTCTTCTTCCCTTTTGATTTTGACCGAGAGTTGTTCTTCTGACTGAAGCATTTTTCTTTGGAACAAACTCTAACCATCATTGCTTCTGATGTAGAGCTTTCTAAATTTGACCTTTTCCTGGTTTCTTCAAAAAAAAAAGCTCCAACAACATCATCAAACTCAAGGGTTTCTGATGAACTAAGATTTATAGAAGTAACAAAATGATCCCATGACTCGAGAAAAGAGCATAATAAAGTTACATCTTTATCTTTTGAACCAAATTTTACTTCTATCATTTCTAACTGCACCAAGAGATTATTAAAGGTATTCATATGATCAGTTATCATTGTACCTTCCTTCATGCGCAAGCTGTACAACTGTCTCTTCAGAATAATCCTATTTGTTAAGGATTTTGTCATGTACAACTTCTCTAACTTTATCCATAAACCAGCAGCTATTTTCTTTGACACGATGTTAAATAACACATCATCCGCCAAACACAACCGTATGCCACTCAGTGCTCTGTTATCGATTTCACTCCATTCATCATCTGTCATGGTGTAAGGTTGTTTGGATTTTCCCAAAAGCGCCTTCGCCACACCTTGTTGTACGAGTAGATCGTGCATCTTCACTTTCCAAATCTCGAAGTTATTTCTCCTATTAAACTTATCGATCTCAAATAGAGCTCTTTGGGTTTTTTCCATATTGAATAGGTTGTGTCAGAAAATCTCTAATTTCAAATCTTAATAAATGAAGATTTTTTATTTTAATCAAAAAATATTAATTTTTATTAAAATGCCCTTTAAAAAAAAACTAGGTCGTAGGCCCTACCTAATATGATGGCATATTGCCATTATTACACAAAGCTTCCTTTAACATTTGAATACAAATCGATTTAATATATTTCATTTCACTATAAATCGATATCAATGGCATTCAAATATTTAATGGAAATTCGATATAAATCGATATATTGCAGTCGACTCACTTCAATGAATATTGTGCCTTCAACTATCACAATCACTCGGTCAAACAGTCCACGGCTTCTCTAGTCAAACAGTCCATGGCTTCGCTGCTCAACATTAACACAGCTCGATCCACACTTTTTTTAATGCGAGAAAGAATCAACCATCATGGATCTGCTGCTCAACGTTAACACAGCTTCACGGTGTTGCTACAGACTTCGATCCCCTCAACAATTTCTGATTCCCATAGCAATTATGCATTACTCAATACATTTATGCAGAAAAAACAAATATAAGCTTTACATTTCCATTCTCAATTGATGCTCGGGAATCAATAGACCCCATCCCATGGCTCTGCTCTCAATCGTAGCTTCGCTCAGCTCTTGGATGGAATTCGATACTCGTGCAAGTCTCAATAACTCAACACACAACAAATCGATCTTGTCTCTTAAAACTTCTTTTACTGAACACGCAGCTCAATCCTGTATGGATCCACGCATGTTTTCCACACCACTTGACAGTATTTCACGCAGATCAATCAGCGTCTATGTGATTATCATATCTGGTATTTGACATATCGCCCTTTGGAAAACTCGTTAACATAGACCCTTCATTTGCAATCATGCAATGCTTGCTTTCACACCGCTCCAATACCAATTTTTGAAGTTAAGCAGCGGAAAAACCATTAAACACAGACACAACATATTAATGAAGGCAAGAAGATTTAACGTGGTTCACCTAAACAATCTGGGCTACGTCCACCAAATAGAGGTATCAATGATCTTATTCATCAACAGGAGATTACACTAGCAGAATTACTCATCTGCACTTCCTCTTCACATCTCTCATTCCTCATGAATATTTGCCTCTACAGGCTTACATTTTATAGATGGGAGAAGAAACTGAATAATATATTCAATCACACAAGAATAGGATGAAATATCTCCACATGCTGATTTGATGCCATCAGTTTTGCAACAAAACCTATTGTTGGCATATCCAAGAGATTTTCTCCAGCAAAATCTCAACAAATTCATCATTTCAAACACTTCTCTTTGAACATGTTGGAGAGATTCCAACCAAAAATAATTTGCGCGTACCCTTCCTTTATGCCTCTTGTCCCATGACTGGATGAGTCTTAAAGTAAACTAATTCAAGTCCATGATAAATTGATCATAATATTCAGTTCTCAATTTAGCATACATGACTTACTCTTACTCTAGCCAGAGAAATCTATACTTGAAAATTATTCCTACCTCAATGAAATTGTTGACTTCTTTAAGTAGAAAGTCCTGATACTGCTCAACATTCACTTGGGCCTTTCAAATTTGCAGCATAGAGTAGGTGACTACAAAGCCATTAGTTCCCATGCTACATATGAAGAGAGCATTTCTTATAATGTTCGATGCATTCTTTTCTCCAACCACATATTCCAATCTCCTCCGGTAATTCTTGAAGTGCTACACTTGCTTCCATAAAGGTAATGCAGACTGCAAAATATTGGTGAATTATATTTTTGAGGATCAAATACTAGGGCTAATGTTTAGCTTATTGGAATTCATGTTAGCAAAAAAGATCATGAGGATGATAATTAGAACATACTACGACCTCAGCTATGAGATTGTGATAACCAGATCCTCCTGAAGCAAATATTACACCCGTTACCATGTCTTGGGAAGTTAGGTTAGGGTCTAAATATGCCTACAATGTCTCTTTCAGTCCCAATGCTACAGCTGTACATGTACCAAGAAAAAATATTTATTGTGAAAAATAACTATTCATATATAATACATTTGTGTATTCATGAACTTACCCATAAAATCCGTTGTTAGTATTCCATTGGAAAACTGTCCGGTGGGTTTACGATCGATGAAATCCCTTTCGTAAGGAGGAAAGTTGCTATTTTTTATCGTCATGAGATAATCGTTGTTTCCAGCATCCACGGTGGAATCGCCGAAAACAAAGAGAGCCAGGAACACTGGCGGGTGTGTTATTTCATTTGATTCAATGAAGGAAATGCAACAGAGGAGGAGAAAGCAAGGGAAACATACGAATGAATTGACAAGAAATGCCAATGCCATTTTTGTGGGTTTAGTAGAAGCAGGAAAGAAAACAGTGAAGAGTGAATTGCCGAAATGGAATGGATATCAATTGCTAATCAAATTCAATTTATAGGGAGCGACGAACATTGAAAATAAGAAATATTTTCCATCATCCATGAAAGCTGCAGTCTCCCAGGCTCGATAATCACTCTTGCCATGCCTTGTCAATTAGAATGGTTCAAAAAAGTGGGACCAATTCAATGTGATGTGGATTTTGCACACATCCAAAATTCGTGGGATCTCAAATTAAAGTACTTGTCCAAAATAATAGAACCAACTTCCAGCAGAGCATCCGCCAAATGTATGGTGGACTTCCTTGAGATGGAAATAATTATGTTCAGCATGCGTGTAGGGTACGAACGAACATTGTAGTTCCACGATGACTCATGAATAATTGAAATAAAGAGTCGGAAAGTAGCCATAGTTTGAAATGAAGGCTTCTTAGAGGATGGCGGATGGAAAGTAGCGACGCATTGATCACACTTAAAGTTTTACCAAATTATCTTAAATTAAGGGGGTCACTTTCCATATTTGGTTAAGATAGGCATTGAAGAAGGAGTTCTCTACCAAGGCTGCATTTTTGCTCAGATGGTAGAAAACTGTCGGAATCCGGTCAACTAAAATATAATAAATTAGGTATTTGGAGTGTTTGGAATCCATTTTTGACAGTGGAAATGGATTCAGCACTATAAAAAACCCTTAGAGCACTCAAAATACTAATGTTTAACAACTATAAACAAGATTCTGGGAAAATATTTACCGAATTTTCTGAAAATCATTGCCGGAATCCGGGTGAAAACACAGCATTTTTAGACTACGTGGTTGAAGAGTAGAAGAAAGAACACATTAGTTCCACTGAGACCTATAGGGTAATTGCAGCAAAGGTCTCCTTTTAGACAACAGTAGGTGGAAAGTACAAACATTAACCGTCACGTTTAAAGTTGTGCAAAATATATAGTAGTTTTTGCAGGACATGTATAATAGTTTTTGCACCAAAAGGATGTGTCTGTGTAATGACACACAGATAGAAGTGTAGATGATTGTAGGGTGGTATAGTGGTAAGCTACCAGAAATTAATTGAGTTTTGATAGTTGATGCTCAAGGATAACCTTGATAGTTGATGTTCAAGGATAACCACAAAGTGATGCTAGATTGTAATTAGAGGATAACCACAAAGTGATGCTCATAAAAAAAAGTATGGATATGTTCTAATTTAAAACTTGAATCCAACAAAATTGTGTGTAAGTTTATAGATCTTGAAAGTTTTATAATGGAAAAGTCAAGGTATAAAAATAGTTTATTAATCAACCATCTCAAAAGAAGATCAATTCTAAAGCCTTGAGTGCAATAAGTAAATTTATACATATGATGAACCCAAAACTTGGTCTGAAGATGAACACTACATCTCCCTATGATTTAACGTGGGGGTGGACCAAACCAAAACTATAAATTGGGTAGGTGGTATCAATTATAAATATCCCAATACCAACCAACGCGTAAATTGTGTAATACAATGAGTTGAAAGTGTGTCATATAACAACAAACAAGAGTTATATTCCAACACAATAATTGCCATATGAACATTATCTTGCTCCTCTTTAGCAAGAGGAAAGTTTAGTGGGTGCACGGTTATTACAGGAGTTCTCACCTTATGTTTTTCTTCAAGTTTTCTTTATTTGTATTTCTCAGTGTCATTGTTTTCCTTGTTTTCAGTCACTATCCTTCAAGTTGTAACCTTTCTTCCCTGAGATCTAGGTTAGAAATTGTTAGATTAAGGAAGAATAATTATCACACCAACGAATCTTTGGTTTCAATCTATTTTAGAATTTTGTGTAGCAGTGTTTGCTACAACATAACCATATATAGTAGCAGCATGGTGTGCCTTCAATGCAAAAACATCTAACCCCAATTTCATAAGCCTACGACGATATGCAACAATTTCAAACTTCGCGCAAACCAATGCACACTAAGTAGAGAAATTTGAAATCTTATAATAAGTGGAATATGTATATGTTTGATTTAAAACTATCATACCCTGAAGTGATGAAGCATAATATAGGTCAGTTGGAGGGATTGATTTTGGAAAAATCAAAACTCTCAAACAAGTTGCTGAAAGTTCTATTCCAATTGTCGAAAAGTGAAAAAGCCTAGAGCAGGGCTAGACAGGGTTGTTATTCCCATCCCCTGCTTCAAACATGTAAGAGGAAATACACTTTGTCAAGCAATCCAAGCTACTACTAATGTTGAGGCCCACAACTCTTCTCAAGCCATTTCATCTAACCCGACTCTATGAGCAAGGGTAGTTGTGCCCATCTTCTAAAACATAACCTGAAATAGAAATCTATTTCTCATAGTGTTTCGAAGATCGACTATGCCCTTAGTTTTCCCTCAATGTCTAGATTCATCGTTTATGCACCCTACTATAGTTGAAATTCAAACAATATAACTTTTCTTATGTTACCTGACTCTAAAATAGAGATATACAAAAAATTAGTATTGAAGGAAATCATGCGCCATTACTAGGTTCATTGAATTGTTGCTGACACCCTGATCCATCATCTATATGGAGTGCATAGCATTGTGACTCAGGTTCTCAAAAACACGTGCCCAGGTCTGTAACAACTTAAATCATGTAGTAGATAAAAAGCATATGGCCACTCGTGATCTTGATTTAAAGGAAGTGCTAAAATAAAATTCAAGATACTTATAGTCTTCAACTAAATAATTAAAAGCTCATTAAGAATTAATGAAATGTCTAGATATAGTTGTATTTGCGCCTTATGAGGCAGTCTAGAATGCTCCCAAGTATCTGTTGTAATTTTTTTTACTTTAATAGAATTACTCTTCTTTTTTCCATGGAAAAAAAAGAATATCCAGTTATAATCTCCTTAATTTTTCAACTCCCAACTATCTCCCTCATCTTTAAAATATGAGATTAAAAACTATTGAACCACATTGAAATGTTTTTTAATGAAAAAGAAAGGAGCAATTTTAATATGTTTCAAGGTAATAATGTAAAAGTATAACTACCAGAAGATTGAGCGACCGATATAGTATAGCCTTCTTTTGACTCCATACCAAGGTTTTGAGAATGTTCTGCACCAATCTTCAAGGGAGGAGCACCATAGAAATCAATCCCTAAAGACTAGACAAACAAGAAATGGAGTGAGGGGTCAATCGAATTATATCATCTTTAGATAACCGTTCAAGGAGTAAAATAAAAATATGGCGTCGAGGCTTCATCACTTGAAAATCAATGTAATGAAAGAATAAGATATATTCTAGAACAAATTTTAGTCGAATAAGATCATAGAGACATACACATTCAATCTCAAACCTTAAGGCTTGTGTTCAAGGATGCAGTCCACATCACTTACAAACTTAAACAACTGAGGAACAAAATCTATAAACAATATCGACTAATATCTAAGTCAATGGTCAACAAGAGGCCTGAATGTTTGGTGCACTCAAATAAGGCATAAGTTGGGTGTACGAAAAAATGACTTAGATAACCAAATTTTTTTTGTTTTAATTTAAACAATGAATACGAATTTTAACTAACTAGAAACAATTCTAAAAAATGCAATCAGTTAGAGTTTAAAAACCATAAATATATCGAATATCCAATGGTAATTCAAGAAGCACAAAAACAATCTGCATTTAAGAAAATAGCAAGTTTGGGCCTCTGTTAATATTGGTCTAGAATGTTCAATTCTAGGTCATATTTGCAATATAACTCAGAGGAGTTACGAGGTATATCTGCAAGATTTTGAATGGCATGTAAAAAGTAGATTCTAATTAGATGGAATTGTGCAGTCAAAGAATGTTCTAAATCTGTGATAAAATAAGAAGCCTAGGTTGTGGGGAACATAAATATAATGCCTTGAATCGACATAGATTACAACTTAAGTTCGTTTTCTATATTTTATTTCTAAGAGTGAAAAAATGGGGGAATTCAATTGGCCTACAATGAAGCGCGCTCTTAGATGCTCCACCCCCTACAGATCCAAGGATTAACACTACTAAAATTTAACTCCCAATTTAAGAACAACCTCTGACTAAAGGTAGAATGGAAAGATATTAATGTTTATTCTGGGACATAGAACATAATAATTCCAACAAAAGAAAACAAAAGGGGAAGTAAAAGTAGGCAATTACCAACTCGAGTCAAAGAAACACTGGCGCATGCGAGATCGAGCACTACTTAAGGAAAGACTCATAATCCTAAGGATTAGTGTGGGTAATGGCACATTTCTCTATTACAAACCCCATCCCCTTCAATAGAGGAGACAAAGGATTCACATTCACCGCCACCGATGATAATGAAGATGGTGATGGTTACTTTCCCACTACACCTTTTGCTGCAACCTCCTCCTTCTTGTCCTTGTTGCCCTCATTCTCATTCATTTCCTGTTTCTCTCCCTTAACATCCTCTCTAATCTCCTTCTCCCCTCCAAAATAGAGATATAACAAATTCAATCCTCTGGAATCCTTCTCAAAAAATCATTGGATATTTGGTTGACTTAGGGGGTCCAATGTTTGATAAAGAACTTAATTTATTAATAGGAAATTTGCATATTTTTAATGATTTCAGTAAGAAATATGTGTGTGAGGTTTTTAAATGTAAATATTCTCACATGATTAAGAATACGAGAGATGTTAGACTTGTGAATATCTCATAAATATCTTAGGGATTAGGAATTCCTAGAATAGGGATTTAGTAGAGTCAAAAGTGGATTTAAAGGATTTTTAAGATATAGTTGACTAGATTGTGGATCTGAACAAGAATTGGTGGCAGAATCCTTTTGCATATATTTGTAAGCCTCAAAGGCATAAAGGGAGGCCATTTCAAATGAAGAAAATCATGCCATAGACATATGATACAAGAGAAATTCTGAGTATATATACATGTACAAAATTTATATGAGTGAAATAATGTTTAGTTTATATTGCACCGTCTCTGTGAAATGATGAACAATCGTAGGAGTCGTTCATAAGCATGATGATTTAAGATATTTATGGTGGTTTTACTTCTGCCCAAATTGTTAGTTGATCCTATGTTGCGTTATTGGGAGATGCATGTTGTTGTAATAGGAATACAAGTTAATAATTGTTTGTTGTCTAGTTATCAATGGTGACAAATTATTTATGGTAGGAGGATCAAAGTGATCCAGACTAATGGAATTTAACGCATTATTGAAATGATTGCATTGTTAATCCCTTCGGTTGATGAACGATAACTTTTACATTCCCGGGATTACTACTTGAATTACGTATGGGAAAACTGTTACGAATCTGGTGGATTAATTAACTGATATCATGTGAAGTCTATGACAGTACTAGAATTGTTTGTGTATATTCGATTTTGCATAAGTCTTTGTATTAATGATTTGACTTAAGGGGTCAATCAAGGAGAGGGAGTCGAAGCTTTAAATTCTTTTTTAGGCTTTGAAACACTTTTTGCAGAGGTCGTGGAATCATATCAGTCTTAGAGCATATTTGATTATAATTGTTGAGCAAGCTTCTTGAATATTGAAGGTGTTTCATTGAACCTAATTTGTGGAAGTGATCCTGGATATCATATAAAGAAGGTCGAAGATGTGAATCCTTGTTTATTCACAATATTTGGCTACAACCGTAATTGGGTGTCAATCAACAAGATCATTGAGGAATATTGTAAGGGGATCACTGAGAAAGGAATTGGATCCACTGTGAGAAAATATCTAGGTGGACTTGATGCGAGGAATCGAGTTTCTCTTATTATTTATTTGGCTAAACTTGTTCTACGATCAAGAAAGTGAGCGTTGTGTGGGATTTGTATTATCACCGAGAAGATGAAGTAGCAATGAAAGGATGTTATGTTCCTGGAACAACAGTTCTGTTCCTGGAACAACAATTATGTTCCTGAACTAATGGTTCACTTCCTGTTCCAAAATATGGGTTCATGTTCTCACTTCCATGGTTTTCATACATCAAGGAAGACTGAAGGTAAATGGGCACATGGGTTTTGAGGCAGAGAGGGTTGACATGCTCATGTGTTCACTCTATCATGCTTAGGTATTGCAGATAGCACAAAAATCTGAAAACTAATCCTTCCATATTTATGTATAACTAACATGAGCATAGTTTTAATGAAATTGATAGAGGGGGAAGGGTTGGAGTGTTTTTCTTGAGATCATATTGTAGCCTTAGTGTTTAAGGTTTCTTATTGTGGAGTCATAGACCAGGTAGGTTATCAATTTTTGGTATCAGAGTAGGGAATGCTCTTTCAGAGAGAGGAAAGAATTTAGATCAAACAGAGATGGAAGTTGAGCATAAGTATTTAAAGTGGCCATGAAATTTTCCCAGCAGCAAGATTTTGAAATCCTAATAGCCAGGAGAAAGTCAGTTAACATATGATATGCTAATGGTCTTTGTTTCTAACATTTTTTGAAGTGTAGGTAGCAGTAGTTGAGGATTATCTTAGCAAGTAGATTGTAGCTTTGAAGTAGTGATGACAAATGCCAGAAAAGACTTCTTGAGAAATAATAGTGTGGTAGAACCTGATTTTTCCGGCCGAGGATTGGAATATAAGAGAACGGTTGAGTGTTCTCAAGAGAATATGAGTGAGTGTTTGTTTGGTCAATTTGGTGTGTCCTAAATTGCTGCATTTAATTTGTCAATCCGGGATTCGTAAGCTGATGAAGTGCGGCGCAATATATGTGCAAGATAACCTATCTCTTAACTTTTTGTCGTTTTTGGTTTTCTAAGATGAAATGGAAATTCTAAAATGAAAACAAGTGTGGTTATGTTTGTTCAAGGAAATGATATCCTCTAAAATGATTTACCAACTTGAAACTTTAAAAGGAATTTGAAAATTACAATGACAAAACTTGAAAGGAAATGAAAGTATGCTGCTGAAATGAAAAGGTGTTGCTAGTCTAATAAATCAAAACAGTGAACTAGTGAGCATGAAACCAAACTATTCTTGTTGCTGTCTAAACACAAAATAAATTATGCTGAAAGAAATCCAAAAGCTGCAATAAAGTAAATCTAAATCAATTTACATCAACTTGTCTTCAGATCCCTCATCATTAGTCCAGCTATGATTTTCGAAAGTAACCATGAACAACTTGAGTAAATGATATCTAATTTGCAGAAAGTAAACTAATATCAAATCATACATCCATAATTCAATCCCTCACCATCAGTCCAGCTGTGGCTTTCGGAGGTAACTGAAGATGTCATGCACAGTTTAATATATCTAAATTTGCAGAAAGAAAACTAATACTAAACTACACATTTCATAATACAATCCCTCACCATCAGTCCAGTTATGGCGTTCGGAGGCAACTGAAGATGTTATGAGCAATTTAATATATCTAAATTTGCAGAAAGAAAACTAATACTAAACTACACATTTCATAATACAATCCCTCACCATCAGTCCAACTGTGGCTTTCGAAGGCAACTGAAGATGTTATGAGCAATTTAATATATCTAAATTTAACTACTGAAGCAAATAAGCAAAACTGAATTAAACAAGGCAGTACTGAAATTAAACAAAAACTAAAAAAAAACAAATTAGCAGCAGAACAATGTTAATTCCATGTCATTAGTCAAAAATCTATGAAAATGCCCGGGCTGCCTATCTATAACCTGAAACAAGAACACTGATCAGTGATTAACAACATAAAACATGAAAGATAGAAGTGAAATGGAAAGCATGAAAGTTTATAAACAGACATGAAGCAAAAAAAATGCAATGTATAAACATGTGAATGGATTATGGCACAATGAGCTTTAAAGAAATGAAATGAGAACTATACACTAATGCACAAAACCTTAGCTGAGCAGGGGCCCTCTACACCAGCCTTGGCAACGATCTTCAAGTACGAATTAAGTTGGAAAATAGAGTCTTCTTATATTAAAATGCAGTCATAACAGTGTGGTAGTATTATGGCTCAAAGGCAGAGTAATTACATTACAGAGCAAACTTAATAAAAACTAATAGAGACTAACATCGACTAACTCTATATGCGTATGCAAACACGTTATATATAACAAAAGAAATATAATTGTCTCCTAAAGTTTATGCTGGTGGAGAACACGTAGACCATTACGTCCACGGATCTAGGATCATGGCCGTGTTGGAAAGTAAATCTATAAGAAGTGGATGCTTGAATTCGGCTATGGAGCCATGTACAGATGTCGACTTTTCCTCCACAACTCAGAAACGGCCATATGAACCTTTACGTGACACGGAACAAAGTCCTGTCACCGTAAGACTCTATGGTTGACTTCCATGTGGACGCCTTTGACCGCGGCTTCTTTAGATGAGTTTGCTCGAACCAATAGGACACGAACCATGTCCACATCATTTCTGACTTGCCCATGTGGCTCGTTTTTCCTGTAGACACCTGTAACATAGAATTTCACAAAATAGCTGCGGAAAGTTGTAGCAGCTGTGGAAAGTGGCAAGATTCCGCAGCTAAATGAACAAAATCTAAATCAAACAGCAGACACAAAAATATAGTTAAAAACCATGTTAGATGCTCTTTTGCAATTAACATACAATGATATTGACAATTTGGGAGGTTCAGATGAGTGAAAAAGGTATAGAAAAGTGTATGGAAAAGATGCAGAATTGAGACTCAACATACCCCCACTGTGAAGGTGTTGCATGTCCTCATGCAACCAAAATTTTGATATTCCTTCATTAGTTCATATGCCTTGACACTTCAGCCAGCACATCCAATCCTCTCCTCCTCTTCCTTGGTGCTGCCAACATTCTGGGTTTCTTCATTAAGCACCTAAATTTGATATTAACCAGTGCTCTGCTCAACTTCTGGCATTTCGTTTTCAATTTCTTGTTCTTCTTCTGCCATATTCCCAGATGTAGCATGGTATTATCATGGATGATTTTGTCCAGTTTGCCTTGTTCTTTCAATGTCTCATTTTCATTTTTAATGTGCCTATTTAAAAGATCTAGCTCAAAAATTTCCTATTTTAGTGATTGGACTAAATCATCCTGTACTGTATGAGGCTGAATGGATGAAGTACTAGGACCTGTTGCTGCCTTTTCCAAAGATTCTATATATTCATATACTTCCTGCTGCTTGGGGTCTATTTCAGGTGTCATTTTTATTGGGTTGTCCCCAAAATGCCGTGAAGGACAGTTATTTTCAAAATCTGGCTGAGAAGGGCTTACATCAACATCTTGCTGAGAATAGGATGGAGTATGTTCAATGTCTGACTGGGAATGAAATGAACCAGGTTCACTAACTGACTTAGATGGACTATGGTCAGCTGGGGACTGTTCAGATGTCTCCTCTCCCAAATCAATGAAGTGAGGACCCTTAATTTGCGTTTTCCTCAATTTCCCCCTAAGTCTACTGCTTCTTCTCACACGCTTTGGTGCACTATCCTTTTGTTTTTGTTTTCCTTTCTCTGTCTTCTTGGGCATAGATGACTGTTTTTGAAGATAAACTAATCTTTCAGATAACACTTGATGATCTTCTTCTTCAGAGGAAGGGGTTTTATGTATAGCCTCAATAGTTTTTCTCTCTTTTGGTGTTATTGGCTTCTTACCCTTGATTTCTTTCTTCTTCCTCTTTGACAGTCTCTCTTCCTTATCAGTTCTTTCAATTGTAGTAGTAGGAGTATTTTGAATTTCATCAATTGTTCTTTTTCTCCTACTTCTTCTTGCTGTGCTACCTTCAGGAATTTCTTGAGTAGGAGTAATTTTGGTTTCATCATTTATTCTTTTTCTTCTACTCCTTCTTGTTGTGCTACCTTCAGGAATTTCCTGAGGTTCCTCAAAGAAATTTCTAACCAGAAATTGTTCCCATGTGTCTTTCTTTTCCCTTAACTCCTTCTCAATCAAAATTTTTACAAGGCCGTGGTGATATAGATGGGGTTCTACATCTCCTAAATGTTTCTGAACAGTCACGGACATTTTCTTCAAACTATTGAATAGAAAATATGGGAGATTGAGAGTTTCATTATCTAGAAAATTCATCAGTAACCTGGTATGGTACATATACATGGACCCAAAACGGCCTTCACATGTAATGAATTTCTGAACAACTAGCAGCAAAGTAGCCCATTCCTCTTTCAATGCATGCACAAGAATTCCTCTTTTAAAAACAGTTATGTCCATACCTTGGTTTCGTAAGATTTTTCTCCATGCTTCATCACTAATGCTTTTATTCTTAAACCAACGCTCACCCTCCTGAAGAAGTTCCGTGGCTGTTGCTATAGATGCTTCATTGACCGAAAACTTAAGGTCTCCAATCTCCGCTTCCAAGCCATCAAACGACCTTGCGAATGCCTTCGTCACTTCTTTATGATAACCTCTGAATTTCTGGATAAAACGCAGCCAATTTGCTTTCTTCAATATCTCCTTTACTTGCGGATATCCCTCTATAAACTTAGGTCCTTCCGGCTCTGCTCTTAGCAATTTACCCATTTTTTCTTTCTGCTCTTCACAAATTTGCCTGCGTGAGGGTTCAAATGGAAATAGAATGGTTGAATGCACAGAGATAAGCGCAATGACTGTGGGTAAATATCAGAGAATGGGAATGAGCACAATGAACGAAATGGAGCGAGACAGAACAGAGTGGGGTTTCGTAAGCACGACAGAGACACGACAGAGAGATTAACAGAGTATAACACATCCGGCAGCGTTTTGAATTTTGGTGGCTGCACAATAAATATGAGCATGTTTCAACAACGGTTATGGATTTATGCGGCTATAAGAGTCTGTGGTCAAATCAAATACATCTCATTGTCACCGGTGGGATATTGGAACATGAGTGAAGATCGGGGGTTTAATGATGGAACCGTTTGAGAATGAATGCGAGAGGGTAATATGGAGATCGTGAAAGGTTACGGAATTGTCAATATAATCATTGCACATAATGGATGGAGCTTATGGTTCAGAACTATATAAAAATGTGTTTTTCAATGCTATTTGAAATAAATTTTATTCATACCTTCGGAATCTTTACCTTTTCCTTGGTATTCAACTAGTTGTTCTTTATTGGTGTCTTGAATGCTCCATATCTTCATTTTTGATCCTCTCACCTGCATTTTATTTTATGATTATGGAAATAACATCTGGCTGAACATTCTTTTGAAAACAGAGTTGTAGCTGCGGAATCTGCTTCTGGCTGCGGAAACTGGAGTCAGCTGCAGAAACAGATGTCAGCTGCGGAAACTGACACAGCTATTACTTGGATGAATGGAAATGAACAGATGACAAATGACCAGATGGAAATGGTCATGAAAAAGATTTTTATTGATGGAATGGAATGAAATGGATAAAATGAAGTGGAATGGGGTGAAATGAAGTGAAATGAAATGGAGTGGAATGAAATGGAGTGAGTGGTCACAAGGCTTGTGAAATCAAAGAGAGATTTTTTTTTGGAAAATATAGAGTGACAGGTGTTCCTGATTTTCACCCTATATTTTCTGTATAAGACTGCCAATCAGTGATTGGTTTTCAGGCTTATACCATTTTTTTATTATTATTATTTTTTTTAATTGAAAAGAACAAAAGCTAGGCTAGTGGAGAAGAAGAATTCTTCTGTACCAGCCTGATTGCAGAACTTTCTTGAAACATTTTGACAAAATCCTCTTTTGAGAGTGGCTTATGATAAACTTTCAATCTATGGCCATTCACAATAAGAGGAGTTTGAAACTCATCAATGGTCTTGATTCTTACCGCTCCAAATTTATATGTTTGTGTGCATGTGTGTGTGTGTGTGTGTCTATATATATATGAAAATGTAAATTGTTCACCTTCTTTTGTGTTATCTTCCCTGCCTTGGGAATATCATATTTATTCCTCCACATAAAAAATTTCATTTTGATTGAATGAATCATCCAATATTCACATCTAAGAATGTGAATTAACCAAAACAAAAGAAAAACTATTTTTTGGTGATGAACACTATGAAGGGTGTTCCCCATTTGTGAGTATTTAATGTTCCAAATTTTCATGAGAAAATAGAACATACAAAATATAACCATAGAAAGAAATTAAAGAGAAATATGAATCAAAGAAAATCTAAATCTAAATTAAATGCAACGAATTGTAACCACAAAATTGAAATAAAAAACAAATCATAATAAATCAAAATCGAAGCCACCCATTGATCGAAATTCCATACGCATGACTTGAGCTACCAATATGATATAAAGGTATTGATCCAAGGCCTAATAATGAGAATTAAATTGTAGGCTACTATTGAGATGAGGCCTACCAATCACAATCAAGTTGTATAGGTTACCATATTTATGTATTTAGAATGGCTCTACTTTAAGCAATGGAGTGGAAATGAATTGAGTGAGTGTAGCTTGCATTTAATCTAACAATTTAATGAAATTTTAAGTGTGCATTTGTAGGGGTAATTGAGCAACAATGGAGAGAGAGATCTAGAGAATGAAGAAGACAATCAAAACTTGATAAAGTGAGATTGAAATGAGATATGGAAGAAGCTATGTTGTGGTCACATGTGTTGAAGAAACAAAGACTTAGTATAAGGTAGAGTGTGGTTAACGAAGAGAAAATGAAGCAATACAAATGGCGAGAGACCAATTTAATAGAAAAAAAAAAGTGAAAAAAAACACAAGATGATGGTTTAAGATAAATCTCAACCATATATTTTTGTATACTGCTAAAAATATTTGGTAAATGTTAAATCCCACATATACACGTCATTAATTTTACAATTTTATAATAAAACTACCCTATATGAACTAACATAATAAACATAATCCAAACTGAATACAAAATTTTTCCCTTCATTTAGATAAGAAGATAGGCTTTTTATTATGAGATTATTCCTCATGATAATTTAGCAGATTCGTCAGCCTTAAACGAATATGCTTTGTCAGTGGCCTCAATTAGCTTAGATAATCATGATGACATCGACGGATCTATGGTCCATGTTGTCGAACCATGTATCACACTCTCATCCACTCAATGATGAAATTTTATATAAATACATCGTGTTTGAAAATATGCTCAACCTATGGCCGCGCCTCTATCTCCCTCCTCACGTCTCCACCATCACCACACGCTTACAGGTAATCGTCTAATTTCATGGTGGTCGATTTATTTTTACCTCTACTTTCATGGCAATCTCTTTTGTAGGTATACTCCCCGAAGCCCCATTTTACACAAATTATGTCTTAATTAGGTGGTGTCTGTAGGTGCACTCAACATATTTCTCAACTACAAATTGGCTCCCAAGCATCCCCTGTTTGCAACTTACCATGATTTGATATTTCCACTATAATAGCTTCATGCTTAGAGCATTCCTACAGGAGGAGGAAGTGATCCTTGGTTTGATTCCCCCACCGACTTCTCCAGGGTGTTCCTCATTAGAGATAATGCTAGAGGGGACATCACACCTCACTTAGGAATGTGGACTAGCGGGAAATATTTCGAACAAGAAATGCGGGTCAGATGATTGAATTTGTTATATCTCTATTTTGGAGGGGAGGAGGAGATGAGAGAGGATGTTAAGGGAGAGAAAAATGAAACAGATGGGAAGTAGGGTAGCAAGGAAAAGAAGGAGGAGGTTGCAGCCAAAGGTGTCGTGAGCAATCAACCATCACCATCCTCGTTATCATTGGTGGCAGTCAATGTGAATCCTTTGTCTCCTTTATTGAAGAGAACATTGTATGTAATAGAGAAAGGTGTCATTACCCACACTAATCCTCAGGAGTATGATTCTTTCCTTAAGAAGCACTCAATCTCACATGTGCCATTGTTGCCTTGAATCGTGTTGGTAATTTCTTGCTTTTACTTCCCCTGTTGTTATGTTCCACTCACATTATTATGTTCTATGTACTAGAAGAAAAATTAATACCTTTCCATTCCACCTTTAGTCATAGACTATTCTTAAACTAGGAGTTAAATTTTAGTAGTGTTTGTACTCGAATATGTGGGGGGTAAAGCATCTAAGAGTGCACTTCATTGTAGGCCAATTGAATTCCGCCATTTTTTCACCATTAAAAATAAAATATAGAAATGGAACGTAGCTTGTAATCTATGTCAATTCAAGACATTGTATTTATGTACCTCAAAATCTAAGCTTCTTATTTTATCACAGATTAGAACATTCTTTGATTGCACAATGCCATCTACTTAGAATCAAATTTTTACATGCCCTTCAAAATCTTGTAGATCTACCTTATAACCCTTATGAATTTCGTTGCACGTATGACCTAGAATTGAACATTCTAGACCAATGTCCACAGAGGCCCAAACTTGCTATTTTCTGAAATGTGTATTTTTTGTTGTTCTTCCTGAATTACCATTCGATATTTGATATATTTATGGTTTGTAAACTAAAACCAGTTATATTTTTTATAATTGTGTATTATTAGTTAGAATTAGTATTCGTTGTTTAAATTAAAACAAAAATTATTTGGTTGTCTAAGTCATTGTTTCATACACCCAACCTATACCTTATTTCAGTACACCAAACATTCCAGGCCTCTTATTGACCATTGACTCAGATATTAATCGATATTGTTTATAGATTTTTTTCCTCAGTTTTTTAAGTTTGTAAGTGATGTGTACCACAACCTTGAACATAGGCCTTAAGGTTTGATATTGAATGTGAATGTCTCGATGATCTTAGTCTATTAAAATTTGTTCTATAATATATGTTATTATTTCATTATATTAATTTGAAACTGATGAAGCCTCAACCCCATATTCTTATTCTACTCCTTGAACATGCCTCTAATGAGGACAAAATTCGATTGACCCCTCACTACATTTCTTGTTTATTTTTCCAGGCTTCAGGCATTGATTTCCATGGTTCTCCTCCCTTGACTTTTGGTGCAAAAGATTCTCAAAACCTTGGTATGGAGTCACGAGAAGGCTCTACTATATCAGTCGCTCAATCTTATGGTATTTATACTTTTACATGATTACCATGCAACATATTAAATTTTCTTCTTTTTTCATCAAAAAAACATTTCAATGTGGTTCAATAATTTTTAATCTCATATTTTAAAGATGAACTAGATAGATGGGATTTGAAAAAATAACGAAATTATATATGGATATTCCTTTTTTTTCCATGGAAAAAAGACAAGTGATTTTACTAAAGTAAACAAAATTACAACAGGAGATACTGGGAGCATTCCAGACTGCCGCATAAGGCCCAAATACATCTATATTTGGACATTTCATTAATTCTTTATGATATTTAGTTATTTAATTGAAGACTATAACTATCTTGAATTTCATTTTAGCACTTCCTTTGAATGAAGATCGCGAGTGGCAATATCCTATTTATCTACTACAAGATTTGAACTGTTACAGACCTGAGGCATGCGTTGTTGAGAACTCGAGTCACAATGCTATGCACTCCATATAAACATTGGCTCAGTGTGTCAGCAGAAATTCAATGAACCTAGTAATGGGGCATGATTTCCTTGAATACTAATTGTTTTTGTATATCTTTGTTTTACAGTCGGGTAACATAAGAAAAGTTATATTATTTTAATCTCAGCTATAGTAGGGTGCATAAATGTTGAATCTAGACATTGAGGGAAAAATAAGGGCATAGTCGATCTTTGATACACTATGAGAAATAAATTTATATTTCCGATTATGTTTTAGAAGATGGGCACAACTACCCTTTCTCATGGAGTTGGGTTACATGTGATGGCTTTCTAAGAGTTGTGGGCCTCATCATTAGTAGTATCTTGCATTACTAGACAATGTGCTTTTCCTCTTACATGTTTGAAGAAGGATATGGGAATAATAACCTTGTCTAGCCCTGCTCTAGGTTTTTTCACTTTTCAACATTTGGAATAGAAATTTCAGCAAGTTGTTCAAGAGCTTGGATTTTTCCAAAATTGGTCCCTCTGACTGTCGTATCTTTTGCTCCATTGCTTCAGGGTATGCTATTTTTAAATCATACATATACATATTCCACTTATTATAAGATTTAAAATTACTCTACTTGGTGTGCATTGGTTCGAGCAGAGTCTCAAATTGTTGCATATCGTAGTAGGCTTATGAAATTGGGGTCAGTGTTTTTTGCACTAAAGGCACACCATCATGCTACTTTAGATGTTTATGTTGTATCAAACACTGCTACACAAAATTCTAGAACAGGTTGAAACGAAAGAGTCATTGGTCTGACAAATATTCTACCTTCATCTGACAATTTCCATCCTATATCTCAAGGAATAAAGGTTAAAACTTGTAGTATGGTGACTGAAGACAAGGAAAATAATGACAGTGAGAAAAATAAATAAATAAAACTTGAAGAAAAAGATAAAGTAAGCACTCCTATAATAACTGTGCACCCACCAAACCTTCCTCTTGCTAAAGAGGAGTAATATAAGGTTCATATGGCCATTATTCCGTTGGAATATAGCTCTTGTTTGTTGTTATATGACACACTTTCAACTCATTGTATTACATTATTTATGATTTTGTTGATATTGGGATATTTAGACTTGATACCAGCTACCTAATTTATAGTTCTGGTCCACCTTCCCACGTGGTTTTTTTCGTTAAATCCTAGGGATAAGTTGTGTTCATCTTCAGACCAAGTTTTTCTTCATAATATATGTATAAATGTACTTATTGTACTCAAGGCTTTATATCTTCTCTCCTTTTGAGATGGTTGATTAATAAAATATTTTTATAACTTGACTTTTCCATTATAAGACTTTCAAGATCTTTAAGTTTCCACACAATTTTGTTGCATTCAAGTTTTAAATTAGAATGTTTCCATTCTTTTGTTATGATCTATCATCACTTTCTGGTTATCCTTGGGCATCAAGTATCAGGACTCAATGGATTTCTTATGGTGCTACCCTCGGTCACTCTACATTCATCTACACTTCTAGAGACATGTCTTTACACCATTTTGGTGAAAATGATACTATATATTTGATGCAACTTTAAATGTGACAGTTACCATTTCTAGTTTCCACCTACCACTCTCTAAAAGGAGACCTTTGTTGTAATTACCCTAGAGATATCGATGGAACCAATATGTATATTCTTTTATTCCTCAACATGTACCCTAACCAAATATGGAAAGTGGCCCCCTTCATTTAAGATAATTTGGTAAAATTTTAAGCGTGATCAAAGCATGTCTACTTTCCATCTGCCACCATCTATGAAGCCTTAATTTCAAACTATGGCTACTTTCTGACCCTTTATTTCAATTATTCATGAGTCATCATGAAACTACCGTGTTCATTCATACCCTACACGCAGGTTGAGCACAATTATTTCCATCTCAGTGAAGCCCACCATACATTTCACAAATTCTCTGTCAGAATTTGGTTATATTCTTCTGGACTACTGCTTTAATTTGAGATACCATGATTTTTTTTATGTGCAAAATCCACATCACATTGAATGGGTCCCATTTTTTTGGAACATTCTAATTGAAAAGGCATGGCAAGTTTGTTTATCGAGCCTAGAAGATTGAAACTTTTGTGGATGATGGAAAAAGATTTATTGTTATCAATGCTTGCTACTCCCTATTGTTGGGTATGTTTTATATTCTTTCCACGATTAGTCGCATGCACGGGGGGGTCATAGGGGCGGAAGCATCCCCCTATTTGGGGTCAGTGGCAGCGCCCCAGGAAAAACAATTTAGACCCCATTTTTCGGTGGGCGGACCTGCCCATGGTTTTGTGCATGGGTTTGCACATGGTTTTGGGGCATACTGGTTTCCGGCTCCTGGTATTTTGTAGATCCAGTCAAGGGAAATACGATTATTTTCTAATCCAGGGTTAATGGATTGGGGTTTATGAATGCTTTTTCATGTATACATGTGTTGTAGAACTAAAAGGAATATAATGAAAAATCAAGCTGGTAGTCCTGATTTGGTATCCAGGGGAAAATCTATGTGTATATATGTTTTATGTTTTATTCTCTCACTATTATTTATTTTATGTTTTTAAGATTCGTTTGCAGATAATTTTTGTACAGGGTTAAAACCTACATTTGGTATTAGAGTTGTTTCGGCTTCAAGGGGATGCCTTTGCTACTGAGGGTTTTTTTGCTCGAGCCTGTGGTAGACCCTGTTCAGTGGGAGATCTGTGGGATTGATTCTTATGGTGAAAGAAGATGGTGAGCTGTGGAAAGATAGAGATCAAGAAATTTAATGGTTAGAGTTTTGAGTTGTGGAAGCTCAAGACGGAGGATCTACTAGTGGATAAATATCAGTGGATCGCAGTATATCCAGGTACTAAACCAACAACAATTTCGTATGAAGACTAGAAGAAGTTGGATCAAAAGGAAAAGAACATAATACAATTGTGTGTCTCAGATTCAGTATTTTTGAATGTATTCAGGGAAGCTACGATGAAGAATTTGTGGGACAAGCTAGGGATTTTATACCAATCTAAGTATCTGGTGAATAAATTGTTCTTGCGGAAAAAATGGTATAACCTGAGGATGAAGTATGGAGACTCGGTGATGGAGCATCTGAATGCCTTCAATATTGTGATAAGTTAGCTTTTATCTATTGATATTAAAATCTCAGATGAAGATAAGTGCATCAGTTTGTTGTGTTCTCTACCAGACTCGTGGGATAGTCTGGTTATTGCAATAGGTAACAATACAACTACCCTGAATTTTGATGACATTGTCTCATCCTTGTTGTCGGAGGAAATGAGATAGAGAAATATGGAGGGCCAGAATGGAGATTCATTATCTGTATGAGGAAGGTCCTATAACAAAAACAATAATAAGGTTTCAAGTGGGATATCTAAATCTCCAGGAAAGTTTTTAAAGGTGTGCTACAAATGCGGAAAGGAAGTGCACTACAAAAAGGACTGTAGATCTAAAGCTCTTGAGAAAGGAAAGGGATCTGATTATTCTCCTTCTCCAAAAGAAAAAAACCACCTTAGATGAAGGTGGGGATGTGTGTTTGTATTCTTCTTTAAATACACATGTAGATCATGAGGCATGGTTGATTGACTCAGGTGAATCCTTTCACTTCATTCTCCATAGGGAGTCGTTCTACGAGTACGAGAAGTATGATGGTGGTGATGTCTTCTTAGGGGATTATAGGAAGGTCAAAATCTTTGGATGTGGAAAATTCAAGCTGAAGCTGCAAGGTGGAAGGATTAGAACACTTCTTGGTGTTCTGCATATTCCTTTATTAGCCCGAAATCTAATTTCTGTAAGTAAGATGGATGATGCAAGTGTAAAAACAATGTTCCAAAAAGATACTTGCAAGATGGTTCGGGGAGCACTGGTATTAATGTGGGGAGTTCGGATTGGAACTCTGTACAAGCTTCAGGGTAGCACTGTTATTGATGGGTGCAATAGTTTTGTGGTTCTTGAAAGTGGAGCAGAAAGCCTAGCAGTCTCTAGAGAAAATACCATGTTATGGCATCAAAGGCTTGGACATATTGGAGAGAAGGGCCTTCAGATACTGCATGGAAATGGTATGGTAAAAGGTATGTCTAATTTCTCTCTGGATTTAGATTTTTGTGAACATTGTGTATATGGGAAGCATAATCGAGTGATTTTTCCTTCTGGTGCTAAGAGGGTGAACAAGATATTAGAGCTTGTGCATAGTGATGTGTTTGGACTTGTGTCGGTTTGACCATCACTGGGAAAAACTGTGTACTATGTCTCATTCATAGATGCGTTTTCAAGGAATACATGGATATATTTCTTGAGGAAGAAATATGAAGTCTTTGATGGATTTAAAGAATTTAAGGCTCTGGTGGAAAACCATACATAGAAGAAGACAAAGGTGTTGAGGACAGATAATGGTAGAGAGTTTTGCAAGAAGGAATTTGAATAATTCTGTAAGAAGTGTGGTATAGCAGAGCATAAGACTAATCCATACACACCTTAGCAAAACAGAGTTGCATAAAGAATGAACAGAATGCTGGTGGAAAAGGAAAGAAGCATGCTTAGTGGTAATGGGTTAGGACAGGAATTCTGGGCAGAAGTAGTGGAAAATGCATGTTACCTGGTTAACAGATCACCATCATCAGCATTGGAGGATTAGACTCCACATGACGTATGGACTGGTAAGAAACCCTCTCTTTCACATCTAATGGTATTTGGATGTGATGCATATGTACATGTTCCAAAGGATAAAAGGACCAAAGTTAGATAATAAATCTGAAAGGTGCATCTTTATTGGTTATACGGATGGTTTAAAATGTTACAAGCTTTGGAACCCAGAAAAAAGGAAGGTTGGGTACAGCTGAGATGTGGTTTTTAGAGAGGTGAAAGATGTTGTTAAACATGAATTCCTACCAAAGGAACCTAAGAAGATAGAGTTTGAGCTAAATGAGTATGAATCAGACTCTACAATAGAAAAATATTCAAAATAGGAAGAGCCACAAACTCCAACTATGAGAAGATCATTTCGAGAAAGAAGGCAACAAGAAAGGCATAGTCCAACTTCTTTATGTTAAAATTTTTCTTTAACTATAACTTATGATGATCCAAGAACTGTTAGGGAGGTAGTAGATTCAGAGGATGGAAAACTCTAGAAGGAGGACATGGTTGATGAAATGGTATCCTTGCAAAAAATAAGGCATGGGATCTAGTGGAGTTGTCTATTGGAAGGAATCCCATCGAGAGAAAATGGGTGTTTAAGAAGAGGATGAATGTAGAAGGCAAGGTGGATAAATACAAAGATCAATTGGTAGCAAAATATTATTCCTGGGTGTCAGGAATTGATTTTGGTGATATGTTTTCTCCTGTTGCCAAGGTTAATTCTATTAGATTACTTTTATCTATTGATGTTGCCTTCGATATTGAGGTAGAATAGATGGATGCGAAGACAAAATTTCTTCACAAGGATATGGAAGAGGAGATCTACATGAAGCAACCTGAAGGCTTTATGGTGAAGGGTAAGAAATAACTGGTATGGAAATTAAAAAAGTCTTTGTATGGGTTAAAACAATCACCAAGGATGTGGTATCATAAATTTGATACCTATATACGGGAACTTGGCTTCACTAGAAGCAAAGAGGATCACTGTGTATATTTTAAATTAATTTGTGGCCATGTTATTTATTTGGCCTTGTATGTGGATGATATGTTGCTGGTTGTAAATGACAAAGAAATTATCCAGGATTTGAAGACCCATTTGTTCTCCAAAAAATTTTGGACCCTATTTTTTGTTGGGTGGACCCACCCATGGTTTTGTGCATGTGTTTGCACATGGTTCTAGGGCATGACGGTTTTTGGACCCTAGTATTTTGTAGATCCGGTAAAGGGAACTAAAATTATGTTCTAATCCAGGGTTAATGGATTTGGTTTTATGAATGCCTCGACATGTATATATGTGTTGTAACACTAAATTAATATAATGAAAAATCAAACGGTTAGTCCCAATTTGGGATCCAGGGGAAAATCTGTATGTATATCTATTTTATGTTTTATTCTATCGCTATTGTTTATTTTCCGTTTTTAGGATTTTTTTGTAGATAATTTCTATATGGGGTTAAAACCTATACCTATAAATTGAATTTCATTGGAAATTCATATCCATTCCATTTCCGCAATTCACTCTTCGTTCTTTGTTTGCCTTCCTCTACTAAACCCACAACAATGGAATTGGCATTTCTTGTCAAGGCATTAATATGTTTCCCTTGTTTTCTCCTCCTCTATTGCATTTCCTTCATTAGTAAAAAAAAATCACTTTAAATTTTTTTCCAAAAAAGTGTCTTTTTAAAATGAAGCTCAAAAAATTTCCTTTAAAAATTCAACCCAAAACATTTAGTTTGAAAATTCAGTCTAAATGAAAAAACGTGTGAAAATAATGTTTCGGTTTTCTTTTATTTATAGAGTTTGTGAAATTTGTTTTTTGGAGGGACCTCATCATTTTTTTTGGCTTCCAGAATGAACATCCAAAACTTTGGCCAAAATTTTCTATCTTTAATATTGATGAGACGCAACACTGAAAAAAGTTGGCCGAATTACTAAAAAAGTTTGGTCGAATTAAAACGTCTGCAACTACTTTGCAAATTGGCTCTGGTAACATTTCTTCAACTTCGGAATGGTTAAAATCCATCAAATTTGATGAATTAACCTTCAGAACCAAGACTAGCATTTGCATAATTGAATCTACTTTCAGCAGATATAAATTTTCTGGAATTTCATAGATATTTACTAATTTTAATTAATTTTCTAATAAAATGGGTGCAAAAAAATATCTGAAGGTCTTTATGATTAAGTGAAATCAAAATTTTGTTTCCTCCAAAATACATTGTAAAATAATTTAAAAAGTTTATCGTGGATTACATTGGTTAGTCATCTGTAATGGGTAGTTTTTAGACTTCTAGTTTCTAACAAATATGTTCAGAAAATTGACGTTAAACTAAACATATTCAAAATTCATAGTTTTTTCATATTGGTTCAATTCAAAAAAGTATAATAATTATGATATGCTTCAGTTGGTTTCGTAAATATAATGATACAAAAGTAGAGTCTGTCTAGAGTGTTGCAACACATTTGTTTTCTCAAAAACACCAAGTTAACAAAGAATACACTAGTGCTAAAAAAATGACTTTTTATGAATCCCTTGATTTTTAAATAACACACACTCAAAGAATTCTAACGTTCACATATCAAATGTGAATAAAAAATTTCCAAAACATAACTAATAGAAAGCTAATAAATTTTTTTACAAGTTTTTTAATTGTAAAATGAAATTCTAAAGAGAACATTGTTTTCACTTGCGGGAAGTTGAAGAACTAGTAAAAATGATTTTTTATTTTTTATTTTTTATGTTTTGTTGAAAAAAGGGCAAAATGTGTAACCCAACTTCATATTTCTTATATATATATATATATATATATATATATATATATATATATATATATATATATATATATATATATATATATATATATATATATATATATTAATTATCCTTTTTGTGTTAACTTCCCTACCTTGGGGATATCGTAGTTATTCCTCCACATAAAATATTTTGTATTGATTGAATGAATCATTCGAGATTCATCTCTAAGGCTATGAATTGACCAAAAAAAAAGAAAAATTATGTTTTGGTCATGAACACTATGAATGATGTTCCCAATTTGTGATTATTTTAATGTTCCAAATTTTCATGAGCAAATAAACATAAAAAATATAACCATAGAAAGAAATTAAAGAGAAATATCAATCAAAGAAAAACTAAATCTAAATTCAATGCAGCGAATTGTAACCACAAAATTGAAATAAAACACTAATCATAATACTCGAAGCCACCCATTGATCCAAATTCCACATGCATGCTTTGAGCTACAAATTTGATATACAGGTATTCATCCAATGTCTACTAATGAGAATTAAATTGTAGGTTACTATTGAGCCGAGGCCTACCAATGACAATTAAGTTGTATAGGTTACCCTCTTTGTGTATTTAGGATGACTCTACTTTAAGAAATGGAGTGGAAACTAATTGAGTGAGCATATCTTGCATTTAATCCAATAATTTAATGAAAGTCCAAGTGTGCATTTGTAGGGGCAATGAGCAACAATGGAGAGAAAAATATAGAGAATGAAGACAACAATACAAAATGGATAAAGTGAGATTGAAATGAGATCTGGAAGAAACTATGTTATGGCTACGTTTATTGAAGAAACAAAGACTTAGTATAAGGTAGAGTGTGGTTAACAAAGAGAAAATGAAGTAAGACAAATGGTGAGGGACCAATTTAATAGAAAAAGAAAAGTGGAAAAAGCACATGATGATGGTTTAAGATAAACCTCGACCATCTATTTTTGTATAGTACTAAAAGTATTTGGTAAATCTTAAATCTGACATATACTCATTATTTTTGGAATTTTATTATAAAACTACCCTATAGGAACTAACATAATAAACATAATCTAAACCAAATAAAAAAGGTTTCCCTTCATTTAATTAAAATGATATGCTTTTTATTATGAGGTTCTTCCCATGACACTGTAGCATATTCGTCGGCCTTAAACGAATATGCTTTATCAGTAGCCTCGATTAGCTTAGATAATCATGACGACATTGACAGAACTATGATGCATGTTGCCGAACCACCTCCCACACCCTCATCCACTTAGTGATGAAATTTTGTATAAATACATCGTGTTTGAAAATACGATCAACCTTTGGGCATGCCTCTATCTCCCTCGTCACGTCTCCACCATCACCACAGGCCTGTAGGTAATGCTCTACTTTCATGGTGATCACTTTTCTTTTACCTTTACTTTAATGGTGATCGATTTTGTAGTTATACTCACTGAAGCCCCATTTTCCACCACTTCTATCTGAAGTAGGTGGCATATGTAAGTGCCCTCATCACCTCTGTCAACTACATATTGGCTCACAAGCATCACATGTTTGCGTCTTACCATGATTCTACCTCTCCACTACAATCGCTTCATTCTCGGAGCATGCCTACAATAAGAGGAGGTGATCCTTGGTTCGATTCCCCCATCGACTTCTCTAGGGTGTTCCTCATTGGTGACAACGATGGAGGGGACATCACAGCTCACCTAGGAATGTGGACTAGCGGTGATGACCTACTAGGTTTATGAATCCACAATAAGTAACCTTAAAAACTAAGGCTACGCTATGAGTATCAAGAAAGAGACTCCAACCCTTCCCGCTCTATCAATTTATTAAAACTGTGGTCATATCAGTTATACATAAATATAGAAGAATTAGTTTTTAGAATTTTGCGATATCTGTAATACATGAGCGCGATAGAGTGAACACATGAGCATGTTGACCCTCTATGCCTCAAAAACCCTATATTCATTTACCTTAAGTCTTCCTTGATGTATGAAACCATGGAAGTGAGAATAGGAACCCATCTTCAGGAATCAGAATTGAACCACTGGTTCAGGAACAAAATTGTTGTTCTAGAAACAAAACATCCTTCCTCTACTACTTCGTCTTATTGGTGATAATAAAATCCTACACAATGCTCACTTGCTTGATCGCAAAACAATTTTAGCCAAATCAATAATAAGAGAAAATTGATTCCTCACATCTAGTCCACCCAGATATTTTCTCATAGTGGATCCAATTCTTTTCTCAATGACCCCCTTGCAATATTCCTCAACGGTCTTGTTGATCAACACCCAATTATGGTTGAAGACAAGTCTTGTGAATAAACAAGGCTTCACATCTTTGGCCTTATTTATATTATATAAAATATCACTTCCACAAATTAGGTTCAATGGAACACCTTCAATCCTCAAGAATATTGCTCAACGATTACATCAAATATGCTCTAAGACTGATCCAATTCCAGCGCCTCTACAAACAGTGCTTCGATGCCTGAAAATGAATTCAAATATTCAACTCCCTCTCCTTCAATGTCCCCTTAACTCAATAGATTAATACAAATACTTATGTAGAATTGAATATACACAAGCAATTTTGATGTTGTCATAGACTTCACACGATGTCTGTTAGTTAATCCACCAGATTTGTAACAATGTTCCCATATATAATTCAAGAAACAATCATGGGAATGTAAAAATTATCGTTTATCAACCGAAGAGATTAACAATTAAATCATTTCAATAATATGTTAACTTCCATTAGTCCGAAATTCTTTGATCCTCTTCCCATAAATAATTTGTCACCATTGATAACTACACAACAAATAATTATTAACTTGTATTTCTATTACAACAACAGGCATCTCCCAATAATGTAACACAGGATCAACTAGCATTTTTGGCAAAAGTAGAACCACCTGAAATATCTTAAATCATCATGCTTATGACAGACTCCTATGACTGGTCATCATTTCACAGAGACTATGCAATATAACCTTAACACTATTTCATTCATACAAATTTTGTACATGCTTATATACTCAGAAATTCTCCTCTATCATCTATCTGTGGCCTGATTTTCTTCATTTGAAGTGGTCTCCCTTTATGCCTTTGAGGCTTACAAATATATACAAAAGGATTCTGCAACCAATTCTGGTTCAAATCCTCAATCTACTCAACCATATCCTAAAAGTCCTCTAAATCCACTTTT
Source organism: Pinus albicaulis (assembly GCA_034641835.2). Classification (NCBI taxonomy): domain Eukaryota; kingdom Viridiplantae; phylum Streptophyta; class Pinopsida; order Pinales; family Pinaceae; genus Pinus; species Pinus albicaulis. Next base: position 1,524,113,248 of record CM076581.1, on the reverse strand, counting down.
GACTCAACTAAATCCCTATTCTAGGGCTTCATAATCCCTAAGATCTTTATGAGATCTTGAAAATTCTAATATCTCTCGTATTCTCAATCATGTGAGAATATTTACATTTAAAAACCTCACACATATATTTCTCACTAAAATCCTTTAAAATATACAAATTTCCTATTAATAAATTAAATTCTTTAAACATTAGATCCCCTAAGCCAACCAAACATACAATTATTTTTCGAGTAGGATGCTCCTGCATCAGACTCCCAAAGTTAAAATAAATCATGATCTCCAGATCATGCGTCTCCAATCATTGTCCTCCTAGATCCCAGACTTTCTATTGTAGTGATATTTTTTCTTCATTTAGTTGTTGTTCGTGTACCCTATTATCTTTTCTTGTTGCTCTTGGTTTCCATATTTTAGTTTGTAAGACTCCATTAAGTTTTCCTTCAACATTTGTCACAGTCCAACCTTTCATACAACTAATTGTGTGTCTTCTCTTTATGCAACTACTTTCCTTATATTTCTTCCTCATCATTTTCATCAAATTTTATATTTCTCTATCCAAATTACTTTGTTGTTGTTGTCTTTCCTTTGTGTAAGAGTTTCAAAACTCTTGTTCTCTTCCTTTTCTTCTCCACGTCTTTCAAATATGCATAAGACATTTGAATGTCTTATTCTCTGCATTTCCATGACAAAATTAGCACTGTCACATACCCCAATAGTATTGCATTGCATGAGATCTTATTTGTATTTCTCAATATTTTCTTCCAGATTTTGATTAGAATTCCATTCCCATTCATATTTATTGTCTTTGAAGACAAAAACTTGTTCATCCTCATACTGCATTTGTAATTCGCTCTTACCTTCAAATATAATATTTCCTCCATCTCATTTATTACATCCTTGTTTGTATCTTCTTCATCACCTGTAAACATAACATTAACTTGGAAATTTAAACTCATCTTAGTCTCATTATATGTTATAAACATCTCTTCACCCTTAGCTGTAATTTCTTCTTCACTTTTAGGCTCTCTCAACAATTCCTCTAGCACTTTAATCTCTTCCTTACACTTAAAAAGTATGAAGTCATCTCTGGCCTTTCTCATAACAGTATCCAATAGTTGTTCTTATTTTTGGCTACCCTTGACAGTCAACTTCTCTTTGTATACTACATTAACAACTTCCACTAGTTGTCTTTGTGCATTTCCTATCTTCCTTTACATCTTCACTTTCTTCATCAAAGAAAATACCTTGTTGAGGTTTACAAAATTAAACTTCTTTTTCTTGCTTTGGGCTACCAATATAAGCCAAACTCCCTCTGTTTACAGCGCTAGCAGTATGCTGAAAAGAAATATCTTCCTTCAAATGTGTATGAGTTTCGTCATGAGACCTAAATGTCTCATCCTTCTTCATTAAAACATAATTCAAATTTTGTCTCTCCTCTTCCTTTTCTTTGACAATACCCAAATATTTTCCATCATAATGTATTACACCTACAAAAATACACAAATTTTTAATTTCAAAATCATAAGGCTCAATAGCTTCAAATGATGTTGCAAACATCATTTCCCCATCTTCAAGTACACAAGGAACTTGTTCTTCTCCAACAACTTTAGTTTGTTGTAGCTCAACTCCTTTGAGATTCTCCAACCTCAATTGAGAATCCATTGTTTGATCAATATTCCTAAGCTCCTCTATTAACTGAGTATTCATAATATGCGCCCTCTTCTCTTGTAGCATATACCATTTAACCTTATTTCTCATTATATAACCATACCCCTGGTCTTCTTTATTCCTCTGGAACAACTCCATCAACTAGCTAATATGGATTCTTATCTCAGCCTTTTCTTTGTCATACTCTTCATCATTCATCTTCCTTGCCATGCCATTTTATTTGGCATCTTCCTTCTTTCTTCTTATGTTGTGGCTTCTCTCTAAATCTCTACTTTTCTATCAGTATTCATCATATTTTCCTTCTCCATGTGTTTCCTCACACTTACTATGACCTGCAATAAGCCTCTACAATAGAATTTCTCTTTGACCCTGCTACAACTACCTTACCAAGATCTCTTCGGTACTTGGTCTTTTGGAAATACTGGTTCTCAATCTGGAACCTTCTGAGATTCATTCTATTCTCCTTTTATGCTTCTACACTCAAATCATCTTCTCTTGAGAACACTCAACTGTTCTCTTATATTCCAATACTCGGTTGGAACAATTAGGTTCTACCACACCATTATTTCTCAATAAGTCTTTGCCGACTTTTGTCATCACTGCTTCAAAGATACGATCTACTTGCTGAGATACTCCTCAACTACTGCAACCTACACTTCAGAAAAAGTTTAAACAAATACCATTAGCATATCATATCTTAATAGACTTGATCCTATCTATCAGGCTTTCAAAATATTAGTGCTACCAAACTTTCATGGCCACTCTAAATACTTATGCTCAAATTCCATCTCTGGTTGATCTAACTTCTTTCCTCTCTCCAAAAGATCATTCCCTGCTTTGATACCAAAAAATGATAACCTACCAGGTCTATGACTCCATAATAAGAAACCTTACACACTAAGGCTAAGGCTACGAGCCTCAAGAAAAATACTCCAACCCTTCCCCCTCTATTAATTTCATTAAAACTATGCTCATATCAGTTATATGTAAATATGGAAGTATTAGTTTTCAGATTTTTTCACTATTTGCAATACCTGAGCGCAATAGAGTGAACACATGAGCATGTCGACCCTCTGTGCCTCAAAACCCAAGTGCTTATTTACTTTCAGTCTTCCTTGATGTATGAAAACCATGGAAGTGAGAACATGAACCCATATTTTGGAACAGGAAGTGAACCATTGGTTTAGGAACAAAACTGTTGTTCCAAGAACTGAACATCCTTCCGTTGCTACTTCATCTTCTCAGTGATAATACAAATCCCACACAACGCTCACTTTCTTGATCGTAGAACAAGTTTAGCCAAATAAATAATAAGAGAAACTCAATTCCTCACATCAAGTCCACCCAGATATTTACTCACAGTGGATCCAATTCCTTTCTCAGTGATCCCCTTGCAATATTCCTCAACAATCTTGTTGATTGACACCCAAGTATGGTTGAAGCCAAATATTGTGAATAAACAAGGCTTCACATCTTCGACCTTATTTATATGATATCTAGGATCACTTCCACAAATTAGGTTCAATGAAACACCTTCAATATTCAAGAAGCTTGCTCAACAATTACAATCAAAGATTCTCTGAGACTGTACCGATTTCACGACCTCTGCAAACAGTGCTTCAATGCCTGAAAATGAATTCAAAGCTTTGACTCCCTCTCCTTGATTGACCCCTTAAGTCAAATAATTAATACATAGACTTACACGGAATCGAATATACACAAAAAATTCTGGTACTGTCATAGAGTTCACATGATGTCAGTGAATTAATCCACTAGATTCGTAACAATTTTCCCATACCTAATTCAAGTAGTAATCCTGGGAATGTAAAAGTTATCATTCATCAACTGAAGGGATTAACAATGAAATAATTTCAATAATGCATTAACTTCCATTAGTCTGGATCACTTCGATCCTCCTCCCATAAATAATTTGTCACCATTGATAACTACACAACAAATAATTATTAACTTGTATTCCTATTACAACAACAGGCATCTCCCAAAAAAGAAACATAGGATCAACTAAAATTTTGGGCAGAAGTACAACCACTACAAATATCTTAAATTGTCATGCTTATGACAGACTCCTACGATTGTTCATCATTTCACAGAGACAGTGCAATATAACCTAAACATTATTTCAATCATAAAAATTTTGTACATGTATATATACTCAGAATTTCTCGTGTATCATATGTATATGGCCTGATTTTCTTCATTTGAAATGGCCTCCCTTTATGTCTTTGAGGCTTAAAAATATATGCAAAAGGATTCCGCAACCAATTCTGGTTCAGATCCACAATATACTCAACCATATCCTAAAAATCCTCTAAATCCACTTTTGGCTCAACTAAATTCCTATTCTAGGACTTCCTAATCCCTAAGATATTTATGAGATCTTCACAAGTCTAATATCTCTTGTAATCTCAATCATGTGAGAATATTTACATTTAAAAACCCCACACACATATTTCTCACTCAAATCATTAAAAATATACAAATTTCCTATTAGTAAATTAAATTCTTTATCAAACATTAGACCCCCTAAGTCAATCAAATTTCCAATAATTTTTCAAGCAGGATGCTCTTACATCAAGCAGGCAAGATTTTAAACGAGAAATATAGACCAGAGGATTGAATTTGTTATCTCTATTTTGGAGGGAAGGAGGAGATGAGAGAGGATGTTAAGGGATAGAAACAAGAAACAGATGAGAATGAGGGCAAAAAGGACAGGAAGGAGGAGGTTGCAGCCAAAGGTGTCATGGGAAAGCAACCATCACCATCCTCATTATCATTGGTGGCATTGAATGTGAATCCTTTGTCTCCTCTATTGAAGGGAATCGGGTCTGTAATAGAGAAAGGTGTCATTACACACACTAATCGTTAGGAGTATGAGTATTTCCTCAAGCAGCACCACAATCTTGTGTGTGCCAGTGTTTCCTTGACTCGAGTTGTTAATTTCTTGCTTTTACTTCCCCTTTTGTTTTGTTTCGTTGGCATTATTATGTTCTATGTCCCAGGAGAAACATTAATATCTTTCCATTCCACCTTTAATCAGAGGCTCTTCTTAAACTGGGAGTTAAATTTTAGTAGTGTTAATCCTTGGATTTGTAGGGGGTGGAGCATCTAAGAGTGTGCTTCATTGTAGGCCAATTGAATTTCCCCATTTTTTCACCATTAAAAATAAAATATAGAAAACTAACGTACCTTGTAATATATGCTGATTCAAGGCATTATCTTTATGTACCCCACAATCTAGGCTTCTTATTTTATCACAGATTTAGACAATTCTTTGATTGCGCAATGCCATCTACTTAGAATCGCCTTTTTATATGCCGTTAAAAATCTTGCAGATCTACCCTGTAACCCCTCTGCATTATATTGCACATACGACCTAGAATTGAACATTCTGGACAAATTTTAACAGAGGCCCAAACTTTCTATTTTCTTAAATGAAGATTGTTTTTGTACTTCTTGAATTACCATTGGATATTTGACATATTTATGGTTTTTAAACTCTAAATGATTGCATTTGTTAGAATTTTTTCTAGTTAGTTAAAATTCGTATTCGTTGTTTAAATTAAAACATAAATTCTTTGGTTGTCTAAGTAATTTTTCGTACACCCAAGTTATGTCTTATTTGAGTACACCAAACATTCCAGGCCTCTTGTTGACCATTGACCCAGATATTAGTCGATATTTTTAATAGATTTTTTTCCTCAGTTGTTTAAGTTTGTAAGTGATGTGGACTGCAACCTTGAACATGGACCTTAAGGTTTGAGATTGAATTTGTATGTCCCGATGATCTTATTCGATTAAAATTTTTTCTAGAATATATCTTATTCTTTCATTATATTAATTTTCAAGTGATGAAACCTCAACCCCATATTTTTATTTTTCTCCTTGAATAGTCCTCTAAAAATGATATAATTCGATTGACCCCTCACTCCATTTCTTGTTTGTCTAGGCTTAAAGGATTGATTTCCATGGTGCTCCTCCCTTGAATTTTGGTGCACAACATTCTCAAAACCTTGGTATGGAGTCACAAGAAGGCTCTACTATATCGGTCGCTCAATATTCTGGTAGTTATACTTTTACATGATTACCTTGCAACATATTAAAATTGCTCCTTTTTTTCATTAAAAAACATTTCAATGTCGTTCAATAGTTTTTAATCTCGTATTTTAAATATGAGGCACATAGTTGGGAGTTGAAAAATTAAGGAAATTATATCTGGATATTCCTTTTTTTCCATGGAAAAAAGACAAGTAATTCTATTAACAACGGATACTTAGGAGCATTCTAAACTACCTCATAAGGTGCAAATACAGCTCTATCTAGACATTTCATTAATTCTTAATGAGCTTTTAGTTATTTACTTGAAGACTATAAGTATCTTGAATTTTATTTTAGCACTTCCTTTGAATAAAGATCATGAGTGACCATATCCTTTTTATCTACTACATGATTTAAGTTGTTACAGACCTGAGTCACATGTTGTTGAGAACCTGAGTCACAATGCTATGCACTCCATATAGATGCCATATCAGGGTGTCAACAACAATTCAATGAACCTAGTAATGGGGCATGATTTCCTTCAATACTAATTTTTTGTATATCTCTATTTTAGAGTCGGGTAACATAAGAAAAGTTATATTGTTTGAATTTCAACTATAGTAGTGTTCATAAACGATGAATCTAGACACTGAGGTAAAACTAAGGGCATAGTTTATCTTTGAAACACAATGAGAAATAGATTTATATTTCGGGTTACGTTTTAGAAGATGGGCACAACTACCCTTGCCCATAGAGTTAGGTTACATGCGATGGCTTGAGAAGATTTGTGGGCCTCAACATTAGTAGTAGCTTGGATTGCTATACAAGGTGTGTTTCCTCTTACATGTTTGAAGCAGGGGATGGGAATAACAACCCTATCTAGCCCTACTCGAGGTTCTTGCACTTTTCGACAATTGGAATAGAACTTTCAGCAATTTGTTTGAGAGTTTTGATTTTTCCAAAATCAATCCCTCAAACTGCCCTATATTCTGCTTCATTGCTTCAGGGTATGATAGTTTTAAATAATACATATACATATTCCACTTATTTTAAGATTTTAAATTTCTCTATTTAGTGTGCATTGGTTCGAGCAGAGTTTGAAATTGTTGCATATCGTCATACGCTTATGAAATTTGGGTTAGATGTTTTTTGCATTGAAGGCACACCATGATGCTACTGTAGATGGTTATGTTGTAGCAAACACTTCTACACAAAATTCTAAAATAGGTTGAAACCAAAGATTCATTGGTGTGTGATGCAGCCAAAGCTGCAATTACCCACATTCTGCATATAAAATGCTTTTTCAACTTAGCACCCCAATTAAATCTCAGACATGGGTAACCCTAGTGCAGAAGCTTTTTCCTTTTTATACCCTATGGTTATGAACCATATAATAAAACCCACTTTATGGAAGTTTGGTTATAAACCATATATATGATTTCTACTTTGGTATAAAATTCCAAAGAAAATCTTCGCCCCACTGTTTGTCTTTATATTAACAGTTGATGCACCCACTTCCGGATTTAAATCAGCTTAACGTAAGTTACAATAACATTATAACTTACCAACTTTTCCAATTTATTACTCTTTGGAAATTCAACTTTGGATAAAAAAACAAGCTACCAATATAATATTTTATTCGAACCATGTGGAATCACTCCATAATTTATTTTAAAAACCCAATATCCACATAGATATTTGATCGGGTCCACACAGTTTCATTTCGCCCCACATATCCACCATATCCTTCAAATTTTAGACTTTTGGTTAAAAACTCGAAAAATGTCAAAACTCAAACCTTTGGACCCACCTTATTACTCGCCTTATGGATATTTGATGACGTTGGTTTTAATTTCCCTTTGTTCGACTTCTTTCTATTATAAGAATTTTATAATAGAATTAAACATAAATCTTACCATTCGACACCACAACACACTTACCAATGATACGGGCCCCACAACATTTACCCTTAGACATTCGACTGTTGATCATTCCAAACTTCCCTGCATCTACCCTCCATTAATCGGACGGTTGATGCCTTACGATTCCTGATCCGACGATGTTCGCATTCCAACCCTTAACAACTTGCACGAACAATAACCACGCGATAAAAATGGTTTTCACATCCACGTGTCGCTTCCTCCACTTTATCGCGTTCGATCCGATGATTACCGCTTACCACCGTTGTGCTACATGAAAACCATTTACGGTTTTCAAAACCACCCTCACTATTCCCATCGCATAGTTCCGCCATTACTCGTGGTTCCGCATATTTTCTTGACACAATTCCTCCGAGCCATAAATCATGGGTTTCCACACATAATTTACTCCGTCTTCACAGGATTCCTCCCAACCTTGAAATTCACATTCAAGCATGCATAATTCGATTCCACTCTATCCTAAAAGGATTTGGATTATAAGTTACATAACGAGCTTCTTTTTTTATGAATCTCTTATCACAGATGAACTGTGACCAGCTTCTAAACCTCATAAACATAGCAGTTTAAGAATAAATAATCCCACACAAAATCTACAAATTTTCCAATTCTAATCACCTCAAACATTCATTCATCTGGGTCTTTCGATTGGGGATTTTCTCTACAGTACCTTAATGAACCATCCACATATTTTCCAAGGCATAGCAGAACAAGAACAAAATATACTGCAATCAAATCTTCATGAATTATGAATTATACAAATATAATCAAATCTTTCTTACAATCAGGATTTGGCCTGATATGCCCTTACATAGCCTTCATCCTCATTTTTTTCAAAGCCCGTAGGCTTTAAAACTAAATTCTTTCTATCATCTAGCTCACTCGTATTCCTCTCTATCCCCTAATGCTTCAAAATCTCGCATTTTATAAAAGAAAGGATTCATGAACCAATTTAGTTCAAATCCATAAATCTCTCCTCCTAAATTATCTATTCAACTCCTCTCTTTATTCAAAACAATCCTAGATTAGATTTGTGTTTAAATCCCTCAAATCCTCACTATTATTAGGATTCCTTACTCATCCCTAAGATTTTACAACTCATGAGATATTCTCCATAATCAATTTACAATTTAAATTTCCTCAAACTCAACTAAACTTAGGAAAATAATTAAAATAATTAAGGGAACCCACTCCCTTTAGTAAATGAAAAATAAGACTTGGGGTCTTATAAGTTTTGAAGAATGCCCCTGCATCAGATTCCCTAGGTTGAAAAAAATCATGGACTCCTATTCATGAGTCACCCAACTGCTTCTGCTGCAAACTTCATCAAATTTCATCTTCCAACTGGTTGTCTGTCCTCTTTCAATTGCAGGTGCATTTGCTGCATTCTCTCTTTTTCCTAGATGCCAAATTCTGTATTGTGAATGTCCTTTTGCTCTGCTGTCATAACCATATCCACTGCACAATGTTTGGATGCTGATATCTTGCATAAAAAACTTCTCAAACAATATAAATTTATGCTCCCTAGTATGCTATTGTCTTGGCATTATCTCAATAAAATCGAGTTCCAACTTTATGTATTTTTTCCTGCCCCGTATCTGACTATTCATTCTGATTCTTGAATTGATCACTAGCATTGTCTTATATCCCCAAATCAATTCCTTTATGTTTTCCTGTATATTCTTACATCTTTCATTGACTTGTTGATTTTGACAAATTCGTATGCTTATCATCTTTATAGTTTCCACCATCCACTTATCCAACAATTGAAGTAGCATCTTTCCAATCTCAAAAGAATATTTTTTCTTGTTTGATACAAGAACATATAATCTTTCAACCTCATACTATCCATCAGTTGCAAATAATTTAGTTATTGAACTTGGTTCAAATACCTCCATATCTACATAAAATATGACTGAATTTTTCATCCAAATTTTTAATTGCAAACTCAAGGTAAAATATTGAATTTCAAGCCTCTTTTGAATTAAAAACAAAATATGTCTGTGGACTGTACTTTTACATCTTCTGCAACCTTCTTTCTCTTCTACAATGATTTGTTTAAGAGTTATACCAATTCTTATTCCTTCATCCTAAAATTTTGAATCAACCAGCTGCTTACTATCACCTTCTTGTTCCCATAAGGAAAATTGGCTTTCTGCACTTTCATAATTTACATATTTCTTCATGTTTGTATAAACAAACATATCTCCAAGGGAAGTTTGTCCTTCATCCTGGAAAAAACATTCAAAAATTAATAATTAAAAATAAAAAAATTCATTACATTTTCCATCAATCTTACTCCATAATTTCTTTGATTTGTCATCATCTTGATCGGCATATGACATATAAAAATTGTCATATCTTACTTCATATTGCCTTGTCTTGAAAAAGTCTGCTTTGTCTTCACTTTGCTCTAAATGATGTCTAATTTCAAAATTATGTTCTCTGCTCTTTTCTTTGGCCTTCCTTCATTTCACACTTCTTTTCATTCTTCCTTCTTCTCCCTTACAAAGTTGTAAGTCACTAAATTGTATTTTCCATGCCTCTTCCTTTTTAATCAAATTTTGCCAATCTCTAATTCTCTTTGTTTCTTGACATGAAACAAAATCATATGCAACAGATTTTTCCTTCCATGATAAAGTTCATTTTAGAATACAAATTACTATTAACATCATGAGTATCAGTTTCCATTGAAACCCTTTGCTGCTCACTGTAGATGCATCATTCATGAAAGCATCCTTACCTTTATCTTCTGAGATGGCTTGTCTCCCACCAGTTTGTTGATTACATTTACCTTTATTCTTTTTGCAAGTTGTACAAGTAACATTGTCTTAAAATTTCTATTGTGTATCAACCTCTCCCAACTGATCCTTATGTTCTTGACTGTCTCCTTTTTCTTCCCTCTTTATAGCCTTTTCTGGACTAGCTATACCATCTTGGACTGAATTCTTCTTGTAAATATTTTTTCTACCATCTTCCATAGTACAATCTTTAATAAGATCCTTTTCCATTAATACTCCATTATGTTCTTTCAAGACAATTTCTTGTCCATTAACTATCAATACAAGTCCATAATTTTTTCGTAAAAATGAAAGAGATAACCCCATTACCTCAAATGGTTGCATTGTACACATACTTTTGGTTGTTCTTGTCACAAGGCTCTCTTCATACCTCTCTTCAGCTTCTTCTTTTGCAATCTGCAATTTCCTTTTGTCTTCAAACTGCTTGTCATTCCTTTGCCAGATCTCACTAAGTTCATCATCTCCAAATTTCATGGTTGTTTCCAACATTTGTATATCTGTAGTGTCTTTGAACACATGTTCATCGAAGAACTATTCCATTACAGCCACTTATTTTAACATCTTCATTTCTTCATCAACCTACATAAAAATATCTTGTAAAGATTGTTCATCACCTACATACATACAAAAATCATCAGTTTCAAAAATACTAGGCTCCTCTTTCTTTGATGTCTCAATCATCACAACTCTATGCTGATCCGAACTTGTCCAACAGTTCATAAATTCATCAATGATTCCTTTCTCAGCAAATTAATCTTCTTACTCAGGTCTATAATAGTCATCTTCCATCTCTAACTCAGTTGTTCTGAATTCCTCTCTTAATCTGATATACACTCTTCTGTTTATCTGCTTTTGCAACAACTTCCATTTTATCTTCTTTCTTCTCATAGTCCAACTATAACTTTGGTCCTTCATACTCTTCTCAAGAAACACTATTATTGCATCAACACTTGCTTTCAATTCTGCAATTTCTCTGTCAAATAATTCTTGACTCATTTTCTTACCTTTGTCGTTTTCCTCGGCATCTTTCTTTCTTTTGTTGTGGCTTTTCTCTGAACCCCTATTATGACTATCAATAGTCACTTTCTCATCCATCTCTATGATCTCCTCACTCACTATGAGCTACACTAAGCCTCTGCAACAACAAGTCCTCCTTACTGCCACTTACCTCACCAATCCCCTCTTTGGACTTGGTCTTTTAGTAAGTACTAGTTCTCTGTTTCTGGAACCTCTTGAGCATTCTTCTTCTACTCCTCCTAGGCTTATATCATCCACTCACCTTCTCTTGAGATGATTCAGGTGGATATTGGTGGCCACCCACCTATTCCACTTAGGGCCCCACCATTGTCTCTTTCAGTTTTTTTCATAACTTACTATTTTTAGTAGTTTTTTGGGTCCTGAACTTCCGAAGCCGTTTCGAAGCCCTAAATGGAGATAGTATGCCAAAGTTACGTCCCTGGGAAGTTGAAACACCAATTTACCCAAACGGGGCCCATAGTTTTGGCGCTTCATCTCCTAGGGTTAGGTTTTTGGATGTTTGGAATTCTCCATTGTTTCTCCATAATAAATAGGCCCTCAAGCCTCATTGTAAGATAGTTTAGAGGTATGTAGTCGCCACATCTCTTCTCAGAGATTTTTTACCAGCACCCTAGCTATTTTATTTCCATCATGTTTTTAAGCATATTTCTATGAGTTGATATTAATGAAATGAAGCCTTATTTCCACTATATTTCTATGTTTATGGTTATTTTTGTATTTTTTTGCGTTCCTGCATAAATCTGGATCAGTGGTATCATAGCGGTCTGCTTTTTCTCAATCCTTCTTTGCATGTCCCCAACGAGGTCAGGGTATAAGGAGTTAGGGCTCGATTTGGTGGAACCTTTGCAAGATCAGCCTCGCAAACCCTGATGGACGCCCATGGGGAAAAAAAATAAAGATGAGGGAGCAAGAGATCCTATCAAAATATTGCTCGAGGAGTCCCTCGAAAAACAATGGAATGCGATGATGGATAACTTTTCCCAGATCCTTCAACGACTGCCCATCGGTGGTGCATCTGCATCTAGCAGCCACTCTGGAGGTGCGAATCCCTTTAAGGTACAAGTAAACTTTGACATTCCCATATTTTATGGTCAAATAGATGCAGATGTCGTAGATAGATGTTTGAATCTATTAGAAGGATATTTCTCAGTTCATGATTTTTTTGACCAGGAGAAGATTATTTTTGCACTCCTCAAAGCTACCCCCCATGTCAAGGACTGGTGGGAAACCTACTGTGAGAAAACAGATGAGACATAACCCTCTCTGTTCTCAGCCGTACCCATTTTGAATTCTTTCCAAGATGCCATCAAGGAATAATATTATTGCGTGAGGAGCTATGAGGACAAGTACATAGAATGGACCATGCTGCGACAACAAAGGGATCAAGATGTGCATGAGCTAATGAACATGTTCCATAACTTGCACAAAAAGTTGGGTATCAAAGATTCAAAGAAAAATTTGGTGCTAAATTAAAGCGGTTGTTTGCACATATACATTCAGGAGGAAATGGAGTTCCTTGACATCTCCTCGCTTGGTACGACATACCGGTATGCTGCCAAGATTGAGTAGAAATTCAAATAGAAGAAGTGAGACTTTGGATCTACAAATCAAAAGCAAGGTAAAGGTGCCCCCAAACAGCAAAACAAAGGACCAAGCCAAGGCATGGCGACCCAAGACAACCTGCCAAAGACACAAGCAAAGAAAAACACTGTGAAGCCAAAGAAGGACACGGGAAAGTGGTGTGAGTTCCATAAGAGCTTGACTCACAACACAAGTGAGTGTCGGGCCAAGAAGTTGCTGGTGGCTGAGATGAAGGCTTCTGAATCAGATGCATGCTCTGACTCTGAATCAGAACCTGACAAGATGAATGACAAAGGGAAGCAGATTATTGATGCAAAGCCCAACGCCACTATTGCCACTATGAAGATCCAGAAGGAGGAACCAGAAGATCCAGAGGAGGAAGAGTGTCTCTTCCACTCCCAGATGTGGGTAAAGGGTTCCCCATTATTATTCATTGTAAAAAATGGGAGCCAAAAGAACCTCATTTCAGCAGATGTCATGAAGCAGTTGGGCTTGCCGACCACAGCGCACCCACAACCATACACCATCGGTTGGCTTCACCAAGGATAGTATCTCTGCGTCAGCCAATAGTGCTACCTTCCCTACAGCATCAAGCCCTTCATAGATGAGGTATTGTGCGACATTGCTCCTATTGATGTTTCTGATGTATTATTAGGCCAACCATACTTGTGGAAGTGACAAGCTATGTATGAGTCCCGGCCTCACGCTATTATTGCTACTTTGGGAAATAAATTGTACAGCATACCAGAGGTACCACCGCCTCCCACTATCTCTTTGGTTATTGCAAAACAATGCATTAAGCTCATTTTCCAAACCAGGAAATTTGTTTTCCTGATGATCCGTCCCCAGGGCAAGAAGAAGACTGTGGCCATGACCTCCAGACATGGTTCCTCTGCACGACAACAACAAATGGACAAGGTTGTGGAGGAGTACAGGGACATATTCACCTCACCCACAGGGGTGCCTCTACACTATCAGGACGAGCACCCCATTGACCTGACCCCATGTGCGTCGCTACCCAATGGACCGATCTATAGGTGCTCTGTTTTGGAGAATGATGAAATCAAGAACTAGATTCAGGAGCTGCTGCAAAAAGGTCACATCCGGCCAAGTTCATCACCCTGTGGGAGCCCGATCATGTTTTTACAAAAGAAGGATGGGACTTGGAGACTCTGTATTGATTATCAGGTGCTGAACAAGATCACTATTCGGAATAGGTACCCAATCCCATGGATTGATGACATTCTAGACCAACTCAAAGGGGAAAAATATTTCAGCAAGATTGACTTAAAGTCTGGGTATCACCAGGTACCAATCGAACCCTCTAACGTGTGGAAGACTGCCTTCAAATCCAAGGAGGGCCTTTTCGAATGGCTCGTCATGCCTTTCGGATTGACAAATTCTCCCACAACCTTCATGAGGTTGATGGACGACATCTTGCGTCCATTCACCAACTCATTTGTAGTGGTATATTTGGATGACATTCTATCTTTAACCATACTTGGGAAGAGCACGTCTAGCACATTCGAGAAGTCCTCCAAACACTGCGGCAACACAATTTGTGTGCCAATTTGGAGAAGTGCACTTTTGGCATGACCCAGGTTCAATATCCGGGATACATTATTGATGAAAGGGGGGTGCATGTGGATCCAGCCAAGATCCAAGTCATTCGAGATTGGCCAGCCCCAACCACCCTAACAGAGCTTCACAGCTTTCTGGGTCTTGCTAATTTCTACCGCAGGTTCGTGTTGGGATTCTCTCATATCACTTGGCCCTTGAGTCAAGTCGCCAAGGGATGAGCGAAAGAAAAATTCTATTGGTCGGAATCTCAATTGAGAACACTCTTTGCATAGGAATAACATAAAAATGATAATTGAAATTACTGTCCACACCAGATTACATACGTACATATAGATGAATCTAATTCTAATCTTAGAGAGAGAAGTTCAAAGAATCTCTCAACTTCCTCAACAACCCAATCCAAACTAAGTAAGCATAATAATTGAGGCATTATCTCAAACACCCTCCCTTAATGCCTACATTACAGGAAACTTACAATACTGAGATCACAATTACAAAATTTGTATTTGTTTTTGTCTAGCTAGTCTTCATTAGCAACTCTACCCACTCTGTGGTCTTCTGGATTCTGCTCTTTCTTTCTCCACATCTTCGAGCTTACCTTTCAACCCATTTAAAGTACACCTGCTTCTGACCATCAATGCTGAGTTTGTAAGATTAAAGATTCTTGACACCCCCGAAGAAGAGTCTTGACACTAAACTATCCTATGGAAATATTTCCATCTGTGAAATAACCCCGAAGAATAAATTTAAACAGTCTATAGGAAAATATTCTAGATACAGAATATGATCAGCAATCAATCCTACAAAGTGACCTTTACACAAATGAATCTCACACTGTAGCCTGTAGTTGACACTCTTGAAGCCCGAAGCACAACAAGACCCATCAATATATAACAAATTCACACAATCAAATTAGCCAATTGTTCTCTCGGCACCAAAGAACGTCGATAACGACTAATTTAAATAATGCCAATTTGTTCAATAATTGGTTCTGCACTACACAAATCTCATAACAATAAATATAAGTTTAAACTCCACACTATATTCCACACACTTGCAAATCACTTTACAAAACATGCTTTAGAAAAGTTTAAGAGATGGATCAGGAGGTGCATCCTCACTTGAAGAATCTTCAAATAATGCATCAGGTGAATCTTCTGAAAATGTTGCATAGGTTGATTTTTTCAATTTTCCATTCAAAATATCTTGAGCCCGAATTTTGCAATTAAATGTTGTATGTCCATATTTATGACAATACAAACATTCAGTCTTATTTTTATTCACCCTTCCCTTGGGGTATAGTGCAAGTTCATTATGTGAACTAGCCTCTATGCCACCTATCCTCTTTTCTTCTACCATAAGAGCTACTATCATTTCATCAAGTGATTGATGTGGCATTTGACTTAGAGTAAATATGACATTATCATATTTTGAAGACAAGCTATTTAATAAAATTGCCTTTGCATCATCATCATCTACTTTAGAATTAATTTCTGACAACTATCTCATCAAAGCTCTTAACTCATTTATGTGTGTTGAAAATGATGTCTCACTATCCATTTGGAGTTTAAACAATTGTAACTTTAAGAAAAAATTTGCATTAACGGCTTTTGCCCCAAATACCTTATTCATTTCTTCCCATATTGTTGCAAAAGATTTCTTTAAGTCAATAAGATGTAGCTGGGAATCTGCAAGTGATAGTCCAAGGATAGACTTGGCTCTTTCCTCTCTTTTTTCCCATGCAATTAACTGTTGAGCATCTGTAGGTGCTTTTCTGAGCCTTCTACAATATTCCATAAATTTCTACTCATCATTTGCAACTGAACTTTTACCTTCCAAGCGTAGAAATTAAAGCCATTAAACTTTTCTAATACAATAGGCTCCATGTTGAAAAGAAAAGGTAAATTTAGAACTCTGCAAATATAAAAAAAATTGAAATTTAAACTTAATAAAAAATGAGCTCACGCTGGAAGATTGTCTTCACGTTGGCAGATTGTCTTCCAGAGTCTTTAACAAATTTAAAATGCATCTCGAATTACAAGGAATTTTGCAAAGGTGCTAGCCAGAATGCATCACAACAAAGTCCACAGCCCCGTCAACTTACGGTAAGTGGAACACATCCTAAGTTGGACAAACAATTTACCATGAGTCCAAGGTTGGCGGAACGAGTTCTTGCAAAGCCGATATCATGGATAGAATTTGTTCAACGGCGTCACCTCGAAAGCTTCTGGTTAGTTAATTCAAACATACAACAGAGTCTAGGCGCAAATGAGGTCGTAAAAACACTTATGCCTAGGTCTGTATAGCAGCCAAAGATTGCCATTTTAGATACAGACACATCGTCCAATTTTTCAGAGAGGGAAATTGAGAAACCGAATTAGGTATTCAAAGAAGTCAACATTACAGGACGCTCTGATACCAAATTGAGAACACTCTTTGCATAGGAATAACATAAAAATGATAATTGAAATTACTGTCCACACCAGATTACATACGTACATATAGATGAAGCTAATTCTAATCTTAGAGACAGAAGTTGAGAGAATCTCTCAACTTCCTCAAAAACCCAATCCAAACTAAGTAAGCATAATAATTGAGGCATTATCTCAAACAATCTCAATATAAGGCATTCGTAGAATTGAAACATCGCCTTTGTTCTACCCCAGTGCTCACATTACCAAACTTGCAACAACCATTTTAGATTGAGATAGATGCCTCTGACTATGCTATTGGGGCAGTTCTTACTCAACAGGGGCATCCAGTGGCATATCACAGTGAGACATTTTTTGACACAGTTTGAAAGTATCCCACTTATGACAAAGAAATGTATCCATTGTGCAAGCTTGTAGACAATGGAAGCATTACATTTTGGGGAAGGAGACAATCATCCACACCGACCACCGACCCTTGCAGTTCATACAGACACAAGGGAAGTTGCAGAACGATTGCCATCAGAAGTGGTCCACATATCTGCAACAATTTCATTTGAACATCAAGTACAAGAAGGGTAGCACCAATAATGTTGCAGATTTCCTCAGCCGACCACCAATCGTGGCCATAAACACCGTTCTCAACTCTTGTGGGCATGAGACTTTTGATTGGCTGCTTCTTTACAAGAGCAATCCAAAATTCAGCTATACATATAAGGCACTCTTGGGGGGTATGCAAGTTCCAAATTTTCACCTCCAAGATGCACTATTATTTCACTTGGGACACCTTTGTGTTCCTTCAAGCGAGCATGCCATGATGATATGGGAAGCACACTACAGTCGAGTCGCTAGGAATTTTGGGGTTGAGAAAACAGTGGCAGTACTGCAGAAGTATTTCTATTGGTTGAACCTTCGACAGGATGTCGGGAAGTACATCAAATCCTGCACTGCTTGCGCCATTGCCAAACCGACCATCAAGAAGAAAGGGCTCTATACTCCGCTACCTACCCCTATTCGACCTTGGGAATCCATCTCCATGGATTACATGTCAGACCTTCCTTCTACTAAGCATGGAAACGACTGTGTTTTCGTGGTCATAGACATATTCTCAAAGATGGCCATTATGGCGGCCTGCAAGAAGAATATCACAGCAGAAGTCACTGCTAAACTCTTCTTTGAATGAGTGTGGGTGCACTTTGGGATTCCACATTCTATCATATCATATCGCGACAACAGTTTCCTCAGCACATTTTGGTCCAGCCTCTGGTCAATGTTGGACACCAAGCTCACCAAGTCCACAGCTTTCCATCCCCAAACTAATGTCGAGACAGAGGTCATCAACAGGATGATTGTACACATTCTACGCATGTACAATTCAAAGCACCCACGTACATGGGATGAGAGCCTTACCTATGTACAACACAGTTATAACCAGGCTCTCCACAGCTAAATCAGCCACAACCCCTTTCAGGTGGGCTTGGGATTGCAGCCACTATGTCCCATTGACGTAGCCATGCCATTTGTAGCTACTCAGGTCGATTCGGCTCATGTCCAGTCTGAAGCTGACAAAGCAAAAAACTTCATCGAACTCATTCCACACATCCGCCAGCAGGTTCATGACATATTGGACAGAGCCAATGCTAATTACAAGCAACAACATGATCAACATTAGGTGCCACACAACTTCTAGGTGGGCGAAAAATTGTGGCTACATTTGCAGAAGGAGCACCTCACTGGACTCCACTGCAAGATTCGCCCACTCCGATATGGGTTGTACACCATCACCAAGGCTGTAGGGAACAATGCCTTCGAGCTCAGTATTCCATCATTCCTTGTTCTGCACCCAGTATTGAATGTAGACTGCCTTCGTCCCTACTTCCCACCTCTATTGGACACCTCTGACATTGCAGAAGAACTCACACTAAAAGAGTTAAACCCATACTGCATGGAACAGAACACCACAGACTGTATCATGGACATGCAAATCAAGAACACTCGCCGACATAAGATCCAACTGTATCGGGTTGTCAAAGCTGGCCAACTCCTGTACCAAGGCAAGTGGTTCACTAGGGACCAAGTTGAACAGAAGTTTCCTCATCTCATGGAGGAACTCAACGCAATGGGGACCATTGCTTCCTAAGGGGGGAGGAATGATACAGGTGGATATTGGTGGCCACCCGCCTATTCCACTTGGGGCCCCACCATTGTCTCTTTCAGTTTATTTCACAACTTACTATTTTTAGCAGTTTTTCAAGTCTTGAACTTTCAGAGCCATTTTGAAGCCCCAAACGGAGATAGTATGCCGAAGTTACATCCATGGGAAGTTGAAACACCAATTTACCCAAACGGGGCCCATAGTTTTGGCGCTTCATCTCCTAGGGTTAGGTTTTTGGATGTTTAGAATTATCCATTGTTTCTCCATAATAAATAGGCCCTCAAACCTCATTGTAAGACAATTCAGAGGTCTGTGGTAGCGACACCTCTTCTCATAGATTCACTACCAACACCCTAGATATTTTATTTCCATCATGTTTGTAAGCATATTTCTGTGATTTGATATTAATGAAATGAAGCCTTATTTCCACTATATATCTATGTTTATGGTTATTTTTGTATTCTGTTGCATTCCTGCATAAATCTGGATCATGAGAACACTTCAACTGTTCTCCTTGTCCAACTTTTAGCTGGAATATTTAGGTTCACTGCCACTAACACAACTTTTCGCTCTCTTTACACAGCCTTCTACTGTGTGTTGTTGCTATCATTTTATTTCTTATAGAAGCAACTCAAATGGAACCAACATCAAAATATGGATAATACCTAAGATATATTCAAATGAGTGATCTCTTTGAGCTTCCACTAGCTTCGACAATACACATGTTGCCTTACTTTCCACTGTCTGCACTTCAATTCTTCTGTCAAATAAATTTCCCTTCTTGCTAAGTACATCCATATTCATTTTATTTCCTTACAGTATCTCTACTGCAATTTCTTCATTCATTTCTTTGTCACAACTTCTTGGCTGAAACTTCTGTTGCTGCTTTCATCACACACACATATCATTAAAATTTTGTGAAGCTTTTACCTGATCCTATCTTCCTCAAGTCTTTTCCACAATCTGCCTTTGATGAAATGTTGAAGTTCTTCTTGTCTGCAATATTTCAAAATTCCTCTTTTCATACAATCTCTTGTGTCCCGTGCTTCCTCTTTACTAGATCCATCAAAATGAAAATCATAAACATGCTGAGAATAAAATAAAATCTTTTTCAATCAATTCCATAGAGCATTATTCTAGCTCTGATACCACTAATGATGCAGCCAAAGCTGCAATTACCCACATTCTGCATATAAAATTCTTTTCAACTTAACACCCCAATTAAATCTCAAACAGGGGTAACCCTAGTGCGAAAGCTTTTTCCTTTTTATACCTTATGGTTATGAACCATATAATAAAACCCACTTTATGGAAGTTTGGTTATAAACCATATATACGATTTCTACTTTGGTATAAAACTCCAAAGCAAATCTTCACCCCACAGTTTGTCTTTATATTGACAGTTGATGCACCCACTTCCGGATTTAACTCAACTTAATGTAAGTTACAATAACATTATAACTTACCAACTTTTCTGATTTATTACTCTTTGGAAATTCGACTTTGGCTAAAAGCCCAAGGTGCCAATATAATATTTTATCTAGACCATGTGGAATCATTCCATACTTTATTTTAAAAACCCAATATCCACATAAATATTTGTTCGGGTACCACAGTTTCATTTCGCCCCACATGTCCACCATATCCTTCAAAGTTTAGACTTTGGGTTAAAAACTTGGAAAATGTCAAAAATCAAACCTTTGGACCCACCTTATTACTCGCCTTATGGAGATTTGATGACGTTGGTTTTAATTTCCCTTTGTTCCGCTTCTTTCTATTATAATAATTTTATAATAGAATTAAACATAACTCTTACCATTCGGCACCGCAACACACTTACCAATGATACGAGCCCCACAACATTTACCCTTATACGTTCGACCGTCGATCATTCCAAACTTCCCTGCATCTACCCTTCATTAATCAGACGGTTGACGCATTAGGGTTCCTGATCCGACGATGTTCGCATTCCAACCCTCAACAACTTGCACGAACAATAACCGCGTGATAAAAATGGTTTTGACATCCACGCGTCGCTTCCTCCATTGTATTACGTTCGATCCGATGATTACCGCTTGCCATCGTTGTGCTACGTGAAAACCATTTACGGTTTTCAAAACCACCCTCACTATTCCCATCGCATAGTTCTACCATTACTCATGGTTATGCATCTATTCTTGACACAATTCCTGCGAGCCATAAATCATGGGTTTCTAGAAATCAATTACTTCGTTTTCATAGGATTACTCCCAACCTCAAAATTCACATTCAAACATGCATAATTCGATTCCACTCTATCCTGAAAGGATTTGGATTATAAGTTACATAACGAGATTCTTTTTCGATGAATCTCTTATCACAGATGAACTGTGACCAACTTCTAAACCCCATAAACATAGCAGTTTAAGAATAAATAATCCCGCACAGAATCTACAAATTTTCCAATTCTAATCACCTCAAACATTCATTCATCTGGGTCTTTCGATTGGGGATTTTCTCTACAGTACCTTAATGAACCATCCACATATTTTCCAAGGCATAGTGGAACAAGAACAAAATATACTGCAATCAAATCTTCATGAATTATGAATTATACAAATACAATCAAATCTTTCTTACAATTAGGATTTGGCCTGATATGCCCTTACATAGCCTTCATCCTCTTTTCTGTCAAAGCCCGTAGGATTTAAAACTAAATTCCTTATATCATCTAACTCACTCTCATTCCTCTCTGTCCCCTAATGCTTCAAAAGCTCACAATTTATAAAAGAAAGGATTCATGAACCAATTTAGTTCAAATCCAAAAATCTCTCATTGTCTCCTAAATTGTCTATTTAGCTCCTCTCTTTATTCAATAGAATCCTAGATTATATTTTTGTTTAAATCCCTCAAATCCTCACTATTCTTAGGATTCCTTACTCATCCCTACGATTTTACAACTCATGAGATATTCTCCATAAATCAATTTACAATTTAAATTTCCTCAAACTCAGCTAAACTTAGGAAAATAATTAAAATGATTAAGGGAACCCACTCCCTTTAGTAAATGAAAAATAAGACTCATGGGTCTTATAAGTTTTGAATAATGCCCCTGCATCAGTGTGATAACTATTCTGCCTTCATCTAGCAACAATGTGATAACTATTATGCCTTCATCTAGCAATTTCAAACCTAGATCTCGGGGAAGAAAGGTTACAACTTGTAGGGTAGTGACTGAAAACAAGGAAAAAAATGACAGTGAAAAATATAAATAAAGCAAACTTGAAGAAAGAGATAAAGTAAGCACTCTTGTAATAACTATGCACCCACCAAACCTTCCTCTTGCTAAAGAGGAGCAAAATAAGGTTCATACGGTCATTATTATGTTGGAATATAACTCTTCTTTGTTGTTATATGACACACTTTTGGCTCATTGTCTTACACTATTTGGTATTGGGATATTTAGACTTGATTGCAGCAACCTAATTTATATTTTTGGTCCACCTTCCCAAGTGGCTAAATCCTAGGGAGATGTGTTCATCTTAAGACCAAGTTTTAGGTTCATCATATATGTATCAATGTACTTATCTTACTCAAGGCTTTAGAACTGCTCTCCTTTTGAGATGGTTAATTAATAAAATATTTTTATACCTTGACTTTGTCATTATAAGACTTTCAATATTTTGACTGATTAATAAAATATTTTTATACCTTGACTTTGTCATTATAAGTCTTTCAATATTTTTAAGTTTCCACATAATTTTGTTACATTCAAGTTTTAAAATAGTAAAAATCCATACTTTTGTTATGATCTAACATCACATTGTGCTTATCTCCAGCATCAACTATGAGGACTCAATAAATTTCTTGCAACATTACCACTACTTCACTCTACATACACTTCTATCTACCACTACTTCACTCTACATACACATCTATCTACCTATCTTTACACCCTTTTGGTGCAAAGACTACTATATATTTCGCACAACTTTGAACGTGACGGTTACCGTTTCCACCTACCACTCTCTAAAAGGAGACCTTTGCTGCAATTACCCTACAGGTCTCCGTGGAACCAATGTGTTCTTTCTTCAATTCTTCAACGCGTATCTTAACCAAATATGGAAAGTGGCCCCCTTCATTTAAGATAATTTGGTAAAACTTTAACCGACCAAATATGGAAAGTGGCCCTCTTCATTTAAGATAATTTGATAAAACTTTAACTGTGATCAAAGCGTGGCTACTTTCCATCCGCCACTGTCTAAGAAGCCTTCATTTCAAACAATGGCTACTTTTCGACCCTTTATTTCAATTATTCATGAGTCGTCGTGGAACTACCGTGTTCGTTCGTACCCTACACGCACGCTGAACACAATTATTTCCATCTCAAGGAAGCCCACCATACATTTGGCGGACGCTATATCGGAAGTTGGTTCTATTCTCTTGGACAACTGCTTTAATTTGAGATCCCACGAATTTTGGATGTGTGCAAAATCCAGATCACATTGAATTGGTCCCACTTTTTCGGACCATTCTAATTGACAAGGCATGGGCAAGACTGATTATCGAGCCTGGTAGACTGCAGCTTTCGTGGATGATGGAAAAGATTTATTGTTGTCAGTGTTCGCTGCGCCCTATAAATTGAATTTGATTGGCAATCCATAACCATTCCATTTCGGTAATTCACTCTTCGTTGTTTGCTTGCCGGCCTCTACTAAACCCACAACAATGGCATTGGCGTTCCTTGTCAAGTCATTCGTATGTTTCCCTTGCTTTCTCCTCCTCTGCTGCATTTCCTTCATTGAATCAAGTGAAATAACGCGCCCGCCAGTGTTCCCGGCTCTCTTTGTTTTCGGCGATTCCACCGTGGATGCTGGCAACAACAATTATCTCATGACGATAACAAAGAGCAACTTTCCTCCTTACGGAAGGGATTTCATCGATCATAAGCCCACTGGAAGGTTTTCCAATGGAAAACTTGCGACAGACTTTTTGGGTAAGTTCATCAAAATCCAATGCCCATAAATATAAATAACACGTTATGGGTGTCCATAGCGAATTTCCAGTAATAACGATAAATATATTTCGCGCAGCTGCAGCCTTGGGATTGAAGGAGACAGTGCCACCATATTTGGACCCTGCACTAAGTAACCAAGACATTGTCACGGGTGTAAGCTTTGCTTCTGGAGGATCGGGCTACGATAGTCTCACGGCCAGTCTCACTGTATGATTGTAGATTTTGTGTCTCTAATTAAAAAAAAATGAATTTAAAGTTGTTAGATTTGTTTTACATTCATTAGTTATACAAATCTACAATCAACATCAACTTAAAGTGTATAAACAATTTTTTACTATTTTAGTTACACTAATACATAGTTACTAATTTTGGCCATAGTAGCCAAAAAATTCTTCATTCAGCTTTCTTTGAAAAGTTAGTAAGGATTTTTATTAATATTCAAAAATAAAAAATAATAATTAATATATTTTAAAAAGTTATAGAAAACCTTCAATTACATCTTAAAAAATTTAAATTCCATTTAATTCTAGTAATTTAAATTTGGTAGGGAGAGTTGTTAATATAAGTAATATTATATTTAAAAAAAATTATATAAAACCATAAATTATATATTAATTTTTTATTATTATTAAAAACAATAAATTTGATAGTAATTATGATAGAAATTGTAAATTGCATTTAAAATATTATAAGATATATAATCTTAACTCTTTTCACGAAAGTTGATTTTTTCCATAACGAATTTGAATTTGAACTCTGTAACTATGCACTAATATCATGTCAATTATATTCTGTTGTTTAATCCCCAACAGCAAGTATTACTAACTTAACATTCATCAATGTTTTGCAGTCTGTATTGCCTCTATGGAAGCAAGTGCAGCACTTCAGGAGTTACCGGAGGAGATTGGCAGATGTGGTTGGAGATAAAAACGCATCAGACATTATAAGGAATGGGTTGTTCGTATGTAGCATGGGAACAAACGACTTTATAATCAACTACTCTGGTATGCCAATTCGTAGGGCAAATATGAACGTGGAACAATATCGGGATTTTCTGCTGCAAGTAGCCGACGGTTTCATTCAAGTAGGTTCTTTTCTTTTCTTTTCTGAATTAGGTTGATGGTAGGTTGTGGTTAATTTTAATATTGGAAGAAAGAACAATTTTATTTTTAATGGGATGTTATTATCAATCTGGTCACAAGTGAGATGTTATAATCAGGATTTGCCTAAGTTTTGTTGAGATGTTAAAAGCAGGATTTGCTAAGTTTTGTTGAGGTTAGACGATTTTTAAGATAATTTAATTTTTCCATTTTCATCTCTTATTCATGAATATCTGATAGGGTATACAAATTGTTTTCTGTATAATTTAAATATTAGATATTATAAAAACTAAACTTCACACACAAAAACCAATTAGTCTACACCTTATATATTATTCATCAAGAAAATTTATAAATTTATATTCCGTTTGATTGGCAGGAACTCTACACCGAGGGTGCTCGTAAAGTTGTCTTCGTTGGACTCCCCCCAATGGGATGCTTGCCAGCAGTGAGAACATTAAATTTGAAACAAATGATAAACAAAGGGACTGGGAAAATTGAGTGCGTGGAAGAACAGAACCAGGTGACGGTTAGTTTCAACGGAAAACTAGAGTCACTTTTGACGAGATCAATGTTGCTTCTTCCTGATATCAAACTGGTTTACGTGGATATCTACCACGTGTTCTCCGATATCGTACACAATCCTGAAAAATACGGTATCTTTCTTTTAGAATTTGGTCTCTTCTGATATTCTATGAGGTGTTTATAATAATTAACTGAACGATATTCTATGAGGTGTTTATAATAATTAACTGGAGTCTAGAATTTGGTCTTTGGTGATATTCTATCAGGTGTCTATAATAATTAACTGGACTCTTGAATTTGGTCTTTGGTGATATTCTATCAGGTGTCTATAATAATTAACTGGACTGTATATATTGTATTGGGGTTGTTACAGGGTTTGAGGTATCCGGAACAGGATGCTGTGGAACCGGATTGATAGAGATGGGACCTCTCTGTAATAAGAATTCTCCCTCCACTTGCTCTGATGCCTCAAAATATGTTTTCTGGGATGCCATTCATCCAACAGAAAAATCATATGAAATCGTTGCTAAGTTGGTAATTGATCGAGATCTAACGCGCATATTTTAGTACGCCAGGGAGTGGGGAATTTAAGCAGCGGGTTGATTATGAATGGATCTTCATTGGTCTACTGTATATGTATCTCTTTGCAGCCAGGTTGCCGCTTGACGAATCCATTAAAACCGGAAGAGAATACATATCGAGCTGGAAGCTCTCTTTATGTTTGTGTTGTAATAAATATTTGCTATGATTTTGATGAAAAAATTGTTGGAAATTTGAAAAATTCCAGAACTCTCCCTCTTTAACACACAGAGAAATAAATATCACTCTACAGAAAACAGAATTTTAATTCTATAACACAAATTTTATTCCATAAAATTGTTTACAAGTTCTTCCTCTATCACAGAGGGATTTACAACTGGTGGACTGCTTCAAATCACAGCTCCAAACAAAAAAAAACTATTCTCTGTCTCTTAAAAAATCTGCTGTGAATTTCCAATTCACTATCTCTGTCTATTTAAAAAAAAACAATTGCACTGTTGTGCATAAAAAAAATACAGTCTGCTTTGTGTATTTTTTTTATATCTCTCTCACTGTCTTTTTCTATATTCAAAGCACTGCTGTGCGTACATACTGTGTGTAAAAAAAACAATACATCTCTGTTCTATATTTATAAACAAAATATCTAAAAAATAATTAATGCAATTTTGTTGCCAGAAATTCACCGCTTAAAAAAATATTTATGGTGCCTTAAATTTATGTCAGCTGGCAGCAGTGGCAAAATTTACGCGGTGGTGGCGTTTTGGTGGCGCGCTGGTGGTGCACTTGGGCGGAGCCACCACTCCTGGTGGTTACGGGGGGTATGGTTATTTCCGTACACCTCAAATGGGTGACCCCCCGCACTAAACGACAGCCGTCGATCACAAGTCAACCTCCGATCAACTGGTCAACTACGGGGGGTCGTTGCTTGTTAAATGTCGAGCGGTTTGACCTCCCGCACTCCGTCGATTTCTTGTCAACTTGCTGCCGCGGTAATCCTCTCCGCCATCAACCTGTTCGACGTGCTCCTGCCTGCAACCTGTTCCGAGCGATGCGAAATTACATTCCAACACTCCCCCTTAATTTCCACTGCTGGGTTTTCCTGCATACCCAAGCATTTCCTGAAATGTTCAAAGCTTTTCTGCGCAAGTGGCTTTGTGAGGATATCAGCAAATTGATCCTCTGTTCTGCAATGCTGCAAAACGATTTCTCCATTGGTAACCAATTCACGTATGAAGTGAAACTTGGTATCAATGTGTTTAGTCCTCTTATGAAAAACAGAATTTTTAGACAATGCAATAGCTGAGCTATTGTCACAAAAGATCATTGTCCCTTTTACCTGTTTTTGGCCTAAACTTCTCAACATTTTCCGCATCCAAACTGCTTGACACGCTGCTGCTGTAGCTGCCACATATTCTGCTTCCGCTGTAGACAATGCTACAATGGGTTGTTTCTTAGAAGCCCATGAAATGGCTCCTGAACCCATATGAAAAACATAACCGGAAGTGCTCTTCCGATCATCAACACTTCCAGCCCAATCACTGTCTGTGTATCCAACTAAATCTGAACATTCTGAAGTAGTATAAAAAATACCAAACCTTTTAATACCTTTAACATACCTCAAAATTCTTTTTGCTGCTTGCTAATGTGCATCCTTTGGCTTTTCCATGAAACAAAGCAAGCAAGCTGCTATATCAAATTTCCAAGACAAAGAAGTGTATCCTGAGCAGAATGTTATAAAAATATAAAAGTTCGTTTATGAAAAAAAAGCAAGCTGTTATATCAAATTTCCAAGACAAATAAGTGTATCCGGAGTAGAATGGTACTTTGTTAAAATATCAAAAAATCGAAGGATAAATTGTATTGAAAAGTTTAGAAATTTTAGTGAATATTATTGGTTATTAATATAGAAAGTTATAATATTTAAATTTTTAATAATTTTATATAGTGGATGATTTGTAAAGTATATATATTTTTTAAGGCTAATCATTTTGAAAGAGCTAAACATTTTGAAAAACAATGGAAATTCAAGAATATTTGTTTTTAAAAAAAACATAAAAAATTAACGTATAAGACCCTGGAATTTTCCACGTCAAGTCTGCGGGAACATATTAAACCACGAGAAGCTTAAAATTTACGGTAGTCAATTCTTGTGTGGAGAGCATAGAAGTAATAAAATTAATTGATTATAAAATTTGAAAATATTAAAAAACTTTATGGATTGAAATAAAGTTAATTAGTTTTAATTGGTTCCTGCGGATCAAATTTCATTATATTTTTTCCGAATCTCCAATCAAGGTGAATATATTTCCAAATCTACAATCGACGTAAATATTTACCATCGAGTGATAAGGATAATATAGCGATGCGTTTAATTAATAATATAGAATGGCTCAACCAAGATGAAAGGTCACCAGAAACATCAATGTAGGAGTGTGGGTGCATTATTTATTTATTTTCATCAATTGAACCTTGGGACGACTGCGATGGTTCTCTACCCGCTCTCTCTTTAATTGTTTTCGGCGCTAATTTCTCACATGTTTGTCACAACTAGTGGTCTCTCTGCATTGAATAAAAGAGACGACGTATAGACAAACCCCTATATGACTCATAACCGATCCTCAATTTATGTTGTGAGGTAGGTCCACGCAAAGCTATGAATTTTTTTCGATTTTTCGAGTAGTCGTTAGGATATTTCATTTAGTTAGAAACATCACTTAGTTGCAGAAAGATAATACGATGTAATATAAATTCATTTGTTTTTATATAATAAAATAGTACAATTATATTAATAAAATAATTGATATATATCTATCATATAAAATATATGATGATAGGATGGAATAAAATACCTAAACCAAATAAAACTAACACAGCTACATTTAGGCATATAGCTTATATTAACTATCTTCATAATTATTAAGTGTATCTAAAAGCTATCTATTTTTTTTTTTATGATTAATAACTATATATCTAACCATAACAATGTTATTATATATTTAAGATTATTATGTTATTATATATTTAAGATTATTATATTGATATTATATTGTATATTTATATAATAATATATTATTATATAATATTATATTAATATACTAATATTTATATTCCAAACTATAACTATAATATAATTAACATATAACATAACAATAGAATTTAGTTATTATTAATGATACTTATTTATCTCATATTTATTTATCTCTCACCATTATGTTGTGCTAAATAATTATTATATAATTGTTAATACAATTGTCAATATATTTTATATATATAAGTAATAATATTAATTATATATAGACTATATATTAAACTAAAATATAATATAGTATTAGACACACATATATATAACAATGAAATAACCAAGGCTATTAATTTTATAAACCTAAAGAATGATAAAGCTCATAGATTGATACAAAGCCCCAGGATTAATATTATAAGTCTAAGGGATTATAAACCTTAAAATTAATATTAAACCATGTTATTAATATTAAAAATCCTAAGATTAATGTATCAAATATAAGAATAATATCAGAAACCATGATATAGTATTGTACATATTAGGGTTTAAGATTATAAACCCAATGGATTAATGATATTATAAATGAAAGGAATTAATAAACTAAGGGACTAATAAGATTATAAACTTAAGGGATTAATAAACTCAGTGGATTAACATTATAAACTGAAGAGAATAATATTAAACCCTAGGATTTATATTATAAACCCAAGGGATTATAGACCTTAGAATTATATTATAAATGCAAGGGATTAGAAATCCTAGGATTCATATTATAAACCCTATGATCATAAAAGTTACGATTATAAACCCTAAACCCAATATTATAAACGAGAATATTAAACTCTAATTTATTTACTGTTGCAATCTAGCATTGAATGAATTGCAATGTGATGTAACTTGTCGAAATGATTATCACAGTGCTTGATCATGGTCAACCATACAAAAATTATAATGTAATGTATTATTGGGATAGTTCCCTCAGTAAGCATTGATTGACCATTCTAATCATGTTGATCTTGGATGACATTATGGATTATAAAACTAAGTGAATAATATTAAATGTTAGGATCAGTATCATAAATCCATTGGATTATAAACCCTAGGATTAATATTATGAACCCTACGATAAATAATTATGAACCAAAAGGATTAACAAACCCAAGGGACTAATAATATTATAAACTCAAGGGACTAATAAACCTAAGGTATTAATATTATAAACTCGAGGGATAATATACCCAAGACAATAATATTAATTCCTATGATTTATATTATAAACCTTAGGATTAATACAATAAATCAAAGGGATTAAAAACCATATGATTAATATTATAAACACTGTGATTTTAAACCTTATGATTGTAAACCCTAAACACAATATTAGAAACCATAATATTAAACTATAATTTATTTAATGTTGCAATGTGGCATTGAATAAATTGCAATGTAATGTAGCATTGAGTCAATGATTCCCATATTTCTTGTCGCATTATGACGATGTTTGTCACATTATGATCATGGTTGACCATATTCAACCATTGTTGAACATAGTAAACACCGGTTGATAATGCTTGACCATGAGTAACCATCTTTGACCACGCTCAACCATGTATAAGCATGGTTGAGCATGGTCAATACTGGTTGATCATAGTTGAACTTGGTTGGCCATGGTTCATCATGGTTGACCATAGGGAAATTGCAATATAATGTATCTTTGGGACATTCAGCTTAGTAGACATTCTTTAACCACTCTAATCATGTTGATCTTGGACAAACTTGGGGATTGCAAACCTAAGGGATTAATATTAATCCATAGGATTAATATTATAAACACTAAAATTAATATATCAAACCTAATATTAATATTATAAAACCTAAGATTATAAACTCTAATACATTATTGTACATATTAGGGATAAATATTATAAACCAAAAGTATTAATAAACCCAAGAGATTAATTTATTATAAACCAAAGGGATTAAAAACCCTGAAATTAATATTATAAACCCCATGATTATAAACCTTAGGATTCTAAACCCTAAACCAAACATTATAAACAAAAATATAAAACTCCATTTTATTCAATTTCACAATGCGACATTGAATTAATTGAAATTTAATGTCTCATTGTGATAATGATTTCCACATTGCTTGTTGCATTGCGATGATGCTTGTCACGTTGCAATGATGCTTGTCACATTGTGACGATGTTGGAGAGACTGCAGTCATGATTCACCATGGTTGACCATATTAACCCATGTTTGACCACATTCAACCATGTTTGACCATGGTTGAGAATGGTCGATAATGGTTGATCATATTTGACCATGGAAGGCCATGGTTGATCATGGTTGACCATAGGAAAATTACAATGTAATGTAGCATTGGGACATTGATCTTGGTATACATTAGTTGACCATTCTAACAATGCTAATCTTGGATGAACTTGATTAGATATAATTGACCTTGGTTGACTTTCATTGAACATCATTAGCCATCAATGATCATCATTGACCATAGATACCTTGATTAACCATTATGGTTGACTATGTTTGATGGATGCTTGAATTTATTTGACTATGTTTGAATATTATAAGTTACTAATATTAAACCCAATATTATAAACCCTAATAAAAAAACTCAAGGAATTAAACCAAGGCTTGTTAATATTAAATATTATAAACAAAATATTATAAACCCTAATATATAAACCCAAACAATTAAACCATGGTTTTTTAATATTAAACCCTAGGATTAATATTATAAACCCTAATATTAATATATCAAACCTAAGATTAATATAGAAAATCCTAGAATTATAAACTCTAATCATTATTTTAAATATTAGGTGGTAATATTATAAGATGAAGGGATTAATAAATCCAAGGGATTAATATTATAAAACCCAAGGGATTAATAAACCTAAGAGATTATTAATATGTTAAACATAAGGAATTAATATTATAAGTGCAAGGGATTCATAAACCCAGTGGATTATTGATATTATAAACCCAAGAGATTGAGAAATCTAGGGGATTAATATAAGAAACCCTAATATATGTTCAAACATTTTAGGGAGCTATATTATAAACCTAGGCGATTAATAAAGCCCAAGTATTATTGATATTTATTAACCTAAGGGTCTAATAATATTATAAATTCAACAGATTAATAAACCCAAGAGATTGATATTATAAACCCAAAGGAATCATATTAAACCCTAGGATTTATATTATAAACCCTAGGATTAATATTATAAACTCAATTGATGAAAAAACCTAATATTAATATTATAAACCCTATTATTATAAACATTAATATTATAAAATCGAGACCCAATACTAGAAACTAGAATAAGCACTAAACCCAATTTGATCAACCAAACAAATAAGTACTATATACCTAAGGGATTAATTAATATTAATATTATAAAACTAAGGGATTAATGTTATAAACATAAGGGATTAATAAATCCAATGGATTATTAATATTATAAACCCAAATGATTAGTAAACCCAAGTGGTTAATATCATAAACCCTTGGTAGATATTCGTAGATATTTGTTGACATAAGGGATCAATATTATAAACCAAAATGAATCATATTAAACCCTAGGATTTGTATTGTAAACCCTAGGATTAATATTATAAACCCAATGGATTAAAAACCATGTGATTAATATTATAATCCCTATGATTATAAACTATAAATCAAATATCATAAACCTGAATAGATCCTAAACCCAAGGGAATAATATTAAACACTAGGATTTATACCATAAACATAAGGGATTATAAACCATAGGATTAATATTATAAACCCAAGAAATTAGAAACTCTATAATTAATATTATAAACCTTACAATTAAAAACATTAAGATTATAAACCCTAAACCCAATATTATAAAGAAAAATATTAAACACTAATTTATTCAATGTCACAATGAGACATTAAATTAATTTCAACGTAATGCGTCATTCTGACAACGATTGTCACAAAGTTTATTGCATTGCGATGATGTTTGACACATTGCGACTATCTTAGTCAGAATGCGATCATGATTCACCATGGTTTCCCATATTCAACCATGGTTGACCAAATTTACTAAGGGTTGATAATGTTGGACAATGACTGACCATGGTTCACCACATTGAACCATTTCTAACCATGGTTGGCCATGGTCGATAATGGTTGACCATAATTAACCATTGTTGAACATAGGAAAATTGCCTTGTAATCTATCATTGGGACATTAACCTTGGTACAAATTGGTTGACCATTCTAATCATGTTTATCTTAGATGACCTTGGTTACCTATTTTCCTTTGTTGATAGTCGTTGATTATGATTAGCCATCATTGATCATGGTTGACCATAGAGACCTTGATTAACCATTATAGTTGGCAATGTTTGACCAATGCTTGACTTTATTTAACTAAGCTTGAAAATTATAAACCTTAATATTAAACCCAATAAATTATTAATATTATAAACCCAAGGGATTAGTAAAGCTAAGGGATTATTAATATTATAAACCTAATGGATTAATATTATAAATGGAAGGGATTAATAAACCCAATGGATTATCGATTATAAACCCAAGTGATTGAGCAACCCAAGGGATTAATATTATAAACCCTAAGATTATGAACCCTAATATATGTTCATACATATTAGAGAGCTATATTATAAACCCAGGGGATTAATAAACCCTCGGGATTATTGATTTTATAAACTCAATGGAATAATAATATTATAAATTCAATGGATTAATAAACCTGAGAGATTAATATTATAAACCAAAAGGAATCATATTAAATTCTAAGATTTATATTATAAACCCAAGAGATTATAAACCCTATAATTAATATTATAAATCCAAGGGATAAAAAACCGTAATATTAATATTCTAAACCCTACAATTATAAACCTTAATATTATAAACTATAAACCCAATACCATAAACCAAAATAAACACTAAACTCAATTTGATAAACCCAACATATATATATTATATACCTAAGGGATTAATAAACCTAATAGATTATTAATATTATAAACCCTTAGGATTAATAAACACAATGGATTGTTTATATTATAAACCCTAATATGTTTTCATACATATTTTAATAAACCTAAGAGATTAATATTATAAACCCAAGGGGTTAAAAACCCTGGAATTAATATTATAAACCCTACGATTATGAAATTTAATATTATAAACTCTAGACCGAATACTATAAACCAGAATAAACACTAAACCCAATTTGATCAACCCAAGAGTTAAATATTATATACCAAAGGTATTAATAAACCCAACATATTATTAATATTATAAAACTAACAGATTAATGTTATCAACAATAGGGATTAATAATAGCAATGGATTATTAACATTATCAACCCAAGCAATTAATCAACCCAAGTGATTAATATTATGAACCTTTTGGGATTGATAAACACGAGGGATTGTTACTATTATAAAACCTAATATTATAAATCGTAACATATTTTCATACATATTAGAGATTTATATGATAAACCCAAGGGATTAATTTTGTAGACCCAACGGATTAAAACCCCTATGATTATAAACCCTAAACCCAATATGATAAACCAAAATTTAATGTGGAATTGAATAAATTGCAATTTAATGTATCACTGTGAGAATGATTATGACACCATTTGTCACATTGCGATGATGTTTGTCACGCTGCAACGTTGGATAGGTTAAACAACCAAAATTTCAAACCATGAGAGTAAATACAATATTATAAACCCGATATTAAAAACCCCAAAGTTATAAACCTAATGGCTGACTTTATTTGACTATGGCTAACTTTATTTGACTTTAATGAAGTCAATAGTTAACTTTATTTGATTATGTTTGAATATTATAAATCCAAATTTTATAAAACATATATTATATACCCAAATATTATAAAACCTATATTATATAACCTAATATTGAAGTCAATATTATGAAATCCATGAAATCCAATGTTATAAACTCTATTACAACTAATATTATAAACCCTAAAGAATAAAAGGGAAAGATTATTAATATTATAAACCCAAAGGATTAGTAAGCTCAAGGGATTAATATTATAAACTCAAGTAATTAATATTATAAACAATGGTTGATAATGGTTGACTGTGACTGAGCATGTTCACCACGTTCAACCATGTATGATCTTGGTTGAACATGGGTGATAATGGTTGATCATAGTTGACCATGGTTGATCATGGTTGACCATGGTTGACCCTAGGGAAAATAAAATGTAATGTAAAAAAGGGACATTGGCCTTGTGTTGATGGGAAGAAATGCTCGACCAAGAGTAGGGGATCTCCACAGTAAAAAGTACCAACTAGACTCGAGACCGTTTGTGATAGGGATCCCGTCCGGGGTGTGGGTCTGGCTACCGTTGAATATGCCTTTTCTGGGACAGAAGATGAGCCCTGCAGACTTGAGGATACATGGTTACTCGAATGATACAAAACAAATGGGTGATGAGTTCTCCTGTAAATGAAACATTATTAATAGCAAAGCAATTTTCGAAGCATGCAGCCAAAGAAAATTTTTTTAGCAATACATCATTAGTGTCATGCTCATAAAAGTTGCTTGACCAGAAAAGAAATAGTTCTCTACGGTCGAAACACCCTTCAATTCCTTAGCATTTTCAGAAATATGAAGCGACATTAATAATGAATTTATTAGACATATCTTAATGAAATATTCGCATACCATTAACACATCTAGTAAGCTTAAACATACAAATGATATATGAACAGAAAACGCAGACCAATCAGTTATAAAAGATAGCAAATACACGAGACATAATATTCATAATGCTAGCACACATAAGTCCTCATCCGATCCAATAGTGGAATCAAAACATTCATTTGTATTCATTCTTGAAAATATGCATTCAATGAGATACAATTATCTCTTCTCCTTTTGGAGACCCGAAAAGAAAGGTCCCTAACAATGTCCCCAAAGGGAGTACTTATAGAACAAAATTGACCCTTGGGTGACCCTGACCTTTCAGCTTCTCGACTGTTGGCATGGTATGCGACATAGGTGGCATTTTCGACTTGCGACTTGGCCCTGACTGCAACCTGCAACATGTTCCCTGCTATGACCTGCGACCTGATGCCTATTGCGACCTGTGACCTGTACCATTTCCTTTTTCAAGGGAGCAGTTGAGTGATGGAGAGGCTCAGTACGCCTATCTGTTGTTGTTCCTTGAGGTAATTCTGCCAAGCCTGATAATCTGCAGCTACTGGAGTGATCTGGGGGGTATCTTCTCCTAATCTGTGAAAACATTCAAGGGTGTCCAGGACCAAAGTGTGCCTCTTTACTGAGATTTGATTGGATAGGGAGGCCAGTTTGGTATAGATTCGGATGGGTGACATTAGCTAAGAGCAACTTTCCTCCTTAAGGAAGGGATTTCATCAATCATAAGCCCACAAGACGGTTTTCCAATGGAAGACTAACAACGGATTTTATGGGTAAGTTCATGAATACCCAAATGTATTATATATGAATAGTGATTTTTCACAATAATTTTTTTTTTTTTCTGGTACATGTACAACTGTAGCATTGCCAGTGAAAGAGACATTGCCGGCATATTTAGACCTTACCCTAACTTCCCAAGACATGGTAACGGGTGTAAGCTTTGCTTCAGGAGGATCTCGTTATGACAATCTCACAGCCGAGATTGCAGTATGTTCTAATTATCATCCTCGTGATCTTTTTTGCTAACATGAATTCCAATAAGCTAAACATCAACCCCAGTATTTGATCCTCAAAAATATAATTCACCAATGTTTTGAAGTCTGCGTTTCCTTTATGGAGGCAAATACACCACTTCAAGAATTACCGGAGGAGATTGGTAGATGTGGTTGGAGAAAAGAACGCATCGGACATTATAAGAAATGCTCTCTTCATATGTAACATGGGAACTAATGACTTTGTAGTCACCTACTCTACGCTGCAAATTCGAAAGGCCCAAGTGAACATTGAGCAGTATCAGGGCTTTCTACTTAAAGAAGTCAACAATTTCATCGAGGTAGGAGATAATTTTCAAGTATAGAGTTCTCTGGCTAGAGTAAGAGTAAGTCCTGTATGCTAAATTGAGAAATGACTATTATGATCAATTTATCATGGACTTGAATTAGTTTACTTTAAGACTCATCCAGTGATGGGACAGGAGGCATAAAGGAAGGGTACGTGCAACTTATTGTTGGTTGGAATCTCTCCAACATGTTCAAAGAGAAGTGTTTGAAATGATGAATTTTGATGCATGCTGTAATAGGAGATATACAAAGAGGGTGCTCGCAAACTATTGCTCGTTGGACTTTCTCCAATGGGTTGCCTGCCTCTAGTGAGAACTTTGAGTCTAAAGCAATTCATGAACAGAAGAATCGGGAAATGCTTAGAAGAACAGAACCAGGTAGCGCTTAGTTTCAATGAAAAACTAAAATCAGTTTTGGCGAACTTGATTAATCCTCTTCTTGGTCTCAAGATTGTTTATAGGGATATCTACATAGTGCTCTCTGATTTCGTACATAATCCTGCAAAATTCGATATGTTCTATCAGAGTTTAGCCTTTCGCCATTTGTCATATGAAACACATAGTAGGCGATATCATATCCACTGTATATTTAGATTACATAATATTATCCATTGTATATTGAGAATACATAATGCAGTATTGGTGTGGTGACAGGGATTGAGATAGCGGGAAGAGCATGCTGCGGAACGGGAATGATAGGGGCTGGTCTGTGTAACAAGAATGCTCCATTCGTTTGTTTGGATGCCTCGAAATATGTATTTTGGGATGCCATTCATCCAACGCAAAAGGTTTATGAGATCGTTGCTAAACTTGCAATCGATCGAGAACTCCCACGCTTATTTAACCAAGCCGTGGAATGTTAAATAGTTTGAGGAATTAATATATATCCGATCAAGCTTACCGCTCACAAGTGCATTTAAAAGTACACGCAAATAATGATATCGTTAATCGAATTGAGTGACTTATTAATTAATAATTTAAAAAAGCAGATATTTATTCATTTATAAATTATGTTTATTTTGGAATACTAACTCTCTATTTTTTAATACGGTTTTTTAATAGTTATTCACTTGTTTTTAATAATATTTTTTAGGTAAATAGTAAGACTTTAAATATGGTAAAATAATGTATGTTATAAAAATTGAGTTTAGATATGAAAATAGCATATAGTTTTTTGTTTTAATTAAAAAAAAATCTGAAAATGTATTATATGAGCCTGAGTTATAGTTTTTGAGTTATCATAAATTATGGTGTTAGTTTAAACTCATTTGCATATTAAGAATTTTTGTCTTGATTTATAATATATATATATATATAGTAAGTCTAATTTTTATTTATGGATTCAAAAAGAAGTACATCTAGGAAAAAATGCAAGGAGTCTCAACCCGATTAAGTTTGTTGATTAATGTTGAAATCATATGACAATGAAACAAAAAGACAAAGAAAGACACAATCTACAATCTCAAAGGCCATAGGCTCTAGTAAACAGACATACAAATTAAACACTTGTATCCATGCTAATCGTCAGAGGTGATGGAAGGTGGGTTGTCTGGAGCTGTACCAGGAGGTGGCGGAGGGTGAAAGGAGCATTGGACATGCTCCCCGAAATGGGCCATCTAACTTTCCAATTTCTCAACCTTTTCTGAAAGCGATTTTTGGCCACACAAGACCACCACAACACGCTCTCAAGTATGTCATTGAAAATAATGTATTTTTTTCAGTGTAAATATTAGTTCTATGTGCTCCTCTTGGCATACTCGTTTTGAGTTCTCGAGATGGTCGAGAACTGATTGAATCACCTCATGGCAGTGTCCCATGCAGCAACTTTGTTGTGGGCTACGACCACCCTGATGCACCGGCACGTGACGCCTGGATCAACAATGGTGGGCTGAGCCCCCTCTCAGCCGAACTGACAAAGAAAGGAAACCCCGACATCAAGCAAAACCCCCTCATTTTCCCCCACGAGAACCACCACCTCTGCCTACAGGAACCCCTCGGAGTGGGCCCCTGACGTTCCTATCCTCCAGAATACTGACGCCATTTCCAGATACAAGCGCGAGTTAAGACCGAGACTTATCTGCACCAAACCCTCCTCTCAAATTGGTGGAACCAAAGCGGAAGACCTCTTATTGCGACCCTATACTTGTGGTATTCTTTCAACCACTTATATTGGGTGCGACACTACTACCCTTTTTATTTTTATCAATACTCAAGTATATAGACTACACCTTTACTCAACACTCAGTTAATTTCTTCCAATGTTCAGCATTATGCAGTTGAAATAAACATAAACCATAATCATTAATTCACCATCAATGTATGCCCATACATAAAAGGGAGGGGCAACTCCGTGAAATAATGATTCTACCAAATATCAAAGTTTTTATAATCAAAATACAAAGTTCAGCTATGTGGTTTCATTAACATTCACCCTGCATACTTTCTTTGCATGTTTTCCAAGCTTACAATTTTCTGCGCAAGCTCGTGCACAGGATGACCCTCCTACACGTTGCTGGGTCATGTCGTGCACTTGCTGCACACTCTTTGGTCGTTATGTACGCTTTTGTTCACCTTGTTCACGGCGGGTCACTTGTTTGCCAAGACGCCATGCTGCTCGTGCAGTGCAGGTCACATCCTACTCGACTCAGCCCACACTTCCGAATTGTCACAAAATTCCACCCTTTGTTCCGCCCAAACAAACATGTCATTGTTTGTGCTGCTGGTGACCGACACTGTGGGCGCAAACCTGAATCGGCCCGAAACACTACACGTTTTCGTGTTCAGAAAACCTGACTAGGCTTGCTTGCTATATAACGCAGAAACCCCGAAATGCTGCGGGTCAGAAAACTTCGCCTTAATGCTTTCATTGTTCGCCTGTTTGCCTTCCCCTTTGTCGAATTGCCTTTTGAAATAGAAGTCCAACTCGCTCTTATTGTTCGCTTGAATCTTTGATTGAATTGTTGATGTCATTTGAATGCTGCCCATCGTGTATATATATGCTACATGTAGTCCCTTTCCAAAGGTTGGGTCATGACTATACACGAGTTAACCTACCATGGTATGCACGTCAGCTCCATTGTATAAATTTTGCTGTTGAAATTATTGGAAATTCCAAGCATACAGTGGAGAGAATGAAACTCTCCTCTACAACACAGAGATGTTCAGAAGAATAAAAATTTCGATTTGCAAACAGAGATGGCATGAAAATGCTTTCTTCTATATCATTAAACAGAACAAAAAAAAACTGTTACAAATTTCTTCCTCAACAGTGAGGGATTCACATAATATGACTGGGACTGCTACTGACACAGTGCACCAAACAAATCTTCTCTCTCTGTCTCTCTTCAAGAATGCACAGAACCGTGCTCTGTTCTTCTTGCTGTGTTTTCTTTCCCTGCGGGCTCTCACAGCAGTCACAACAATAATACAATGCAATTACCTTACTCTGCAATGTACGCGGGCCTTTTCTTCCTTTTATATGGCGCGGCGGCACAAATTACATATAAAAATATAAACCAATGTATAAACCAAAATAAAAATGAAAATATTTGCAAAAACATAAAACATTTCAATACGGCACGACGTACGAGTGGGACCACATCGCAGTCGGCCACTTTGCGATCTGCGATGGCGCATATCGCAATTATCAACGGTGCGATCAACATATGGAGGAATACTCGTAACATGCGATGGTGCGACGGGCGCACATCGCAACTTCAACATTTGCGATGATACAATGCAATGGGCGGAGGGTGATTCTGCAAAATTGCGATATTGCGATGTTTGCGATTTGCAATGATCGCACATCGCACATCGTAGAATTCCACATCTACAAGACATTTAACCTCTGAACTTGCAATCTTGCGATCTTGCGCTTTTGCGCTCAAGTGATAGGAACCACTTGTCCTTCCGCTCATAAAAGACTTCCGCCTGTTTCATTCAATTTGGTTGTTGAGGGATTTTACGCCCGACTTGACTGTTTTAATTAAACTGCTCCTCCGTAGACAAAGTCTTCATTTTGCTGTCATACTTGGCTGCGGCCCATCTAAATTTAATTCTTCTCCTTACGGATCTTCCATTCTTCTTAAATACAGAGTGCTGCTCACTCAATCTTCTCCTGCCTTGTACTTTGTTCTTCCTGTCACTGCCCAAGGCACGGCAGGTGACTTTAATATTTCTAACATTTGCCTGCATGCTATTTTAAATGTGTTAGCCCATCGTTTACGCCATGAACAAATTGCTCCACCATCGTATAAGTGTTACGACACTCCTCCATGTTTGCGGGTAGCTCAGGTCCCTTGGGTCACCTGGGTCAGCTTTTGTTGCCCACACCCATCGCACTTTACTCCACCCATTGGTGTAGCGCTGGTCGCGCCTGATGCCCGACTTCGCCCACCGAGTCACTAACACTTTTGTCTCCGCACATTCCTTTCAACACGACTCCACCCACTATGGGCGTGTGCCCACCTGACACCCCCGTCGCGTTCACCATCTGTACGACACTCGCTCACTACTACATGACTTCCCAAAGGTGGGCGCTTGCCTACACAATTGGCACGTCGCACATGTGCCCAAGTTGGTTAGTATGGGCACTCGTCACACATGGGTGCACCCGATACAACTTGATCATTCAACGCCAAGTGTTGCCCATGTGTCGTTGCAGATGCCCGAGTTAGTCAATACAGACGCTCGTCGCACATGAGTGCACCCACTATAACTCGGTCGCACATCTCCACAAATCGAGGTCTTGACACCTCCCTATGCACAGAGTCAACCTCATGCTCGAACCCTCAACACCACCGAGCCGAAATGAATATCTCTCGTTCAAAATTACCCACACAAAATCTGCAAAGGCTAAGACCTCTAACGCTGATACTAGTTGCCCCGTTTTCGAAGCAATTACCCACCATAACCCAGCAAAATCCGCAACTCTCTTTCACACACATATAATATTTTTTATAGTAATATAATTTAATTAATTTTATATCTCTTTTAAATTTTGAAAATATAAGATATAACCAACATTTTGATGTCCATTCTTTTTTATTAAGCATTTAATTATTTTATAACTATTAATGTATTCATAAGCATTTAATTATTTTATAGCCATTGATATATTTATTAATCATTTAACCATAATTTATAAAAGCCCAAACAAGTAAATCTTAAACATTAAGAAAGTTTTAATAATTGGTGAGAATAATGCCAATCACGTGAATTTAGGTCGGATCATTCTGCCAATCACGTGGATTTGCAACCATACGATGATAACGTGCGCACTTTGCTAATTGTAATTGTCATAAGATGAGACAGCACAGAACCACGTTATGGTACAAGAACGAAGAGAATATTTTTATGTTAATGTTGAAAGAATGAGATGGGCAAAATGTTTATCGCAATGAATTGTCATCTTACGAATATTTTTATGTCAATGTTGAAAGAATGAGATGGGCGAACTGTTTATCGCGATGAATTCTCACCTCAATCTTGAAATAATAAGAGGATGGGATGAGCAAAGTGCTTGAACTTAAGGGAATCGAATGGGATGGGTTTAACGCTTTAATTGTTTGGAATATTCCTTTTAAATTGGGTAAATAGGTTTTCAATGAGATTGTCATGTTTAAGATGAAAGAATAAGAGGATGGGATGGGCGAAGTGCTGATTGCGTTAATGATTTTTTTTTTGAAACTTAAGAGAATGGCAGTCCCTCGGTTTAACGCTTTACTTGTCAAGCCATTTTCTTTTAACTTAGAAAATAGATTTTCATGAGATTGTAATGTTTTGTTTTAAAATTGTCCTTTTACTTGTAAATTTGGAATTAATTAACTTTTTAAATAGGTAATAGATTTTCATGAGACTGTAATGTTTTGTTTTTAAATTGTAATTTGACTCGTAAATTCGGAATTAATTAATTTTTAGAAATTTAGATGGTATAAATTTTAAATTGAATTTTTTAAAGATTTTATTAAAAAGAGTTAAAAAGATAATTTTATTAAATGGAGAGGCTCATTCTAAAGTCCAGTATGAAGTATGAGAGAGTGTCAATTTATTTGTCTTACTGTGCCTTTTTAAAATAAAAAATAAAAATTAAACATTATGTTTATAATAGAAAAATAAGACTGGTTATAATTTAAAACAAATATATGTTGTAAAGTAATTAGAAGTAAAGAAATGTGTGAATGCGGTGTTTAAATTTTACAATTTGAGTATCTATGTTAACTAAGCCATGTGGAAATCAACTTCATATATATCTATATATAAATAAAATAAAATATTTTATGGTTAAAATTTTTATTTGATTCTACATATACTCTATTTAGCATTAAAAAATACAATTTAAACAATGAAAAATAACACATTGTATATTGCACTCTAAAAAAAATTATTGAAGAAATTTGATCCCTCTCATCTCATATTAGATCCTTACTTAACATGGATTTATGCTGGTTAAATTATTACAAAAAAATCTCTAGTTGAGTGACGAGGCTCATTGTACAACCCAGTATGAGGGAATGTGTAAGTTTTGGTAAAAAAGTTTTCATTGAAGAAATTTGATCCCTCTCACCTCATGTTGGATCCATACTTAACATGGATTTATGTTGGTTAAATTATTACAATAAAATCTCTAGTTGAGTG
This sequence comes from Pinus albicaulis, assembly GCA_034641835.2. Taxonomy (NCBI): domain Eukaryota; kingdom Viridiplantae; phylum Streptophyta; class Pinopsida; order Pinales; family Pinaceae; genus Pinus; species Pinus albicaulis. The sequence continues at coordinate 1,524,069,111 of CM076581.1, read as the reverse complement.
AAGAGACTCATTGTGCAACCCAGTATGAGGGGATATGTAAGTTTCTGTGTTATTCATGCCCTTTTAAAATTAAAAAATAAATAAATATTATGTTCTAAATAGAAAAATAATATTGACTATAATTTAAAAAATGAATATGTTGTAAAGTAATTAGAAGTAAAAAATGTATGAATGAACATGTTTAAATCTTATACTTTTAAAAAATATTTCAACAAGAGATTTAAATAAAATATTTGAAGATCTATTTTAACTCATTTATGTGGATATTAACTTCATATATATCTATATATAGAAAAGAAAATTAAGTTTTTATGGTTAAAATTTTTATTTGGCCTTGTATATACTGTATTTATTTAGCATCCAAAAATATAATTTAAACAATGAAAAATAACGCATTGTATTTTGCACTCTAAAAAAAGTTTTCATGTGAAGAAATTTGATCCCTCTTCACTTATGTTAGATCCATACTTAAGATGAATCTATGTTGGTTTTCATTAACATGAGATTTCTAATCCTAAAAGCATTTCCTTATTTCTAAGATTTTTGTTTTAAATTTAATTACAATTATATTAAAAATCAAAATTCTACTTGTGCACGGAAAAATTATCCATAAAAGTTTGCTAATAAAATGAATCAAATCTATCATGAATAGAAAGGATCAAATATTTTGATATGTCAATCCATTTTTGAGTGAAAAACTTGGAAAAGGGTATACACCTCAAAAGACTTAACTACTTAAGGGATCAATTTTTTTAAGGGGTAAAATTTTTCACTCTAAAAGAGCTTTGCATATCAAAATATTTGATATATTAGATTAGTAGTTTATTTATATATATAGAGAGAGAGTGCACGTGTAATTTTTCATTGTGTAAATAATTAAAATACAAAGCTTTGTATGAGGAATATTTTTAATTCCTCCAATATTTAATAGATCTATGTAACATTTAAAAAAATATTAATAACAAAAAAAAAGTAATGTGTGTATATGTGCATAGTTACTAATATGAGGGGCATGAAGGGCATGTATTAACATTTTAGTGTGAATCATAAATAAAGTATGTCAATGGAAACTATGTATATATTATATAAAACTAGTGAAAACAAAAGAATGTATTAGTTTAAAACATTTTATTATTATTTTTCTAGAAGCCAACATAGATCTATCTTAACTCCAAATCTACCAAGTGGCAATTAAATTTATCCAGTTGCAAACCTTTCCTCAAGTTTTGCACTCAAAATCCTTAGTTGTTTGGAAAATCCAAAGTTAAGAAGGATCCATTGTGGTCATAATAATATCTGAAAAAATAATTTGGTGTCCATGATAATTCTAATTTGTTATGATAGCTTCATCCATACTTGGGATCTACCAAGGATCAAGAGGTATCAAATCATTTAGTGAGTGATATATATATATATATATATATATATATATATATATATATATATATATATATATATATAGAGAGAGAGAGAGAGAGAGAGAGAGAGAGAGAGAGAGAGAGAGAGAGAGAGATTACAAGTCAAATCGATATTGAACATTGAAGGAATTATAAATATCCTTGTATTTTAAACTAGCATACTCAGAAGCGGGTGAAGGGGACACATCTGGGACACATCGAAGAGGAAGTGGTTAAATTTTAATTATGGTTACTTTTGTATTGAATGTGAGATTAACAATAATGCTAACCATTTAGTGATTACCACTCAAGTTAGAATTATACTTTAGAAAATATTGCATAAAACATTTTAACTTGCATTGGTCAATGCTAAATTAACAGTGGTGAATAGGAAAATGGAATCCTATAATTTCACTTTGATTTTGATAAGTATAGACATTTGCAATTTTTTGTTTCTTTTTTTAATAAGAAAGATCCAATGAATCATGAAGAGCTCAGTATTGACATGAGAGAGTGAAAATTCTATAGGGCATCCTACTCCTTGAGCCTATATTCATCTTATTCATATCAATTTTTTTATATAAAGACTTGCTTAAATTATGGTGGGAAATAACTGATGGTAAATATGTTATTTACTTAAGTATGAAATATTTCTAAAGATTTTAATTTTGGATAGTTTTCTTGCAAAACTTGAATAAAAAATCACTACACAAACATTTAAAAATTCATGCATGAATATGGCAACTATATCCATAAATTATAGGATACAATATGTGAGGTAGTTATCCACTTGGCATAGTTTCACTTGTGATTTCCAACCCAATATGGTATATATGTATTCTATGGTAAACCCACGAAGTTGGGTTACACTTTTGTGAGAATTGGGGGCGGAAAACTCTTTTTCACAACAATTCGGCTGAACTTTTATAAATTTCGGTCGAACTGTTATAGAGTTCGGTCGAACTCATTCTGCCTTTTACATTGACAGCATAATGAAAGCGTGGGCAAACAGATTTTTGGCCGGAGATGGGAAAACTGGCAACATAAGTTTGACCGAACTATTAGTTTGGCCGAACTCTTAAAATAGTCCGGCTGAACTTTAGTTTATAAATACACCAGCCCGGCCCTTTTAACGGGTTTCAGGATTATTAGCGTCCACGTCTGTTGTGTTTGTGTTTCTTCTGCGTCTGTTGTGTTTGTGTTTCAGTCCTGCGTCTGCGTCTGGTTCTATGCAGGGTCATGGCAGAGTCTTGTTGTTCGGCCTCGGCTCCGAATTTCAAATTTCCACATTGGCACCACCTGCTTTCAAGATATAAATTTGTGTATTTGTTGTAAATTATATAAACATATAAGTAAATGTCTTGATATGACTGCATTTTATGTGGCCGTGTTCCAGTCCGATAATTATTTTGTGTGATCATGTTCTTGCTGTGGCTACTGCGACTTTCAATTAGTTATTTTTAGTGATTTATAATTATGTTTAGGTGTTTTAGTTAATTTCAGTTAATTTAGTTTCAATTCAGTGAAGCTCAGTTATCTACTATTGCATGTCTACCACCTGCTTCAAGATATAAATTGTTGTCTTTTCTGTAAATTTTATAAACATATAAGTAGAGGTCTTGATATGACTGCATTTTGTGTGGCCATGTTCTAGTCTAGTAATTATTTTGTGTGGTTTTGTTCTTGCTGTGGTGACTCCGACTTTCAATTAGTTATTTTTAGTGATTTATAATGATGTTTAGGTGTTTTAGTTAATTTCAGTTAATTTAGTTTTAATTCAGTGAAGCTTATTTATCTACTATTTCATGTGTACCACCTGCTTTCAAGATATAAATTATTGTCTTTACTGTAAATTATACAAATATATAAGTAGAGTTCTTGATATGACTACATTTTTTGTGGTCATGTTCGAGTCAAATAATTATTTATAAGTAATGGTAACAATTTGTCACATTTGTACTAATTCATTGATACATTTTATAACCATGTTTGAAAGAGCTGAGAATTGCAATCCATTTCTCAAGTTAATTGAGCCATGTTCGACATTGAATGCTTTACTTGCCATGTTCAGACTGCCATTTAGTTGCTTATACTTCACACTAATAATTGAACAAAATTATTCCCGCGAAAAAAAAAATAGCAGACTTATGATATGAAAGAATTATAACTAGAAAGAAAAATACTCACCCAAAAAGTATGGATCGGATGATGCTGAACAAGCTGTTAGGTTCGAAGGCTAGATGCGTTAAAATATTACGCAGAACACTGGGAAAGCAGGACCTTTCTTCTGTGCTTGTTGCAGAAAGTCTTGAATGACAGAAATTATTTGTTGCAGAAAGTCTTGACTGCACTTGTTCTCCCAGTGCATAGTGCCACCATGTATGTTCCAGTCCTCTGAATCCGTTAATGATTTTTTGTGCAATGTTTCTCCTGGATTGAGTAGGATCTTCAAAAAATTTCTTTGTAGCCCAGCTGGCTGACAAAGTTATAGCATTCTCTAATTCTACATTCGGTTGGCAGTTAGGCATGAACATAGGATTTGCATGCATCTGCTAGATGGATTTGTTTAACATTGAAACTCCTGTATTTTCTACAGACATTGGTAGTCTTGATGTACTCCCTTGGTTTAACATCAGTGTATCAATATCTAGTTCTACATTGGGGAAAACAAAAAATTGTTTGTATTTGTCTTGTTGGAAAGAAAGACCTTTCTTCTGCACTTGTTGTAGAAAGTCTTGACTGACAGAAATTAACTCGTCTATTTCTTCTTATTTTTGGGCTAAACTAGCCCCAAAATCCCATGTTGGTAGTTATTTTTGAACTACGATAAAACAGTATGTCCTTTTGAGACGGGATTTAGGATCATCTGTAAATAGGGCAGATGATTGAGGTTTATCCATTATGGCTGAATAATTTTGGTTTTGGTTTTGCAACTTGCTTTTTCAATATAGTAGTTTGCATGGATAAGATTGTTTCTATGGCATCTCAGACCTTTTGTTCAACTTTTCCATGGCCTGAGTTAGATCATCAACTTCATGTCCTAGCAACTCAGAGTGTGCTAAGATTTTTCACAGATCTTTCTCTCTTCAGAGACCGTTTCTTTGACAAATTGACAAAAGGCCCTTTGGAGCATAGCTCAAAATTCCCATTTACCTATGAAAAAATACTTGTAGATCATTGGAACTCTATGTTGTTAATATTAGATAGATTTTGGCAATTTTAAGGTGTTTTATCTAGCATGTAGATGACACCCCTTTAGAGACTACTTTCATGTTTCCAATATTTTGGACCCTTGGGTACCTATTTCTTGTGGTTTCCAATAATATATTTCTAATAAAGGGATATATTGTAATGATCAAAACATTCATATACAACCAATAAATACCTCATAATCTGCGATAGGAAGATGTTTATATGCTTTTATAGCTTAAAATAAAATAAAGTTAGGATAATCTTAGCTTATAAGTTTTATCCACAATTTATAGGAAATATTCTGTATAGGCTTAAATTGACAGACAACTAATTCAAAGTTTCCACAAGGGAATCCATGTAATTGAATAAACAAACCTTGACTGCGCAACCTCCAACCAAACCCAGCCTGTGTGATCAATAAAAAAATGATAAAATTTAATAGGTCAAATGAGTAGGACTCAATAGATCTAAGTGAATCCATAACTAAACGACCTAATGCTGGATGTGTCCCATGGCCATACTAAGTCTCACTAATGGACTGCATTAAACTATTTCCATTTTTGGCCTTCCTCGCTTAAGTTTTCTCTGTTTCAAAATGACATGATTGACGTCAAATAAAACAACCTTTAGAAATGTTTCAATATGTCTAGCCCTTCGATAATACCAAGTAAAACCAACAAACAACTCCAAATATTGAAAGCCATGCCATTCAGGAAATTCATTCTTTTAGTACCTTGAAATATACAGGGAAAGGAAGATAATAGCATTTCAGGTAGGGAAGATAAAGATGTCATAATAGAACTATGATATATAAGCATAGTCTTCAATTCCATTGCTTTGTAGGTAAAGTACTATCTTCACATTAAAGAATTTTATAAGGTTACTCTAAAACTAAAGCCTTTCTCCCGTTAACTAAAGGCAAAACTTAAGGCCTAAAAACTGAACCTAAAGTGGCTGAACTTCCATAGGATTTTAGTCTATCTGCTGAGTGTTAACTTCTACAAGGTTCTATAGGTAGAGTCTATAAGGGACAGGTAGTGTTAACTTCTACAAGTTCTATAGGTAGAGTCTGTAAAGGGCTAGGTAGTCTCTGGATCTCATCTTTTATGAAAGGTGATATTTCCAGTAAATTCCCCTATATTCAATCTCTGGAATAGATCTAAATATAAGTTCTTCTTTTTAATATCCATAAACCACAACCACTTTAAGGAAAATCATGTAAATGTATCATTTCTCCCATACATGTGTCATTTCTCCCATAAACTCTTAAGGAAACATTTAAAGCATGTGTCATTGGTTTTCTCCATTAATTCAAGGAAAACTTTAAGGCCTAAAAATTAAAAGTAGCTAAACTTCCATAGGATAGGATCCCCCAAACTCAAATGGAGTAAAATGTAAAATGTTAAAAGTGGAGTGTTTTATGATGTAATGAATCTTAATAATCTAGATTGACATGGCTGTATTGAACTTCCATAGGATACGATCCCCCAAACTCAAGGTGAGTAAAATGTAAAATGTTAAAAGTGGAGTGTTTTATAATGTAATGGATCTTAATACTCTATATTGACATGGCTGTATTTTATTAATGTATCTAAATTTACACCTTCCATGTTGCTTTATTCTTGTAAAATGTTAAAAGTGGAGTGTTTTAGGATGTAATGGATATAAATAATCTAGATTGTGTTAAATATGATGTAATAGATCTTAATAATCTAGATTTACATGGTTGTATTTTATTAATGTACATAAATTTACACCCTCCGTGTTGCTTTATTATTGTAAAATGTTAAAATTGGAGTGTATTAATGTACCTAAATGAACACCTTCCCTGTTGCTTTATTCTTTTAAAATGTTAAAAGTGGAGTGATTTATGATGTAATGGATATAAATAATCTAGATTGACATGGCTACAGTGATATGATGATAGTGTAGGTTGATGTGGAAGTCATAAAATTCTTGTACATATCAATTATTATAAGTTATTAAACAATTTGATAAGTGTTATATCATACTTCTTATTAAGGAGATAACTAATTTATGATGATAGTGTAGTTTGATGTTGAAGTTGTAAAATTATTGTACATATCAAGGATGAATGATAGTACAAGCCAAAAATGACATTATTATAAATTATTAAACAATTTGATAAGTGCTAAATCATACTTCTTATTAAGGACATAACTAATTTGTCATAACAAAAATATGATATATAAGCACAGCCTTCAATTAAATAATTTTATAAGGTTACTCTAAAAATAAAGGCTTTATCCCATTAATTAAAGGAAAAATTTAAAGCCTAAAAACTTAACCTAAAGTGGTTGAACTTCCATAGGATTTTAGTCTGTCTATTGAGTGTTAAATTCTACAAGGTTCTATAGGTAGAGTCTGTAAAGGGCCGGGTAGTGTTAACTTCTATAAGTTCTAAAGGTAGAGTCTGTAAAGGGCCAGGTAGCCTCTAAATATCATCTTTTCTGAAAGGTGACATATCCAGTAAATGCCCCTATAGTCAATCTATGGAACAAATCTAAATATAATTTATTCATTTTAATATCCATAAACCACAACCACTTTAAGGCAAACTGTGTACATGTGTCATATCTCCCATAAATTCTTAAGCAGAGTTTTTAAAGCATGTGTCATGTTGGCTTTTTCCCATTAAATTTAAAGCATGTTTTTAGTAAGTGCATAAAATAATTTTGCAAACCATGTAAATCTCATTTCTCCCACAAACTAAAATCTTTCTCTCATTAATTCAAGGAAAAATTTAAGGCCTAAAAATTGAACCTAAAGTGGTTGAACTCTCATAGGATTTTGAATTTCCATAGGATTTTAGTCTATCTGTTGAGTGTTAAATTCTACAAGTTCTAAAGGTAGAGTCTGTAAAGGGCCAGGTAGCCTCTAGATCTCATCTTTTTTCAAAGGTGACATATCCAGTAAATGCCCCTACAGTCAATCTTTGGAACAGAAATAGAAGTTCTTCATTTTAATATCCATAAACCACTACCAATCTATGGAAAACCTTGTACATGTGTCATTTCTCCCTTCTCCCATAAAATTTTAGGCAAACTTTAAGGCATGTGTCATTTCTATTTCCTTTCTCCCACAAACTCATAAAGGTGTGACTTTTGATATAACTTCATCAACTACCACAACTAGTTGCTTTAGTAAGTGCAGAAAATAATATTGCAAACCATGTAAATGTCATTTCTCCCACAAACTAAAGGCTTTATCCCATTAATTCAAGGAAAAATTTAAGGCCTAAAAGCTGAACCTAAAGTCGCTGAACTCTCATAGGATAGTATCCCCAAAACTCAAGGCTTTCCCCCATTAATTCAAGGAAAAATTTAAGGCCTAAAAATTGAACCTAAAGTGGCTAAAATTCCATAGGATTTTAGTTTGTTGGTTGAGTATTAACTTCTACAAGTTCTAAAGAAGTCTGTAAAGGGCTAGGTAGCCTCTGGATCTCATCCTTTCTTAAGGCATGTAAAGGGTTAGGTAGCCTCTGGATCTTATCTTTTCTTAAGGCATGTTATTTCTAGATCTGATTTCTGCCATAAATGTTAAGGAAAAATTTCATGCAAACCATGCATGAACCATGTATATGTGTCATAAATCTCACTTAAACTCTAGGCAATGCAATATTTAACATATCTCATTTCTAGATGTGAATTCTACCATAAAATTTAAGTTAAACTTTAAGATAAACCATGCAAATGTCATGTTTCTCATGCACATGTGTCATTTCTCCCATGTATTTTCAATAAATGTCAATTTAATATATTTTTATTGAATTTGTTTTTTTCAGGGATAAAAAAACCCACTAAATATGGTTGAAAAATGGAAATTATGTATATATGTTTCTTGCCATCCCAATCTAGGGAAATCAGTGATTGCATATGTGCTTTCCAACATTGCAACTAGAAAAGTTGTCCAAAGGAAAATGAATATACTGGGAAGAACAACAAACGACGAGGCATATTATATTGCATTGAGAGAAGGTTTGGGAACAACTATGGAGTCTGGATCAAATGGAATTGTAGTTTTCACCAATTCTGAACTTGTGTGCAACCAGATGAAAGGCATGTACCAAGTTAAGAAGGAGAGGCTAAAGGAACTACATGGAATAGCAAACAATTTTGTTAGCCAATTTCAATTTTTTAGTATAAGACATTGTACAAATGTAAATAAGATGTACGCTGATCTATTTCATTGGGAAATGCCAATTTAGGATTCATATATCAAAGATGAATTAATAGATGAATTAGAATTATCCGGGGCAATGCCAATGCAAGATTCATCTCTCAAAGATGAATTAGTTTTAAGATGCTCTTCTTCAAAAATTCAAGATTCATCTCTCAAAGATGACTTTAGTTTTGATATGATTTTCTTCAAAATTTCAAGATTCGTCTTTCAAAGATGAATTAGTGTTGAGATGCTCTCCTTCAAAATTTATTGATGGACATTGTAACATATCTTGGATATGTGTGTGTTTTGTACTTATAAATGTGTCTTTTTGAATGACCATGTGTTTTTTTCAATTATATACCAAGTGTGCTCCCACCACACCATGTAAAGCGCAACTTGGTGAATTTTACATTTGCAACAAGTGGTGAACTTCACATTTTTATAAAATTAAAATGTGAGGACTTCAATTTTTTTTTGTTTAAATGGAGTTTCATGCTTATTTTTTAAGGACCATGTGTTTTTTTCAATTTTATACCAAGTTTTCTCCCACAATGTAAAGTGCAATTTGGTGAACTTAACATTTTTATAAATCTTTTTTCTTAAATTGAGTTTCACACATCAATTAGTGCTTTGAAAATTGTGTTTTACATAATTTGTATACACTAAATTACATTAATTTTCTGAAAATTATTTTGAATTTATTTTAAATAGTTATTTGAAAAAATAATTGTAAATGTCCACTGTAGATATATATATCATGGAGGATGAACAACGAACATCAACAAAATCTCATATCTCTAAGAGAGAGGGGGATCAGGGATCGAGGGATGTTCATGGTATTTAAATATAATCTTAAATCTCCATACATATACATACATGTGTATACATATGAAATTGATTTTTTTTATCAATTTTGTAAGTTAAATTAGTTGTTAATAAGTTTTATTTTTTATTTTTTAGGAGCTAAGAGAATAAGGGTGTCTCCTCCATCAATGGAGCATTCCCATGGTTCACGCAAACGTGGTATGGTTCACGCGATTTAATCAATGAATATGTACATGTATTTATATGTATGAATGTATTTTTAAATTTATTATAAATTCATATTTGTTTATGAAGCTTCTCTCTCATCTCATGAGGTTGGCGGTGGTTCACATTCCCTTATAGGGCCATCAATAAGTGCTAGCGGATTGCATGAAGGTGGTGATATGTATTCCCCTAGAGACCAATCAACGTATGGTCGTGTTGGTTCTCAACTAATCAGTGGTTTTATTAATTCTCAGCAGGGTTGTTTTGGTTCTCAACAGTCTGAAGGTGGGCAAGATGCTAGCCAACCACATCGAGGTGGCCATCAATTTGAATATTATTTTCATTCAATTTGTAGAAATTTTTTTACATTTGTTTTTTTAATATATAAAATTTTATATAGTGATGCCGAGGCTGAAAATGTTGCTCCAAATGTTGCTCAAAAAAGACGTAGGGCAGAATGCGGCATTCAAGAAGAAGGTTGTCCACCAACCATGACTTATCCATCTGACATTTCCGATATACCTTGGGAAACAAACATGCAACATTGCACTTTAGAGAGGTGTCAACATCTTCATGAAAAATTGAAGACAGAGCTCGTGGCTTTGACACTACCTGTTGAGAGTTGACAAAGCTTGGAAATAGTAATAGACTCTTTAGGTGAACAAGTAGATGTGTACTGAAATCTTGGGCCAACCACTGATACTTTTGTAGAACTGAGGAGAAAAATAAAGGAAACAGTGATGGGTCCCAATAAATGGGAGGTTGTTAAACAAACAGTTACAACAAAAATGGCCAAGTCTATGTTTAATTTCAAAGAAGTGCTGAAAAGAAAGATGTTGAAGGTGAAATATTTCAAATACCCTCGTATAGCTCACTATTTGTATGATAGACACCTTGCGGCCTATGGAAGACTCCCATGGAATGACGAGGTTCCAATTTATTTTGCAAAATTATTTTATGTAGAATTCTTTTTGCAAATGAAACCCAATTACAATGACCTTCCCTCTGAATTTTTTGGTCCTGGAAAAGGTCAATTTTGTGACCCAGGGGCACTAGGAATGATGTGCAGTTGCCTCGCCCTGAGCCACCATTGGTTAGTCGACCTTTTCGTGTCAAAACTTTGTGGTCAGAGATGGATGCCACTTCTCAAATTAGTCGAGAAGGAAATGATTCCATCATTGACAATGTTCACAGTGGATTGGGTGGAGTCGATGCTTGTTTGAATAGAAAAATAGCACGTGAGAATGCACGCACTAATTTTGTGTATTATACAGATGAATAGATTGACAACATAAGTGTTGAAGATCTCAAAACATATGGAAATAATTGTCGCAATGGTTGGCAGGACCTAATTTTTCATGAGGAAGAGGGCATGGGAACGATATGTGTTAATGGTTAGGGTTCAATTATTTTAACACATGTACAATTTGTAATAAATACATATATACATACATTTATTTGTATACATTAATCTAACAAAAATGTATCATTATATGTTAACACTATTTGTAGTTGTCACGCTTGATGAATGAAGAAAATGTTAATATCACGGTCGGAGCCCCTGGTTCAAATAATCAAGATGGGTATCACCATCAATCATACAATTAATATGGTTCTCACCATCAAGATATATTGGAAAATGTTAGTGTCTTTTAAGTGAACATGATGATGTACAATTATTTATTATCTATTATTACATATATCGAAACATGATGAGATATTTATAAAATAAATAATTGTGCACACATGTACATGTACATATATATAATAAAATGTTTTAACATATTTCGATTCCATCTAATTCTTTTGGGATGGAAATACCTTCTTCTTCCTTGGGAGATGTACCTTTTTATTCCTTGGGAGATGTGTCAAATCCACCATCACAAGTATGAACAATTTTTGACTTTTAAAATTTATGTTTTTAAGTTATATATTCCACCTCAAAAAGTTCCATTTAAAAATGAGATATATCTAGATCTTTAGTTATTTTAAATTTTTTGAATTTTAGGTTTTTGGAGATTTTATTTCCAAGCCACTCTCAGGAGATGTGCCAAATCCACCAACACAAGTATTCAATTTTTCACTTAAATAAATATATGTTTTTAAGTTATAAATTATAAATTGAAGTTTAAAAGTTTTATTATAAATTGAGATCTAGAGATTTTGAGTTATTTTAAATTTTTTGAGTTTTAGGTTTTTGGAGATTTTCTTTTGGAGCCTCTCTTAGGAGATGTGCCAAATCCACCAGCAAAAGTATTCAATTTTTCACTTAAATATATGTTTTTAAGTTATGATTTATAAATTGAAGTTTATATTATAAATTGAGATCTTGACCTTGAGTTATTTAATACTTTTAATTTTTTTGAATTTTAGGTTCCTATAGAGGATTTCTTTTCTCCACGGACTTTAGCGATGGAGATATGAACATCCACACCATTTCAACCATTTGAACAAGTCGTCTAACTTTTTTTAAATATTATTGAAAATAAGTTTATATATGCATTTTAATTTGAAAATTTTTAATATATATATATATATATATATATATATATATATATATATATATATATATATATAACTTTACATGTATATTTTACAGTTTACTGTTGAAGATGTTCCTGTGGAGGAAGTTTTAGTGAATGAGCAACAAATGGAGAGGGAACCTCATGAGGTATTATATGATTTTTTTTTACATTTTGTTTTTTTACATGAAGTTCTATATATTCTCACTCAATTTTAAAACATCAAATTTTAATGTTTGTACACATTGTGTACAGGTTCCCCATGCTTAGCAGGATAGCTCGAGAATTGTGAAATTGCTGGGAGAGACACTACATCCATTTGTATTTGATGGATGATGCACATGCACTATTTGAAGGATAATGCACATGCACATGTGAAACATTATATTTTCAATATATTTAGTCTTAAATTTACTTTTTTTTTAATATATAGTCTTATCTAGATGCAGTCATATATAACTTGATACTTGATACTTGTGAGATGTACAAATTTTGGACATATTTTATGTGAACTACATTTGGAACATGTGAATGTGATATGTAATGTGTTTAAAACATAAGTGTTGGATGGTTGAACTACATATGCCATGTGAAGTAAGGTTACAATGTTATATAATTTGTTTTGTTTTTAAAACTCAAGTTTTGGATGGTTGAACTACATTTGGCATGTGATGTGAAGTAATGATGTGTTATAATTTGTTTTTTTTTTAAGTGTTATGGGTGAAGTACATTTGGCATGTGAAGTAATGTTGTGTTATAATTTGTTTTGTTTTTAAAACTTAAGTTTTGGATGGTTGAACTACATTTGGAATGTGATATAATGTTTTTTTTATTGGATAGTTGAACTACAATTGACATGTGAAGTAATATTGTGATATAATATTTTTGTTTTTAAAAATCAAGCTTTGGATGGTTGAACTACATTTGGTATGTGAAGTAATGTTGTGTTATAATTTGTTTTGTTTTTAAAACTTAAGTTTTGGATGGTTGAACTACATTTAGCATGTGAATTAATGTTGTGATCTATAATGTTTTGTTAAATTAAAACGTAAGTTTTGGATAGTTGATCTACATTTGGCATGTGATATAATGTTTTGTTTTTATTGGATAGTTGAACTACAATTGGCATGGCATGTGAAGTAATGTTGTGATATAATGTTTTTGTTTTTAAAACTCAATTTTTGGATGCTTGAACTACATTTGGCATGTGATTATGATATTATGTTTTGTTTTTAAAATTCAAGTTGTCGTTTTCCGAACAAAAAAAAATTCACATGAATATATGTACATGTAGAAATGATTTTACACATGTTTGAATATATATGTTAAAATGAATGAAGTAATATATATATATATATATATATATATAAGAAAGATTCTAGGTCTTGTTAGATGTGTCAAACAGTCATAAAATTTTAAAAATGCATTCTATAATGTATATATATCGAGTACGTGCAACATTTTTCATGAATGCATATATAGAAAAGCTACTTTCAGTTAATTTCATTCTAGAACATATATATCTAGTATGTGCAACATTTTTCATCAATGCACATAGAAAATTTACTTTCAGTTAATTGCATTCTAGAACATATATATCCACTACTTCAAAAATTTTCATCAATGCAAATAGAATTTAGCTACTTTCAGTTAGTTGCATTCTAGAACATATATATTCAGTACATGAAACATTTTTCATCAATGCACATAGTAAAACTACTTGAACAGTTAATTTCATTATAGAACATATATATATCCAATACATGCTACATTTTTCATCAATGCACATAGAAAAGCTACTTTCAGTTAATTTCCTAGAACATGTATAGATCTAGTACATGCAAAATTTTTCATCAATGCACATAGAAAAACTACTTTTAGTTAATTTCATTCTAGAACATATATATCCAGTACCTACAACATTTTTCATCAATTCACATAGAAAATCCACTTTCAGTTAATTGCATTCTAGAATGAATATATATATATATATATATATATATATATATATATATATATATATATATATATATATATATATATATATCCAATGCTTTTAGAACATATATATCCAGTACTTGCAACATTTTCCATCAATGCACATAGAAAAGCTACTTTCAGTGAATTTTGTTCTAGAACATATGTATATCCAATACATGCAACATTTTTCATCAATTCATGTATATAAAAGCTACTTTCAGTTGATACTAGTGTGCATGTACCAAAACAATGTACATGTGCAAACACTTGCACAAATAACATAACAAGGCAACTCAATATTTAGTTGAGTTTTGGAAGTTCTAAAACATGAATCCAAAGAGAAGAAATTGTTGGGTAGTTCAATCAAAAAATTCCAATGGAATTCCATCTTCAATGATCCGTTCATGATCGGATTTTGACATTTTCCATTTCTTAATCTTCATTTTTTTCTTTGATTGAACCTCTATCAATTTTATGCGTGTTGCACACACCAAGTGACTATATTGACAACTTATGAGATGAGGTTCATAGTATTCAAATTAAAAAAAAATCCCTACTTTGATTAGTTTGTCTCAAAAAATAACCTTTCAATATAATAGATCCCCTGTCATATGGAAACCCGTGATAGTTATAGTTTTCTAATAATTTCACCTTTCGTTCAGTGCAACACATCAAATAATACTTCACATTTTCATCGTTTTCAGTAGGTGCAATTACAACAAAAACGTCTCCTGCACAATAAAACAAACTTATGTATTTAAATTTATATCATAATTAACATGAAAAATTAACTTTAAAATAATTTTAGTATCTATTTCTAGATCTCTATCATTGAAAGAAATTCAAATGTTACCTTCTCTGACAAGATTAGAAACTCGATCACCATCAGATGATATTGTAATCTCCTCTGATTGCATTTCTTCAAACATTGCAACGAACATTTTCCCTTTTGTATTTAGCTCTGTATGTTTCCAATATTTTACATACATTTTGTTTTCCCAAACATCATTGGATTCTATGTTGTCTATGCAAACATGACAAAAACAAGAATATTTTCTTTCATCCAATGCAAACATATTTGTGGAAAACTTTGTTTTAATTGAATGCAATTTTCAAGTCGCTTTTAATTTTTCAACGTCATTTCCAAATGAAGTATCTACATCTTCGATTCCAATATGCCAAAAATACCTATATATGGAAAATTCAAAGAAGAATGTAAATATGATATTAAAATACCATCAAAGATAATCATTGTGATAAATGTACACTGTTTAAAATTGGATATCCAATAAAAATTAAATTGAATGTACCTTCACCCTTCCCTTGATCGGTGAGTTTCATGGCTTAGAGAAGCGATGTACCATTGAACAACTTCTTTAGCGTCCACAAGTCAGTTTGCAAAGGGGTTCATTTGATATCTTTGAAGTGCTCGTTTTATGCATGCCCCTGCACTGTCATGTTCAACTTTTCCATGGCCAGTCTCAAAGAAATTCCAACAATGTTCAATGCAGGTTTTCTTATGACGACAACACAACCAAAAGAATGATCGTGAAGATTCGAATTGACCTCCGCATCCATCTGACCATATCCAATGTTCATTGAATTTCATTCCACGACTTTTCAAGGAGTCATAAATCTTTCAAAAACAGTGTTGTACAAAATATTTATCATGTGTACGATTGTCACTGATATAAAAGTGATATTCTTTAATAACATGCCGATTTTCACTGGTTCTTTCTATATGATTGACGTTTTTTTCAACATGTCTATATAGAATATGGACGAGCATGGAGACTTGGTCAGAATGATAGTATTCACTCTAAATTTCCTTTTGTGGAACAAATGTGTAGTTTTCTGCAAAATCAATTACTAACAAAATGGTCCCTGGTGGAAAAAATTCACGAGATTTTTTGAATTGAAAGTCTTGCCATCGAGCTATATGGGAATGCTTAGTGTATTCATAAATTTCTGCCTCAAACTTTCTAAAAAAATCTATCACAACAATTTCTTCTTCTTCTAATTCAATTCTTTTAGCACTATCTGAACCTTGAAATGATGTATGTATATATTCATATCTCTTCCATTTCACTTTCATGTTGGACAATGATTGATCATTTATATCAGTATGATATTTGTTTTGAAATTTAGTTAAATTTCCACATTCATCGCATTTTTTACCACCAACACATTTCTTTTCATAAAATATTTCATCGCTTTCTCTTTCACATAGAATTTGAGATATGAAATCACGAATAGTGGAAGGAGGAGGTGAATCTTTCCAAAATGTTCTACAAAATTAAGGAATGTGTCATAATATAACTGAAATTCCACATGATAATGACAACAACAAGTGTCATGTACAGTGATAGGTTTTACATACAATGGTTTTTGTTTAACGAAAGCACTGATTGAGACATGAATTTCACGATTCTCTTCTTTGAACTTGTTGAAAATATTTATCTGAGTGGTGTCCAAGAAATGTTTTTCATGTTCTTCATACTGATTTCATGTTATTCTTCTTCGCATCACATCCCTTGCATTTGGAAAAACACGTGAATTTTTCTTCCAATATTCATATATTGTTATTTTAAAATTTTCTCCAAGTCTGTCTTTGTATGGTTGCCTAGAAATAGCTCTCCAACAAGCGAGTTCATCATTTAAATCTATTTGCAACCGAAATTTCCGATGTTCGTGAAAAAAAATTTGTGAGGTTCCTAATGCTCATGCCATAGATTTTACCAAGCGATTCTCTTTAGTACTTGATGAAAACACTGACATATGTATTGCTCTATGTACAACTGAAACATTTTTTTGTTTAGATCTTCCAATTGAATTTATAGCACTATTTATATTTTGTATCACATTTTCCTTCAGTCTTTTATCTTTTTTTGATTTTCAAATACCCAATAAAGTCGTAGCTTCTTTTAATTTCCTTAATGATAGGAGAGCTTTCAACATTTGGGCTTGAACTATCACATTTTCCTTTATGAAGTACGTATCAAAAATGCATTTAACATGATATCATATAACATGGTCAACTAGTTTATCTCCATATGTGTGAGTTTCAACTTTTTCTAACATCTCATCATCGACATTGATTTCATTTGTACATATTCCAATGAATATTACATAATAAGTTTACATTTTCAATAAATAAATAAATTAATAAATATGTATAATTTCAATAATACATGCATGTGTTCAACACACACACACACACACACACATATACATACCTTGTGATGCAAATTCTTCACTTGAATTTCTTTCAACATTTTCACCATCTTCAATCATTGGTTCAATATCTCTTTCACTTTCTCTTTCAAAATTTTGTATCTCATCATCAATGTTTTGAGGAATATCTCTCTTTTTTTTATATTGCAAAATATTTTTCAAATTAGTTCATCAAATAAAAATTAAGCTTGAACACATTTTACGCTAGGAAAATTTTAAATATCAAATTCATAATATTTACATTTAGATGTCTGCTTCAACTTATAGTTGAGGCTGATTTTCCCTTTCAATATTTGAGAGTTCTTCTCTCTTTCTTTTGTGATATTCTCTCCCCTATTCTCTACGTTCCTCAGGGTCTCTTGTTCGATCATATTTTCTTGCGCAATTCCTTCGATTTCCCATGATAATAGAGTATGAAGTTCAAAAAATTTCCTTCAAAAATTTAGACAAAAACTCAATTAAAAAACAAAATCAGAAAAGATTTAATTTAAAAAAAAACTCATTTTAAAAAATTTGCAAAAAATACATGCTTCAATCCAAAACACTTACTATAAAAAATCTGAGAAAAAATGTCTTATAAAAATGAAACGAAGCTCAAAATATTTCCTTCCAAGTTTTGCAAAAAAAATTCATTTAAAAAGTTAGACAAAAACTCATTTTAAAAAAGCATTATAAAATATTTACTTCAACCCAAAACATGTGCTCTAAAAAAATGTCACTTCAAAAAATACCTCCAAAAAATGTCCATTGAAAATTAATTCCAACTTCTTAAAAAATGTCACTTCAAAAAATACTTCAAAAAAACCTCTAAAAAAATATCACTTTAAAAAATACCTCCAAAAAATGTCCTTTGAATACTAAGCCTAAAAAGAGTCCTTTCGAAATTAAGTCAAAAAAATGTCTTTCGGAAATTAAGCCTAGAAACCTCTGAAAACAAAATATATCCAAAGAAATATCCTTTGAAAATTAAGCCTAGAACCTCTAAAAACAATGAAAATTAAGCCCAAAATTTCTAAAAACAAAATACCGTAAAACCAAAAAATGTCTTTTGGAAATTAAGCCCAAAAACCTCTAAAAACAAAATACATCCAAAAAAATGTCCTTAAAAAATTAAGCCCAAAAATTCTAAAGACAAAATACTTAAAACAAAACCAATGAAAATTAAGCCCAAAACTTCTAAAAACAAAATACCTAAAAAAATAATAATGAAAATTAAGCTCAAAACCTCTAAAAACAAAATACCTTAAAAAAAATGAAGCCCAAAAAACCTCCAAAAAATGTATCACATACCTCCAAGTAATGTCCTTCGAAAGCACCTCCAAGAAAAGTCCTTAAACCCAAAACAATCCTTTGCAAAAATTCCCTTTGAATGTACCTCCAAGAAAATTCCTTAAATGCAAAACAATCCTTTGTAAAAATGTCCTTTGAATGTACCTCCAAGAAGGGTCCTTAAACCCAAAACAATCCTTTGCAAAATCAGATCTTTGTAAAATCAAACCAAATGAAGAAACATCCCGTAAATTATCCTATGTTAAAATAAATGAAAAAGACTTGAAATTAAAATAATATGAATAAAAATTCTATTTTTTTATTATTATTTTTATTAAATTTTGTTGGGTAGTCAAGGTAAACTTGACTTGGTCAAGTTACCATTAATTCTTCAACTTATGTTTATGAGAACCCATGGTATTGACCCATGGTATTCATGTCGAATATAACCTAAAGGGGGAATTAAACCAATGCAGATCCATCATAACTTTGGATCAAATCTCTTGATATCCATCATAAATTTGGATCAAATCTCTTGATATGAAAATATCTTTTAGAGTGAAAAGAGATTTGATCCCTCTATATTCTTGGCTAGGATGATATTGTACAAAGGTTGCATTAAGACCTTATTGTCCATTCAAATATTTGAAAAATAGTTTTTTTTAATAATATTGAAAAATATTTGTTCTTACAAATTAAACATCATAAATTGTATTGGCCTTAAACTAATAGTTGTCATTGGAAAAATAGTTTTCTAAGACCAATGTTCATCATGTGACAAAATGTGATCATGTTATCAAATTCTGAAATGGGACGAGAAAATATCCACTGTAGAAACAACGAGTTCTATAAACTCGAAATCAAACTTAAGATTTTTTCTTAAAGCATTGATAAATAATTTAATAGTTATGCAAACCAATAACAATGTGTGTTTGGAAAGATAAACTATGTGTGTTCCACTACTAAGGTAATGTATTTATAACATATCATATGTATTTGAAACTTGTTTATTATATAGCAATTTGTTTACCATGTTGAACTTTGAATTTCTTTTATTTTGTATTTTACATTTTGTTACTTTACACTTCTACCATATATATATATTTTTTAAACTTAGTAGTGCCTTTCTATTTTCAATCCATAAAAACAAAATGCGAGTTATAGAAATATATAGCTTTTCAACTCATCCTGCGTATAACAAACTAGGTCTATTGGTCATCTTAAAGAGTTATAGGCCATCCAAAACTTAAATAGCTTAAAGCGGTCTCTTACTATCTTTAAATTTCTATTATCTATCTTTACATCCATAAACATATAGAAAAATTAAATGCTATCCTTTTTCATTACAAAAAAATCATAATTTTAGAGAAATCATTCCTTGGAAGACTCTATAGGAGCCACAAATTTAACACTCGATCCTGACATATCAACGTTATGCATGCTTTGCAATTTTATGTCAATACGTCCAAGTCAAACGTTCTAGGGGTGTTGTTGTAAATTTATCTCCTAGATATCTCTTACTCTTACTTCTACCATACTTATAGTACTCGATATCAACCTAATTGTTTCTACTTGTTCCAATTACATATCAATTTAATTGTTTCTACTTGCTCCAATTACATCGAATTTTAACAAAAAAAAATAAAAAATAAGCATAACTATTATGTCTTAACCTTTTAATAAAAATGATTAAAATCAATCAATTATTCATATGTATTTCATAAATTATTAAATTAAATCAATTTTTACCTCTTCTATTTTGGAATAGGATTTTCAAAATTTAAATTTAGTTATAAATAAGTAATATAGGATGATAGATATTTTAAGGTATTTAAAATTTATATAATATACACAAAATATTCATGTCTATAGGAATTTCTATTTTAAAATAGTGTAGTCTAAACATGAGATGATTTCCCATGGAAAAGAATAGTTTTTTGACACAATTTTGACAAAGGTGGAAATTTTCAAAAATCCAAATTACAGTTGTAAAATTTAAGAATTTTAGATGCTCCAATGATTCTTGAGGGCGTTGAGTCCATTTCCGCCATTGAAAAAACTATTCAAACACTTTGAGATTAAGAAAAAAAAAATTGGTTTATTCTTAAGAGAAAATCGTCCTCCAGTTAAATTCTCCTCTACTTAAACCAACACTTTTAAAATAGCGCTTCCATAATTTTGATTTAATTATCAATAATTATTAGTTGGGTGGTAGAAATTTGACTACATAAAATATTTCTAGAATATTCTTAATAGTATACACAAATAGATTTATTTCTAAAGTAGTGCTATCTTTTTTCCCTTTCAATTACATTCAATGATTAATAAATTGTCTTATAAACAACTGTCATATGAAATGAATTATGTTTTTTTGGGCATATTTTATTGATAAGGCCTTAGAATAACTAGTCCACTTTTTTCCATGAAAATCATGGAAATTCTCGCAAGATTTTAACAAAATCTAGTAGGGATTTTTAAAATCCAAGTTACAACTCTAAAATTTAAGATTTCAAAAACATGATTCAAACACTGTTACTGCAAGATTTATTGAGTAAATAGCATTTGAGATAGAGGGTTGAGATTTATTTCAAAGGTAGTTGGGTCATTTTTCCTTTACAATTTATTTTTAAAAATATTATTAAATTAAATTAAAATAAAATATGTATAAAATATTTTGACCATCAAATGAATTATGGTTTCTTGGGCATATGGTTTTGATAAGCCATTGTATTGGCCCATAGTATTGTAACAAAGACTATGGTAAAATAAGGGCGAATCTCCATGGTAGAAAATATTATTACATATATATATTTTCAATGTATTAATTTATATATTAATTATTTTAACAAATAATAATAATAATAATAATAATTTAAAATGAAGCTATATTCTTTTTTTCCTTTTTTGTTTTTGTTTTTGTAATATAAGATCTATAATAAGGTAAATGTTTTGATGTATTTAGATGAATTGACGGTTATTAGCGTTTAAAGACATGTTATAATAAATGTATTTGTTTTATTTATATATAATTTTATTGTAATTGTTATTTATATAATGTTATATGTTGTTTTTAGTTAAACAAATATTTAAGTTAAATTATAATAGTAATAATATTATAATGAGGTGTTTTTTGGGTAGGAAACTAAAAATTCATGGTATAGGTGTGAAAGAATTTTCAAAAAAAAAAAGTTTAATAATTAAGCTATTCTAATATTAAATTATCATCACATACAAAATCTATCCTTATTTGGTTTTGAACAAACAACTTCCTATAAAAAAACATGTGCTCTTAAGTCCACTCAAATTTTAGAAATATATATTCATATTTTATTAATACTAATACTATATAAATAGACATCCCCTTTAAAAAAAAAAAAAACAAAATTATACACCACTTTAATATTTTGCTTAACCATAATTTTATAAGTTTCTATTTAATATATGTATATGAATATTTAAATATATAATTTATTTTTTAAATTTATAAAATATATATATATATATATATATATATATATATATATATATATAATTTATTTTTTAAAACTATAAAATATAAATTAAAAATTTATAAAATATAATTAAATATTTATCCATAAAAAATGTTAACACAAATTTACAGGAAATTGTAAACAATTATATATGGTTAAAGCTCATTGATATGTTTTTAAAAAAAAAGCAAATCATCATTGACACATATATATTATAATAGTTTTATCTCAAAATTTATAATTAATTCTTAATTAATTTAATTGTATCATATATTTAAGTTTAATTTATTTTTTAATTTAAGTTCTATTATGATCGACATTTAACTCATTTAAGAAAAACATACCAATATACTCAAAATTACCACTTTTGGACTCAATCCATAGTAACTCACACGAGAGACACGCCAAATTATCGCCACTAAAACCATTTTTGCGAAGTCAAATGGAAAAACTTTCTAAAACATATTTAAATTAAAGACTCCCTAACCATTTCAAAAGATTTAAATTAAAGTTTTGTTTTAAAAGCTGCACCCTCCAATTCCACTTGCAACTGTGTTTTCAATCGTGTTGTATCATCATCTCAAAATGCTAGTGTTATTTTCATTATTGTTATTGCGCTGAGAGCCGCATTTTATAGCCCAGTATGACCCCGATGTGTAAGTATGTCGGAAGCCAAAAGTTAAATTTTAAGTAATTTAATTTAATATAAATATTGTCGGCTTAAGAAAAATATTGTCGGTTTAGAAAGAAATTAAATAATCAGTAGCCATATAAATAAATAAACAACTACAAATCAAATAACAAAAGTAATTGATTTTATTCGTCCGATATTATTCAAATTAACTGGATTCATTTTCCTTCTGAGTTGCGTTGGTTCTCATTGGTTAAGTTTGAGCTCAGGGGTTACACGTAAGTAATCTAGTGCTGATTTAAATTGTATTGTGTGCATTCTTAATGCGCTGTTTTTTTTTTTAATTTTTATTTTATTTTACAGGAATATAATATCATGACTACTAGTAATGAGGAAGTGAAGAATAACAACATTGAAGAAATGAGAAGTGTACAAAGACAAAGGGTTAGAAGAGAAGGAGTAAATCATATGAATGAACTAATTGAAACGGAAAAGAGTTGAAGAGGATACAAAAAAATGAGCAACAAAGATTGCAAAGGCAACAAATGATTGATGATCAAAGGGAAGAAAAACAAAGGAAGGATCATGAAAGTAAAAGGCTAAAAAGAGAAAGGAATAATGAGGATGAAAGGGAAGAAGAACGAAGAAAGAATTATGAAAGAAAAAGATTGAAATTTGAACGAATGAATGAGGATGAAAAACAAGAACAAAGAAGTCAAAATATAGAACAAGTAAGATCACATCGGAGAAGACAATTAAGAGATATGAATGATGTAAGGTCAATAATTTAACCTCTTTCTCCTACAGATATTAATCTTCAAATGCATCAACAAATAGAGAAACGTGATGATGAATATGAAATGATGTCCTATGTACCAGTGGTTTCATACGAAGTTGAATTTACTGCACATAAAATATTTCGTGAAAGAATTGATAAATTAGGTCATCCTCAAATGTGCCATGTGTGTGAGGAATCATATCCAGGAATTCAAGTGGTGACCACTAAAACAGGTCCAATGTGCACAAGATGTAAAAGGAAGGGTAATAGGCATAGATTTTCATCACAAAATCATATGAATCCTGGGTTGCAGCCTTTGATCCTTGGAAGTCTTACACAAGTTGAGGGATTGTTAATAGCACGAGCAAGTCCAATTTTGCAAGTAATGCATTCAATAGGTGGCCAATAAAAATATAGAGGGCATACAATCAGTTTTCCTCAAGATGTTAAAGATGTTGCCAAGAAATTACCTCGACATATTAAGGAATTAGATTTAATGATAGTTGTACGAAAAAAAGGTCAGCAAGGATCAAGTTATGATTTCACTGTGAGAAAAAAAAAGGTAGTAGATGCATTAATCTATAAGATTCAAAATGATCCATATTATAAAGATATAGAAATTGATATGCGTGTTGTGGAAGAATTACCAGAAAATACAACGAATGTGTCACATATGATTAATTCTATTATACTACCAGACATGGATAATGACATGAACTTTGCGATGTTGGAAGGAGGTCCAATCCATGAAGATTCTTTAGAAGGTTGTGACACAACTTCCTTTGCTGCGAGGCCTCCAAATGCACCTAGGGAAATTGAAATTATTCGAGCATGGGCAGATAATCCTAATGGAGAAGTAAACCAACTAGATGATGAAACTAGAAATGCCATTAATTGACCTACAATTGGTTCATCTCTGATAAATGAGTATAATATTGAAGGGTTATTTGATATGGCATTTCCAACATTGTTTCCTAGAGGAGAAGCTGATTGGTTGCAACCACGACTAAGAAATGTTCATCTTCATGAGTATGCAAAACATCTCCTCCGATTTCGTGATAATAGATTTGGGAGACATCCTCGATTTAGATACTTTTTACTTAATATTATCATGAGACATCGTGCTCAAGCATCTTCTGCATTTTTTGTTAAAAAAATATGACGGAACTACCTACAACAGTTAATGAGTTATGAGAGAATTTACAAAATCTTCCCCATTCTAAAATTGCAGATAGATTGATGAGATTTGGACATGTTTTAAGAGGTACACGTTCATATTGGACCAAATGTCGTGAAGAATTGTGTGACTTGGTTCAACAAATTGGGACTCCTACAATATTCTTCACACTAAGTGTAGCAGATATGCAATGGCCTGATTTGCATATCTTGATGCATGGTACCTCTCTTGTAGATCCAACTGAAGCAAGGAAATGGAGACACAAAAATGTGATGGATAATCCTCACATTGTAGCAAGTTATGTGCATTTGAGACATACATTGTTTCGAGATGAGAATTTTTCAAAATTCCATTATGCTACAGATTTTTGGTGTCGTTATGAATGGAAACATAGTGGATCTTCACATGTGCATGGTTTTCTTTGGCTAAAAGATGCTCCCAATATGGAAAAATTGAATTGGAATGACCCCGCTCAAGTTAGATTTGCAAAAGAACATTTTGATAGATCTGTCCATGCATTCAATCCATGCAATGAATATCAAAAAATTCAGATCCCTATTCAACGAAATGATGATGATAACCCTTGCATAAAGAACACTGAACAAATATTTCAGTTTGATTCGATGATGGACTATGAAGAACTTCTCAATTGTGTTGAACGCCACATTACGTGTAATGAGAAATCATGCCTTCGAAAGAAGCATGGAAAATTTGTGTGTAGATATAAGACACCATGGGAGCTATGCAAAACGTCAAGAATTTATGTTGATGAGAGTGGAGAAAAAATATATGAACCTAGACGAAATGATGATAGATTAAATACACATAATCGTGAAACATTGATGATGTGGCGTGGAAATATGGATTGGAAACATGTTCTTTCTAAACATGTTGTGATTAACTACATAGTGAAATATGTAGCCAAAGCAGAAAAAGGGTTAGACAGCTTCCATGATATGTTGATGCGTATTTCTTCAATTCAAAATCCAAATGAACCAGCAACACGTGCATATAGAACATTTTTGTGTGAGACTATCGTTGACAGGGATATAGGAGCACAAGAAACATGCCATATGATTTTGGAGCTTCTTCTTTCTGAATGTAGTCATAGATTCATTGTTCTAAATGTTGGGACAAATGTTTTCAAACATGTCACAGTTGATGCACACAATGAACATAATGATAATTCTCTTATTGATGCATACGCAAAGAGACCTGTCAATATGGAGCACCTTTCATCGATAGAAGCTGCTAGATCCTGGTCATATGAAAAACGCCGCCATGATGAGAAATGGTTACCGTGAAATAATGAAGCCATTGTACGAATCTTTCCTAAGTTTAATTCAATTCCTCCTCACGAAAATGATAGGTTTGTGTAGTTTTGTTGGTCTGAGTTAGTATTGTACAAGCCCTTTTGTGATTTTCATACAGATATTGGAGCTACATATGATGACATCATACAAAACTGGGAAAAGTTTTCCTATAATCCTTGGCATATTGATCGTAATCCAATACCTTTGAGGGATACAACTCAATGTCTAGATGAGGATGTAGATGTTTTACATGTACAACATAATGATTCTAAGCAACATGAGTGGGAGATTATTTCTAGATTGTATAAGAATAAGTTTATACATGCCAGTGAATTTGACATGATTGGATTTAGGGATTGTGATGTTATGAAAAATTGGAGCTCTAGCTTTGTTGATGAAGAGACATCAATAAGTGCAGTGAAATTCATATATGATAAGAAGAATGTGAATGCAATTGTTACTACTGAATCTTGAAAAAAATATTCATTTTAAAGCTTAGGGGGGAAACAGAAAATAGCATGTAATATAGTTCGTGAATATCACAAAGGAGATGGAAATCAATATTTGCATATGATTATCTAAGGGACAACAGGTACTGGAAAGTCTTACTTTATTGGTGATATTAAACAAATACTTGAAATTGAATCTCTTCCCAATAAGAGCCCATTGCTTCTTTTGGCACCTACCGGTGTTGCGTCATTCAACATATCTACATCGAAAATACACTCTGCTCTTTATATACCAATAAGAAACTTCATTGATTTACAAGGGTCAAGTTTGCTTAACCTACAAGAGGAGATGAAACATATTAAGTACATACTTATTGATGAGATGAGTTTTATAGGGAGAAATTTGTTGACACATATTGATGCCCGACTTCGTCAAGCTTTTCTTCATAATAAAGACGTCCCATTTGGAGGTATATCAATTATATTGGTTGGCGATTTGGGACAACTACCTCCTATTATGGATAGACTTGCATATGTAGGTGAAGGTCGTGCAAAAGAATTATGGAATTTATTCACAACTGATGTAACTCTCGATACAGTATTCAGGCAAGATGGGAATAGCAATGATCAAAGATGTTTTCGTCATCTATTATTAAACATTAGAGATGCCATTCCAACAATAGAAGACTGGAAATTACTAATGACATGAACAGATTCTAATTTGGACGCTTCAACAAAAGAATCATTTAATAAGGCTATATATTTGTTTGCAACAAATGATGATGTGAACAATCACAATAAGCGTTGTTTAATATCGCTAAATAACCCTGTTGCACATAGTGTTGCTACAAGATCAAATACAAACCACACCATTGAAGCAGATGAGGAAAATTTGGATAATGAGCTCCTTCTTGCTGTTGGAGCTAGGATTATTCTTACTTCGAATTTATGGACTAATGCAGGACTTGTTAATGGTGCCCTTGGAGTAGTTCAAGATATTGTGTATAATCCTAGAACATTTCCTTCTAATCCTCCAACATATGTTTTAGTAAAATTTGATAACTATGTTGGAGTTCCATGGGATGAACTATTCACTCATATTGTTCCTATTATACCTATTGAAAGAGGTCATAGTAGACAAATTCCATTGAGACTTGCTTGGGGATTAAATATTCATAAGTCTCAAGGATTGACATTAGAGAAGGCAACTATTGATATTGGAAGGACAGAGCATCAAGGTCTCACTTTTACAGCGATATCTCGAGTTAAATCTTTGGATGGTCTTCGATTTCAACCTCCTATTTCATACGATCGATATGAAAAAATGGCAAAGTGTGCCAGTGTTGTAAGGAGAAAAGAAGAAGAAGAGAGATTAAGAATAAATACCAAGTAATTTATGTCTTTTTCAAGAATTTTTTTCATATCACGTTTGAATGACATCCTCATTATATTTTTTATTCAATAATTAAATTATTTCATTTTTTTTATCACTAAACATTGTTACATTCATATCATTTGTTACTATTTGTATTTATAATCATGTAAATTTCAAAGTATAATGTACATCTAAAAAATATACATCATTATGATCATCTAAAATTGTGAAATTTTTTGATCACTAAACATTGTTGCATTCATATCATTTGTTACTATTTGTATTTATAATCATGTAAATTTCAAATTATAATGTACATCTAAAAAATATACATCATTATGATCATCTAAAAATGTGAATTTTTTTCCCTCATCTGGAACCAGCCTAGATCCATCTAACTCCGGATCTATCATGCGCCGAGAGGGATCAAATCCCTTGAGGTGCAAGCCTTTCTGAAATTATACACTACAAAAAGAAGGCTTTCACCTCAAGGGATTTGATCCCTCTCGGCGCATGATAGATTCGGAGTTAGATGGATCTAGGCTGGTTAACATCCAACACTGTTGTTGAAACTTGTAACAACACAATTCAATCCGCGTAACAGTAGATATCATACCAAATTTAATACTAATCATTCATGTTTGACTTATATGTTAAAAATGGGGAAAAGTAACGACGCACTACATGTATCCAATTATTTAGAACATAACTGGATCAAGACTTGTTATTTTGCCCACACACTGGCAGTTCTGGCCTTCCACTACTTCTATAACCCTCAAGGTCGATAACAATAGTAATTTACGAGTTGATAACTTTGTGTTTTTTCCTGGTAGGTTATTGAAAAAGACTCTACAACAAACATTTGTTTTTTCCTGATAGCTTATTGACAAACAATTTCCAATTCTTGGCCATAACTGATTCACATCACGCGATAGGAAGGACTACGTCATTGACATGATTGATGACCTGGTAACAAAAAAGTGCGAACATGTGGCATTCTTCTACACGGATAGACGACAAAACTGTCCAAAACAACTCTCTTTATAAAACATTGTTGGTGTAATTAGAAATCTAGTAGTATTTAGTGTGTTAGTGCGATTTTTTGAAGATTTTTACGGTGGATTTTTTCTGTTTAATTTTTTTTTAAATCTGGCAGGAATTGGCTGAAAACACTGAAAACATAAGTTTGATGGATAACCTTGCACAATCGAAGTGCCTTAGTGATTTTTTAAGGTGTTGAATCCATATATATAATAATGAAACCGGTTTAAATAACAAAAATCAAAATTTTACTTCACCCTTTCTCACCAGATTTCAACACCTAAAACTCAAAAAAATCAAAACAACTCCATTAAAAATAACTTATTAATAAAACAAATATGTTATTATTAAATGTAACACAGCCACTGCCTATTAATTATATATATAAATAAAAAACCAAAAAACAAAAATGGTCAAAAATAATATTATTTTTTTGCATGACAACTTAATCTTCGATATTCATATACACAAACTTCACGAAAAAAATTATTAACCATCATAAAAACAATCTACCCGAACTCATGACAAATTGTTATGCCAATCCCGTGGATTAGCGACCATATGATGATAACGTGAGTACTTTGCTAATTCTCATACGTACGATGGGACAGCAAAGAAGAACGTTACAGTTCATGAATAAAGAGAATATTTTAATATTAATGGTGAAAGAATCTCTTATTTTATCTCGTTAAATTATTACAATAAAATATTTAATTATCATTAAGATGAGATTTCGAGTCTTCAAAGAATTTTATTATTTTTAAGATTGGTGTTTTAAATTTAACTATAATTATATTAAAAATCAAAATATTTAATTATCATTAAGATGAGATTTCGAGTCTTCAAAGTATTTTATTATTTTTAAGCTTGGTGTAAATTTAACTATAATTATATCAAAATTTTCAAAATTTCAAAACTCTATCTTTAAGAAAATTTTATTCATAAAACTTTGTTATAAAATAAATCAAATCTATCATAAAAGATTAAATTTTTTGATATGCAATTTTTTTTTAGTGAAAATTTTGAAAAATGTGTACACTTTAAAAGACTTAATCATTGGACAAATCAAGTTTTTTAGGGGTAATGACTTTTTGATGCACAAGAATGAACAATTGGTGAAAGAATTGGTTGATGCAAAGAAACAGATTGAACATTTTCTCAAGGAAAATGAAAGGGTGTCTTCAACAAGTTCTAGCAATGAAGGCCTACTAGCAGTTATAGTTGAAGAACTCAAGCAACTAGAAGACACAATGAAGCAAGTTTATGAAGATATGGTCATCTTACACAAGGAAATGGTGCCTTTGTATGAGATCCAAAAGGAATTACTAGAAAAGGCTAGGGTCATAAAATTGGCTCATACAAGTGTTGATGGGATCTAGGAATGGAGTGCTAAGTACCCAAATGCACCAAGAATGTTGGTAAATAAAGGAAGATATGAAGTTGAAATGGATAGAGTGGAGAAAAAAATGTTTATGCAAGATTATGATAAGCTCAACAATCACGAAGCGAACACTATGACTACCTACAAGAAATTGCATTATATATTGGAAGCTTTGTTTCGAATGCAGTAAGTACCCTCAGATGGTGCGCTCAAAGAAGTCAAATGTGGAGATACTATCAGATAATAGCTAAAAGAATTTTTGGATGTCAAAAAAAAGGTAGCCATGCAAGATGACCTAGAGGTAACTAAGGAGATTATTCTGCAATATGTCATCAAACCAGTTAAGCTACATATAGAGTTGTTCATGTTGTGGAACAATATACAAGTTGACTCCAAAATTATATTTCCAAATGTGATGAAGGGTAAGAAAATATATAATCCATATTTAACACTAAAGGTCAAAAGTGTAGCAATGAAATGAAAAGAGTGGCATCAATACATCACATAGAGACTCCATGTCACAGTGGTCAAATGACCAGAGGCTCAATATATAATTCAAAAATGAAAGTGCTCAGAATTGATTAGAAACTGAGCGATAGTGACCAGCCCGTCGCCAGGAATTCGACATACTTCATTTCGTCGAAAACAAACTCGAGATGAAGAAGTTATATCACGTGGACCGTCGTTTAGAACAGGAAAATTATATTAAAAATAATTGCAGAAAAGTGATAGGTTGATGACATGGAAGCCCAGTCAGCATGCAGGGAATATTATTCAGCTTTTCCCCAGTGACATTGTGACAAGTGTCATAGCCGGATTCACCAGTGAACTTTGAAGATGAAATTTTTTTAGGATTTCTCTCCTATGGTTGAATTCAATTTTTTTTTTTTAATATGGATGGGTAGCTAATTAGAGGTTGACCCATGGTGCAGCCAGGGCCACCACATGCCCCCTTTTCCTAAGTTCAAATTTCAATTTTATATGGTGTAATATATTTAACACAATGATCGAATTATTTTATTCGGGCACATTATACATTCATATGCTATGGTGTATTATATGGTCTGAATTGAATGTTATTGCAAAGTCTTGGCACATTACATATTAACCATAATGCGAAGACCATAGTATGAGTTTATTAATGTGGGAGCACATAATATATATAAACCAATCCTAAAACTTGTTAATTTTCATGGTGCAAAAGGTATACAACGATGGATGGAGGTCAAGCTCCACCCCACGACCTCCCCTAATCCACTCTCTACCCATACCAATGGGTCATTGCAATGGTTCTTAATAACCTATGCTTCCATCGTATATTTATTGTTAGCCAAATACTTCGATGGGGATTTGGAGGGGTCCAGCCCCCTCCCCATATGACTATGCTGCAAGGATCGAGGGTGGAGCATAACACAAAGCGCAGAGTTTAAACTCCTAATCATGAGATTATCCACTAAGAGAGGTTTCTGTTAATTAAACCGTGGATTATGAAACACATTTAAAGCGTAGTCAAGACGCGCTTATCCATAGTTAAGTGTGGTCTCAACTGCTAATTAATCCAGTTATTAATGCCGGCAGAGTTAGCGGGACCACCAGATTGTTAGAGCTATATAGAGTCTTCTCCAGATTTGGAGGAGATTTTATAGGAAAATTAGTTTTGACCATAACTGGAGAAATTTTTGACCAATTTTGACTCATCAAGAGTCATCCTAGCAGATTGGCATGCTTTGAACACATTGGAATAGGTTGCAGAGGTAGTGGATCAATTCTACAATTTTTATTTGTCACTATGAAAAAAATTGAAGCCGAGGGCCACCAGGAAGGAAGGCCATGCCTAGATCATCTGAAGGCCAAATTGAGAGAATGTCGAATAGTCATTTCTGATATATTTTGAAATTCTGAACTCATTGGAGTATGTTTCGGGAGCATTTGATCCATGTAAACAATAAAATTTTCACTATTGAGCTAATACATAGGCCCAATCCATGGAATTTGGACCAAGGAGATGTAGTCCAAGAGGAGTGGACTCCTTCATCAAAACTCTGTGTTGATGGATAAATTGTAATGGTTTGTTGTTATTTATGTTTTTTTTGTTCAAAATTTTAATTTCATACTTTATTCTCTTGAATTCACTCATAAAACTCAGCTAAATTACCTGTTTGACACATATAAGAAACAAGGAAACCTATGTACAAAAATCAAAAGGTTAGTAAATAAAATTTAAATCTGAAAATGGCATTAGCACATCAAAACTAACATTCATACTCTGATCAAGTTGGTATTAGAGCTTCGTTGAAAGGAAAGGTTGTTTGCTTGATAGTTGCTTGTGTTTTGTGCAATTTTAATGGTTCCAAATTTGAGATACTGACAAGGTTAAAGTTGCAGAAAGGTGAAGGGAAATTGTTGGTTGCAAGTCTTGAGATTAGGACTGGAAGAAGGAGAGCTAAAATAGCACCATTTTCACCCAAATTTCCACTCATAGTTGCACTTGAATAACCTCAAGTTTTGTCTCAAGAAGATGAGATTGAAGAGGTACAAGTTGTACAAGAAGCTGAGTGGATTGAAGAGGTACAAGCATCATAAGATGAGATTGAATCCATAACAATCAAGTCAGGTGTTCGAGAGACTCAAGGTCATTCAGAAGAGGATGATGTCAAGAGAGACTTCAATGACATAAAGAGGATGGTTAAAATTATGTTTGATGTATTTACTGCTGGGATGTCAGGAGAAGGTTCTAAGCCTCCACATGGAGAAGGAAATTCATATGATAAGAAGGATGAAGAGAAGAGTTCAAAGGTTAGTGGAGGTAATCCACCTCTATCTCCACCATATTCATCATCCTAATCATCTCCATCAGCATCATCTTCCACCTCCACTACAAAAACTACTCACAATCACTCAATAGCCACAAAAGGAAATACACCCTTACTCAAACTTGATTTCCAATTTGAGCTTCCAATGTATAATGGCAAGATAAATGCAGAGAGGATTGACAATTGGATAAATCAATTGGAGGTGTATTATAGGATTCAAAACCTTCATGAAGATGACATAAATATTCAATTTGATTCTTTGAGGATTGAAGGATCTCCACTTGTGTGGTGGGAAGAAAGGACTCGAGAAGAGATTAAAAACTATGGTAATATCTCTATGTGTTGGTCAATTTTTATTGCTACCATTAAAAGGAAATTCTATCCATTAGCTTACATGGAAAAGGAAATTATGGATTGGCGAAATTTTAGACAGTTGAAAGGGCAAAGTGTGCAAGATTATACTCATGAATTTAGGAGAAGAGCTCTAATTTTTTGTATTAATTTATATTCTCAAAACAAATTGTTAAAGTATGTTAGGGGTTTGCACAGTTACCTTAGGAACAATATTCTCATGTTTAATCCCACAAACATATATGAAGTCTGTGTTCAAGCCACACACTTAGAGGCAAGAGGGAAAATTTTATGGAAGAGGAAAAAGAAATAGCTCTGTAAAAAGAGAGAAAGAAAAATTCACATGCAAAAAATATTGACCATTGTTGGCAACTTCATCCAGAGTTGAAGCCAAACAAACTAAAATTCAAAGAAAAGGGTAAAGTTGTTGCTATAGTTAAACATGAATTAGGGTTCGATTCATGAGACGAGACAAAGATTACAGCCATGGGTTTGAAAGGTAAACACATAGCAAGCACTAGTTCTTCAAATTGTTCAAATGTCACTCAAGATGAAGACACAAGAATAGGACTTTTCCATATTAGAGTTGTCTCTAAACATACCAAGATTGATACAATTTTTTATAGTGGGTCACAAGCTAACTTGATTTCTGAAGACTTGGTTAAGCAACTATACCTTGAAACTATTAGACAGCCAAGACCTTATCCTTTAGGGTGTATATGCAATAATTCAAACTTCCAAGTTACAAGGAAGTGCTTACTAAGATTCACCATCAATTCAAACTTTCTTGATGAAGTTGAACTTGATGTGGTGCTGCTTGAGATATCAGGTATTGTATTGGGAAATCCTTATCGGTATGATAGGAAAGCAATATTTCATCACCACGAGAATAAGTATCAGTTTTTAAACATGGTATTGAGTACATAGTTAGAGCGCATGAGAAGAAGACTAGTTTTTCTCTTATAAATGCAGGATAAATGAAGATGATAGTGAATGCAAGTCAGAATTTGACATTGTTGATGATCAAACAAAGAGATGTTTTGGATAAAACCTTTCAAAAATATGCTTATGATTGTAAGGAGATGTTTTGGGATTCTAACAGGTTTCCTCTGAAATAAGGTGAACAAGATGTAAATATTTGCAGCAGTCAACATCAGTGTGGAGCAGTGTTGGAAACAAGATTTCGGTGCAAGAGAGTGCAAAGATCTAAGAGAAAGCGACAAAGAAGCTTGGAAAAGAAGGCATGGGTTACAAAAATGATTGTTTCTTGTTTCCAAAGGGTAAATGGAAATGGCGAAGATACTTGGTCAAGAGTCGACGCAAGTACAAAGCGAGATTAGCTGAAAATCACCATGGTGATAATGTGCAAGGTGAGACAACTTTTAAGTTTCCTTTGATTAATGACCAAGGTAGGAACAAGATGTTTTCTATAAGAATATCTTTCTACTATCGTATAAAATTTGTAGCATGAAGGCGTCAATGACAGCAAGAGAAGGTCGCAAGAATCAAGGAAAAATTTAACTTTTTGTGAAAAGCTCCAAATGAAGAAAATGGGAAAATTTCAGTGTATAGAGAATTGAAGGGTGAGGGAACAATACCCTCATCCACATGATCAATAATCAGAGATATTTTGGGGTCCAAAAGGTTTCTAGTGAGGAGGAATGATCGGAGGAGTAGTGTATAAGCTCAAAAATGAAATTGCTCAGAGTTGATTGGAAACTAAACTGCAACGACTGGCCCATCGCTAGTAATCGGACGCACTTCATTTCATCGAAAACCAACTCCAGATGAAGAAGTTATAGCCTGTTGACAGTCGTCCAGAATAAGCAAATTAAAAAAAAAATTTGCAGAACAGTGACATGTTGATGACATGGTAGCCTAGTCAGCATGGAGGGAATATTCTTCAGTTTCTGCCCAGTGACACTTGACAAGTGTCACAATCGGATTCAACAGTGAAATTTGGAGGTGAATTTTTTTAGGATTTATCTCTTAAGATTAAATTCGATTTTTTTTTTATATGGATGGGTAGCCAAGCAGAGGTTAACATGTGGTGTAGCTAGGGGCCGCCACGTACCCCCTCTGGTGGACTGTCTCCAACTCCTAATTTCTAATTTCAATTTTATATGGCGGCATATATTTAACACAATGGTCGAATTATTTTATTCGGGCACATTATACATTCATATTTTGTGGTTTATTATATGGTCCAAATTGAGAGTTATTGAAAAGTCTTGGCGCATTACATATTAACCATAGTCTGAAGACCATAGTATGAGTTTGTTAATGTGGGAACACATAATATATATAAACTAAAGTCCGAATACAAGTTAATTTTCATTGTGCAAATGGTATACAATGATGGTTGAAGGTCGGGGCTCGACCTTGCGACCTCCCGCACTCCACTCTCCGCCCATATCAATGGGCCATTGCAATGGTTTTTAATAACCTATGCTTCCGTTGTATATTTATTGTTAACCAAATACTCCAACGGGGGTTTGGAGGGGGTTAGCCCCACAGGACAACCCCTCCCCATATGAATATGCTGTAAATATTGATGGCATAACATAGCACAAAGTGCAAAGTTTAAACTCCTAATCATGGGATTATCCAATAAGCGAGGTTTATGTTAATTAAATTGTGGATTATGAAACTAATTTAAAGCGCAGTTAAGACGTGCTTATCCATAGTTAAGTGCGGCCTCAACTGCTAATGAATCTAGTTCTTAATGGCAGCAGAGTTAGCAAAACCACCAATTTCAGCGGAACCACCAGTTTGTCGGAGCTATCTAGAGTCTTCTCTAGATTTGGAGGAGACATTACAGGAAAATTTGTTTGACCATAATTGGAGAAATTTTTTACCAATTTTGGCTCAGAAAGAGTCATTCATGGAATATTGGCATGCTTTGAACACATTGGAATAGGTTGTAGAGGCAGCGAAGCAATTCTACATGTGTTTTTTCAGTTTGAAGAAAATTGAAGCCGAGGGCCACCAGGAAGGAAGGCCATGCCTAGATCAAATGAATGCCAATATGAGTGAATGAATAGTTATTCTGATAGATTTTGACATTATGAACTCATTGGAGCATGTTTCAGGAGCATTTGATGCATGTAAACATAATTTTTTGCACTATTGAGCTAATACAGATGCTAAAGCCATGGAAGCTGGACCAAGGAGATGTAGCCTAGGAGGGGTGAACTCCTTCATCAAAACTCTTGTGTTGATGAATCAATTGTGATGGTTTGATGTTCTTTATGTTTCTGTTGTTAAACATTTTAATTTCATACTATATGCTCTTGAATTCACTCATAAAAATCAGTTAAATTACCTTTTGACACACATAAGCAACAAGGAAACCTAAGTACAAAAATCATAAGATTAGTAAATAAATTTTAAATATGAAAATGAAATTAGCACAACAATACTAAGATTCATCCTTAGATCACCAAACTACAATATCCCAAAATTATAGAATAAATATATTTATGTCACAGTGGCCAAACTACAACTTTCCCAAATTATAGAATAAATATATTCTATTTTTCAATTTTTAAATATTAGCCACATTTTGTAAGAAAGGATAAATTTTGTAATTATAAGGGGGATAAAATGAAAAGTTGTAGATGTTGAAAAGTCACCAAGAATTCCAAAGGTAACTTGGAATCCCAAGAGTCATGAGGGAACTCAACAGTCACATGAAAGGTGAAAGGTCACCTCATTTGTTATATATAAAAACTCATGGATCAAGCAAAGGGACTTTTATCCTTGGATTCTATAGATATCATGTGAGAGACAAATTATTCTTTTGAGAATAAATTTGTGGCCTCCATGTTCCACTATTGGAACAAGTGAAATGTCTATGAAATGGTCCATCTCCTTTCTTCTACATAATGATAAGAAACTCTCTAGATTCGGAAAACCTTTTCGTGCATGCATCAAAACTTATTGTTACAATTTTCTTGTAATAGCTATGATATGTGCTTGTATTTATATGTATTAAAGGAATGAAATAATTCATTATATTTAATACAAATTTTATTTAAAATGTTTGTCCCTATGCTTTCATGATTGTTTCTTAATTGAAACTATTTTAAAACTAAGTAAAGATTCTTCCTTTATTTGTGTTTCTTTATTAGAGTAGTACTAATATTATTTTTATAAAGGCTCATATTTTTCACTTTTTTCGTGGAATTAATTTTATGCCCATTATGTTTGCATGTTTCAAAAAGGCAACAGACTTTTAGATATAAAGAGTAATTGTGATCTCTTTCATAGGTTACTATTTATCGCCAAGGAAAATCATTAAACCAACATAATGAAATTTGGGGCATCATCCTGGATGGGTCTCCCACACCAAATGGTGTATATTATAATTGGGAATTTATACCGGGGATATCCCCTTGTGTTGGTGAACTTCTAGCACCATCACCACCTTACGTAGGGTTGGGAATAGTAGGGGGTATGTTACATAGTGGTATCATAGCTTCCAGGTTCAACACTTGGATTTGATGAGATCTATCACTAAGGACATGTGGAAAAAGGTTTAAACTATAGTCCTTTGAGAATAACATCGTACCCTATTAATGATTTAATAGAGCATTGGGCCTAGATTATGTTGAGAGGTGTATCAAGAAAGGCTGAATTTGGCTTAGCCTTGGTCAAATTGAGTAAATTCAAAATTTCCACATCAACAAACAACTCGGATGCATTTAAATGAGGTGGCATGGTTCTTGTCACTCCATTTTCCCAGTGAATTCAAGTTAGTGGAATTGGAGTTCAATTTGCATGTGTTGATCACTAATTTGTAGCAATATAGTTCAGCTATTTCTAATTATAATTAGTTAAACTAGTTCTAATAGTTAATATAACTAGTTGGAGGTCAATTGTACAATGGGATAACAGTCTATCTTAGAGATCATCCAGTTAACTTGTCAATCAACCAAACATATCTCATGCATGCAAGGAATTTTAATTGCTCAGTTGTGGTGTAGATTTCAAGGTAGTGTAACATCAGTTGTATACTAGTTTAGGGTTTACAAGTCTTGCATGCAATCAATGATCAATACTTGGGAATTTCACAATCAATTATAGGAAATTCATATAGAATAGGGTCCAATTTATTCGGGGTTTGTGCAAGGAAATAGGAGCTTAGGTGGAGGCAGAAATTGACTATGTCTAGGTCAAAGCTCTTCATAGAGCAAAGAGAATAATTATTCACTTCTATGTTGAGCTCAGAGCAAGCAAGAAAGTGTAATACATTATCTATTCATTTTATTAATGCAAGCAGGACTAAGAGGTTTTTAGAAGTTGGTTTCCCCTACGTAAATATGTGCACTTTTGTATGTTATTGATGCATGTTTGAGAATGTTGTTATAAATTGTGAATCAATTTCTTGAGATAAATACAGTAGAATTGTGTCTCTTGATTTAGATTAAATTTCTTGACAAGTTGCAATTGTATCACGAAATTTCTACATGGTATCAGAATTAGAATCACATTAGAAAAAAAATTTCGAAGTTGTTCCTCAGGAGGTTTGAATTTGTAGCTTCAGTGTAGTAGGATTTCTTTAGAGTTGGGCGAATGGCCTTCAATGGACTGAGATTAGATTATGCCTTGGAAGGCAATGCGAATTTCATTTCTTGGAAGGATCGCATGGAGTCTGTTCCTAATTAAATGGATTGCTAGAATATTTCAAGACAAACATTCCAAAACCGAGATTAGTTCATTCCCAGAACCTAGCCCAATGGAATAAAGATGTAGCCAAGGCGAGGAGAACAATCCTAGGGGGAGAGAGAGACCAAATTGTCTCAAATATCAATGTCAAAGTAACTCCTTATGTAATGCGGAAGGAATTGAATGAGCTATTCAAGAATAATGGTGACCATAAAAAAATATCCCTCAAATGAAAACTTTGAAACATTAAGATGTGAAAGAATGATACTAATTCACAGCATCTCACTATATTTACACAAATTAGAGATGAGTTTGGAGGGGTTGGTGTGAATGTTTTACAAGATGACATGGTAAGCCTACCTCTTCTAGGCCTTCCCAAAAGCGGGCATAGCTACGAGGACTCGGTGAACACGAGGGAAAAATTACCAAATTGGGAATGCTTATGGTCATATTTGGTACAAGAGGAAATATGGTGAAATATCATAAATGGAAGTTCATCGAAGGGAGAAGATGAAGGAATTTTTTTATTGGTTGGAAAGGATAAGTAGGGAAAAGTGAAGAAATCCCAAACCAAACCAGAATCCAGCCAAGCGGGCAAGAAGAAAAACTTTTCCAAAATACATTTTATGGGCGATGTTACCCTAAGGTCTTGGGTTGATAAACCTTCACAGATCAGGGGCATGTCATCACAAGAAGGAATAAATTAACCAAATTATATGCTTTAAACTAGAGAATAAGGATTTTAGATCTTACCCATTTATCCTTTGGTTGTAGTAGTTCCCGTGGGGTTCAAACCTCCTGCAACTCTTTGTGCTCCAAAACCTGCAAACTAGCAAAGAACAAGCGCAAAAACCTAGTTGTAAAGCATATATATGTTCTAGATGTTAGCAAAAAGCATGCATAATCTCATAAAAATGACAATAAATGAAATATTTACTATCATTAAGCATGTATAAGAGATATATGACACATGAACATCAGGAACAAGATGGAACTTATTTTATTGATAACATGTACAGTAAATAAATGGTGGAGAGATCACCTGAAATTTGCCACTTCCTCAAGTAAACCGTCCTGTGGATTCATCCAGCCCTAGCCTCACAAAACTTCTTCCAATAATAGTGCACAATGGATGTCACATAGGATGAAGGTGAACATCTCAAGGAAATAAGGGTTTCCTGAAAATCTGGGAAGTGCAGGAGGCACAGGGGAAATATGAGACTTGGACAGGGCTATAATAGGCTATAATATCTATAATTCTCTCTCTTCCTCCCTTAGGCCATTCCCTTGAGGGGTAGTTATACCTCCTCAAGTTAGTTTTTTCAATTGGGGAACAGTTAGGCCATAGGTTGGGGTAGTTAATTTATAGGAACAACCGTAAACCCCACCTCAAAAATAGGGAAATTTTATATTTTTTAATATTTTACATAGCATACACGGGTTCTCTATGTATGGACCTGTGTGTATACATGGAAAAGTCTGGGCAGAGTCGTGTATGGGTTTTGAAATACTATTTTTTGAGAAATATGACCAAGTCTGAATGGAAGGGCTGCCCAAGGCCAATGCATAAGTCATCAACTATATAGTGATGATAAATGATGCTATAATAGATGCCCCCTAAAATATGAGTTCATAATGGGTACTTGATGGTCGAAATGTATTATGTGCATAGAAAGAACTTCACGAGGACTAAAGAGGATTTCACCAGATTTCAGCCTACCAAAAAACCAGTGATAGAAATCAGAAAGATAGCTCATGTCTGAGGCAGGCATACCCATGCTCAGTGAAAGAGAATCATGTTCGCATATGAAGTACGGAGCGGATCCAATATGTATACAAGTATAGATAAAATGTAAATTACATAGTGAATCATCTCATTTCTTCCTGGAAGTATAAGTCAAAATCATGTCCAAGTATCACATATAGAAGACTGATCGAGGATGCTGTAAAGGGATCCAATCACGAAAGTCACAACTGAATCTCCAAGTACCAAATCATAAGTGGTGGTACAAATGGTACAACACGCAACTCGGGAGCCAACATATAAGATGTTGCTGTGATGAAACTGCAACATATAAGGGTGGATGGTGTCATTGGAAGAAAACTGAAGGAACTGTCAAAGTGAACCAAACCATGCTGATGCTAACCCGAGGTCTTCACCGATCACCATGGCACAATTCTACACAATGGGAATAAATGAGCTATGGTTGACCATGTGAGAAATCGTTTGATTAATAGTCTTTGATATATACCTTTAAAAAACACGAGACAACCCACCGATAATGATAATGAGTGTCAAGGTGCCCTAGTACAATCTATGTTATGAAACCAGCTCCAAAAATAGAAGAAAAGAGAGATGAATGCCTTTGAAATCAACCACTTTGAGGGGGAAACCTCCAATAAATTACATAAATGAAGAATTCTTGGATGATACAAATGACCAAAACCTCCTTATATATAGGAGTCCATGGGGCCACAATATAATCCTAGCTGACCTAACAATAATAATGTAAGGTCACAATAATAACAATATTTGGGTTACAGGGGTGCAACAATAACAATAAGGGGGCTACACTAATAACAATAAGGGACTAAACTAGTAATATAGGGACCTAACATGCCCCTCTCCTTCAAAAAAATGTTATCCTCAATGCTTGAGTAGCTCTGGGTGCTTTTGTATAGAATTTTCATCCTCCCATGTAGAATCTTCAGTGGGTAAGTTCTTTCACTTGATATGATACTCCGAAATTGATCAATTTTGTAGCTGTAAAGTTCTTGTTTCTGTGACCACTTCAAGTTCCAATATGAATTTTCCTTCCTCATCAAGTTTTGGAAATATTGTTTGAACTAGAAGATTTTCACCTATAACCTTATTTAAGAAAGAAACATGGAAAATTGGATGCACTCGCGAAGAAGCATGAAGCTCCAATTTGTATTCCATAGTACCAATATTTTGCAACACCTTGTAAGGACCATAGTACTTTGGTGATAATTTATTATCCTTATTAGCTTGCTTGAGGGACATTTATTTGTATGGTTGTACCCATAAAAATACCTAGTCTCCTACATCAAAACTTCTCTCACTGCGTTGTTGATCTACCTATTGTTTCATTCAATTTTGTGCCAAATTTAGGTTATCCTTTAAGAGTTGGACAACTTGTTGTCGATGCTCGATGTGATCCTCCACTGCTTGAACCTTATACTTTTCTCTTAAATATGATGTGATGGATGGTGGATGATATCCATAAAGTTCCATAAATGGGGTCATTTTTGCTGCAGTATGGAAGGAAGTGTTATAGCACCATTCAGTGAGAGGTAACCACTTGATCCATTGTGTTTGTTTATCAGATACAAAACATCGAAGATATCCTTCCAAACATTTATTCACTCTCTCACTTTGACCATCGGATTGAGGATGATAAAATGATCTATGAGCTAATTGAGTACCCAAACAAGAAAATAACTTCGTCCAAAAAATTCCAGTAAAAATGGGATATCTGTCGGTCACAATAATCTTTGGGTTTCCATGTAGCTTTTTAATTGTGTCCATAAATGTAGTAGAAATTGTACTTGTTTTAAATGGATGAGATAATGAACAAAAGTGTGCATACCTGGTAAGTCTATCAACTACCACCATGATGACACTCTTTCCTTTGGACTTAGGTAAACCTGTGATAAAATCCATTGAAATCTCCTCCCAATGTTGACTTGGAATGGATAAAGGTTTTAGAAGACCCTGGGTCTTAATTGTCTCAAATTTATTTTGCTGCCAAACCAAACATTCTGCCACAAAATTTTGAATATCAGATTTAAGGCCATCCCAAAAAAATTCTTTCTTCAGCCTGTGGTAAGTTTTTAAAAATCCTGAGTGTCCTCCTAAAGGAGAAGTGTGCAATTCCAAAAGAATAGTTTGTTTTAGTTGGGAATTCTTACAAAGATATAAGCGATCTGTGTACCATAAGGAATACCTTTTCCAACTAAATGTACCATATGTACTAGGATCTTGCTGCAACTTTTGAATGAATGTCCACATTTCTTCGTCCTTCTTCCATTCATCCCTTGCTTCAGTTATCCCATCTGGTTGGATAATATAAATGGCACAAAGCAATTTTTCCACCTCTTCATTATTTCTTGAGAGCATCTACAACAACATTTAGCTTCTCTATTTTTTAGATTATTTCAAAGTCATAACCCAACATCTTTGTGACCCATTTTTTCTGCTCTTCTAAAGATAGTCTTTGTATTATCATGATTAGTATTTTACCTTGAAGTGTCTTCCCATTGGGTAAGGTCGCCATTTCTTTAGTGCATGTAGTATTGCTAACATTTCCTTCTCATAAATAGCTCTCTATAAATAATTTTTATTGGTTGGAAGACTTTCAAAAGAAATGGGTCTTCTTGCATTAAAACAACACCAATTTCATTTCCTGAGGCATCACATTCCACAATAAAGGTTTTTGTGAAGTTTGGCGTAGCTAAGACCGGTGCTAGGCACATTGCCTCTTTAAGATGTTCAAAGGCCATAGTTGCTTGATCATGAAAATGCATACTATTATTAA
This sequence comes from Pinus albicaulis, assembly GCA_034641835.2. Classification (NCBI taxonomy): domain Eukaryota; kingdom Viridiplantae; phylum Streptophyta; class Pinopsida; order Pinales; family Pinaceae; genus Pinus; species Pinus albicaulis. Next base: position 1,524,025,274 of record CM076581.1, on the reverse strand, counting down.
TATTGTTAGGTGCTTTATTCTCATAATTCTTAACAAACTTGCGATAATACCATAACAGAAATGCTGCATTTTATTTTGTAGTTGTAGAATTTCCATTCCTTAATGAATTTAATTTTGTTAGGATCTACCTTAACACCCTCCTGAGATACAATATGACCCAGATATTCCACCTCTTGTACTCCAAAGGAACATTTGGAGGTTTATGCGTATAATATTTTCTCCTTCAATAGTTTGAGTACCTTGTCAACATGTTGAACATGATCCTTTCAAGACCTTCTGTAGATTAATATATCATCAAAAAATACTAGCACAAATTTTCTAATAAAGGGTTTGAAAATGGAATTCATCAACCCTTGAAATGTAGAAGGTGCATTGGCAAGGCCAAAAGGCATGACCAAAAATTCATAATGACCCTCATGAGTTCGAAATTTTTTTTTCAGAATATCTTCAGTCTTCATTCTTATTTGATGATATCCTGGATGAAGATCCAACTTGGTAAAATAAATTGTTCCATGTAATTCATCCAATAATTCATCAATCATAGGAATGGGAAATTTATCTTTGATGGTGAGATTATTGAGCTCCCTATAATCCAGACACATGCGCCATGATCCATCCTTCTTGTGCACCAATAATACTGGAGTAGAGAAAGAACTTTGACTAGGTTGAATTATACCAGCCTCTAACATTTCTACAATGATAGGTTCAATTTCGCTCTTTTTGACATAAGGATATCTATAAGGCTTGATGTTTGGAGGAACACTTCTTGGAATCAAATGAATAGCATGATCGGGATCACGAATAGGTGGGAGTCCTTTGGGAGTTTCAAACACCTTGGAATGATTGTCTAAGACTTTTTGGAGATCTGTAATATTCCTAAATTAGCATGCAGCTAATAGGAATATTGATTTTGTTTTTACCACTAGTTAGATGAATAAATGGGAAAGGAGACTCATACTTATCTTGAATAAGCATAAAATCCATCTTGATGTGAAAAGGGATCACTATAATAACTGGATCTAGCACTCTCATGTGTGAACAAGGGCTAATGGATGTCGACAAAGTCAAGTTTGACCAAGTCAACAACACTAATGTGGGAGGAGTGGATCATCAATAAATCCAACTCAATATGAATGTGGATTAGTTTAGACAGCTATATATGAGCTGGCTTGAAGACTATTAGGTGTGAAAAGGGCTAGATCAGGTTGAAGAGGTCAACCTTGACCAAATCAAACAATGATGTTATGGAGGAATGGCATTGATGAAGGTACAACACAGTTTTGGAGGGAGATTGATTGTGTGATGGTGGAAACCCTAATTAGTGGGACATAAGGTGAGAAGGCTCACATTTTTTATAAGGAGGATGATGGTAGCCATATGGGGCTAGCTTATGAGTTATATTTTGATACATCTGTTTACACTTTGCTCTCTTTAGTTGTTTAGCTAAGATTGCTGGTGCTGTTTAGCACAAGGTATTCATGTTTAGGAATTCGATATCTTTCCTTGAGAGGCCTCTTAAGAGAGTCTTGATCTATCATTCCACACATCCAGAATTTTTTCCAAGCTTCAGTCTTTATCTACAGCACATTTTCTGCAGAATATTGTGTTGTGTTGCAGGGTGTTGCAGTGGAGAGTTGAGAAACCCACTTTTTGAGCTAGTTTTTCATAGGAGGAAGAATTCTTTCCCTTGGGAGACCATTTTGGGGGGTTCTTGAGCACATTTCAGATCTTTTGCATCAGGCCAACCTATTCCCATCACCTACAACGTAATTTCAAATATGAAATTGCGTTATTTTGGAGGGCTGCTTCAATGAGGGATTTTGTCGCTCTATTTGAGTGTTTTCCTGTGATTGAAGGGTTCAACCTTTGATTGGAGGATACCATGGAGTGGATCTGCATCAGATCTATGTTATTTCAGCCTCCTATCTTCATTTGCTTCAGTTTTCAGTGATTCTACAGTGCTTGGGATGTAGATCACCATTTGTATTAGGTGTATTTCAAGAAACCCTTCCTGGATTTTCTTGGATTTGTATAAAGGGGACTAGATCTCAGTTTTGAGAAATATTGTTTAATATATGAGAAGATCTATTTGTCTCTCTAATTTCTAAGTATAAATCCTCATTATATTGCATTGTCTCTTTATGCAGTAATTCTATGTTGTAGTAGTTTTGGGGTTTCAGGGTTTTTGAGCTATTCAGTGTGTGGGAGACTTGTTTAACTCCTCTATCATGATTTGTTTCTAATCTCCTCTTGGATTTGGGTGTTATGATGTTAGATCTAGTGGATCCATGGATTTATTTTCATTTTTATAGCACATATTTCTGAAAATGCGTTTTTTATACATGTGTTGCTGAGTTATCCCTTTTAGGATACTACAGTGGTATCAGAGCAAAATCTTGGCTCAGCCTCTGAGTTTTCAGCCATTATGCTATAAGAAGAAGAAGAGAAGGAGAATATATCTAAAATGGTCGAAGGAATGAGCTTGGTCTCATCAATTTTCAGATCTATGAAGAACCTCTCCACGGAGGTTAAGAAGATTAAAGAGAAGAGATGAAATGAAACCTCTATATGGTTTCAAGAAGAGGGAGGTCCATGTACTTCCTATTCTCAAAAGAAAGAACCAATGTTGCAGAAAGCTCCAAAGAATTACACCTTTTCCTTTCCTTTTGAGAAAGAAGATAAGAGGCATGGAGATGGAGGGAGCTTGGAACATTAGATCCTGAGTGGATACCTTGCAGAATACAAGTCTCAACCTAAAGCTTTCAAGGAGACTTTAACTCTTCCTCAGTTTATTTAGCTTGAAGAAGAAAGGAAGCCTTGCATCAATAAGAGAATGAGGGGCAATAGATTTCTATTGTCTACTTTTGATGGATCATCCACATGTATAGCAAAGGCTTGGGTGATGAAGCTAGATGCATTCTTCCTATTACATCCATTGGTAGAAAGAGAGGTTGTAGAGATTGCAGCACTGCACCTTGAGGGTAAAGCAAGCACATGTTGGTTCAGCCATTTGAGTCATGCAAGAGTGACTACTTTTGCAGATTTCACTCAAAGGGTGGTCAAAAGTTTTGAAAAGAAGAAATCAGAAGGGGAGGAGCCTTCACCACCACTTGAGGAGACTTGTACTAGCAGTGACACAACTATAGAGGAGCAGCTATCATCCTCATTAGTTGGGGGAGCCAACACATTGGAAGGAGGAACCCTTGTAGCCATACAAGATGTTCCCAACCTTTACCAAGGTATGCATGAAATTCCACTTTATGTTATTTCAGCAAATCTTATGGAGGTTTGTGGAAGTCTGCCTTTGCATGACGAAGGGTCAACACATACTACTAATTTGGAGCAGCAGAATTGCACTGCGCTGTGCAACCTCGAGTTGTTCAGGAAAGGGATAAGAAATCATCCTAATGTGTCATTATTGAGCTGCACACAACACTTGGGGTTGGGGTGTAGACTTATGGAGGATAGGATGAGATTTTTCCTAAACAATCCAATGCAGAACTCTAAGTTCAACATTGATTTTGAGCTTGAGACAACAAATACACCATTGAGGAGATTAACAACACCGTCATTAAGCAAAAATGAGGAGTTGAGGGCCCAGCTATCATTAGAGCATTATGATGACCATTACACTTGTGTGACATTGGATGAGAAGATGATCAATGAGGGACACTTTGTCTTTCATCATTGTGATGGATCTATTAGAATGAGCATTGTATAGGCCTATGAGGAGGTTTTTCCTTCATCATACTTGGATATTTATGGATTCAAGATGGTCATTGGTGTGGGATTTCTCTAGGATATTTCCAAGATGTTGCATTTGAACATCCCATGAAATGAAAAGGAAGAAATCTTATTTGGGAGGATGGTAGTCTTCATTAGAGGAGTACCAAAATGGAGCATGGTGGGAGACTCCCACATGTGGATGAATGGGTGTGGATGGTGAGCAAGAGGTTATTGAGACACTTGAATATTTATGACACCAGGCAGCAGGAAGCATGGATGCATTGGCTACTCTTGAAAGAGTTTGGCTATCATGTGACATATCCTTCTCCAAAGGGTATGTTGGTGGAGGAAACTTGTTAGGACACTTGCATCATATGGCAATAAGGATTTTGGGTGCATTATGTTGACATGACATTATTCATGTCGATCATTATATATTAACCTCATGATTTGTATGATGGAGGTGTGAGGGAGCAGAAAGAGTTATTGTTGCTTTGGCTACTCTTGGGAGTGTATGGGAAAAAATTTTCCCATGCTTGGCATGATATTTCCGGAGAAAGGGATGGCACAATCAAAGTGCAAAGAGGCTACCCTTCAGCATTAGAGGATGAGGAGGTACTTCCACATAGGAAGGATATTTCCTCACATAGCAGCATGATGGTGGATGAGTTTGTCATGTGGCATGACAAAGGAGTAATTCATGGAGTGACAAAGCCTTATCACTAAGGCCAATAGCGTTGTCACTTGGGAGTATGTTTCTATTGATGGAGTGTTCCAAGGGGAGTATGCATCTCTTCACCTTGCAGACTATTATGAGAATATTTTCATGGGAGGACTCATCCATGGACCTCACTTGCAGCCTACTCATTATGCATGGTAAGAGATGTATTTCTGTAATTATTGATTATTTCATTGAGAAATTGCATCTTCTCACCATCTATGTATAGTGCATTTCTCCACGAGAGGGAAATATTATTTCTGGTTTTCATGGTCATTCTAGGACCAACATTTGTGATGGAGATAATCCTTATTTGCATGGATTTGGGAAAGTGTGTTATTATTCTTATTATGCTCAGCTGATATATAATGCTTCTTACTACCACATAGTAGATGAGAAAACATGCATATCTAGTAACTTGTTGAAGGACAACTTGCCACATGATGTTCTAAAATAGTAGTTGGGGAGAGTGCGCTATATCCACTGGAAAACATTGGGACCATCCAAAATTGCATATAACCTTCAGCATTTTTTTGATTTGGATACCATATGGTGATGATTTACCATTCACTTTGTATGGGATGGATTGGGCCAACATGATTCATGATGATATGGAGAGGATCTTTGAAGATCCAACCTTCTTCTTGCCACTTGAGGGAAACATTATTGCATCCCAAGATCAGCAGCTACTCTGCAATTATCATAAGTGGAAAGAGAGACATCATGGGGTAGGCTATTTTGTCTACCATGCTCAGTTATTCAACCCACCTACATTGCAGGAGCCAAAGGCGGAGGATATTTTTCATGAGTTACCATTTGGGAGGGTGGCTCATTTGGTATGGATGATAGCTTGGGGATGGGAGATTCACATGGGGATGATAGATCCAAATATTTATCAGATCTCATGCCTCAGGAAGGCCTCTAGACATCACATTGTTGCATCCATGGGAGTTTTACTTCTACATGATGATAGCTATTTGGGATGCTCACCAAAAGCTAGCTTGCATACTTGGGAGGGGAAACTTGGAGATGTATTGATGAGACAACATATTGTTCCTTGGAGGAATTTAGCATATGAGGATGCTACAGGAGGAGGAGAGGAGGCTCTCCAATTATATCCTTATAGTTTCTTGAGGACAAGAAACATTTGGGAGGGGAGGACTATAACATTCATAAATTAGCATGCATCTAATAAGAATATTGATTTTTCTTATAGCACCTAGTTAGATGAATAAATGGGAAAGGAGACCCATACTTATCTTGAATAAGCATAAAATACATCTTGATGTGAAAATGCATCACTATAATAACTGGATCTAGCACTCTCATGTGTGACCACGGGCTAATGGGTGTGGACAAAGTCAAGTTTGACCAAGTCAACAACACTAATGTGGGAGGAGTGGATCGTCAATAAAGGAAACTCAATATGAATGTGGATTAGTTTAGAAAGCTATATAAGAGCTATATTGAAGACCATTAGGTGTGAAAAGGGCTAGAGAAGGTTGAAGAGGTCAACCTTGACCAAATCAAACAGTGTTGTTATGGAGGAGTGGCATTGGTGAAGGTACAACACAGTTTTGGAGGGAGATTGATTGTGTGATGGTGGAAACCCTAATGAGTGGGACCCAAGGTGAGAAGGCTCACATTTTTTATAAGGAGGAGGATGGCAGCCATATGGGGCTAGCTTATGAATGATATTTTGATATGTCTATTTAGACTTTTCTCTCTTCAGTTGTTTAGCTAAGATTGTTGGTAATGTTTAGCACAAGGTATTCCTGTTTAGGAATTCGATCTCTTTCCTTGAGAGGCCTCTTGGGAGAGTCCTGATCTATCATTCCACACATCCAAAAATGTTTCCAAGCTTCAGTCTTTAGCTACAGTGTAGTTTTTGTAGGATATTGTGTTGTGTTGCAGGGTGTTGTAGTGGGGGGTTGAGAAACCCAATTTCTGAGCTATTTTTTCATAGGAGGAAGGATTCCTTCTCTTGGGAGATCAGTTTGGAGGGTTCTTGAGAAGATTTTAGATCTTTGGCATTAGACCAATCTATTCCCCTCACCTACAACATAATTTCATATTTGAAATTGCGTTATTTTTTAGGGTAGCTTCAGTGAGGATCTTGTGGCTCTATTTGAGTGTTTTCCTGTTATTGAAGGGTTTAGCCTTTCATTGGAGGAGACCTTGGAGTGGATCTGCAGCAGATCTATGTTATTTCAGCCTCCTATCTTCATGTGCTTCAGTTTGTATTGATTCTATAGTGCTTGGGCTGTAGATCACCATTTGTATTGGGTGTATTTTAAGAAACCCTTCCTGGGTTTTCTTGGATTTGTATAAAGGAGACTAGATCACAAGTTTTTGAGAAATATTGTTTAATATATGAGAAGATATATTTGTCTCTCTAATTTATGAGTAGAAACCCTCATTAGACTGTGCTGTCTCTTTATGCAATAATTCTATGTTGCAGTAGTTTTTGGGTTTCAGGGTTTTTGAGCTATTCGGTGTGTGGGAGACTTGTTTAACTCCTCTATCATGAATTGTTTCTGATATCCTCTTGTATTTGGGTGTTATGATGTCAGATATAGTGGATCCATGGATTGATTTTCATTTTTATAGCACATATTTCTAAAAATGCGTTTTTTTATGCATGTGTTGTTGAGTTCTCCCTTTTGGGATACTACAAGATCTGCAAAAATAGATGATTTTGATGTTGGAACTTCTAGTGAGCATAATTGTGAAATTATGCCTCGTTGTTATTTTGAATATTTGTCATGAAATTAGAGCTTATTATATTTCCCATCTTCCCTGTGATACCCCATAATTCGACTTCCTTTCCTTCTAAAAAAAAATTCAAGAAAAGTTCTTGAAAATTAAAAGCTATTGTTCCCAAAGATTGTAACCATTGTACTCCTAGTACAAAATTAGCACCTCCCATTGGAATGGAAAGAATTGGAGTATTCAATACATATTCTCTCATGGTTAGCTTGATATTATGGCATTTTCTAGAGCAATTTATAGTTCCTTCATTTGCAACCATCACTTGACATTCTCGTGTTGGGTATAGGAAACAATTAAATTTCTTGGCTACCTGACAATGAATAAAATTATAGGTACTACCCGAATCAATCAACACTATTACCTTTTTCTTCTTGATATGTCCTTCTATATTGAGAGTTTGAGGAGTGGTAATTCCTGCTAATGCATTACATGATATGGTCAGACTCATTTCTTCCTCTTCTAGGGTTGGTTCCTAGTGTATATCCTCTTCTTTTGAAGATTCTTGTTCATTTTCTTCTTCCTATTTACAATCTATGTAAAATAATTTCTTCTCGGCACACTTATGACCTTTAGTGTTTTTTATATCACAACTGTAGCAATGCCCTTTTTCTCTTTTTTCTTCCAATTGTTGTGGTATCAACCTTGTAGGTTATGAAAGTTGAGGATTAGAAACACTTCCATCTTTATAGATGTGAGTGGTAGGCTTCCTTGTCACCATAATTTTACATTCAATTTTCTTTCTAACCTGAATGCCTTCTCCAATGAATACGGTTCATTTCAGTACCTTCATGTTGAATATTATCCTTCAGTCCCTATAGAGAACGTCAATCATGTGTTCCTGCAGAATATCAGTTACCTTATTTTCAATTTTTTGATCTTCAATGTGCTCCACCAACTTGATCATAATTTATCAATTGGCTAAAGTTTTCTTTTGTATCCTCTTAATATGCTATCATTTCCTTCGTAAAAATTGACCAAGTAATTTTTACCCGGAAAAAGCCATCGATACCATACAAATGTATTTTGTTCTAAATGTAAAGTTGCAATGTGTACCTTTTGTGTGTTTTGCACATTATTGAGATCAAAATATTGCTCCATCTGTAGTATCCATGTTACGGGATCCTTACATCAAACTTCCTCATATCCATCTTTGGAATATTGTGGTTCTTCCATCCAACATTAGAGTTTATGAAATCACGATTAACATTTATTTTGTTCTCATCGTGAGTTTCCTCTACTATCTTTTTGCCATTAGGAAACATTTCTTGTATCAACTTTGCCAAACCTTCAATGTACAACTACACTTTTAGATCATTCTTCATGTTTTCCACGTTGTATTTAATTTATTCATCGATCTTAGCTTCCATGTCATCCATACTAGTTTCTATGCCTTTCTTCAAAACTTCCATTTCATTTTTTGTTACTTTTTACGATAGAAAAATTTTGTGCACTTGCTCCATTAATTTTGATATCTCATGTTGCATTTCTTTGTCTTCATGAGTAATAGTAGAGCCTTCTGAAGGCTTAATGGGTGTTGAATTATTTTTAGGGGGAATTTTAGAACCCAATACTGATAACTTTTCTTCAATATGCCCTTGGAATAAATTCAAACTAATTTTTTCAAACGCGACTTATGTAATTCGAAAAAAATACATACCATTTTCTTTCTTTTAAGGAGCTCAATATTGAAACTAAATTATTTCTATGATTTCGAATCTTCAATATATAAAATTGGGCCCTCTTGTAGCCCTCTGAATCTTCTTTCAAATTTCAGAGGTCTAACCTGATTTGGATTCTTCAAGGAAAAGTTATGCCAAATCTCTCAAAATGACCTAATTATGGGTTGGTTCAGTAGAGCGACCTTGTACGACATTCCACGTGTCACTGTTTACTCCTTCGACTCTGAAATTGATACAAAGGAAAGTAAAATCCGTGTAATTATGGCCACCTTTTATAGAATTCCAATCCAATGCTCAAAGAGAGAGAGTAATGATGATTTTCCCACGGTCACCTCTTTGAGATGAATTCGGGAGCCTGAAAAATACCTAGCTTCCACAAACCCTATCTCTGATAATGTTGTGAATCAAGCTCTAAAACTTTTCCATAATGTTCCTCAGGATTCCGGCTTTGCTCTGTGAAAATTTAAACTTCTGAACCCTCGTAGAAAAAAAAATTATAAAAAAAATTCCACAATCCCCTATTTAGGTTAAATTCGAGAGCCTGCAAAAATCTTTAACTTGCACATATCATATCTCAGAAAATATTGCAAACCAAGATCTAAAATTTTTCCAGAGCGTTCCTCTGGATTTCTTCTTTGCTCTGTAAATATTTCAGCTTCTGAACCTTTGTAGAAATAAATTTATAGATAAAATTCCACAATGACCTGTTTGGAGCAGCGAAACCTAGAATCCAAAGCTCTAATACCAAATGTTATGAAACCAACTCCAATATTAGAAGAAAAGATAAATCAACGCCTTATAATTCAGCCACTTCGAGGGGGAAACCTCCAATACATTACACAAATGAAAAATTCTTGGATGATAAAAATGACCAAAACCTCCTTCTATATATAGGAGTCCATGGGGCCACAATATAATCCTAGCCGACCTAACAATAATAATGTAAGGGCACAATAATAACAATATTGGGGTTACAGGGGTACAACAATAATAATAAGGGGATTACAGTAATAAAAATAAGGGACTAAACTAGTAATATAGGGACCTAAAAATCTAGCAACTGTGAATGAATGAGTTGAAGTCGAACACTTGGATTAAGAACATGGAAAATTTTAGGGGTTAATATTCACAGGTGGGCTAATTTTCCATGGTTTTCACAAAAAAAGATTCGCCAATTTCCATTTTTTTAAAAAAGTGATTCGCCCAAATTTTTCAATATAAATTATTTTACCTTACAAATCGCCAACATTATATAGACAATATATATAATATCATTATAAATTTGAGTAATTTTGAAAATACATCAATAAACATTTTATATTTTTCATGTTAGGGACTAGTGAGATTCGTCAATTTTTTAAACTTGAAAATAATTTTCCATCCTTAAAATTTTCCCTGATTAAGAATCTATCAATTAGGAGACAATGATGTATTCTCACTGTCGATAGCGAAGAGTCTGCTGTTGATGACTGCAAACCCTAAGGTACTAACAAAAGGACTCTAAACCTTATTCCCAGATAAATGAGTCAGAGTCGATGGGAAAATATCTGGTGGAAGGAAGGCATTAAGGCATCCCACATCAGTCCAATGTGAGTTTGACCTGCAGGCTAAGATTTGGAAGGAATCAGACGAAGTAAAGTGAAGTAACCAACTTGAATTACGTTTCTGGGATGCACAAGATGAAGCAAGTGCACTGTAGAAACCATTTGAACCAACCGATAATGAAAGTTGACAAAGAGGCGAGATATCCACCCATAGGGTCAAATGGAAATCAAGGTACTACATGAATCCCACGTGTGATAATGTAAGCTAAAGTCTAACACAAGCGAAACCACTTAGTCAAAGACCCATGATGTTGATCAAATGTTGAGCACAAGGTCACCTATCAATGATGTAAATAGGTCCACGATGCAGCTCTAGGTTTATTCTCAGAGAAATATGTTGTAGTCGATAAGAGACAAACCCGCCAGCAAGAATTGAGTGGAGACCTTCTCAAAATGGCACGAGAAAAGGACCAAATAACTAATGTGATATAACAAGATACTGACAAGACTGGGAAGGCCGACTGAAAAATGAGTCAAGTCACACCGCAGAAAGGTCGACTCAGGTTAACTTCCCTTGAACAAAAACACGACTCATGTTGACTATGGCAGTAAATGATATCTTTGTATAAGTTTGTCATGCAGTAGGAATAAACAAACCTTCCATATGATTGGAAGAGATAACCAACCAGGGGAGTACTGACTCAAAAATAAGGTTATGGCTTCTCCTAAGTCAAAAAATAAAACCATCCCAAATGGAGAAAAGACTTAGCTTTTTTGTGCTTTATTCAAGGGCAACACAACTAAAAATATAGCTGCCATCAAGTATGTAAGAAATATCTCATTCTGCTCTTTTTCAAATATATATTTTTTTTGGTCTTTTTCATATTTCAAAGCCTGAAAAAGAATAAAAGAATTCCTATAGTACAATGGACAGAACGAGTGCCGAGAAATAGATGCACTAGTTTCTGGGATAGGAAAAATCCTATGCTTAATGCAAGGTGGCGGAAACTGGTAAGTGACACTCAAAGGAATGTTCCATCCATAGGTAAAGGTGTCAAGTTGCAAAAGCTAAGTGATTGCATGGTGAACTTGTACAGAAAGACATGGTAAAAAGAGAGCTTAAACATGAGTCCAAATGAATCCGGCTAAAAGCTAGGATCAACACATGGTCAATATGTAATGCAGTAATACAACTCGATAACATATGGGAGGCTCTAGGGTAACTGGCCAAAAAAAGATAGTGAAGAAGAAGAAGAATGAAGCTTCAACGCATAAGTCATGACGAGACTAAAGAGGACTCCCGAGCCTACATAAATTGTAGCATGGGCGAAAAATGCTAGCGAGGAACTAACTAGGAAGCCCGTGTAAAGGATGGCTTTACCACCAAGTCATGATTAAAAAATTCGGTGAGTGAAATGGGTTAAATACTCATGAACGGATGGGATCGAACCTATGGAAAGTAACAAGAATGGAGGACAGTATGAAAAAATGCAATGGAAAGTGAATTCCCTAACCTATATGCCAGTTCAAAATCAAATACCTAACATGACAGGTCAGTGGTCATGGATCCGAAGGAAAACTAGGAATATCTCAAATTCAGCATAATGTACTTGGAAAATACTTTTCACAACACTTACAAGCCAAAAGGTTAAACAGTATTAATCAAATTCAAAAAATAAATACAAATGAAAATTTTGAAATTTTTTCAAATTCATTGTATAAATAAACATTTTGACTCACATTTTGATCATTTGTGCATTGCAGAAGTGGAAAAAGGAGCTCTGGGGAAAAAAAAAAACCTCTTCTCAAATACGGAGCAACCGGCCACCAAATCACTTCAAATCAGCCAGGTAAACCTTAGACTCGTTCTATTTATCAATTTCGTTCCTGTTTTAAGAAAAAAATTGGATTTTTTACTGTAGGAAATATATTTTCGTTGAAACCCTTTGCGCATATGCGAGATCGTGAGAAAGAACCTGCGTATGATACGCAACTGTGTACAAACAGGGTTGCGTATGCACAGAGAGAAATTAAAAACTTGTATTTAATCAATCAATTGACCAATTTTCCCAAGATGCCAATCAGTGGGAGATAATGTGAGCATAGTGATGTTGATAATGAAGTGATGGAGGACCAACAATCCTTAGATATGCTTCAGAATTGTGTGTTACTCAAATTTTTCAAAATGCTGAATATGAAAATCAATTATCACTTGCTTCAGATGCTGGTTGATTACTTGGAACCAGAAGAATATTGCTTTATAATTGATCAAATGCAACTACGAATAGAGGTGGAATACATATACTTTATTACTGGACTTTACCAAAGGGGAGACCCAGTAGATTTGCATGACAAGCCCGTTGGAGGGCTTAACGTAGAGGATTATGTCCAATTATATTGCGTAGATGATGCAAAGAAGGTGGGAACTCAAATTCCCATCAAAGATATGAAGGATTTGTACATGAAAATCCTTCTCTTTACCATTGGCAGAGTAGGAGGATCGGCTTCTCTACATCAGGCTTCATGCACACGGAAGAGTATAGTAGTGGAATGCTTGATTCATCTTTACGATTGGTACACAACCTTGTTGGGAAATCTAAAGAAATAACTGACTTCTATCTGGAATTAAAAGAATAAACACTTTCGATATGGTACAATGTTGCTAAAATTCTTCTTCAAGAGGGTCCCAGGACTTCGGCCAAAGGTCATCTCTACCATCAGCAGCCCTAGAGATCCAAGAATAGCCCGATGGGAAGATCTGATGAAGATACTGGGGGGTTAACAATTCATCGTAGTGGAGGACTATCCCTATGCTGGGATGGAATTTCAAGAAGATCTTGATTTATTTCTTCCAGATGGGGTGTAACTGATAAGATTGCATTTTTTTATTTTTGATTATATGATTTTTTTATTTTTTAAACTTATATCGAAAATGAAAAAATGTTTTTGATAGGACAATATGACTTACAAAATTTTAATGATCATGATGCACACATGGGACCGATGAGACGAGAGAGACTCTGAAGGTGTTGGAAATATGATGCAGTGTTGTCCTTGATGGCAACCCACTAAATGAAGATGAAGACATGCGACTGTTGACATGTGTTGTCCTTGATGGAAATCCACCTGATGAAGTTATTCTTGACTTGATGGACTTGGTAAATGATGTAAATCTGATGTGATATGATGTTTGTTGACAATATGATGCTAAGTGTTGTCCTTGAAAGGCAACCCGCTTGATAAAGATGATGGCAACTTACTTGATGAAGTTGTGCTTGCTAGAATATGTTCTTGATGAAGAAAATATGATGTATCTACAGTGTGCAATGAAGAAAGGAATTCAGAATGTGCTCAAAGTATGATGGAAAAATTATGTCTCTATGAATACGCGGATATGTCTAAAAAGAACGTGATAAGTCGCGTATGGGAAAAAGCGCTCAAAAAGTGTAAATCCAGGGGCCCGTGGTATTGAAGGCTCATGGTATTGATGACTCGTGGTATTGAAGACTCATGGTATTGAAGACTCGTGGTATTGAAGGCTCATGGTATTGATGACTCGTGGTATTGAAGACTCATGGTATTGAAGACTCCTGGTATTGAAGGCTCATGGTATTGGTTTGACTCGTGGTATTGAAGGCTCATGGTATTGGTTTGGCTTGTGGTATTGAAGGCTCATGGTATTGTTTTGGCCCATGGTATTGAAAAAGATAAACCTATATAAGGAGAAGAAATTCATTGTGCAAATCACAAGTGTGGGTGCAAGATGTCTGAGCTTGAATGATTACTTCTCTTTGAAATAGATCTGAATGGAAAGGGTTACACTTGAAGATAAATCTGAATGTATGGTGCACCAATGATGAAGAAGGGGATCTAGATCTGAAATGCATTTGTATTTGCTAGATCTGATTATGGAAGGCTTAGATCTGTGAGGAGGCGAACAGCTAGGCGAACATCTGTCTGAAGTGAAAGGGTATGAAACATGCGATGCATTATGACGTTATTCTTGCTATACGATACAGGTTATACGAATTGGTATATATCTGTTTGTGATGTATGATTGAGCTTAAAAGTATGAAAAGGGGTCAGTCTAAAAATATGATGAAATGTGGCCTGCAAGTTGTGTTCTATTGAAGTTGTTGGATCCAGTGTGAAAATTGATGAAACGTGGTTCAAGGTGGTGCTAAGGGTTGTAGCCTTTAGTCAGGGGGTTGTAGCTCCCTTCCAGGTGAGGCTGGTAAATGAGATCGGGGGGTCGTAGCTCCCTTCCAGGAGAGGCTGGTAAACGAGTCAGGGGGTTGGAGCTCCCTTCCAGGGAAGGTGGTAAACGAGCGCGGTGGGTGCACAACGTCTTTGGTCAATCTGTGACACATATGTTGTAACATGTTTTCTCTATAATAAAATATTGAAGGGTGAGCAAACTGCGACGGTGGTTTTCTCCGGAATTGGGTTTCCACCTAAAAATCCTGGTGTTCATGTGTGATGCTTGGTGTGATGGTTTATTCTGTTCTTACTGCACATGTTTACTATTTTTGAACATCTGATGAATGAATAATGGAATGATATAAGCAAAGAACTAATGACATAATTAGGTCTCTGTGTATACGCAAGTTTTATGAAGGATATCCACGTGTATACGCTAGTTGGCTTCAGAAAAGTAGCATATGGGTTTTAGAACATGAAAAAGTAAAAAATTTTGAGTATGCAGTAAATACTGATTCACCCCCCCCCCCCCCCTCTCAGTATTTTTTCGCAACAATTGGTATCAGAGCAGGTCCTTCTGTAGAAGCTTGATCACTTGAAGGAGATCCATCGCAATGGGAAAGAAGCAAAAGAAGAAGGCCACTAAAAAGGAGGTATCTCAGAAAACATGTGCAACAGTAAATGGTAAAGATAAAACAGGTATTGATAATTGTTCTGATGACTCTCTTTCTTGTGCATGCAATGATGAAGATAGTGAAAGTAAAGTTGTGGATCTAGAAAAAGCTCTCAAGATTAAAGTTGAAGAACTACAAAGTTCATATAAGAAGCAAGAAACTATCTACAAAGAGATGATCTCTCAAATGAAAGATCAAATAGAAATGCTGAATGGACAGGTGGACAAGTATCAAAGGTTTCATACTTATGCATCCAATCGAATTAAAGAACTAGAGGTAGAAATCAAGGATCTAAATGCAAATCTCGAAATATCAAGCAAGAAGAATGAAGGACTTGAAGCTGCAATCATCTTTCTGCAAGCAGATCTTGATGCTTCAAGTAAGAAGATTGAGGAACCTCTACAAACATTTGGAAAAGAAGGCCTTGAAGCAGAAATCATCTCTCTCAAAGAAGATCTGGAAAAATCAAATAAGAAGAATGAAGAGCTGCAACAAACATGTGAAGAAAACGAAAATTGGTTGAAAGAAGAGATTCTAAATATGAAGGATCAAGTAGAAGATGGAAGAAGGAAAGAAGAAAGCATGACAAAGCAATGTCAAGCCTTGGAGGTTGAGGTAAACATTCTCAAAGGCAAATTAGAAGAAAAGGTAAAATTGTTGAGGTTTCATGATAGTACTAATATTTTGGACAATATTGAGTAATCAAAGGTCTCATACTATCAAACATGGTCTTGGTTTCCATGAAACTGTTAAAGGAGAATCTAGCTCACAAGGAAGTGCCAAAAATTCAGAGGATGTCAATGCAAAACCTGAAGTGTTGAAAGAAACAAAATCTCAATCAACAATCATGAATTCTCAAAGGAATTCATTCAAGAACGTTGAATGTTTTAAATGTCATAATTATGGACATGTTGCAGCAAATTGCAGGAGCAGATCATTTCAGCCTCAAACAAACAGTTCCTACATAGAAAGGTACTATGGTTTCTTCAAGGGATATTGTTATTCATGTAACAAGTATGGACATAAAGAAGCTGAGTGTAAAAGGAGGAAGAATAGAAATACTCATTATGATTCTTATGTTTATTTCTCTGGCCACATGAGATGTTATGCTTGTAACAAGTATGGACATGTAGAAAAAGAATGCAGGATGAACAGATCTGGGAAAGTGGACAATTTTCAGCAGACAGTTGGAAAGCTCAAGCAAATTTGGAAAAAGAAGGAGGACCGATCAGAAACGTAGGAAATTCAGACCCTACTACAGTCATCCGCTTCTGGAAGATTACTTCTCTGATTGACTGCAGGAACGATGTGAGATACATTATGAGATCTATTAATGTATCGTCACAAGGGGAGCAATGCATGATGACTCTCATGGTTGATTTGATTATTCTGGTTATGTTTACTTCTGACAGCGCATCTGATGTAGAAAGGACAGGTACATGAGGTACAAGCTCAGAAAGAAATGAAGGAAGATGGAAATTTTCTATGCTTCACTTTCCATACGCAGGTTCCATTAACTAAAGTCGCGTATACACGCGAGTTCCAGAAGACGCAGTCGCGTATACATTGATGATAAGAAAATTTATCTGATAGCTGAAGATCTAAAGCAGAGGTCCAGGGGGAGCATCATTCTGACTGCTGATGATTGCACTGTTAGCATCATTCTAGTTATACTCATGATAATGAAATGATGCATGGGTTCTTGTGTTGAAGATTATGGATGAAGCCTGGTTGCTTTATGATGAAGAGCATTCATTGTTGAGATGAAAGTCTTATAGTTCAGAGATGAGGATAGATCATGCAGGGATTGTTGTTGATGACTTGCTGTTGAAGGTGTCTCAGATTGCACAAGTTAAGGAAGAAGCACTGGTTTAGGGGGAGTAGCAGGTTGAATTCTAATGGTTGCATTGTTGGAAATATGACTTCTTATTCTTTGGTCTTGATCATATAGAGTTTGGTTGCTATGGTTGAGATCTTTTTCCTACATATGTTACTTCATGTTACATCTTGAAGATCATGGTGATTTTGGACCACATGGATGATTGCTTGACACATATCTAAAGATGCTGTTCTGGTATGATAATCTCTTTTGGAAAGAATGTATTGATGCTGCAAAGGATCCGAAGGCTTGGTTACTAATGGGCTTATGCTACAACCATTGGATGACGCTTGAAGACACAACTACACTATTATGTTATATCTGTAGTCCAGGGAAGCAGTCAAATATCTCAGAAAGAAGCTGAACACTGTCTTTGCCTTACAAAGAATCAGATCTGGTTGAAATTTAGAAGGTGTCTTGGGATACGCGGGTTTCCTGAAACACAGTCGCGTATGTACGCGAGTTCCTGCACATAAAACCGCGTATGGTTGGTTGCTGACAATTCTTGGTTGGTTCAGCTCTCTTCAGCACAGCTGCAGTGTTGTTTGGTATCTCTGGTGGTGTTCCAGTTCTCATAAATCTGTTTCTAATGTTTTGATGAAGATGCCTTGATGATTTGTTGGTGAAAATGTTCGGGTTGCACAAACTAAGGGGGAGCCTTAGTCATATGAAAAGGATGCATGGATGCACAGATTCAGGGGGAGCATTAGTGTTGCTGAGTATAATGCATTGTTGGCATTATGATGGTTATGTTATATGATCTCTCTTGAGGTCTTCTTGGTGTTGGTCATAAATGGTCATATTTATATTTTGGTGAAAAGGTCTTGTTGAGACCCATGTTGTAAAATTGTAATATTCAGTCATGTAAGGACTTGTCAATTTGTAAACCCACTTGGTTGGGTAACTGAGTCATGTTTGTAAACCCACTTGGTTGGGTAGCTGAGTCACATTTGTAAACCCACTTGGTTGGGTACTTGACTCTTCTATGTAAATCCACTTGGATGAATCTTTGATGTAAGTATGAGTCATTGGTGATAGGAATGTCATAGAGTCATGTACTTCATTAAAAAATATGTTTGAAGATTCAGCATGAACTCAGGGGGAGCTTGGTCACTTCAGTATACATCAGATCTGCAGAACGCTTCTTCTACATGAGGAGAAAAGGGGGAGAGTATGTTGTTGTGGATCCGCCCGTTGCCCTTGATGTTAAAGGGGGAGAGTGACATAGTGTTTGAATGAAGATAATGATGTGCCCTTTGCCCTTGATGTCAAAGGGGGAGAGTAACATGGTGTTTGAATGATGCCAAAAATGGAGAGAGTGACATGGAAAATAGGGAGAATGACATGGTGTCATTGTACTCTTATTGTACTTATCTGTTGTGGTAACCAAACACCATCATGGTTGCCATCAAGTCCAAAGGGGGAGATTGTTGGAAATATGATGCAGAGTGTTGTCCTTGATGGCAACCCACTGAATGAAGATGAAGACATGCGACTGTTGACATGTGTTGTCCTTGATGGCAAACCACCTGATGAAGTTATGCTTGACTTGATGGACTTAGTAAATGATGTAAATCTGATGTGATATGATGTTTGTTGACAATATGATGCTAAGTGTTGTCCCTGAAAGGAAACCCACTTGATGAAGATGATGACAACTTACTTGATGAAGTTGTGCTTGATAGAATATGTCCTTGATGAAGGAAATCTGATGTATCTACGTTATTGCAATGAAGAAAGGAATTGAATGTGCTCAAAGTATGATGGAAAAATTATGTCTCTATGAATACGGATATGTCTAAAAGAACGTGATAAGTCGCGTATGGGAAAAAGCGCTCAAAAAGTGCAAATCCAGGGGCCCGTGGTATTGAAGGCTCATGGTATTGATGACTCGTTGTATTGAAGACTCATGGTATTGAAGACTCGTGGTATTGAAGGCTCATGGTATTGATGACTCGTGGTATTGAAGACTCATGGTATTGAAGACTCATGGTATTGAAGGCTCATGGTATTGGTTTGACTCGTGGTATTGAAGGCTCAGGGTATTGGTTTGGATCGTGGTATTGAAGGCTCATGGTATTGTTTTGGCCCTTGGTATTGAAAAATATAAACCTATATAAGGAGAAGAAATTCATTGTGCAAATCATAAGTGTGGGTGCAAGATGTCTGAGCTTGAATGAATACTTCTCTTTGAAGTAGATCTGAATGGAAAGGGTTACACTTGAAGATAAATATGAATGTATGATGCACCAATGATGAAGAAGGGGATCTAGATCTGAAATGCACTTGTATCTACTAGATCTGCTTATGGAAGGCCTAGATCTGTGATGAGGCAAACATCTGGCGAACATGCATGGAAGAGTGAAAGGGTATGAAACATCTGATCTGTTCTGCTGCATTACTGCTATCTGATCTGGGTTGTCTGAATTGGTATGTATCTATTGATGATGTATGTTTGTGCTTAAAAGTATGGAAAGGGTTCGGTCTGGAAATATGATGAATTGTGGCCTGCAAGTTGTGTTCTATTGAAGTGGTTGGATCCAGTGTGAAAATTGATGAAACGTGGTCCAAGGTGGTGTTGAGGGTTGTAGCCTTCAGTCAGGGGGTTGTAGCTCCCTTCCAGGTGAGGCTGGTAAACGAGATCGGGGGGTCGTAGCTCCCTTCCAGGAGAAGCTGGTAAACGAGTCAGGGGGTTGGAGCTCCCTTCCAGGAGAGGCTGGTAAACGAGCGCAGGTGGGTGCCTGCGTGCTGGTCAAGTCTGCGCCAGCACATATGTTGTAAGATGTTTTCTCTATAATAAAATATTGAAGGCTGAGCAACTGCAGAGGTGGTTTTCTCCCGACTTGGGTTTCCACCTAAAAATCCTGGTGTTCATGTGTGATGCTTTGTGTGATGGTTTATTCTGTTCTTACTGCACATGTTTACTATTTATTGAACATCTGATGAATGAATAATGGAATGATATAAGCAAAGAACTAATGACATAATTAGGTCTCTGTGTATACGCAAGTTTTATGAAGGATATCCACGTGTATATGCTAGTTGGCTTCAGAAAAGTAGCATATGGGTTTTAGAGCATGAAAAAGTAAAAAGTGTTGAGTATGCAGTAAATACTGATTCACCCCCCCCCCTCTCAGTATTTTTCCCAACAAAAGGTACAAGCGTGAGGCGGATGCTGAATACCCCGGAAGGACCCTCCATGCATTATAGAGAAACTTGGAGAGTTTGACTCTCTAAGTGCCTATGGCCAGTATAGAGGACCTGCCAGAGGCTATCCAGAGGCAGGTGGTAGGGCTACCACGATACTGGGTGCAGTTATTCCGCCGTGTAGTGACTTCCATTATGTTCTATAGGAACACAAATGTTGGACAGGGACCTCAGGAGTAGACTTAGATTTTATTGGATGAATGTAATATTTTTTGATGATAGACATGATCGGGCATAAGCCCTAATTTTGTATATTTTTAACACTCTGATCTCTCTCTCTATATATATACATAGCAATTTTGTATGACGTGATGTCTCAAATGTGGAATACTGAATGATGTTTTTGATATTTTTTGAAGTATTGAATGATTCAT
This sequence comes from Pinus albicaulis, assembly GCA_034641835.2. Taxonomy (NCBI): domain Eukaryota; kingdom Viridiplantae; phylum Streptophyta; class Pinopsida; order Pinales; family Pinaceae; genus Pinus; species Pinus albicaulis. The sequence goes on along the minus strand of CM076581.1, from coordinate 1,524,004,501 downwards.
ATGCTAATCAAGTGCTTGATTAGCTAATGAGTCTTCCAATCAATTATGAGATCGAGGAATATGAATGAATGTAATAAATCGAAATGAACGTTGCAAAAAACGTACCCTAAAAAACAATTTATGTAAAAATGGGTCTCTGACACGATAGGTGTTGTTCAAATATGAAACCACTAGTTGTGAATCCAAGTAAACTAGTAAAGAATCAACACCAAAAGATATTGCCTTCGAGAGTAGGTTGACCACTACAGTCTATTCTACTACATTGTTCGAAGCAGGACTAATGCAGACACCTCTTGAAACTAAAAACTGATCGGATGGATAGTGGATTACCCAAGCCACGGAAGGCGGGTTCTAGGTATGTATACTAGCACCATCGGCAAAGCCAAAGTGACTCATTTCATCCAATATTACCTACCAAAGCAGATCAAACTCATCAAAACCACACCAAAAATTGAAACACAAATATGTACAAAAAATACAATATATACAACAAAGTAGGTGTTAGGCCTAATCCTAAGCATAGTAATTTTTCAAATAGATCCCATTTCTGGGCTCTGCCAACTCGTTCCCGTCAAATTCAACCAAGGCATAAGATCCTTTCTTTAGGACCTTTTTGACGATAAAGGGGCCACACCACATATATTTGTAATTTCTTGCCCCTAAGGCATCCTTCTCTTGGGCATAAACCAAGATAAGGTCACCTTCATAGAAAACCCTAGGTTTGACCACCTTATCATACTAAACCTTTACCCATTTCTTATGTGCCTCATTCATCGTAGTTGCATCTCGACGCTGCTCATTGAGATTTTCTAGATGGATAAGGTGTTCTTTGAGAATGGAAGTGTCAGGAAGAAGCTTAACTACTAACTTAAGGGAAGGGATTTTGCATTCAATAGGAAATATAGATTCCAAAACATAAGCTAGTTGAAACAAAGTGAAACTGGTTGTAGTCTTTACCAACATTTGATATGCCCAAAGTGAAGTATACAACATCATATGCCAATTGGATCTAGCTTTATCAATCATCCGTTAAAGAATTATCTTCAAGGATTTGGTAACGACTTCAACTTGCACATTGGCTAGAGGATAATAAGGAGATGAATGCTCCTACCAAAAACCTAATTTCAAAGCCAATTCAACCATCATGCTGTTCTGAAAATGACTGCCATGGTCAGGGACAATCTATTTTGGGATACCAAAGCGAGAAATGAATTGATTGAAAAGGAACAGGGTTGTTGTCTCACCGTCATTCCCAAAAGTAGGCATAGCCTCAACCCACATTGTGAAGTAGTCTACAACTACAATAATGTACTTGTGACCTTTAGCCAAAGGTGGGTTACAAGTAGTATAATCAATACCCCACTTTGTGAAAGGACCAATGGTTATGACAAGAAAGAGCGGAGTTGGATGAACGCACATATTTCGAGTAAAAACCTGACACAGATGACATTGTTTGACCGCTTCAATACAATCTTTCAAAATCGAAGGCCAAAAGTATCCCGCATGCAAGATTTTTTGGGTTATAGCATGCCCAGATAAATGACCACCACAAGCTCCATTGTGGCAATCACTAGTACATTTGGCAGAAATTCTGAGACTTGGTTCCGACACTTTTGACCAAATGTCGTAAATTTCCCCAAATTTTTTCAACTTTTTCAAATCCCGCCTGAAACCGTCGCTATACCGAAGTTTAGAGAAAAGTGTCTCAATACCAACACTTAGACAAAGTGTCGCAATTGCGATGTTTGGAGGAAGAAGTCACAATTGTGACACTATGCCCCAAAGCATCGCTATTGCGACGACTGCCTCCAAATGTCACAATTGTGACACTTTGTCTATGTGTTGCAATAGCGACGTTTGGAGGTAGCTATCGCAATAGCGATGCTTTGGGGGTGTCGTAATAACGACACTTATATTCTATTACTCTTTGTATCAATATTGTACATTTACACTTTTATGAGGTGATGTTATAAGTAAATTCATAAATATCTCTTTTTAATCCTCATTTTACTCCATGAATATGTTTGGAAATGAAATTTCAATAGATTAATTTTCTCCTAGACTATGTATCATCAATATTGTACATTTACATTCTTATGAGGTGATGTTATAGGTAAATCCATGAATATCTCCTTTTAATCTTCATTTTACTCCATGAATATGTTTGGAAATGAAATTTCAATAGATTAATTTTCTTGCTATTATATGTTTTACGAAGATATGGTAAGGAATTATTTCTTGTTCTTCTTAGAAATAATTATATATAATATATATATTTTTTTCAAAATAGATTAAAAAAATTATATGAGAAAAATTATTAATTCATCAATATGTGTGTGTGTGTTGTGAGGAATAATTTCATAGTTCAACTTAATGGTTCATTATATAATCATGTCATCACCAATGATATATCTTAAAAAGCAACTGAAAAGCCATGTGTACAAAATCGATGTATACTCTAAAGAGTGGTTCTCATATCACTATGTAAATTGTTGTATGCTACTTCAACAAAATTATAAGATAAACTGTAATACACATCATATATGCACCATAACAATTTCCATACAACTAATTTGTTTTAGGATACATTTGGCATTCTAGGGGTAAATTCCATATGATGTGTATATCAATCTATTAGGTGTTGGTAAGTTGTGAGCATCTAAGAAATGATAAGGAATATCCATACATCATGATCCTGTAATGTGATTATAAATTGTGTCTATAATTTCCATAAAATGTATAAATGATTTGTTTAAAAAAAATCAACACAATCAACCCTAAACAATGCTCATGATGTGGAATTTCATTGGCGAAACCAAAATTATGGTCACATGTCCCATTTCTATGGTAATGGTGATCATATATATGTTGTAGCGACACTTGATGAGTAATTAAATAAATCTCAGAGTGTGACTCATTGTGCCATATTATTTTAAAGCATGATTTGTTTTCCTAGTTTTTACTAATTTGTTAACATATTTTATTCATTTGGAAAGCTAATTAATGATGCTTTAAGTAATTAGGACCTAATGAGAGATCATCTTCACATCTTCACTGAAATATATTTGGCAATTGTAGTCACTATATGAACCGCACATGCATGCTACTTAAGAAAAATTGAAATATAAACTATAATACACATCTTATATCTGCCATAACAATTGTCATACAACTTATTTACTTCTAGATACATACGAAATACTTTAGGTAAATGCCATATTATGTGTATACCAATATAGTAGGTGTTGGTAAGTTATGAGGATCTAAGAAATGATAGGGTATCCACACATTAGTGCCCTCGTGAATTTTTTGCATAATTTTCTATTTGTTGTAATTTTGTTGCCTGGATTTGTTATAGATTTCAAATAATACAATTATCTACCAATTGTTATTTATAAAGAAGAAGTACAATAAGTAGTCACCTAAAAGTGAGCCATGTGAAAATATTGGTAACATGAGTAACCTAGTAAGCTGTAAATGAAAAGTGAATAAACTCCACCTCACCAACAGGTGGCAGGTAATTTCTAGCTCATTAATGGGCCTTATTTTCCCACTCCTAAAGGAAACATCCTATATTTTATGGAAATATACTAATATCGAAGGAATGTACCATATATCTAGTGGATGTCACACCAAACCAATCTATATCTAAACTCACGCACCATTTTTACAAAAAATTCTTACATAATTTATTTCATTATCTCTGCAACGGCGCTGAGAGTTCGACCTAATCGATTTCATTATCTATGCAACGGTGGTGCTGAGAGTTCGACTATTTGTTCAACCGGTCAGCTGTTCGTTGGTTCGAGGGTTTAGCAGGTTCGGGGGTTTAGCAGGGGACCCATTGGTTCGACCACCAAAATGGTAAGCATACACCAATCCTTTAGCTGTAATGTCCCGAATGTTATAAAAATTTGCAATTTCTTCTTAATATGGATGGAGGGTTTCAATACCTGGGCTTTATATTGAAACCGAATGGTTACAAAATCTGTGATTGGGGATGGCTCATTTATAATTATTGCCCATTTACAGTAGAGCATAGAAACACTAAATATGGCCCAAGCAGAGCCTTTACAACATGCAATGGAATTGCAACTGCTTCATCAATAACCAATAGCTCCACTTGAGAAAGCTTTTCATAATCTTGGGGCTAGATACACTGCAGAGCAAACAATTGTAGTTATCATTCATGCTCCAATATATTAATATAATTTTTACATTGAACTGAAGAAAGGGAAACAAGCAAATGCTAGCCATCATACAATGCTTTGACATAAGAGTTTTGAGTGACATACTTGAAAAAATAACTCATCCATTGATATTTATAATCATTTGAGTTATTCAAGTTAAACACAATGTCAAGAATCAAGATTCAATACCCTCTATTATCTTCATCACCCAATACAAGATTTAAAATTTTCCCAAAGAAACGCTTATTAAATTGGTAGCCATTATTTCTCCCTGCTTTAAAAACCCTACATTTAAATGAAAACAAGCATTGCATTTCAACTACAAAAATCTATTAGTGTTCAAGTGTACATGTGTGCATCACTTGTGTAGGGTGTTCCTTTTCCACTTTCACATTATCCAATAATGTGTGCAGTATAGTTCATATTTTTTGTGATTTAGATTATCTTGAAAAAGGAAAGGTAAATTATTTTCCATGGAAAAATAAGGTTTTCCCTTTTTACTACTGGAAATGGTACAACAAAGTTCCATTTCTACCTGAAACTCCTATGAAACAAGAACCAAATAAAGGCCATGTCCTCAATGGACATCATTTGGTTTTGAAAATGGCCATTGCACCGTGTTGTTTCTTATATTACATCACGATAGTTTCTTAGGTCATTTCTTATTTCTTGAGATGAAAAACAACCAAAGAAATCGTGAAGATCCTTTCAAGAAATAAATGACCATTTCTCAATCATATCTCAACTATTTTTTATTTTATTCAGTGGTTGCTTACTTTGAGAGAAATTTGACACTTTTATAAGGAATATAACATAAAAACACAAAATGGGAAGGAATTGATGAGGTAGATGACCTTTAGTTGTTGTCTATTAAGAATTGATAATACACGATGCATGTTCTGTACTACAAACTAGATTCCTTCCTAGAGTTAGGACACAAAGTATTGAATCAAAGTTGTAGTTTCTAACTTCTTGTATTGGTTCATCAATCTTGAAATTCAGACATTGCATGTCTTCATTGCTTCATGTTTGAATAATTTTCATTATATCGTACAATAGGAAATTAGGAATTATGATTATTATTACTTTATGGATCTGTTAAGTTACTTTTAAGTTTGCATGGTTTAGTGTTAAATTATTCTTGTGTGCCCCTAGGCCCAGGTGAAGGAATGCCAAGGACTGAGAACCCTAGTTTTTAAATGGTATTGTTTCTTATACCCAAAAACCCCTCAACATCAATTATTATTAGTTCTTAACAATAGTGTTGTAAAAAATTTGAGAATTGATATAGAAAAATCTCACACTTCTCAAGATAAAGTCCTAAAGCTAAAGTGTGATACCATGTGTAATTCAATAGCCCCATTGTCACCTCACCAACCTCTTTTCACTTCGGGCTAGCTCTCCTCCAACTCAAGGGGGCTTCTCCCTAGTAGATGTTAGGGATCTAATGGCCCAACCAAACCAAGTCAAGAGCCCCCTAACTCTCTATGTTTACTACTATCAATCAAAATATTGAACAATAGGGTCAGACATGCATCCCGAAGATAAAATTGCCAGGGTATTTTTGGGTAATTTCAAAGGGAAAGTCCCCAAACACATATAATAAAGGAATTATAACGTGATTTCAAACATTAAATATCAACAAAATCGTTTAAAGGATATTGAAAGGAAAAAAGGTGATGGAAGATAGAAAGTGCCTTACTTAAATGCTCTAAGGATTTTTCAATAGTTGCTCCAAAAGCTTCACTTCAAGGCCCTTCAAGATCGTCTCCAACAATGCTATACCATCAGCTTCAACAATGTTTCTCCAAAAATGTCCTCAAGGTCTTCACAACAAGTTTACTAGAAGTTGCTCCAACAATATATTCAATAAGGTCTTCAACAAGGGTTACTTGCTCCTTTGTTTTAGCAATCCTTTAATAATGTTTTTATCCACAGATTAGCAATAATGCAAGGAATATCTTTAATAAATATGAGTTGAAGTCTGCTTCAAGAAGAACCAAAATCTATTTTCAACCAAGCCCAATGTCTTCTTCCAAATAAGGTCTTCTTCTTGTTGAAGGTAAGGCTACTAAAAAAAATAGATCTATTAAGAGGATCTCCAAATAGTGCACAAATCCAAACTCCTTGACGCAATGTATGCAACAACTAGCCCAAAATATGTAACAATTTGAGGTTTGAGGTCTGCAAATAAAAGAGCTCAATAAGAGACCAAATTTCCTGCTTAAATACTTCTTCAAGACCAGCTTCCTGTTGTGACTGAGATCCGCTATTTTGCAAGAGATAACTTTTATAATTTTTCTGAACTACCCCAAAATTGAGCTCAGCCTAAGGTTTGCAATTTTGGTATGAAGTCTCAAGATCTGAAAAAACAAATGTATAGGTCTTCAAGATAAGAAGTTTGAAAATTTCCAGCTGATTCGAGTCTGCAATTATGAAAAATCCTGAAATCTGTACTAGATTCAAAGTATAACATACAATATTGCCTTAATAATTCTCATATAACATACAATATTTTAACATTAAATGTATTAAATGTTACGACAGTACTCATGCAATAATTACTTCATAGATTTTATAGACGAGAACAGCATGGAACCTTCTGCTCCTTGTCCTGTACTTCAGAACTTATGCCTTACATTTTGGTCTTCATCATCCTTGTAATTCGGCCTGTAAGCTTTGGTTTCTCTAAAACTGGTAGGGTGTTTCTATGGTAATTATACCTTGCTCCTTGTGACCAGACTCTTAAAAATAGTGTTCTCATTGCTCAAGGTGTGCTTTGGTAGCAAGAATCTAAAGAGGAATGGAATAGGCAGTGTATATATTTAGCCACCAGACTATTTTTTCCAATAGTAAAGCTTCCTTAGGCCTTGCCATCATCTTGCATAGAGGTGGTCTTGTGCTCCATAATGAGAGCCTATTAATGTGAGTTATGTTGGTGTATATACACATTTCAATCTGATACTTCACAACTTAACAAAATACTAAATAATTCAGCCATCCACATTCAACATCTAACTCAACATTAAGTGTCCTATAGGTAGATAACCTCAATTATGATCAATAGAACTTACGCCTTACAATTTGGTCTTCATCATCCTTGTAATTCAGCCTCTAAGCTTTGGTTTCTCTAAAACTGGTAGGGTGTTTCTATGGTAATTATAACTTGCTCCTTGTGACCAGACTATTAAAAATAGTGTTCTCATTGCTCAAGGTGTGCTTTGGTAGAAAGAATATAAATATGCATGGAATAGGCAGTGTATATCTTTAGCCACCAGACTATTTTTTCCAATAGTAAAGCTTCCTTAGGCCTTGCCATCATCTTACACAGAGGTGGTCTTGTGCTCCATAATGAGAGCCTATTAATGCGAGTTTTTTTGGAGTATATACACATTTAAATCTAATACTTCACAGCTTAAAAAAATGCTAAGTACTTCAACCATCCACATTCAAAAACTAACTCAACATTAAGTGGCCTACAGGTAGATAACCTCAATTATGATCAATAGAAAGTTTAGTGACATCAACAAGTGTCACAGTTGTTATTGTTGAGCTTATCTATAGTACATCTACTTAGTAAATCCCTATGAAATGACCATCATGGTAATAAAATACAATATTTTAACATAAAATGTATTAAATGTTACGACAATACTCATGCAATAATTACTTCATAGATTTTATAGACGAGAACAACATGGAACCTTTTGCTCCTTGTCCTTTACTGTCATCTTGTACTTCAGAACTTATGCCTTACATTTTGGTCTTCATCATCCTTGTCTCTCATTTTGTCTCTCACAACAAGTACCTATATGCAATCATGTCACTCCTTGGTCCATCACATTGTTCCACATAAAATGAGCTTGCCCATTCCCATCATGCACTGGTCCAGATAACTTGCCTTGTCAACCCATGTGTTGATTCATTTCACCCACTTAAATTATCAAGATAACATGCATGCCAACTTGTTTTACCCACTTAACTTATCAAGCTAACCCATGTGTCTTCTCAACACACATTGCACCAAACTATGTCATGTCATCTTATGCTATGCTAACTCCTTGGTCACACGCTTACCTCTAACACCATTTACCATCATCATGCCATGTTAAGTCACTATCCAAAAATCCACTTAAACTTTCTTGCACCAAAATTTAGCCTTCCAATCATGCATAACATGCTTGATACATTTTGGTGTGAATCCCCTTGGCACTTTTGCATGCCCAAGGAAATCTAGCCCACCCACTATATATCCAACGCACCTCTAGTTCATGCATAACACATTGCATTCATGAAAATAGCTACTTCGTGAAATTGTGCAAGAGCAGACACCTAGACCATGACCTTCAAGGTCTAACACATCCTATTGAGATGAAAAAAATGGAAAGTCTACCCATGACATGGTCAACATGTCAAATTTGAAAAGGATTTTGTCAAAATGCTTGTGTTGTGAAAATGGAGAGTATATTTTATGAATTTCAAAGTTTCAATTAATTTAAATTGGTTGGATGTGATAGGCTAGAATCACTACAAGGAAAAGAACCTCTAGCGGATGTTTTTGAGGAACCCCTTATAAAAATACCCCATACATTTGTTTCTAGTGTAGGTTACTAGAGGAGGTTGGCGAGTGGATGGTTTTGTGGATAACTACACATCTATGGTTGTATCTTGTGTTCATTTCCACTATTTATATGGTACTGATGAAACTAGTAGAAATTATACTTTAGAGTTCAAATCACTGCTATAGCAGAATGTGATTATGTTGTTGCTTTTCTAGTGTTTTGTTTCAATTTTTTTGTGATTTATACACAACAGACTCAATAATACTGAAATTATGAAGCTGATTTGTTTCGATAATTAATATACCTTTTGAGATTTTAAAATTTCACTACAAATAACCCAGTTTAGTCTCATTGTCAACTCGTCTCTTGTTTAGGTGCCTTAATGTGTTTGGGTGCCTTAATGTGCAATGACATGTTTCCAGGACTGAATTCAATGCAAGGCATATTTGAAACTCTAACTCTGTCTTCCGGTGTCTTATTAGAAATTATTTCAGTTTTCATTTTGTGTTTTCATTTTTTTACATTTATAATTTTATTACAATATGGCAGATTGATCAGGGCAGTACAGGAACAACCCCGAGACGAGATGATCGCGGAAAGAGGCCAGCGGAAGAACATGTAAAGTGCCAACATTTCTCTATCTTCAAGTATTTTAGTTATTTACATAATTGAAATAATATTAATTTTGTTCAAATATGCAGACACCTGGCCATGGTACGCCTGGTGATTCCCTCTATGAGGAAGAGCTTTCTTCATCCCTATCTCCATTGCTCTTGTTGCGAAAAAAGGCGCGAAAAGCAAGGTCATAATTTGATACTTTGATAGACGCGCCTCAAACACCTGAAACAGAAGAGAGGATAAAACAACTTATGACCCAGCTAGAAACATATCAGGTAATAATAAAAAGTCAAAAGGATATTTTTTTTTTCTGCATGAGATGAATTGTGATAGTTTGATTTTTAATTTTTACATTGACTAAAATAACAAAAAATTCTTGTCTATGTAGCGTTATCTGATACTTGCTGAACCCGGTGTTGGGCAAAAGATTGCCCAACAACCCTCTCATACACCTTCTACTCCTTTAGGTGCCAGCCAAGAAACACACCATGCCCAAGCAGACACCCAGCCAACCGCTAAACGTGTTGGCAGTTATGAGGCTAATATGGCCAACTACATTATTGCGTTTCCTGGAGCTACACGTGTCAGCTCCACGAGGACCATTAATGGCATGTTTTTGGTGAATGATGAAGGTGTCCATATAAAGCACGTACAACTCCCAGGTAAGTTTTAATATTTTAACTATTTCATGTACTCTATCTAAAACATATTTTATCATGATTTTTATTTTTAAATTAATGATAATATCTTTTTTCTGTGTAGGAAAAAATGAGTTCTACAGGTTTTTGGAGAGCCAATTCGTTGGTAATTTTTGGCCCAACCATACGCACAAGGTGGAATTCCTAGAATTCCAACCTGAAAAAAGAACTTCTAGATTATCTAGAAGCCCTTTTTGGGGTTGGCACATTTGACAGAACAACGGTGGCTCGGGTAGCCGGCAAATATTTGAAATATACCAGGGAAACCTATAGGATGCAATTGCAATTTAATCCTAGATACGAGCATCCTCTCACAGTTCTAGAGAGTGAGTGGAGAGCACTCATCCATGACAGAATAGAGAAAAGGGCAAAGAAAGAAGGAAAAATTCCAACTGGACCCGCAAGGTAAATTACAACTATAATTCAATAGCTTTAATTTTCTCTATGTCTAAAATAAATGTGTGCTACGTCATATCTGACTTCAATCTTTTGATGATAGGTTTCCTGACACCTCTAAGGAAATCAAAGCTAGGATTGAAAAAAAGGGCCATGACAAGCTAGGCTAGGGTGGCTACTTGAAATTAGCTGCAAGAATTGTAAGTAGCTAAACATCTTATAATTAATTGTATCGCCTTACAACGTTTTTGTAATCCTATCAAATAAAAATAAAAATACACAATCATATGTAATGTAGGGTGATGACTTTGGAATAGAAACTACAGAGGAAGATAAAAATATCACTTTCCATTTCGGCTATCAAGCCGTAGTTGAACGTCACAGAAGCTTGGGGCAGGTCCCAAGATCCAGAATGTCTGATAAGGTAAAATGTTAACCTTTCAATATGTTTTTTTTCGTCCATAAATTTAATGTCTAACAACTTTGTTTAAATCAGGGGAGCATCACTGCCGACGAGGCAAATAACCCAGTTGTAGAGCCAGATGTAGATGTTCCTCACGTGTAGCCTAATCATTGTAGTGGGGACTAGGCCGACAATGCTACTATCAGTAAGGGCCGTGATGGTAATTAATTTCCACTTATAATTTTTTCTAATTATACCTTGATGGTTGTACTTATAACGTTTTTTTTTTAAATGATGGAGAATGTTTCCCTTGAGGATCTTACCACCAGAGAGGAAGACAGGGCAACAATGCCAACGGCGACAACTGGTGCACTAGGTAAATAATCTCATTGCAAATTTTTTTATTAATATTATCGAACTAGTTCAATGATATTTAAAAACTTACAATTAAAATTTAATATTATCTTTTTTTGTAGGTGATGCCCCATCACTGGATGAGACCAGACATCGTGACTACGCAACTAGGTCAGCAGTGTGGGTCGAAAGGCATGAAATAGGAGCAGAGCACGATGATATTGATGATGTAATTAGGAGCTTTAGAAATAGGAGGAAGAAAAAGAAATTTTGATAATGTAAAATATTGTATTATTATAAGACAAACGTTACCATACTTGGAACCTTTTTTCCGTTATATAAAAAACTCATTTATCATACTATTTTTATGTCAAGCACTAATTTCAATGTTTCCTTGCGTACTTTTTGTTGAATTGTTTTTTTATTAGTTATTGAATATTTTTTTTTATGCTCATGAAAGTAAAAAATGAAATATAGATTGGGTATTGGGGAATTGAGAGTGATGTGAGGGGGCGACGGGGGGTGGGGGGGGGGAGGGGCCATAAGAGCTTCTACCTTCACGTGGTTGGCCCTGTTTAGTAAAGAATAATTTATTGGAGTGATTTAATCTTAGAGCAAACATCCCTTGATCCAACGTAGCAACAAAAAAGTCACTGTTGACTTAGTTGCTACTCTTTCAGATCGTGGGAGGCTTGTTCCAAGTTCATGCGACTCCAATAAATTGTTCTTGAAACGAAGAGGAGCTTATTCGGGTATGTTTTGACATTTTCAACATATGTTCTAACATTATCATAAGAATGCATCTTAGAGTAAAAAATACTACATCAATTACTTGTATTTATTGTATAGATAATGATGGACTTTGATTGACTTGGCAGTGCAGGTACAAATCCTATTACATCATGAGCAATACAACTTGTCAACCAGGGTCATGTCCAGGATATTTTTTCTTGTGCGCTTGACCAGGTTCGTAATGTCACATTTTGTAAGTTCCTTTACAGTTCATAATTCAATATTAAGCTTGTTCATGATTATTATCTAGGTTTTTTGTATGTGTTTTTTCATCTATTTGATTGTAAGCAACTCTGCATGTTTCCCGTTGTTCACTATGATTTCTCCCATTACAACTCTTAGGATGAATCTGAATTTATTGTTACATATGTTACTTTATTGTTACTATGATTTCTCCATTTACGACTTCATAGGTTACATCATGTAAAGTTGTCAATCTTAGGTTGGTGATGAGCTTTACTTCTACAAATTTGAGGTTTTTCTGATATTTTCTCCCTCGTGTCATTCCTGCATCACCTTGTTGTTTGAGCATGCCAATTTTCTACCACTTGTACCAATTGGCACATGTCAATCTCTGAGTGGTGCCACATTTCACCTATTTTCCGCCCACTTGACCACCTGAAAAACTCAAATCCACACACCATTTGTCTTTATCATGGAGTGCCACATGTCATAGATATTTTAGATGATAACATCATGCTTCTAATGTGTTATGTCAACCAATCACAGTGGTCCATGTGGCCTTGTGCCATGTCACCAGTCTGGAAGAGAGATTTGAGCCTTTTCTTTTCATGATTTTTCTATTATAATTTTTTTCTTCTGGACGGGAAATCCCTTTTGCAATAGATGGGGATTTTCCCATTTCCCTAGAGTCATCTCCTAGGACACCCTTCAAGCCATCATCCAAGAGGCAATCTGCAACTATCTGTTGTTTCCCTCTTGCCCTTGAATTATGCACTTCTAGAAGACCATTTAGGGCACTCTTCTAGCCCTTATCCCATTGCTTCATCATTTTATCAACTTCTCCCACAGGTTGCTTCTATTTTTTGTCCACTTAAAGGAAGAAAACACTACCCTAGGGTGAGTTTTCTCCTCAACTATCCCTACCGCACTCATGGACCAACCAACAATATGAACGTTTCCCTTACTTATGGAGACACCCCCTATGCTACTGCACATTCAATTCCACGAGCTACTTGCTAAGGAACACTCCTACACTATGCCTAACGACCCTCCAAACAATCCCTCTAACTATTGTTGTATCAACCTCCCTTTTTGGTCTTTTAGAAAAAGGTGACCCTAACACCATCAAGCACATAATGCTATCACAAGACTCAAACCCAATCCTACATCTGTTCTCCACAAAATTCTCTTCCAATTCCTTAAAATTTGATTTGTATTTTTTGAAGAACTTGGACTTGGTTAGGGCACCTATCCCTGCTCAAATCCACCCTTCCTCCCACTTGTAAGCCTTCTTCTTTATGTGTTGTTTTTGGAGACAGTTGTGGCCTTATTGTGGCTTGTAAGTACCTCTAATGGCCTTGCTACAGGAAAGTAGTGCATTTATTTTTGTAAATGAAAATGAGTAGACATAACATGGACCTACTTTTCCCCAAGGAATAAGGTTTAGACTTGGAATTCTCCTCCTACCCATGATAGTCCATGGTGAGTAGAATGGAATGGTTAGAGATGCTTTTCTATTGCACAACAATTCGGGACCTTGCCTAGTCTTGAAATTTCAATGACATTGGGGCTATGGCAGCCTCCTACTCTGCCTCTTGGGCCTTGGTACTGATGCATATAGTAAAATTGATCATATAAACTAACCAAGCCCTCTACAACCATATTTACAATATCTTTTGTTCTTGGGAAAAATATACCTTTGACAGAAACTAAATTATTTATAAGGCTAATTTCTAGTCCTAGAAACATTGTATCACTGAATATGAATGTACTGTCTACCACCTTATCCAATGGCTGAAGTTTCAAAACTCAATCTATGAATTTTGTGATTAACAATGGGATTGGCAGAGTAACCAAGGAAGGAGAGATGATCTCAAGCTAATCAACTGGAATTGTATTCCATAAAGGGCCTACGCAAATTATTTACCATGCAAAAAGAAAAATTAGAATGGGTTGTGGTTCACAGGCCCTATTAGAGGTCATTCCTGTAGGTTATAAGACTAAAAGGCTGATAGAGACTTCCTTAGCAATTCTTCCATTTACAACTATTTTATATTTATGAATATATACAAGGGCTGATGTTGAACTGGGTTGTAACTTGTGAACCAAATAGAAGAGGCCACCAAATCTAAACTTTCAAGTAAGGAGAGAAATCTGTAATAGGAGAGAAACACGTTTGTAGAATGTCCTCTAAGATAGTGTGTGGGGGCAATTGAGGGTGATACAAAACAAATGATGGAGGAGGTTTACATGAATCCTTTAAAAATTTTGACCGAACCTTGGATTGCAATCGTAGAACATAATGATGTTGTTGGAAAAAAGTGAAATAATGCTTTCAAGATTTAGGATCAACCTGTACTTGATGTTATCTTTATAATAAAAACATAACAAAAAGTTGCATCAAGAATAGAACATCTACAAAAATTTACAGAGAGTTTTTTGCTTCGTGATTCCTAAGTGTTTTAAATTTGTTGCTTAGTTTTCTACCCAAAAAGTTGTTGGTTGTTGTCAAAATGTTACCAAAATTTTTAAAACATTTCAAGATGGAACATAAATCTTGCGCATTTCAAGAAACTGATAAAACATTGTAGAAATCCAGAATGTCACCAAAACACTTTTTCAACATTTCAAAGTAGTGACACACCAGAATCTGTTTCTGATTTGGCAAACAACATTTCAGGGGTCCTCCTTGTTAGCCACCCATAAATTCTGTCATATCAGGTGGTGGCTAAATGATGTTGGATAGCCTTCAAGAAACAATTTCATTGCTAAAAATTGCTGATGCTTAAAGTCTTTTGATAATATCCTATCCTTTGGATAATCGTCACTGCTTTTCCCCCTTTTCAACTCAGAATTTTTGTTGTCATTACATGAAGAAAAACTGCTGCAAGAACCATTTTTCCCCTTTCCCTTTCTTCCAAAACTAACCTCATATTTTCCTTTCCTTCTCCCATGAAATCCCTCATTTTCATGATTTTTCCCTTTCCCCTTCATCAAAACCCTTTCATAAAGCTTAAAACCCTTTCTTTGCCTTATTGAAACCCCTCTAAACCTTTGAAAAACCATAAAAAATCCACATTTGGACACATATGGGTCTTAGCCCCCTTCGGCCAGCTCCCTCGACCTTTTTCCCACAGAACTCGGGCGCCGAAACTAGGCGCTAGCTCGAAAAAACGCTTAGCGCGTTTGGTCATCGGGAGAAGAACTCATCGTTGATTTCTCTATCCCATCCGACGGCCCATTTTCATCCGCCCAGTGGTCCCCGCACCACAATCACTATGCAGAAACCGGCGGTACCCATCACACCGCTTTTAGGCGCAAGGCGGTTTTCTCCCGATCGACAACAATTCCACTCACCGATTGATGCGTGGCTTGGGCACTGTTCACCAAACCGCTGTCCATCGCACATTAAAGTTCGGATGTGGAATTGGTGCGAAATGGACGTCCACCGTTCGATCTGAGGCCACCCATCGGACGACGATCAGTCACCGAAGATTCCCACGCGATAGCCAGTCTCCGGCGTAGCGGTAACAACATCTCCATCGTCGATCTGATTTGCAGATCCGATGGCCCAAAATTCATCGCCCATTTTCTCCGTTTTTGACTTTCCACCTGTGCTCCCAACCGTTGATTTCGCGCAATCAATGGCTTTGATTCAAATCCTTCTTCCGCACTCCTCTGACCTCCTCGAACAATCTCGACCGTTGGATGATGCCATCCAACGGTCATGCTCTCCCCACATGTCCTCCCACAGCAATAAACCTATATATGCAGGATTTTTTAATATTTTTTGTATTGTGCAGGGTTCCAAGTAATTTTTTCGCTATGCCCGAAGAAAATTCAAAGGTGAAGGGTGACGATCCTCCTTCCTTCGATTCACCAAAGAAAATCAATCGTAGGGTTTAAAATTCATGTTTCATCAATGATTGTTGAGGCATTGATGCCATATCTCCCCTGCACAGCCCTGCACATTCGCAAAAACACCATGAATCAAGCACAGTCAGAGAAATATCAGTACCGAAGATAAAATTTATCAGGACAGAAAATTGAAGACAGATTTATGGGGATTACGGCTAAAAATGGATTATCAGAAGCCTAAACCATAGTTTAAAAGAAAATCATGACTGTTTTATCAGAAAAGAGACCTCCACTATCACCTCAGGGGCTAATTAAAACTTCCAGCTGCCGGAGAGCCACCTACAGCCTCAAAGCAATCAAAGAAGGTCGAAGTTATTACTAGACCAGGAGATATTTATCAATACAGCTGAACAATTATTTCAACCAAAGAAACTTATTGTAGCTGTCAGTAGAAGTTATTTCAAGAATGATGAAAAGCCTTGAAGTCAACAAATTCTTTCCAGCAAACCTAATAGTTACTGTAAATAATTTTATACTAAGGACACCTATGTAAATTGCTTCATTGAGCCCCCAAAGGCCAAGTAGCCATTTAAGTCTATATTAATTAGTTTTTGAGATCTTTTAGCAGATCTCACCTTCTCATTCTTCTATATATGCTTCTGAAGAAGATGAGTGAGGGGTTGGTTGATCACTAGTTGTAATATTTGAACTCTCTGAAATAATACATAGTCTGCTGAAGTTGAAGAAGAAATTGAAGTCTTGGAGCCCTGATGATATTGTTGCATGCTTGTTACTGTGAAGGCTCTATCATTGGATCCAAGAGCTTGGATGTTGGTGAAGTATTCTAAACTGTTTAATGTTTTCTCTTGTTTTCATTTTGTTCCATGATTTCTTACTACAGTAGGTTGAAAGTTTTAGGCTAAGAAATGACTCTTGGAAGCACTGTAGACCTGTTCATCCTTCACTGCTTCATGTTTTCTTCTGCTGAAGTATTTTAGAGTCTTTAATCTCTCTCTTTAGTCTTCATGCTTGTTTATTTCCTTAATAGTTCGAATAGTTGGTTTCAGCATGTTTTATGGTTCTCCCTGCTTGTCTGCTGCGACTTTAAAACTGTTATTGAAGTCTCCCTTTGTAGTTTTCTGTTTACAGTGAGCCAAGCAGTTTTGTTCTGATCTTGCCCTTTGTCCTTACTTAAACAGTTGTCTCAAAGGTCTTTATAGTTGTAATCATAGATGTGTTAGGTGTTCCCTCTTCTATGACTGCAGTTATCAGTGAATCTTTTTATGTTTTCTAAGTCATTTGAAATAAAATCTTTGAGGAAATAGGGTGTTCCCCGAATCTTAGATTTCATTTTAAAAGTTGTCTTGAAATCATTGTTTTCTTAAAGGTGTGATTTTTAGAATTCATGGTTAGCCCTGTCTATCAAAAATCTCTTTATTGTTCAAATTGTGCTTTCAAATTCCCTTTGTTGAGAATTAAATTTCTCTTTTCAAATCATCGATGTCCATCTCATTCCAAAACCAAAGGATCCTGCGGCCAAGTTAGATTTTCCCTCTGATATCCCATATCCATTGATGAGTGTGTTATGACCTCTTTTTTACTCCATTTCCCAATGAACCAGATGTTTCTCCATTCTATTTATCTTTCCTAGATCTTTCATGTTCTGTTATATCAATTCAAGCAAACAAACAAACACTTACACTTAATAACTAGTCTAAAATCCATATTCTAAGCACACAAGATAAACCTTTGCAAATAAACATTTGAGAGTTTCCTCTCTGAGAACATGAGGACTAGATCCTGGAACTCTAAAGATTGGTTCTGATGTTGCCTTGTCTTTTGATTTTCCAAACTATCAAAACACGGGACACCAACATAATGGTGATCATAGTGGGACCCTTCTGAGTTAGTGACAATCTAAGTAACCCTTAGGATTCTCATTAAACCTTATCAAACCTTGAAGGAAGCAGTTACCAAGCCATAAGAGTGAACTCTATATGATTAAACACCTTAGCTAAGTGTTAAATCAGTTTTAGGACACTCTCTTAACCTGTAAGACCGAAGTAACTCAGAAAAACCCAAAAATATTTTAGTTTGGATTCATAATAAACTTGGTGGTGGACCATAAAACCATTTTACCTCCAAAAGAGCTAAAAATTTCCACCTGGTGACTCCACAAAACAGACCTTTAGACTCCACTGGGAAGATCCATAATTTTTATAACATCATACAAACTCAATTAGAAGGTTTTAGGATTAAAGTTTTCTTCCTTTAAAAAGATTAGTTAGCCCCTTAAAAATATTGTCATACTTGGTCAACACTTTTCTTTAGCTAGGTTTGAAAAACACAGCATAGTGGCTCCTAGAAAGATTCATACTAGAGCTTTCCCTGACCCAAACCCACCGGAAATATTTGACAACCCTGAGAGTATACTTATGGAGTTTCCTAAGATTAAATTTTCAACTGTTTTCAGATCACCCTTGAGAGCTAATTCTCTTCCTAAAAATCTTGCAGCTCTACACCAATCACAAGTCAACTTAAGAAATCCTTTCAGAACTAGGTCGCTTGATGATATAATTTAGATAGACTCTGAATCTTCAATTTCTTCCCCACAACAAAGTGAACATCCTGGTAGTAGAGAAACCACACCACCTAATTTACATTTCCTTCTAAATTTAGGTGTCTCTCATCTAAGATCAGCTCAACAATCTGTTCATCCAACATCCACTATTCAAATCATTTCATTGCAGTCCACTTTCCCTGTTGTAAATCCACCCTTATTTCCAACTATGGCAACATGGTATGCCCCATTAGTGTTACCACAACCTCTGCTTCCCCTACCAAATGATTACCAGTCTAAAATCCCTCACTTCACTGGAAAAGAATCTACAACAGCTCAACATCATGTAGATAGGATGGAAGATGCGTTTGATTACATGATGTTGAGCTGTTGTAGATTCTTTTCCAGTGAATCTACAACAGCTCAACATCATGTAGATAGGATGGAAGATGCGTTTGATTACATGGAGATAGAAGAAGAAACTGTGAATATGAGGATCTTTGCTCAAATTTTAGGAGGAGATGTAAAGAAATGGTTTAAAAGCCTACCTCCTAATAGCATAAACGATCTCCCTGCTTTGCTTCAGACATTCATCAACAAATGGGAACTAAAAAATAATCCTCTCCAAATACTAGCAGAATATAGCAACCTTAAGAGAAATCAAGGGGAGAGTGTTCATGATTACTACACTAGGTTCAATAGTGTTTACAATTCTCTTCCACCTCACATGAAACCTCCTCAAGGCATGGCCTTAGTAAGGTATCCCAAAGGCCTTGATGCTGAAATGAATTATGAATTAAGAGGGAGAGATTACTTAGACTTACAAGACATGCAGAAAGGAGTTGTTAGTGTTGAAGAAAACATTATTGAGAAGATAAATAGGTTAAGAGCATAGAAGAGGGTAAATTATAAAGATGATATCGCACCCTCAACCTCTGACACAAAAATTGATAACCTAGTGAAGGTGATGGAGAGGATGCTTGAAAAGATAAACTTAAATGATAGATTGCCACCAAGAGAACCTCAAAATAACCAAAACATAAATAGAAATAAGAATTATAGAAGAGACAACAATCAAGATAAGCAAAAAGAAAGTGACCAATAGATTAGACCTCCCTTTCAAAAAAACTATGTAGATCAATATGAGGAAGATAGGGAGTTGGAAAGGTTGGAAGAGTCTCATGTAAACTTGATTGGATCAGACAATGGGGATGATGTTTTCCTCACTAAGGAAGAACAAGGTTTCTTTTATGACGAAAGTACAAACACCTATGAAGATTTTTATGACTATAGATTGGGGTTTGAAAATGAAATCATGGAGGTACACAAACAATATGATCTTAGGAGCAAGGGGAACATAGATAATTCCAAGGACAAAAACACTAGCACTGTTATCAAGAAAAATGCAGAAAACCAACCCAAAAAGACAACAGAAAAAACCAACATTTTGGCCAAGAAACCAGACTTAAACAAAGACAAAAGTGTCCAGCCAAATGTTGAACAGAGCACCCCTAGCACTTCAGCTAGTGGTCCTAATAAAACTGCCCAAATTACTAGTCCAAACAAGGTTCAGCAAATCAAAGTTGCTGAAAAGAATTCAATTGAAAAAATAGATGTAAATATCAACAAGTCAATTATTCCTTTCAGCCTTGAGGGAGAGATTGCCAAGATAAAAATTATCATCCCCCTATCTGAACTAGTAACCCAAGAGGTGTGTAAAAATCAAGTTTTGAAAGATTTGAACTTAGGAAGTGATACTGACACCTTAAACTTGACAGATGAAAAAACTGAGTTGTTGTTTGGTCCAAAAGTTGAAGGAAAATACCAAGAAGGGGTTGTTCCTCCCTTCTATGTTAGTTTGAACATACATGATAAAATCTTACATAATGCCATGTTAGACTCTGGAGCTTCACACAATCTAATTCCCAAGGTAGTGATGGAAAGCTTAGGCTTAGAAATTACTAAACCATACAAAGATTTGTATTCCTTTGACTCAAGCAGAGTCAAATGTTTGGGTTTAATCAAAGACTTGTGTGTTAACCTATCCCAATTCCCTGCTAAGAGTTTAATCATGGACATAGTTGTAGCTGACATTCCCCCTAAGTATGGCATGCTCTTATCAAGATCTTGGGGAGCCAAACTTCATGGGAGCCTTCAAATGGACATGTCTGATGCGACCATTCCTGTTTTTAACCAAAACAGAAGACTATAGAAGGAATCTCACATGAATTACATGGTGAGCAACATAGACAAACCAAACAAATATCCAATCTATTCTATTCAATCAATTTTAGATTCCTTTATCTTATGTAACGAAGATGAAATTATTCAACAATATAAAGAAAACATGGACCCAATAAGTTCACTAGAAAAATCCAATCTTCCCCTCAATCAAATTCAAAACATTACCAATCAACAGCAACAAGAAAATGAAAATAGGAATGACATACTTTGGACAATAAATTTTGATGGATCTTGTAATAAAACAAGTGCAGGAGCAGGTGTGTGGATTCAAAATACAAATCAGATATTTTCATATAAATTGGATTTCCCATGCACTAATAATATTGCTGAGTATGAAGCACTTCTCCTAGGCTTACAATTTCTTAAACAGTTAGAAGCCCAGAGGATATCAATCTTAGGAGATTCTGAACTTATCATAAGACAAATCAAAGGAGAATACTCAGCTAGAAATCCAAAACTTAGGGAATATCGAAACGCTGCCCTTGATCTATTGAAAACCTTTGAAAAGTATGAACTTATTTTCATTCCAAGAGAACTAAATCATCTAGAAAATGAACTCGCTTTCAATGCCAACAATTGCCAAATACCTAAAATAAATGAACAACTCAGTGTGAAGGTAAAACACAGGCCTATTGTGCCTGATAACGAAGTTCACTGGAAAGTGTTTGATTCTGACAAACACATAGACGATTTCTTGAAATCAGAAAATGATTTCAGCATACCAACATCAGAAACCAACCATAAAGAAAATTGTTTGTATATTGAACAAATCCAAAAATTTGAAATGACATATACTGCTGATATAAATCATTATGAAAATCCTTTTGAAGCAGAGATAACTGACAACACAGACCAAGAAGACTTGGAAGTTTTACAATGCAAAAATGATAAATTTCCAAGAAGTTTAGCACCTTTAGAACACATTTTTGATTTTAACGATGTAGCTAAAGAACCGAGAATAGATCCTGTGGAAACAAATACAGAAGAGCATAGCATAGTCAGTCTAGCAGAATCCAAGATGATCAAGTTGTTCAGCACTCTCCCAGCTCACATAAAACTGCAGTACATAGAGCTGTTCAAAGAGTTTAAAGATGTTTTTTCTTAGGGATACAAAGACCTAAAATCATATGATACCAGCATCATCTAGCATAAAATTCCTTTGAAAGAAAATCAAAAGCCTTTAAAAAAAAAACTAAGGAGAATAAATCCTCTCTTACTACCTCTTGTTAAGGCAGAGATTGAAAAAATGCATGATGCTGGAATCATAGTACCCATTAGATTTTCAGAGTGGGTATCAAACTTAGTTTTTGTTAGAAAGAAAACAGGGGAAATCAGGCTCTGTATTGACTTCAGAAATTTAAATAGAGCCTCTTTAAAGGACAACTACCCCTTGCCCAAGATGGAACATATACTTCAAAGGGTAGTTGGGTCAAGAAGGATATCCCTCTTAGATGGGTTCTCGGGTTACAACCAGGTGTTAGTGCTCCCAAGTGACCAAATCGAAACTGCTTTCACCACACCTTGGGGCACATTTATGTATGTCAAAATGCCTTTCGGATTAATGAATGAAGGGGCCACCTTCCAAAGGGCTATGGACATAGCCTTTTCTGAAGATATTAGCTATTTCATAATCATTTACCTTGATGACATAACTATTTTCTCAAAAACTGATGAAGAACATTTGATTCACCTAAGAAAAGTTTGAGAAGTGTAGGAAATTTGGCTTGTCATTGAAACCCAAGAAAACACTCTTTGGTCTCCAAGAAGGTAAACTTCTTGGCCATATAATTTCAGAAGAGGGAATCAAAATAGACCCTACAAGGATAGATGGCATATTGCAGATCAGCCATCCAAGGAGCCTCAAAGAATTGCAATCTTTCATCGGAAAGATTAATTTTCTGAGGAGGTTTATTCCTAATCTTGCTGAGCTATTAAAAAAAATTACAAACATGCTTAAGAAAAATGTTGGTGTAAAATGGACTTTACCAGCTAAACAATCATTCGAACTCGTCAAACAAGCTCTTACTCAAACACCAGTCCTGATTAGTCCAGATTTTACCAAATATTTTTACATATTTTCCTTTGCATCTGAACATACAATAGCTACAGTTTTACTTCAAAAGAATGATTTGGGGCAAGAACAACCAATATCTTTCTTTATTAGGGTCTTAAGAGACGCTCCTCTCAAATATAACATCATGGAGAAGCAAGCCTTAGCATTATTGAAACCATTAAAATACTTTAGGGTTTATATTTTACACTCTCACATAATTTCTTTTGTTCCACATACTGTTGTCAAGGACATTCTAAGTCAAGACCCTGATGGTAAAAGGGGAAAATGGATTGCAACTATTCTTGAATATGACTTAGAAATTAGGCCCACCAAACTAGTTAAAGGGCAAGGATTAGCAAAACTTATGGCTGATTCTAACTTCCAAGCACTTGACATAAATATGGTAGATGTGTTGGAAGAAATAGAAGAATCCACTGCTCCTTTTATTGAAGAAACTTTTCTAAATTCTCCTTGGTATGCTGACATTGTTTATGTGATTTTATATTTAAATGCCCCTCCTTCTCTGTCTAAAACTAAAGCTAGATTTTTGAAACAAAAAGCTTTGAGTTTTTTCATATTAGATGGAGTATTATATTGGAAAAATGCTGTTGGAATTTTTCTTAAATGTTTACTTGAAGATGATGCAGGAAAAATCATGCATGAATTGCATGACGGAGAATGTGGAGGACACCTCTACTGGAAGGCCACAGCAAACAAAATTCTTAGATCTGGTTACTATTGGCCTACCCTTTTCCCAGACACTCAAAATTTGGTCATGTCTTGCCATAAGTGTCAAATATTTGATGGCAAAAGAAAACTCCTTCCCTTACCCTTACATCCCATCAGAGTTGAGGCACCTTTTCAACAATGGGGTTTAGACTTCATTGGGGAAATTCACCCATCCTCCTCAGCTCAACATAAGTGGATCCTCACAACCACTGAATTCTTTACCAAGAGGATAGAAGCTATACCCTCCAGAAATGCTAATGACTCTGTCATT
This sequence comes from Pinus albicaulis, assembly GCA_034641835.2. Classification (NCBI taxonomy): domain Eukaryota; kingdom Viridiplantae; phylum Streptophyta; class Pinopsida; order Pinales; family Pinaceae; genus Pinus; species Pinus albicaulis. The sequence goes on along the minus strand of CM076581.1, from coordinate 1,523,980,590 downwards.
ATCAAGTTCCTTGAAAAAAATATCCTATCTAGATTTGGTTGTCCTAGAAAAATCATAACAGACAATGCTGCTGCTTTTAAATCTAAGAAGATGGGTGATTTATGTTACAAATACCACATAACCTTGGGCCATTCCACTGCTTACTATGCCCAAGGAAATGGATTAGCTAAATCTTCCAACAAGAGCCTCATCAATATCATTAAGAAACTGTTGGAACATAATAAAAAATCATGGCACAGTAAGCTGGTTCATGCCTTGTGGGCTAATAGGCTAACTACAAAGAAATCAATAAACATGTCCCCCTATCAGCTAGTCTATGGTATGGACGCAGTTTTTTCCACCTCATTAGGAGTTCCAGTTATGAAACTCCTTCAAGAAGTGCAAATTGAAGAGAATGATATGTAGAGAAGAATCAACCAAACAATCCATTTACAACAGACTAGAGAGGAAGTCTATGAAAGAACACAATTAGTCCAAGAAAATATGAAGAAGCTATTTGATAAGAGGACTAAGGCAAACAATTTCCAAGTTGGGAATGTTGTTCTTAAATGGGATTCGAGAAGAGAAGAGAAGGGAAAACATGGTAAGTTCGAGAACTTGTGGAAAGGTCCATATATTATTCATGCTGAGAGGGGTCACAAAGCATTTTTCCTGAAGGAATTGAAAGGAGAAGATCTGTATGGAGGTCCTGTCAATGGCAGAATGCTCAAGAATTACTTCTGCCAAGAATCATAAGTTTTAAAGAAGTTTATTTTTCCATTGTAAATATCATAGCCTTAACATTTCATTCAAATTTATGAAAATAAAAAATACAAAAACAAATAACAGAAAGAAAAGAGGGCAGATTGTGAAAACAAGAAAGGTATAGCCCCATACCAAAAAAGAGAAACAAATCTGAAAGTGTGCAAGCTCAAATGCCACTCCTAAAAACACACTTCTAGTTAGTCAAACAGTTTAATCTTGACTAATTAGCTTTAAATTTTCTACTGATATGATAGTGAATTCGATTTTCCAAACTGTTTAATCTTGGCTTATCAGTAGATAGTTTAGGATATAAATCAAAGGTTCAAATATGCTCAAAATCTGAACCTAAGTATTCCAAGCAAAGAGAGTGACTCAAATCTGTTTCAAATCCTGAGTCAAACAAGAGGTAAATCTGGTTCTAATTAGCTCAAAATCTGAACCAAGGGATAAGCAAAAAAAAGCTCAAACAAATTCAAAAACAGAGTTGTAAACAGAGGAAGGAAGTGCTTTGAAAAATTAGATCTTAAGCCTTCATTTTTGTTTTAATTTTGTGTAAAATAATGTCTATGTGTAGTTGTTCTTATGCCATAGAGCAGCATCAAGTCAAATAGCTTAATCTTGAATTGAATGCTTTTTAAATTTTTGTTGTAGAATTTAGAGAACAAAGTCTGTTGGATAGTTTAATCCCAACAGACAGTAGATTAGGTAGAGAATCATATGGACTCAACTGTTTAATTTGAGCCCATGGAGAAATAAGGACTAGAAGTAGATTAGTTTTCATAATTTAAAAATAATAAAATGTTGTGAAAGAGTTTGCAAATCCAAGTGCACTCTAAAGAAGAAAAAATGTTAGATCAGTAGGATTCGGTAGGTAGACAGGTTGTGTTGATGAAGTTCCATTGTTGATTCATGAATGCTAATATGCTTCAGAGCAAAATAATATCATCCACAGAAAGGAAGGCAACCCAATGGATGAGGAAACTGATCAGCCTCCCATAGAATCCAAGTTTGAAATTCTTGATGCCTTCAAAAAGGCACCATCCCCAAGTGGAGCCACTGTTAGCCACCCATAAATTCTATCATATCAGGTGGTGGCTAAATGATGTTGGATAGCCTTCAAGAAACAATTTCATTGCTAAAAATTGCTGATGCTTAAAGTCTTTTGATAATATCCTATCCTTTGGATAATCATCACTGCTTTTCCCCCTTTTCAACTCAGAATTTCTGTTGTCATTACATGAAGAAAAACTGCTGCAAGAACCATTTTCCCCCTTTCCCTTTCTTCCAAAACTAACCTCATATTTTCCTTTCCTTCTCCCATGAAATCCCTCATTTTCATGATTTTTCCCTTTCCCCTTCATCAAAACCCTTTGATAAAGCTTAAAACCCTTTCTTTTCCTTATCGGAACCCCTCTAAACCTTTGAAAAACCATGAAAAATCCACATTTGGACACATATGGGTCTTAGCCCCCTTCGGCCAACTCCCTCGACCTTTTTCCCATGTGAATCGGGCGTTGAAACCAGGCGTTAGCCCGAAAAAATGCTTAGCGCATTTGGTCATCAGGAGCATTTCTCACTGTTGATTCCCCTAGCCCATCCGACGACCCATTTTCATCCGCCCAGTGGTCCCCGCACCACGATCACTATGCGGAAACCAACGGTATCCATCGCACCGCTTTCAAGTGCAAGGCGGTTTTCTCCCAATCGGAAGTGATTCCACTCACCGATTGATGCATGGCCTGGGCACTATTCACGAAACCGCCATCCATCACGCGTTAAAGTTCGGACATGGACCCGGCGCGATATGGACGTCCACCGTCCGATCTGAGGCCGCCCATCAGATGACGATCACTCACCGAAGATGCCCACGCGATAACCAGGCTTCGGCGCAGCGGTAACAACATCTCCACCGTCGATCTGATCCGCAGATCCAACGGCCCAAAATTCATCGCCTGCTTTCTCCATTTTTGACTTTCCACCTGCGCTCCCGATCGTCGATTTCGCGCGATCAACGGCTCCGATTCAATTCCTTCTTCCGCTCTCCTCTGACGTCCTTGATCAATCTCGACCATTGGATGATGCCATCCAACGGTCATGCTCTCCCCACATTTCCTCCCGCAGCAATAAACCTATATATGCATGATTTTTTAATATTTTTTGTATTGTGCAGGGTTCCAAGTGATTTTTCCGCTATGCCCGAAGAAAATTCAAAGGCGAAGGGTGACGATCCTCCTTCCTTCGATTCACCAAAGAAAATCAATCGCAGGGTTTAAAATTCACGTTTCATCAGTGAGTGTTGAGGCATTGATGCAATATCACCCCTGCGCAGCCCTGCACATCTGCAAAAACACCATGAATCAAGCACAGTCAGAGAAATATCAGTGCCGAAGATAAAATTTATCAGGACAGAAAATTGAAGACAGATTTATGGGGATTACGGCTAAAAATGGATTATCATAAGCCTAAACCACAGTTTAAAAGAAAATCATGACTGTTTTATCAGAAAAGAGACCTCCACTGTCACCTCAGGGGCTAATTAAAACTTCTAGCCACCGCAGAGCCACCTACAGCCTCAAAACAATCAAAAAAGGTCGAAGTTATTACCAGACCAGGAGATATTTAGCATCAATACAGCTGAACAAGTATTTCAACCAAAGAAACTTATTGTAGCTGTCAGCAGAAGTTATTTAAAAAATGATGAAAAGCCTTGAAGTCAACAAATTCTTTCCAAAAAACCTAATAGTTAATGTAAATGATTTTATACTAAGGACACCTATGTAAATTGCTTCATTGAGCCCCCAAAGGCCAAATAGCCATTTAATTCTGTATTAATTAGTTTTTGAGATATTTTAGCAGATCTCACCTCCTCCTTCTTCTATATATGCTTATGAAGAAGATGAGTGAGGGGTTGGTTGATCACTAGTTGTAATATTTGAAATCTCCGAAATAATACATAGTCTGTTGAAGTTGAAGAAGAAATTGAAGTCTTGGAGCCCTGATGATATTGTTACATGCTTGTTACTGTGAAGGCTCTATCATTGGATCCATGAGCTTGGTTTTTGGTGAATTATTCTCTGTTTAATGTTTTCTCCTGTTTTCATTCTATTCCATGATTTCTTACTACAGTAGGTTGAAAGTTTTAGGCTAAGAAATGACTCATAAAAGCACCTTAGACCTGTTCATCCTTCACCGTTTCATGTTTTATTCTGCTGAAGTCTTTTAGAGTCTTTAATCTCTCTCTTTAGTCTTCATGCTTTTTTATTTCCTTAATAGTTCGAATAGTTGGTTTCAACATGTTTTATGGTTCTCCCTGCTTGTCTGCTCCCACTTTAAAAGTATTATTGAAGTCTCCCTTTGTATTTTTCTATTTACAGTGAGCCAAGGAGGTCTGTTCTGATGTTGCCCTTTGTCCTTACTTAAACAGTTGTGTCAAGGGACTTTATAGTTGTAATCATAGATGTGTTAGGTGTTCCCTCTTCTATGACTGCAGTTATCAGTGAATCTTTTTATGTTTTCTAAGTCATTTGAAATAAAATCTTTGAGGAAATAGGGTGTTCCCCGAATCTTAGATTTCATTTTAAAAGTTGTCTTGAAATCATTGTTTGCTTAAAGGTGTGATTTGTAGAATTCATGGTTAGCCCTGTTTATCAAAAATCTCTTTATTGTTCAAATTTTGCTTTCAAATTCCCTTTGTTGAGAATTAAATTTCTCTTTTCAAATCATTGATGTCCATCTCATTCCAAAACCAAAGGATCCTGCGGCCAAGTTAGATTTTCCCTTTGATATCCCATATTCATTGATGAGTGTGTTATGACCTCTTTTTGACTCCATTGCCCAATGAACCAGATGTTTCTCCATTCTATTTATCTTTCCTAGATATTTCATGTTCTGCTGTATCAATTCAACCAACCAAACAAACACCTACACTTAATAACTAGTCTAAAATCCATATTCTAAGCACACAAGATAAACCTTTGCAAATAAACATTTGAGAGATCCCTCTATGATAATAGGAGGACTAGATCCTGGAACTCTAAAGATTGGTTCTAATGTTTCCTTGTCTTTTGATTTGCCAAACTATCAAAAAACGGGACACCAACACTCCTGGAGTGTTTTTAGTTACTTAGCTTGGATGCCATCAACAAAGACAAACTGTGCTATAACCAGAAAAATATGTATGAATTAAGCATGACTCCATATTCTTGGCATAGTTGGGACTAATAATTGGATTGATATGAATTTTTTTGGTTTGGGGCATCTTTAATTGAAAGCATCACAAAGTCTTGTTGGCTATATAATTTTGTCGACTATTATTGTCATAGTTTTTTCAATCACAACCACCATTTATCTCTGTCATTAGTTTTTATAGCAAGTCAATCATATGATTATTCTCAAATAAGAAAAACTTTCTAATCCAATACCTTAGTTAGTAAGTTACCTTTTCTTCATTAGACTGCCATTTCTTCTATTACTCACTCTCATCTACTTGTATAAAAAATAATGTTTGTTGGCTTCGAATTCAAACCAACGTCCACATAAGCATCCAATAAATTTGTTGAAGTCTACCACTGGCATTTCAATCCCCTGTTACAGAAAATATCTTACCTGAGATGACTAGTACTCCCCAAGTCATTTATATACTAACCAAAGGCTCAATGACAGAGAAGTATAGAACTTATTAATGGAGGTGACCGGTCTCTCATTTCCAGAAATATATTCCACCTTAGGGTTTTAGGCTTGGGCCAAGGGCCACATTTTCATAAACTATAAGAGCTTCTATCTCATCCAATATTGCATGTTAATGACCAATGTGTCATCCAACTGAATGCAAAGCTTCTAGTTTTATTGTTGCAATTCAATTGTCCCGCTCCACTTTGAGTAGATGGTATCTGATCTCATCACCTATGACTTGGAAGGTTCACAGAAAAAATTATGATGGTACTCCATTAACATATATGGAAGTGAATGCTAGATTTCAGAAACTATAAGAGTGTCTATCTCATCCAATATAGCATTTTTATCACCAATGTGCCATCCCACTGAACTAAAAGCTACTAGTTTCTTTGTTGCAATTCAATTGTCCCACTCCACTTTGAGCAGATGGTGTCTGATCTCACCACCTATGACTCGGAAGGTTCACTGCAAATCATATGATGGTACTCCATTAATATCTATGGAAGTGAATGCTTGCTAATGCAAAGGCACTGTAAGGATCATCCAATCAAGAGGGTGGGAAGTGCGATCAAAGTGTTCAGATAAACTTAGGAATCACTTAGTTTTTTGCAGAAATGACCAAGTCGTTCATACGAGACTATATGAGTGAGTGCTTGGTAATTTCTCATATAGTCAATGCTTTGTTTTCTCTAAGAACTATTAGAGAGTTGATCATTTCTGCACTAGTCTCATCATTTCTGTTATATGATCGCAGCCTTAGCTCGTGATCGGATGCAAGGTTTTGAGGCCTATTTGGCATAAGACTGTTGCTATTTTAGGACAAAAAATGAAAACCATTTTCATTAGTTAGTATATCCTCTTCTCCAATGTGATACTCATCAAATTAAGAAACAGTGATGCCAAACTATATGGCCACCAACACCCAAATCACCTTTTCTTTTCCATCCCACATCTTTCTCCTCCACTTCACAATAATAATAATAATAAATTAATGATGCTGAACTTTCAATATTTAACACTTCCGCTGTGCCACTCTTCAAAAACTACTCTTCTCTTTTTACACCTAAGTTTTCATGCTCAGATGTATTTATTTAAAATTAAAACAGACCCAAATTCACACAACAACCCTTCAATACATTAATCCTTGCCTTTTCTCGAACCCAATGGAGCTTGAATCGATTAGTTCACTGATTTCTGAGGTGAGACTTAGCATACCCAAAAACAATTTCTAAATGTCGTTCAGAGTGATTCCATTACAATTTAAATTTCTCTCTTTTCATTAACCCGACACTGTCTTGGGATTTTTTTTTGCAACGTCGTTCGACCACGTATTGATAAGAATTTAAGCTTCTAAGCTATACGATAAACCACCTATTGTGTTGACACATTTCCACGAGCATGTTTATAAATATTAAGGATGGTGTTGAACTAACAAAGAATCTCTCATGAATCAATTACGTCTGAAACTAAGAATGTAAAGGCCAGCTTGATTACAAGCGTTTTCTTTGAGTTGAGTCCCATGCATGACATCCTTCCCTCCGTTGCGAAGAATAAAAAAAGCTAATTTTGAGATATGAATGCCTCTACTTTTTTTTGGCAATGCAGTTCCATAAAATGCATCTCATCCCATCTTCAAAGTTAAGCAGATCTTAATTGTTGTCTGCAAATTGCTCCGGTTCTGTCCCCTTAGATTAATTGTTAATCATTGTTGTGCTTTCTTTGTTTTTTATTTTTCCGTTCATAAATAAAATTAAATTACTCCATTTGACTCAAAATTCTCTCATCATCATCACCCCAAAATTATTTTTCACTCGAGGAGATAAGGCCTCCAAGATGTGCAAACACCGCTTCAAGAAAAGCTTGAATTATTGTTTCCCCAAAACCCTCAAATTATCTCATAGTAATGTTATCTCGTCAGTAGTAAAAGAATGATCCCTTAAGGCAGAATATGTTGGATCCTCAAATTAAATTGAAGTAACTGAGCTAAGGACTTCCAAAGGATTATCTGACCAAACAAAAATCTAAAGCAAGGCCTATCTTTCGTATTGTTGCAAGTCCTTCTTGATGCTGCTCCTTTTTAAACATACAACTTTGGTTGAGTTTGATTCTTGTTGAACATGAATTTTTTAGGTTACACTGCCTGTAAAGGCTAATCTGTTAAATTTGGGGTTTTTCCAGTGTAATATGGGCATTACATAAATGTGCGCGAGTTTTCTATAACTCTCAAAAATGAATTCTTTAATGTCCCAAATCTGAAAATGAATGCCCTTCAATGTCTTAGGACTAATACTTGGATATGTCTCTTTGCTTGATATGGAAACCTTCAATATCAAAATGAATCATCTCAATTTTATTTGTGGGTATGGACTGTCATATGGACATGGGTTTCTTCTATCATATTTTTATAGTGTTCTTTCATATTTATGCCCATTTCATGTTCCTGCAATGCGAAATTCTTGTTTTTCATTCCTATTTTCTTTTAGTTATTATAAATTGTATTTGCTCTGGTCTGATACACGTTTCCAATTCTTTCAGAAAAGACACTGTTTGGAGAAAAGGAGTGGTGTTTCTTCACTCCCAGGGACAGGAAGTATCCAAATGGTTCTCACCCCAAGAGGGCTGCTGGCTCAGGATACTGGAAAGCCACAGGTGCAGATAAACCCATCACCGCTAAGGGCAGCAACAAGTGTGTTGGAATCAAGAAGGCTCTGGTTTTCTATGTCGAAAAAGCACCTAAAGGAAACAAGACTAATTGGATTATGCATGAATAACGCCTTGCTGATGTCAATAGATATACAAAGAAGAAGGGTAGCTTAAGGGTAACCAATTGTTCCTGTGTATTGTCTTCTGTGCATATTCCTGTGTGTCAATAGACAGTGTAGGTGTTGTTTGGTTTAAAACACTTGTTAGGTTGGATGTCATTGTGGCCTAGTCGTGACAGGGCCCAAGTCAGCTAAACTCATCACTCTAGGGAATAAATCTACTTGGGAAACATGGGTTTATCATTTAAGTTATAAAATCAAGGGTTTTCTCATGATTAGATCACGATGAATTGATGCTACACTGATATCATAATGATTTTGTGGATAAATTCTAACTGTGGATATCATAAGGATATTCTGCCCGCAAATGTTATAAAAAAAGCTCAGGCAGAGCTCTTCAACTGGAGGGGCTTAGTGATGAGATAACTTGGATTTCAGATACTGTTTTCATTGTTTAACTCCACTACTACTAGAACTGGAAGATTAGATGATCGGTTCATTGGCAGCACAGTTACTCTGGCGTGGCTCAAGTAAAGTTAAATTCATTTTTTGTTTTTGCAAAGTTTCCTTTGCTACGGAAAATGTAATTATATTAATTTTTTTCCATCTATATACAGATTGGATCTAATTAGATGTAAACCCTTTCTACAGTTTTTATTCGAATGGGTTAGAATGTGAATTTTTATTTGTTTCTTTTGAAATACATGCATTACCACTACGCGAGATCTTTGCATTAATTTTGAAATGTTGAGATCTTTGCATTGATGTTGCCTCTGCTTGGTGGTGTCTCTAAGATTGAGCTGATCCAAAGGCAATGGATGTGCATCAGCGGTCGATTGCTCTTTGCTAGTACTGTAATCCAAATCCTCTAGCATGCAAACAGGTGCCGCAGAAATTATATCTAGGATTAATCATTTTTTTCTCACCTTCACTTTAGGCTTGGAAAATTTTGTTCCAGATTTTTTAGCATTTGACTCACCTGATAGACAGTGATCTATGTGGTCATTTAAGGCTATATTGGATGTAGATGAGAAATATCTACAAACAGGACAAACCTTTGGTATCATGGCCTCTGGAAGAGATCCCGGATTCCCAAATTCTTCATTCTTCCCAGGATCTGCCTTGCTCTTCTCCAAAGTTTGGATCTGCCTTATAGGCTCCTGCCTCTTCTACAGTACTTGAATTGGAGCACCTCCATTATGATATCAAATCATCCGCTACTATGAAATGACATAGGTCGCAGATGCTTTGATAGACTTGCCTTTTGGGCACTTCACCACGAACCAAGTTTTAAAATGTCACAACCCACTTGATATCTATCCCTAGCAAAAGTATCACATGTGAAGATTAGGCTTTTGATGAAGCAAATAACTTGGTAAAGAGAATTTTTTATTACTTATGTATTCGGCCCAACAATATAGATTTTGATGCACTATCATTTTTAACCATGTGCTGAAAAACATACAAAAACTATGTTTTTAGTGAAATTTTAGTTCACAAGAATCGATGCCAGTCAAAATCTAGACCAAGCTCCCAGCGTACTGGTAAAAGGCGATACTCATATTTCATGCAAGTAATGGAATGCATTTTTCATTGTTTTATCTCGTCTTATTCAAACTTCCAAGTCTAGCATCAATGATTGTCTTATGCTTCAGAAAAATGGTATTATGCTTTAAAGAAGTGTATCTACTTCTTATTATACTTCTTAACTTCCAAGTCTAGCATCAATGATTATTTTATGCTTCACACATAATCTAGTTTTCATTATACTCCTTGAGACATTTTTTATTAGTGAGACAAACTTAAAAGGAGTAAGCTAATATATTAGCAAAAGGATTTCTGTCACAAATATAAGATTCTTATAGGAATTCAGTGGAAATTTCATGCATCACTTGAGTAATCTTCAGTGTCCGCAAATTTTGACATCCAGAGAGAAGTTTGTTACAAAATTAGGCAGCTCCTACTTGAAAACATGTTGATGTTGATACGTAGCAATATCCTTCATTTATAGCCATCTTGAGTCTTAACATATATTAGTAAGGAGTATTATAGTAGTTCACACATTTAATACTCACAAAGGGAACTCAGACAAACCATCATCTCTCCAAAATAGTGACTAAGATTTTCACAATTGGTTTCTTCAAATTTATTTATGCCACAATACCATGTCTCTTTCAGATTACTTCAAATTCACCAAATGCTTTCAAGCGATTGTCATTATGAATTAGTAAAAACAGGTTTCAGCATATGACAAGGATTTATATGCACTGGATTTGGATAGTTTAACTACCACTTCACACATTTCCAGGAGTTTCTATGCCAAGAACTATTACACTTTTAATCAGGCTCTTGGAAAATTTTGTTTCATATTTTGACATTATTAATGCCAACCCTGACTTGCGACTCTTCGAAATAAAGATTCAAACAGTTGAGTAATGTGGTTATTAAGGGACAAGAGTCAGATTATACATGTATCAAGGTAGGCTTGATCCAGATGAACTCCACCTGTAGATTACAGATGTCTATCAACATTTGTATCCTTCAATAGTGTAGTTTGCAATACCATCTCATTCAGTCTTTTGGTGTTCAAGAGTCAAGATCAATAAAAATGCATGAATCTTTCTCGGACTACTTATATTGTCAAATCATCAACTCTAAACCTTTGAACATCGTGCAAAAAAAATTGAGCACCTGGTCACTGGATTAAAATTTCTCGCATGGCTACATTGTGTATAAGCTTCTCTTACCCCAAACATCTCAAACAATCCCCCATAAATAGAAAACAATGGAAATGGTTTTCATCCCTCTTATTTGACAATTTCTAAGATAACTTTATGGAACTGTTCTAGTTACCATAAACATATCTTGGTTGAGGGGTAAAAACCCACAGTCCCGGTTCTTCTCTCACTTTCAAACCTCAAGCTGTGTATAGATGCCTTCAAAATTCATTCCCAAATTAAATTCTGGGCAAATTTACAATACTAATGCGGAAGCACTTTTCAATAGTTGATTGGTTACAAACCCAACCAACCCAGAAATTCAATCTAAACGTAGAATTTTCACTTTTTAATAACTATAAGAAAACCATCCTTATGAAATTCTGAATTAGGTATTCGAATTTATTTTACACTTCAATTTGAGTCTTGGGTTTCGCACTTACCAGTTCTCCTTAATCTTTCTCTTTGAATTTTATTCAAAGTTAAATATGATAATGGTCATGGCTTAAAAGATTGCACTCTCCATAAATCATGGTTATAAAACCATAGAATTAACTCCGCTTTATAAATTTTGAAATTAGGATAATTTCAAAATTATAAAACCTTATAAAATTTATTTCGCCTAAATTTGCCTTAAGGCCCAATTGAAACCTTAACCATATTTAACCTTCCATGCACCAATATATAATAAGGCCTAAACAATGAAACCAGCATCCCATTCTTTCATTCTGAAGGGCCAAATTTGGTGATCACATTTCATTTGGATCTTATAAAATTCGACCTTGAATTAAGTCAAAGTGTCAACACATATCGCTCGGGCCCGCATGTTAACATCCCTTTCACATCCGATGGCTGGTGAAGTGTCATGTTGGTTTGGATGATCCAACAGACATCGTGCGTTATCGCGTATAATTTGGCTCCAGATTTTAACGTCCCAAAAGAACGCAACATACATGGATTTTTAAATCCACCTATCGCCATGTGGTATACATCCTATGGGATCACGTTTTTTTTTCACCATACTGCTTACCACTCTTGGCCTTGCGCGATACTGCTGGTATCGTTCTCCAACCTGCATTCACTATTCAACTTCACAATTCTGCCTCACTAGTTGCTCACGGTTTCGCTTCATCATGCGACTTAACCATTTCGCCTTTCATTCTTCAGTGCTAGTTCTTCAACATAACTCTTCTCGTTAACTCCACCTTTTTTACCTGTGATTCTGATGAGAAATCACTGTTCCCATTTCATAATTGAACCGCCTATGATTCTACTTCAAACCCCACGCCTTCACCGTGTTTATACATAGCTCCTCTGCCAAACACCGTCCCTTAAACCTGAACAGAGTCGAAAATTAGATCTCGTCTCTCTTCGACCTTCTTTGAATGGGTCACGCCTTCAAATTTTCTAATAACAATTTTCATCTCAAAGAAACATTGTTCATACCCTTCCAACACATTCACTCTTCAGATCTTTGACAAGACTGACAGAAATCACGTTATTTCAAAACACTGGTTCGCCTCTTATGCCCTAATCTCGTGATGACTCCAGGTCATATACTATACTCGCACAGTGGGTTTAAAATATCAATTTAGCCCCACGGTGTCAACGATTCATTAGTGATCGATGATGGAATTTTTCCAACGCAGCTCAGTCAATCTCCTCAATAGTATATGAAAACCGTATTATATTCAAACTTAAACACATAGGATCAATATTAACGCTATCTCATTGATCAATATAGATTTGTCAATTATACACAGAGATTCCTTTAAAATTCTTATCACAGGTTCTTATCACTCCAGTTTTCGCACATTCTCATCATAGAACATATATGCAGGCTCTAAATATAAATTACAGGGTCTTACTCCTATCCAACTTATGAGGATTCAAAGCCTTCTCCATATAGAATTTTAACCAACAAACACACATATAATGCTGGAACAATTTCTTCATTTACACAGTGAAGTTACTTACAAAATACTAGCCAGATCTTCGATCACTTGGCCCTTCTGCACCCCTACTCTGCCTCCTCGGCCTTCTAACCCTATGCAGGTCTCTACTTCTACAGGTCTCTCCACATAGACTTATTTAAACAACTAACATAAATTGTTTCATATTCCCTCAACACTCAATAAAAATCTACAATTCCTGCAGTCCTAATTTTAGCCTAACTCTCTGACAGAAGAAACGGATTGTCTCTTCCTATGCCCACTAATCATCCGGGCAGTTACATTTTCCTCTCTAATTAACTAAAAATAACTCAACTATGAATAATTACATGGGGAAATAAAAACATGAGACCCCCCTCTATATTTATTTATGTACAAGGTTGTTTCGAGCCTAATGCCCCTGCATCGTTGGTTCATTGGGGATCTTGGTTATAACGAATTTGATGTCTTTGCAGCCTTCAACTTTCTTGGAGCACATGGACTTGTGGTAAGTGTGTTTGTCATTTTCTAAGTGTTTTTTTAGAGGGAAAAAAATAAATAATATATCATCTAAAACTAGAATAACTGTGTAAAAGAAGCCCAACTTTATAGAGAGATTGAAAAGCAGTGAGAGTAACATCTATCTTGCATCTCACTTTTTATCTAGAAAAAATATTATTTGAATCAATTGATTTAGTCAAACTATGGATAGGAGTGCCATTTTAGTCTATGTTTATTTGCAAATATGTATGGTGTTTTCAACAGTCATCTTGTTCTCTATGGCTCCTTTTTTCATTTTGTTTTTGTAACTTGTTTCAATATTCTAAACTGAGAAATCACTGCAGTTGGTTATAATCTTACTGGTTAAATGAACTTTTAAAGCATTATATTGGCATAAGTTTCTTTATATGAACAAGTCTGAATGTTTTTTTTGTCTCTCCTGTTGAACATATAGGTGAATAAGTTAACACGATCTGTGAGGTTATATTACTTACTTTTTTGAGGTTTTTGACTGGTCCTTCGTCTGTTATCCATTGCATAGGATCTTGTATTTTCTTTAGCTTCACAGAATTGGATTTTATCTTAGCCATTAATTTAGTTGGCCAAATCATGGTTAAGTAGTTAGAACTTGTACTAGGCTAGATCTCTATACATTTGACATTGCCATAACAGAATTTTGACATTGAGGAATGTTAAGACCCCTCCACTTTCCAGTTTCACTATGGCTCTTTTCATGAATTTGTAAGACCCACAAATTCAACTTCTTTTACCAACTTAAAAACTTGTCAAATACCTTGAACAAACATTGTTTTAAGAGTCTTTCCCCCTCATAGGCTATTAGTTTCTCATTGAGATTGAATAAGAAAATGTATGATAAAAATCTCATACCTTCAAGCTGATTACTAAATTCTTGTAGATTCCTCTTCAAGATTGTGATCATGGAACGACGATAAACTAAAATTTGCTCCTCGGCCATCATTTCTTTAGCTTTGTTGTCATACTTTATGAGATATTGAAAGTCTTCATTACTCTATTTTCCTTCTAGTTTGAACTGACATGACATCCTTCATACTCTCATCTAGTACTTAATATGGTATTCTTGGTCTTCAAGCTCTATACCTGCATAGTCCAGACTCCATCCTAGAACTCCATTTACTTTTTCCAAGTTTTATTCATACTTGGGTCAATTTTCTTCTCCCTTATGGTTTTTCAAAGGTCCTTCAAGCCGAGACATAGGTTTTATATGGATCAAGAATTCTATTTCTTGGCATATGACAAAATACTAGCTACTCTTGCATGTATTATTACTCTTACTATATGGCAGACTGGAGAGTCACAACTACAAAAAGGTGTGTACATCAATCAAGGCCCTTATGTAATTTTTGTATTAAATGAAATATATATGTGTGTGGTGGGGGAAAGAGGATTGAAGTAATTTTGTATTAACTGAAATATATATGTGTGTGGTGGGGGAAAGGGGAATGAAGTAATTTTTGTATTAACTGAAATATATATGTGTGTGGTGGGGGAAAGGGGATTGAAGTAGAAATATGTAGATATCTGGATTTCCCTTTCCATATGTTCACACAGTGACAAAATTATGGTATATTCCTTCCTGTGAAGAGTTTTTAACTTGTACATATCTCACGGATTGAATTTTTCAAGACACAAGCTGGAAAAATAGAGGAGGAGGCTAATAACCACAGGTCAAGTGGATTTGAAATAGTATTCCCTACAATGCTAAAATAAGCTAAGGCCTTAGGTCTAGATCTCCCTTATGAATTTCCTTTCATCAAGAAAATCATTGAAAAGCGGGAGGCTAAGCTTCAAAAGCTATAATATGATCACCATTCTCCTCTGTCATTGATAAATTTTCCATCTCTCAAAGTGATAACTGACTAAATTTACCTTTTACCTTGGTGGTGTTTGGATCAGGCTTCCTCCTGATCTTCTCTATGCCTTACCAACAATGTTACTCTATTCTTTGGAAGGCCTGCAAGAAATAGTAGACTGGGAGAAAATAATGAAACTTCAATCCAAGGATGGATCATTCCTCAACTCGCCGACATCTACAACGGCTGTGTACATGCGTACAAGGAACAAAAAATGCTTGTATTTCTTGAATTTTGTCTTGAAGAAATTCGGAAACCATGGTATGAAAAATTACAATATAATTTCAGGAAGGCCCTTTTCTTTTTATATACTCTATGAAAAATGTTAAATTTTTAATTTAAGATTGCGAATGAAGAATTTAGGGTATGTCTAATGCATTTCTCCATTATTTTGGCTTCGAACAATGCCTCCACTATGGTGAGTGAGGGGGTTGGGAAGCCCGAGTCACATGTACCCAAAAATTTAGAGTTTGTTGTTGCATTTCCATCCCCTATTTGAATAAAGCCTGTTGGGATTTCATCTCCTCGTGCATATTTTCAATGATTAAAATTTTTCATATTGTATTGTGGTGTAGCCCTTTAGTGAGTTTTGGATTTGTAATTTTTCTTGGTGTTTCATTTATAAAAAAAACTGTTTCAAATTGAGATTTATGGATTCCACTTCAATATTTGGATATAACTTGTTATTTCAGATTTAAGGCATTCCATTCTCAGTAGCAGATTTTTGATGTGTGCTACCTAGTATGAGAAATACGTTGGAGGTGAGAAGGCATATAGTCTACCAGTAGATTGACTGTGGAGTTACCATCTCCTTTCTTCTTGTTGTTACCACTATCTATCATGTTGTTAATTTTAGGGCATTTGTTGCAAATAGACAATTTTAGATTTTTATTTTTACTTTTATCATGGTAATTTCCTTCCGCCATTATCAGTAGTATAAGGCAATAATTCCATGCAATAAATTCCATGCTAAGACATATTATAGTATTCCAATGCTTTTTGTATTATGTATTCCAATACAGTATAGACCCTCAATTTACGTGACTTGAATCGGGTAAGAATGCATAAGAATTTAGTCACAACATCCTCCTAGTAAAGTAGGACAGTCATATAAAAAGCCCACATTTTATTAAAAATATAAACAATTTGTAAAAAGCCCACAATTTTGTAAAAGGCCCACAATTTGTAAAAAGCCAACAATTTGTAAAAAGTCCACAATTTTGTAAAAATCCCACATTTTGTAAAAAGCTCACAATTTGTAAAAAACCCACTTTTATTTTCTTTTTGCTTATATATTGAGCTCCCATTGAGTTCAACAAGTCTTGGGTTTTCTACACCATTGAGAGAGATTTATTATTTTCTTTATAGGATAATTTGCATCAATGGAAGAAAACATTAGAGGTGGAAAAAAAATTCAAAAGGGTGAAAGGGGTGATGGTAGAGTTTATTGCCCTTGCAAAAAATGTTGTATGAGAAATAATGTTAGAGTTTTAATACCAACAACAACAATGCATTGTAGTAAATATGGGCACATTGATGGTGGATCGAATGACTATCGTCTCGTGGTAACTAATTATCTATCTTGATTTTGATTATATCGTAAAATTTTATATTATTTTAATAATTTTTATATGCGCACTAATGTTTAATTATTAATGTTTGTAATTTTCATAAAGGCATAGTTTCCCCCCAACTTTTTTCAGATGATCAACCAGCTTCCACAGCTAAATAGTAGTAGATTAGATGATGTTGCACCAGTATAAGAGAATATTGCAACAAATATTAGTATTGGAAATGATGTTGTACAAGGTGAAGAACATGAAGCAAATGATGAAGGTAATTTTAATGATCCCATGGAGGTATATCATGATGACAGTAATGAGACAATTCACATTAATGATGGGACAAATCAAATGCTCCAAGACTTGTATGGTGAGTCAGATGATGATGGTGGAGATAGCAGTGCCCGTATTTATGATGTACCTCTGATTAAAAGGTCAAGTGAACGACTTTTTGAACACTCAAATGCAACTCTTCTCTCTGCTACATTGTTGCTGGTGAACTTAAAGGTTATGAATAATTTTTCAAATAGATGTATGACACAACTCCTAAGGTATGCAATATGTATATATGATCACATATATGTAAATGTTGATTATTTTCCCTTTTTTTAGTTTTAATAAATGTGTAAAATAATAATTCAATACTTATGTATATATATATATATATATATATATATATAATAATATTTACATTAACAAGTTTTTGTTTATGTTGTAGATTGTTGGGTGAATATTTGTTACCATCGCCAAATACTTTACCTCGAACATATCGAGATCTATGTGCTATTATGAAACACTTTGGAATGGAATATAACACTATAGATGCATGTCCTAAAGATCATATTATATATTACGGAGAACATGCATTGAAAACAAAATGTCCGAAATGTGGTACCAGTAGATATCGAATAGATCAACTAACCAAAAAGGTGCCTCAAAAGGTTCTTCGTCGTATTCCCATAATTCCACGTTTGCAGCAAATGTTCAGGTGTAACAACATAGCACAGTTTATGGATTACCATTCAAAGAATAGAAGTGGATATGGTGTTCTTTGAATGCCTGCAGATGGTTTTGCATTTAGAGAAATCGAGGAAAAATATGTAGATTTTAAAAATGATCCTCGTAATGTCAGGCTTTCATTGGCAGCTGATGGTGTTAATCCATTCAGAGAGCTTAGATCTACTTACTCAGTGTGGCCTATTTTCGTTATCAACAATAACATTCCTCCTTGGATGTCAATAAAGAGGGAGCACATAATGTTGACTATGATTATTCCAGGTATTTGATACATTATTTTTTTGAATGTAACATTTTCATTCTCTCGTTGTTTGCATAAATATATATTTTATTTATTTACTTACTTATATATACATATATCATGGTAGTAATTATTATGTACCGTAATTTTGAACAATTAGGTAAGTACCAGGTCAAAGATATGAATGTATATATTGAGCCTCTTATCAATGAGCTAATACAGTTATGGCATGTCATCACTATGTATGACATCACTAAACCAATCACGATGAAGAGATTTCAATGCCGTGGAATGCTTGTATGGAAAATTCATGATGCCCCAGGACTAACACATGTTTGTGGTATGTAATATTTTGTTGTACTTTAATATAATACATAATTATCTAAATTAGATATACCATATTGCATGTTTTAAAAATGATCTCATATTATATTAATTGTTATTGATCCATATATTGCAGGTCTTCAAACAAAGGGTAGATTTGCATGTCCAGTTTGTGGCCCTAAGATGGAGTATCATCATTCGCCAGACTTAAGAAAGATGGTGTTTGATTAGTTTAGGCACTTCCTCTCTAGGAATCATAAGTATCGTACTACTGAAAAACATCTTTTCAATGATAAAGAAGAAACTGGATTAAAACCACGAAGAATGACACCTCAGTTGTGGACTTGGAATATAACAAAATTAATAATCGTCAAGCAGTTGGTACGTAATTTGTGTGTGTATATATATATATATATATATATATATTAATATATATTATTTGTTTATGTAATGTTTGGAATATTTGTTTTAACTAATGAATTTATTTTATTGTATTTTATAACTAATATTGTTCTGATTTATTTTATTCTTTGATATCAAGGTCATCGTCGCGGTGAAGGTACTAATATTGTACTTCCACATGGAATGAAATGTTATCCTTCTCAATTCGCGAGGTTGCCCTACTATGAGGACATAAAAATAGCTCATTTGTTTGATACAATGCATGTCGGGAAGAATGTGATAGAAACATTATGGTGAACCATAGATGGTGCACATGATAGAGATAAAATTGACAAAATTTGCGCTAACATTGAGAAATCGAATCATGCAATGAAAAGTGTGATTGACAGATCAAATAACAATGGAGGTCGAAACTATATAATATTCCATGGTTATTAACAGAACATAAAATAAATGATGTAAAAGAGGTCTTTATAAGAATTAAATTTCCAACAGGTTTTGCTTCAAACATAAATAATATCTTAATGAAGAAAGGTGACTTCAGTGGGGTGAAAACACATGATTGGCATACCTTTGTTAAGGTAATTTTTTTGGTATACGATTTTGTATGTTATTGCTTGAATACATATTTTAAATTTTCCTTTTTTCTGTTTAATTTGGAAACCAAAAATGATTCATTTTTTATTGTTATAGTATGTTCTACCTGTATCTCTCCCAAATGACTTCGACATCAATGTCAAACAATTTATATATGGTCTTAGTAAATACATGAGGTAAGTAGTTTTGATTTATACGCAAAATCTAATTGCTACAATTTCTTTTCGTACTTAATGAAATGATGTATTAATTTACTTGTAATGAAATATATATTATGTTTCATTGAAATAACCTTGCGTAATGATTTGCAGATGGTTGTCATTGAAAGAAATCCATCAAGATTAAATAAAGTATTGGAAGAGAGAAATTCCTCGGTTAATGTGTGAAATGCAAAAGTATCTACCTCCAACATTTTTCAATGCACAAGAACACTACTTGATACACCAAGTTGAGGAGATTGAAATGTGTGGACCAGTACACATAAGGTCAATGTGGATGGTCAAGAGGCACCTGAAATCCTTGAAGGCTTTGGTTAGACAAAGACCATGACCTGAGGGTTATATGGTGGAGGGATATGTGTTATATCAATCCATAGTGTATATTAGTCATTATCTTCCTATATTTGCTGTGCCATCTATGAAGGCAGTGGATTGCATTTGGGATGTGAACTCCATCAAAAAAATTGAAGTGGAGCACCTGTTGGGAAAAGGTAGAATGAAGAAAGTGAGAGGTAAAAGATTTATTATGTATAATACATATAATGTTTCATTTTTTTACATCATGTATATGATCATTATATTAATTTAGGTCTTATTCTTTCATAGTTTATTAATTAATATAATTTACCATGGTTATACGTAATATTTACTAATATTGGTGAATTATTGTTTTTTTATTCAGGTGCTCAAGATTATCAGGCACTACTTTTATACATTGCAAACAATATTGAGTGGATGAGTGAATGGATTGAAACATGTAAAGCACGTAATGATGGTAGGTTATCATGGAAACTATTGTCTGAATTGATTATAGAAGCATATCGTAGTGGAAACGTTATGGACAGGGAAATCGATTTAGCATATGGTTTGAAAGATAGAAAGGTAAGCAATTAATTCACCTATTTTATTCATTACTTATTTTATACTATATTTATAATGTGACAACAATTTTGATTTTTCAGATAATTTTCATGCTGTGTAAATTATATGATTAATTATTAATTGAGAATGCATCTTTTTCATGTTTGGCATATTGCAGTTGAAACACCACAAGGCTATGTGGTGCAATGGTCATAAATTTCGCGTTAAACAGTTTGGATGATAACAGGAAAACATATGATAGTGGGATAGATGCAGTATTCCAGGTCACTAATGTTTCCTCCAGGAGAGACAGACATCCTCGAGAATCTGAAAATAGATATTATGGGTTCTTAGATGATATAGTTGAGTGTGACTTTAATTCCTTCAAAATAGTTTTGTTCAACGTCAAATGGTATAGGCTACGAATGAGTGTACGTGATGATGATAGAACACTTATTCAACATGACAATGTATTTCCAATGGTTAGAACATCTCAGTTTGAAGGAGGAAAAGATCGTTATGTTTTTCCAAGCCAATGCGAACAAGTCTTTTACTCAGAGGTTCCAGGTGAGAACGAATGGTCATTTGATATTAGATATGATCCAAGAGCAAGGTTAGTAGAGTATAATGTAGAGGAAGAAGATGATATTGATCAAGAAGAAGATGATGCAGTGACAGATGAGCAGGAAGATGCATTGACAGACGAAGAAGATATATTAGAAGATGAACCAGGAATAGGAGATGAGGCAACAATTATTGATGATGATGTCGATGAGGATATTATTGAAAATGACATAATTGATGATGATGATGACATGGTCGATCATTTCAACACCGTTTCTGAATTAGATGTTGATATAGATGTCGATCAGTTGGATGAAGATCAAGAAGATACAAAAGAACAATATTGATACAGATGTTATGTTCGAGTATGAGCTAGTATGTTATAACTTTATATTTTAATATGTAGGAATTATTGTCTTTAAATAATTTACTAATTATGTGGGTTTGTTGCATGTTGTTTATTATTTCAAACCAATAAATAATGGCCTTACTATTGTTTATTATTTCATAGGATTCATTTGATTCTATGGTCAGGTCTCTGAAAAAACCAATTAAACGCTTAAATAGTCAAGATCTGGAAGAAAGGATTTACCCCCACCATAAATTGCTGAAAAATCGGCCTTTAGTTCAGCTTGTGCTCAAGACGAGGGTGGATTTGCATGATCAGTTGAATGAAAATGAATTAGATATTTGGGATGTTTTTGAGGGTAGATCCATAAGCCCCATAGATGAAGATCCCATTGCTGCAGAATTTCTGTCTGCGTTGAAGCACAAGTATAGTGTTGTATCGGAATAAAAATCAGAGGACAACTATACCAAGTCTAAATCAATTGAATCCAGTTCTAGTGCTCTTGAACTTACCGAATTAAAGCTAGAAGCAGGATTTACAATCTCTACTGGGAATGGGTATGGTAGTTCCCATATTGGATTGGATGTTCGGAGCTCTACAATAGGCACTAGACCCGATCGTAATGAACCCCAACTTCAATGTGATGAAAATATGGACTTTGATGATCAGGAAAACAAGCCAGACCATTTTAGCAATATTGAAGAAACTTAAGAGGTTTCCTTTGATCGATTGAATCAACTCAGCCATAAGACATCTACTGCAGGTTGGTTTGTATTATAAGGAGAATAAATTTTGCTTTCCCATGATGATGGATGCTTCTCTTTTCACAATAGAGCAAATTCAGAGGTGTGTAGGTTTTAATTATTGTACTTAATTTTGCGGTTTATGGGTGTTATAATTTATACATTTTTGGGTTTTCTATTAGAAATAGGGAAAATCCTAGGGATTAGATTATTATCATGATTTAAATTTCTATATTTCAAATAAAATTCACCAATTTCTATTTAAAAAAATGATTTTCCTAAATATTTTATGTAGTTTAAATAGGATGTAGTTCATTTCAAAAACGGTTGAAATTTTCTAGAAACTATGATTGGGATTTCAAGAATATTTATGCACTCTTTAAATTTTCCATTAGCATAAAGGGAATTTGATGTATGATTAATACTCAGTATTGTTTTTTTCCAATCTCCAGGATAAGGTTGAATATAAAGCTCCATATGGGCTTACCCCAAACATGTGGGGTGATTGCTGGTTGATCAAAGCAGCTGGTTCAGATGGCCGCTCTGGTAAATATGTTGTGGCAGCATCTGCAGGTTGTACATTGGACTTAGGTTTCTGTTCATGGGAATTTTATAATAAATAAATTATGGCATTCCATACTAAATCAGAGGCCTTCACTTCAACATCCAGTACCATCTCTCCAGTTTTGGCAGAGAGGGATGTCTCGGGGAGAAATTTTGGCTTTGCAAATGTTGTGCCAAAGAATCAACATTGGTGGTATATGCCATGTGGGCCTCTTATGGTATCTACTGCCAGTGCCCAAAAGACAATTAATATTTATTATATTAGTGATGGAGATCTTCTGATTTCAATGTGTTTGTTTTGAAAGTTTAGGTTTCATAGTAAATCATCAATGGGCTCTGAAATAAGGCACATTGAAGTCTTGGATACATGCTTCATGCCAAAATTAGTTGTATCTTCCATAAATACACAATCTTGGACCATTTTGTATAACTATGCTTCTCAGACAATATTACATCTCCCTCATTATACAGGTGGTGTTCCTACATGCATAACAAAGGCATCGTTTTGGAAATCATTTTATAAGTCACTAGATATTGTGGGTACAAGGATCTAGGGTCTCCACATGTAACTGTCTTGCCCGGAGACTCACTCTGCCTGTCCTTAAATTTGTAAACATAGTAGTATGCCAATGCTTCTTTCATTTTGTATGCATAAGACGATTTTTCGTCAAAGTCCATAATTGTTTTTAAGTTTTATCCATCCCATTTTTGTTGTGAATGCACAGGTTTTTGGCTCAACACAGATCTGTTATATCTTTGTACTTTTCTTTTATTAACTATTTGAGATTTCTAGTTATATTTAGAGGTGTCTTTTAAGGGATGAGGGGAATTACTTGGATTTAGTGCTGCCAACTCTCAATAGAGGCTTACAGTAAACTATGACACATTGTGATGTATATCAGTGGTAGTTAGGGTAGCAACAAAATCAGTTTCATGCTTCAGTAGATTTATTCTTCTTGGAAAGCTTTCAGCTGACAAAAAAAAGGGAATGAAACACGCAACCAGCCCCCTTCCTTTTATTGGACCACCTGCTTTTTTTTTATGAGAGCATCTACAAGCTAAATTTACTAGAAGTGGTCAAAAGTGAGTTTGGTTAGTTGGAAAAGTCCAACTATTCTTAGCCCTCAACAATGTTTAAATACTTCATAGGCATGTTAACCCCTCCTAGACTGTGTTGCGTAATTGGGTTTTGCAGAATTTTATGCACTTAGGGTTAGACTCAATTTTGATGTAATTAGGATTATATTCAAGTGCTAGAAAAATTGGTAAAATTGATACTCAGCCATAGCTGAAAGGCAGTAATATGCAGTGGAGTCATTCTATGAAATGATTCAATTTGGCATGTGAATCTCACATCTAAGGGCCATTAAAATCCCATGGATTGAGACTGATCATGATTCAACATTGTTGTTACTATTAGTGGAGTTGGGTATGGCACTAGTACAATAAAAATACTGGAAACAATAGTAACATCATAGATTCAGAATCTTAATCTCTATATTAAATGAGCATTATAATGTAACTTGATTTTAGTGAAATCTCTAACTTTTTTGTTCTAAATCGGACCTGAAATGCTCACTTGTAAAGATGTTTGAGGCTTGAGGTTGTATGACATTGCAACAATTGACTTGTTGAGTACATGATGACATTAGGTCATTGTGAATCTGAATATATGCTACTTCGGTATGAAGATTGATTGCGAAAACTGTGTTTTCTAATTAATGTTTCCAATGAAACCTTAAATGGCTCTTGTTACACTGAAAACATCTATCATCTTTAATCTACTATCAATTTGAGTGACAAGGGTAGCTAAACCACATGAAAATGCTCCAAAGATGTTACAAATGCATGGAAGCTCTGGAAATTTAGCCCCTCACTATGTTATCTACCAAAAATGAAGCTAAGAAATGCCTCTCAGTTGATATCAATTTTAAGTACATGGATCATGTCTCATACATCTATGCGAAAGGTAGAATCTACTTTTATCATAGTATTTTGATGTCAGGCTTAGAAGGTTGTTAACATCTTAATATTTATTTGTGGTTCATAGAAGCCTAATATTTATGTGCCCAATGCATTCCTTTTATATTGATGGACCTTCTATAAATGAAAAATATAGAGTAACTCAAAATATGGGGTAATTTTTTGCCTTGGTATATAAGCATTCATGGATTTATTCCAAACACGAACAAATATTAAACCAGATATAGTCGTCAGTAAAACAATCCACACGGAAATTTTCATTTTTTTTTTTTTTTAAATTTAACTATCCGTCGGTATACTGACGCTCTATAAGCGTTGGTCTTGCGACGCCCAATGACAAAGCGTCGATCTTGCGACGTCCTAGAAACGTCGGTCTTGTGATGCCCTGCGACAAAAACGTTGGTCTTGCGACGCTTTGAAAGCATCGATATTGCGACACCATAAAAGTGTGGTTAGTAAACGTCAGTCTTGCGACGTCCTAGAAACTTCGTTCTTGCGACGCCTTAAAAGCATGGTTAGACATAGAGTATTGCGACGCTTCGAAAGCGTCAGTATTGCGACACTTTGTAAGTGTTGGTATTGCGACGCTTTGAAAGCGCCAGTATTGCGACACTTGTAAGTGTCGGTATGTTGGGATCTCATGCTAGAACATAGATGGATCTATACCAGGCATTTCCTCATAATACTAAGAAAACACATCCCTAAACCCTTGAAAGAGATCGGTGTAAGTCTGAATTTCTTCAGGGGAACACTCGGATCCAACGAAGACATTCTCGATAATGTTGGGATCTCTGGAGATGTTCACCGAGGTAGTAGCAGAAATAACAGCCATGTTCCCTTCAGCAAATACCTGTGCTAGTACTAAAGGGTTTGGTGAATAGGACCAGAAGACTGAAGGCTAGATAAACTTGATTCAATTTCTCGCAAGTCTAGTAGAAAATAAGATCGATGATGCAAATCATCCAACGGTCTCTCTACGCCAGTCATTGCTTCGAGGATGGCCTATTCATATGGAAGAGTGGTATGAAGGAAATCCTGAGCATAAGATGAACTAAGAGTCTAGGATGGAGCCACATCTTCATCCAATTCCTCCAGTGAAAGAGAAACTGGCATGGAATCTACAGAGTCAACAATATATCTATAAGCAATCTCAGCTGCAGACATAGGAAATGCCATTCCACCCACTTGACCTTTTACTAATGTGGAGGCAGGAGAAGGTAAGGTCCAAGGGTCTGAAAAATAGTGAGTTCGAAAGAAATCTCTCTGAATAGGAACCCTAGAGGATGAAATAGAATTGATATGAACCGAAGGAGGTGGAAAATAAAAAGTACCCATCAAGGATGTATACATTCCAACCCCCAAATTCTTGATAGGTTGCTTGGTATCATTCACCAAGGGAACGGTTGAGTCAAAATATGCATTAAGATCTACAGGAGAAAAATCCACCTAATCAACTGTGACAATTCTCCCTTCGTGAGGGAAACATACAATACGAAATAATGAAGATGCAATAGCATCCATCTCATAGATCCAGTTTCGCCCCAATAGAAGGTTATAGTCT
Source organism: Pinus albicaulis (assembly GCA_034641835.2). NCBI lineage: Eukaryota > Viridiplantae > Streptophyta > Pinopsida > Pinales > Pinaceae > Pinus > Pinus albicaulis. The sequence continues at coordinate 1,523,954,383 of CM076581.1, read as the reverse complement.
TAGCTTGCATCAACTATCTCAACTTTGATATTGAAAGTTTTACCCCAAACAGAGATATGTAAAGCTGGCACAATGCCATGCCACCTGTGAGAATGACCATAAAACACAGTCAGAAGAGTGACTGGAGGAATAGCTGAAGGAGATCCAATAGCCTTCCAGCATGCAAGAGACATTACACACGTGGAAGCGACCTCATCAACAACCGTTCGAAAAATATTAAATTTCTAATAAGTTGACTTGACATGGAAAGCCATATGGTAAGGAAGTCTCTTTTTAAAAGTCAACATATAAAATTTGATCATCAGAGAATTCTTCGGATCAACAAATCCAATGGCAGTGAGCAATGCACTCGTTTGTGTGGGGCACGACTGGATTACCTCTAACACAGACATGGCACAAGGACTTTGAGCCAAATATTATACAATCAAGTAGTTCTGGGTAGCCTTGGAATTGGGATTGATCATCATACGCTTTGTAGACCCTTTTGGCATCTGAGGTATAGGCTCAATTGCAGGCCTCTCTATATGGAGTGGCCCAACATTATTGGGAGCACCATTAGCTTTTGAAGGCTCATCTTCGCCATAATCATGATATCTCGTAGAGAAATCTACGTGAGCACTCATCATGTTTATGTTTGATGGATTTTCCCCTTCTTGCCCCCTGAGAGAGCCCTAGTATTTGCATTCGTGCCAGCAAGTAATTTTTTCCCTTGGGGAAAGGGGTTTGTCAACACAACTTGGGAACTAGAAGAACCTTGTTGAGCTAGCAAGCGCTGCACATATTGAATTTTATGGTAGAGGTGCGTAAGATGGTCTCTAGTTCAGAACTTGCATGGAAACTTAACTTTCTTTTTATTATCCTTATTACCCTCACAAACTTGATCGTTAGATTTGTTCGCATTCCCCTTCCCATCCTTGTCCCTTTTCTTGTTATTTCATCCCTTCTTCTTCCCATCAAATTGTTTATTTCCTTTGGGGTTAGAATTTTAAATAACATTAATTTCCAAGGGTTGAGAAGGAGTTGACACTGAAGGCGCAACCTGACCAGAAGGAGCAGATTGTATAGACAACTGCTACAATTAATTTAGCAGGTTATCTGTACCGCTATTAATCAAATCGATAAACCTGTCACCCTAAGGACCAGGTTTAGTTTTGGCTAAATCTAACTTGGAGTGAGGAGCATATGGAAATTTTTTATTAAGGAATCTATATTGAGAATAAATCAATTCTAGTTGCTGAGCCTTAAAAATAGCCTGTGCTTCATAAAATACCCCTGCAAGGGATACATCCTATGAGATTTCTGGCTCTAAATATTTCAAAAACCATTCAAGAAGGAATCTATTCAGGATCTGGGCTTTAATGAGCCTATTCCTTCTTCTCCAATCCTGAATATGATCAGAAATGTGAGTTCCTTTGTCCTATTGAAAATTGGCCAGGAGGTTAGTCCCGACGTCATAACGGACAGGTAACTGAAAATGGTTTAAGAACATTGTAGCTAATTCTCGAAAAGTAGAAAAACTACCCCCAGTCAGCTCGATGTACCATTTTGCAACATTTCCAGTTAAGGCTTGTTGAAATAATCTCAACCTAATCGAATCGTTGATAAGGGAGTTTGACAAACACCATAAATGGAAAGTGGTGACATGATCTTCGAGATCCTCACCAGTCTTCGGTTCAAACTTTGGAATGTCTGAGGGTAGTTTGGTGGGGACCAAAGGCCAACCTAGACTTTATTGAATAGGATCATTAATCAATTTCGATAAATTTGGCAAGTTTAATGTTGCCATAAATGGTAAGCATGGAGGAGACTGGTGTTAGTATGATTCTTTCATCGTAAAAGATCACTTTAGCTATGCATAACATATAGCCCTAACATAGATTATGGCTGCAAAATATCTTTAAGTCTGCTACACAAATTCAGATCTAAGCACAAAAGACATTAAGCAGATAAAATATAATATGGCTCCATGCGTCCAATAGACAAGACAAGAACAATGTCTTTAAAAGAATGTTTTATATTATATTAAAGAATGGGGCACCTGAGAGGAAAACAAGAAAGGTGTTTTCTGGTTCTCGTCAATGGGACGGGTTCTTGAAAGTCCTCAGTGTTTCAGATCTAAAATTCCTCTCTCTTATTGTGGTAGAAAAGCCAGACAAACATAGAACTCAATGGGAGCTCACAAGAAAAAAAAGGAAAATGGTGACCAAGAGTAGATCCAGTGTGATCTAATGCAATGAAGGTGACTAATGAATGGGGAAAACCCTCCTATTTATAACAAAATATTGGGGCGGCCTAGAACTCAGTGCATGAACAAAATATTATTAATCGAATTCTAGAAGCACTCTTTAGGAATATTTTACTATATTTTTTGGAGGGAAAAGGATTCTTGACTTGGGTCAATTCCTTTATTTATAAATAATAAATAAATAAATGTTTATTTATCATTTTAGGGAAATCATGGGAATATAATTAAATAAATAATGGTTTATTTAATTATTTATGGATGATTTAGTCAAATTTAACTAAGAATATTATTTAAATAATGATTTAAATAACTTATTCTTAGGAAATAATTAAATAAATAAGGATTTATTTAATTAAGTTCCTTTTTTTGGGTTAAATATGACTAGGAAATATAAACAAATAAGTTATTTTATATGGTGAAAGCAATTTTACTTAGGGTAAAATTGGTCTTACATGGTGTACTTGGGTTCATCTAACAATAATAGGTTAGATGACAAAAAATTGGTGTAACAACTGGGAATTTCATCCCACATAGGAAGGATTCCTCACATTCTGAAAAGAATAACCTAGATTTGTTAAGGCAGCAGGTTTCCAAATGTTGTTCGTAGAAAATGTTGAACCATAGGAAAAACCTTGAGACCTAGCATTCAGAGAAGGACCCCCTCCCAACATAGGGTTACTATAAGCAGGGAAATTCCCCCTAACCGAGGTATTGAATTAAGAAGAAACCCCTTGGTAAGGGTTCTAAGCATTTGCAAATGGAGAAAAATCCTGTGAAGCACCCGCTAAAGGGAAAGGAACATTCCCTTACTGACCAATGAAAAACTGAATCCCTGCTCCTAATGTTGTAAAAGAAAAGTTCCATCCCAAAAAAACATTAGATCCTTGACCCCCAGAAAAAGGATTGAAACCTTGATTCTGAGAGGTGAAGGGCACGGATACTAAGGAAGGGTTTGAATGAGGGATATGCCCACTTCCAAGGGGGAAACCTTAAAATGAAGTTGATCCACTCGCCATAGAAGGTATGGGTGCAGAAAAAACTGACACAACAGAAAAGGATAAAGAAGGAATTCCACTAGAGGGAATTCCATAAGAAAAGGAGCCAGACTGAGAAGCATGTGCCTAGGTGTTTCCACTCGAAGATGGAATAGAAGTAGAGACAAGCATAGCAGCACTAGAAGTGATTTTCGATATGGAAATAGCTCCTCCTCCTTCAACTGAAAGAGGAGTATGAACACTTGCAGTGCTAATATCTAAATCTATGTTCACAGTTGTGGCCATCGAAAGAAAGGGATATGATGGAAAAGGACTAGCTGACCTCCAAGACGCATGCCCGATGTACAAAAGGACATCTGGAAAACTAGCAGGAAGAGGAGATGGAAGAGACTCAGGGGGCTAAGGAACTTCCTCTACTTCAACTTCTTGTGTTGGAAACAAAACTCTAGAGATGAGTGGAGCACTCCTCTCTAAAATGACACTAACACTAGGACCACCTACAGAAACAACAAGCCCATATGAAGGATCACTCTCCACCACGTTCGAAACCACCGAGTAAAAATCACCCATTGAATTACTCCTACGCCTTCTTGAAGAAGGCTCGTCACTCATGGGAGAAAACCCACGAATCCTCCTCGATTGACAAGGCGATCGGTCAGCCACTTTAAGAGATTAATTTTAAACTCAAAAAATATAAGAAGCTAAGAAATCTAGGAGAAAAGAGCACACTCTAAAAATTTCCTAAGATACAATCAATCAAGAAGCCTTCAGGTATTTTTTCTCTGGGTGATGAGGATTGGACACAAAAATACAAGAAAGCAAAATAAGAGGACCTTCTAAAAATAGTCTTCGGTAGTTACGCCCCAGGCCTACTAGCGAAGGTAACATAAACAATTATGCTGGCCTCTTGACAACAACCTTTTCTGATGCAAGTACCTAAGCTTCGAAAGGGCACCCTCCAGAAGTATTGATGAAAGTGATGCAATGTTTGTATTAGCTACCATGGGTATTCCCCCGCACAATCACCTATGTGGTCCATAGGAGACGAAACTAAGGGCACCAATTTGTATCGGCAGCTGGGCGGAATGGTCTTAGGTCAAGATTCAACAAATAGGAAAGGGGGTATCTCTATTCTCTGCCTACACTCTCCCTCGTGCTTGACTCTATGGATGAGAGCTTTCCCAGTCTAGTTAATGGAGTTGGATTTCTCTCTTTAATAAACTTTCTATGTTTAACAGTTTAGGCAACCTTGGAGAGTTAAATCTCCACTCACCTATTCCAAGGCCTTACAACTTAGCTATTTGGTGTATGATTAATGACAATGATACAAAAAATTCTAGTTGATTTAAATTATATCACTTTATTTTAAATTGGTTGTTACTTAAGTCAAAGGTATACAGAAGTGAAACTAATGGTGTTTGTCGATGCAAAATAAATCAATGAAAACCTACTACATGCGAATGCAATATTTTCCTTTCGATGAAAAGAGATCTCTATATGGGTTCTACGAAACTAAATAAGCAAAATTTTGTTTTTCTTTTCAGTTACTCACACTTCACACACTCCATAAAACAATGAAAAAGACTAAAATGCTTCAATGCACTTAATGTAAACTACCAATGCCATGCAAATTCTAAGATTGCTAACGTTTAAAAAGTGAAAAGAGTCTCTAGAAAGAAATGGTTCAATCACTTTTGACAGAAAAGCAAGGCTAGTTTCAACCAGAACTCCTATGCATAAAAAATTCCAAAATGTACTTGAAGCAAAAGAGAGAAATCGAGAAAATACTTCTTTCAAAACCAAGCCAAGAACCAAAGACTAGAAACCAAAAAAATTGCTTCTGAATATATGAAAAAACCGTGAAAATGAAAACAAATAAAAATAAATGGAAAAAAATAGATGTTTTTAGGTGTTTCACTTATAATGGAAAGAAAAATATTTCAAGAAGACAAGCATACAACTACCCAAGAACAAGAACTAAGAAAATGAGTCTCAAAAGAGTTTCAAATTTCTCAAGCCAGCTATGCTACTTTTGTAGTAGGACCCAAATAAGCAAGAAGAAGCAAAATACTCAAACAAATGATTCAGAACAGTAGCATAATCTCTTAGCGAACAAAAACTCAAAAAAACAAGAAAGGTTTCTTCAAGATTTGCTTCAAATATATTCCAAGAAAACAAGAAAACCAAGGTAGTCAAAAAGGGGAAAAACCAAAAGAGAAGCAATGCATAAGGCCAAGAAGAGCAAACAAATAGAGGCTCATTGTTCTAAATGGTCAGAATAGGAAAGAACTCCAGGAAGAGATCTTGGTGCTACAGCTGCAATTGCAATCACACAAAATAGGAAATTTTCCAAATGGCTAGGTTTTCACAAGAACAAGAGAGAAATGGATATGAAACCACACTAAACACAGTCCAGACACCTTAAAGACACCACATGAGTGGTCCACCACATACAACAAAAGTGACAGAGGTTCAAAAACTCAAATTTTCAAATTTCCCCGAGCATACACAGTTCTGTTATATGGTATATACGTGAATGTAACCAAAGAAACTCGCGTATATGCAGGTTATTTTGCAAGATATAGGGGGTATACGTGATTGTGCAAAGACTAAGTAGCATATGTAAACATAAATAAGGAAAAAATAAAAATTCAAGCCTGATCAAAAGACCAGGTCTTCTATCTGATTGGAAAAATACTTACTAGTCTGTAAAAAGTGATAAACCTATCAGGGAACCTACAAGACAGATAAAACAACCCAAAATAGGAATTACACGGATGTAATCCCCAGTGGAGTCGCCAGTTCTATTATGGGAAATGTTACCCTAAGCTCTTGGGTTGATAAAAATTCACAGATCAGGGGTATGTCATCACAAGAAGGACTCAATTAACCAACTTTTATGTTTTAAACTAGAGAATAAGGATTGCATGTCTTACCCATTTATCCTTCGGTTGTAGTAGATCCCGCAGTGTTCAAACCCCCTACAACCCTTTGTGCTCTGAAACCTGCAAACTAGAAAATAACAAGCACAAAAACCTAGTTGTACAATATATATATGTTCTAGATGTTAGAAAAAAAAACATGCATAATCTCATAAAAATGACAATAAATGAACTATTTAAGATCCTTAAGAATGTATAAGAGATATATGACACATGAACATCAGGAACAGGGTGGCACTTATTTTATTGATAACATGTATAGTAAATAAATAGTGGAGAGATTGCCTGAAATCTACCATGGCCTCAAGAAAACTGTCCTTTGGATCCATCTAGCCCTAGCCTCACAAAAATTCTTCCAAGAATAGTGCACAATGGATGTCACAAAGGATGAAGGTTAAAATTTCAAGGAAATAAGGGTTTCCTAAAAATCTGGGAAGTGCAAGAGGCACAGGGGAAATATTAGATTTGGACAGGGCTATAACAGGGTATAATATCTATAATTCTCTCTCTTCCTCCCTTAGGCCATTCCCTTGAGGGGTATTTATACCTCTTCAAATTATTTTTTTTAGTTGGGTAATAGTTAGACCACAAGCTGGGGTAGTTAAGTTATGAAAAAACCGTAAACCCCGCCTCAAAAATTGGGAAATTTTATTTTTTTTAATATTTTGAATAGCATATGCAGGTTCTCTATGTATGGACCCGTGTGTATACGTGGAAAAGTCTAGGCAGAGTCACATATGGGTTTTGAAATACCATTTTTTGAGAAATATGACCAGGTCTGAATGGAAGGGTTGCCCAATGCCAAAGCATAAGTCATCAAGTATATAATGTTGATGAATGATGCTATAACAATAAAATTCTTGAATTTCCATGAATTTGGGCACTATGCTACAAAGTGTCCACACAAAAGGTGTAGCAATAATAACTCTGGACGAGAAGTAGGTGAAACATTGGCTTCACATTTCGAGTTAGACTTCACCCTAATCGCATCCATGACCAAAAATGTGATAGGGAGTGTGTGGTACTTGGATTCAGGTGCCTCATTCTACATGACAGGGTTTAGAGATTTTTCCAGTGACCTGGAGGAGAAAGATCTCCATATGCATATTGAGCTTGGGGATGATGGAAGGTACTGTGCTACCAAGATTGGTACAATAACCTTTAAGAGTGAGCCAATATCCCCTCTTTTCCTCAAAGATATCATGTTTGTACCAAACACGAAGAAGAACCTCATATCTCTAGCAGTTTTATAAAATCGTCGCTATAATGTGACCTTCATTAAAGGGAAATTGTTTCTGAGACACATAGCTACTAGGCAGGTGAAGCAAATCGCAGTTCGTATGAAGAACATGCATAAAATAGATGTGGAATATTATATTTCCTTAAACAATAAGGGAAAGAAAGTGTATAATCACGATGTCAATGAGCTATCACAAAAGAGATTGGGCCATTTACACCATGGCGCCATTAAAATTATGCATAAAATAACCACTGGCCCCCTAAAGGATCACTTGAGCAACAAGATGTATACAAGGTTTATAACATGTGGAAGTATGTAAAATACACATTCCATGATAGAGAAAACAAAGCAAACATAGTGTTGGAGAAAGTCCACTCTGAAGTTTGTGGACAATTCTCAACAAGCTCCATTGCCAAACATTAGTATGTTATTTTTATTGATGATTTATCAAGAAAGTGTTGAATATTATTCATGTGAAAGAAGGATGAGACATTATCAAAAAATTTAGGATTCAAGGCACTATACGAGAAAGATACTGACAAGAAGCTCAAGTCTCTCATGAGAAAAAATGGAGTTTAGTAGGTTTCAAATGACTTCAAAGAATTTTGTCCCAAAGAAGGAATTCGAAGAGAACTAACAGCTCCCCAAAAACAACAGTATAATGGGGTAGTTGAGAGAAAGAACCATAGAATTATGGGAGTTGCGAGAGCTATGATAAATTAAGAAGGCTTGCCACTGCATTTGTGGGCAAATCTATGTAACACAACAATCTACTTGCAGGATAAAAGTCCTCATAGGATTATCGGTATGATTACACAAGAGGAGGATTTCTCTGAAGAAAGTCAAATGTGTCTCATTTCATAATTTTTGGAGCCTTTTTTTACTGCATGTCTCCAAAGATTGGCAAAATAAATATGAGCTGACAAGAGAGTTGGGTGTTTTTTTGGTTACACTAAAACTCCACACAATTACTGGGTGTACTTACATTTCCTTATAATGAAATTTGTGCAAAGGGATGTAAATTTTGATGAGGAAAAATCAATGAGATGCTCTCTTGAGAGGGGGTTGCAAATCCCACCAGAAGAGGATATTTTACCTATAAAGGAGGAGTGTAAGGAAGTTTTGGAGTAGCCACAAATGAAGGAGCATAGAGGAGGCATAGTAGATACATCCACTCAAGCAAAACCATCCAGATAAGGTAGAAAAATAACAAGGGAAGATGGTAGAGTGGTGTAGGATGTGAGGGAGAATGTGGAAGCTCCTTCAACTTTGTGGAGGGAAAGGAGGTCACCTGAGAGGTACGCTGGCAACATGGCCCTAATGAATGATCTTGTAGAGACTGAGGAATCCTATTTTGAGGAAGAAAGTGAGCAACAAGGTTGAGTTGATGAAATGGTGGAATAATATGAATCCATCATGAAGAGTAGTGTTTGGGAAGTTGTAACGAGAGAAGCCGATAAATCCGTTGTGAGTTCGAGATGGATCATCAAGGTTAAGGATATACTAGATAGAATCATAGGAAATTATAAGGCTAGATTTCTGGTCAAAGTATTCTCTCAAGTTGAGGGAATTGAATATGAGGAAACCTTTGCTCCCGTAGCAAGGTATTCATATATTAGATTAATTCTTGCACTGGTTTCTCAGATGGGTGAAAGATCCACCAGATGGACGTGAAAACAAAATTCCTCAATGGTGTTATTGAGGAAGAGGTGTACATAGAGAAACCATAATGTTTTGAGAAATTTTATCAGGAGTCTCATGTGTGCAAACCTAGGCGATCATTGTACGGTCTCAAACATGCACCCTGAGCTTGGTACACTCGGATTGTTAGTTATCTCACTAGCTTGGGCTTCACCAAAAGTGCAACAGATGTGAACCTATATAATATTTTGGTAGAAGGCAAATTGATTATAATTGTTTTATATGTTGATGATTTAATATTGACAGGTGATAAAAATTGATCAACTCTGTCAAGGAGGACCTTGCAAGGGAATTTGAGATGAAAGACATGGGTCTCATGCACTACTTCCTTGGGTTAGAAGTAAGGAAAGGTGATGGGGAATTGTCATTTTCTCAAGGAAAGTATTCCACCAAGAAACTACAAATATTTCACATGGAAATTTGTAAGCCCATGGAGACACCTCTAGCGGCCAATTGGAGGAAGGCGAATACCACTTCTGGTGAAGAGGTTCATGCTACCATTTATCAGCATCTAGTGGGTTCACTAATGTATCTTTTGAACACACAACCATATGTGCTATGTAGTCAACTAGCCGAGTCAAGCTATGGTTAGGCCAACCATACTGTATTGGAAGGAAGCTAAACATGTTTTACAGTACCTAAGAGGCACTACCCATTATGGATTATGATATAGAGAACAAATGAGAGTGAAGTTGTGTGGCTTCAAAGGTGTAGATTGGGTAGGTGTTCATCCAACCGAAAGAGTACATCAGGTGGAATTTTCCTTGTTCCGTCCGCAACAATTTCCTTGTACAGCTAGATCATTGTTACTCACATATATTAATGAAACTTTGATTATCACAATATATTAGAGTGAGATCCATGTTGGGTTCTGTTAAGAGGGAAGTTCAAATTCCACAGGTGCAAGATAGGGGTAGTTGAAAATCCCTTTATTGCTAAGAGGGTGTGTTGAGAAGTGTAGCAAGAAAGGCTCAATTTGACTTAACCTTGGTCAAATTGTGTAAATTCGAAATTTCCACATCAAAAGACAAGTTGGAGGTAATCAACTGAGGTGACATGGCTCTTCTCACTCAATAAACTATGTAATTTTGATTTAGTGGGCTTAGTGTTTACTTAGCATGTGTTGATTGCTAATTTGTGGCACTCCAATTTAGTTATTTCTAGTTGTACTTAGTTAAACTAGCTCTAAAAATTCTAACTCAAAGATCATCCAGTTAACTTATCAATCAACCAAAAATATCTCATGCATGAAAGGAGTTCGAATTGGTCAATTGTGGTGGATATTCCAAGGCAGTGTAACATCAGTTATATACTTGTTTTGAGTGTAAAGTTGTTGCATGCAATTAGTGATAAATCATTGGGAATTGTGCAATCAATTTGGAGGAAATTCCTAAATAATAGGGTCAATTTCCTCAGAATTTGCGCAAGGATGTAAGAGCTTAGATGGAGGCAAAAATTGACTAAGTCTGGGTCAAATATTTTCATAAAGCAGAGAGAACATTTACTCACTTGTAGGTTGAGCTCAGAGCGAGCAAGAAATTTTAATACATTCGCTATTCATCTGATTAATGCAAGCATGCTTAAGGGGTTTTCACCGATTGGTTTCCCCTAGATAAATTTGCGTACTTGTGTATGTGATTAATGCATGTTTGTGAATGTTGTTCTAAATTGTGAATTAATTTCTACATAGCATTAGAGTAGAATTGTGTCTCTTGATATATAGATTAAATTTCTTGAGCAGTTACAATTCTATCACCATATTTCTACTACTTAAATCTTTGGAGCTAAAGTGGAGCTTTAACTCTAAGTGTTGTAGTTGATGTGGATAGGATTGCATGCTATTAATAACATTTGATTATTATTTGAATGATGGTTGCAAGGATGTCTGGTATGATTAATTCTATTGAAAAATTTAATGGTACGGTTAGAGTTTTATATTAAAATATCTTGAGGGTCTGGGCATTATATTGTTGTGATCATGGATGGTTATTATTTTTTTATTTTTTGCAAAACTCCCTGCATTTTTTTTAGCCTCACTGTTTAAGTGGTTCATTATTTTCACTTAAAACAATTGTGCATGCAAATGTTCATACAATTAATGACTCGAATGTAAAATCAAATATGTAACAAAAATTAAGAGTGTTTCAAATAAACGTAAACTCAAATATGCAACAAAGATTAAGAGTGTTTCAAATTAAATAACATATTAGAATGGAAAGAGACGAAAATAAAAAGTAACATAAAAGTAAAATAACACATACATCATTGGTATAAAACTATATTTATCATAATTAAGTGCAAATAAATCATTCAACAGCATGTATTTATATGTTTCACCATATAACAAATTCTTTGAATATCATGACTTAAAACCTTCAGATAATGTATATCCTGAAGGAAAATACTTTGGATAATTTATATCCTGAAGGAAAATAAATCAAGTAATACTTGAAGCAACTTATCAATGATCGTTTCAATTGTTAAATTATTCTTATGTACCAAAATATAAATTAACAAAACATAAACACTCGAAAAAACAATGTAAATCAAAATTGCATATAGATGAGTCACATAGTCATAGTGATCAAGCCAACAAAATATGTGCTTTAGACCCACTTAAACATAAGTTTTCTTCCTTAAAATTCGACCTCCTTGAAATAAAATTTAGGTCTTGATATACAGGTTTTTAAGTAACTATCTCGATAATTGTCTTTTAATGACAAACTTACATTGCATAAACCTAGAGATAAAAACTATTTGCGAAAAGTACCATTGGAGAGGTAAATCCCCTCTGCGGACAGAGGAGATCCCTACTAGCCCAGCTCGGTTCTAGCAACAATCAGTCACGCAGTGACACAGGTCTCTAGTTACAAAAATGACAAAACATAACGAATTTCCAACCTCAGGTCCTATGCAATAATCGTCAGAGAAAGAATGACGCTTCCCGTCCTTCGCTTTGGCAGATCAGAATCCTTCTTCTTAGCATGTCCGAACACCTGCACTCATGAGAAGAAACACAACAATACACAGCATAGAATCTAAATCTTGTAACCATACATCAGTCAAAGAGGATGTAATTTATTGCATCAAAGACAAAGACACATAAATGAAACCATAATCAAAGTCGCTTATTATTAAAATAAAAAAGGAAAGATACAACCCAAAGCTCTGATGCTGAATCTTACTTCGGTGGGGCTAATAGTGGAGCACGTCTCAATGAAGCTCATAAAAAATGGGACAAAACTCTCTCTCTTTGGCTTGGCTCTCAAAGGCTATCTAGCGATAGTCTCCTTGCTACAGATTCACCTCTTACTTCTAGCTTGGTAAGGGAAAAAGGCAAGCTTATATAGATGGTGGAAGGGGAGTTGGGATCCATACAATTATGGGATTGGCCCTATCCTTAAGGAAGCTTCCATGATAGGTCGAAAACCACCTCCCCTACATGGAGATCCGGAGCCAAACTTCCCAACTCATTTTAGAGACTCGTTCAGGAGTTTGTTCGAATCAAACTTCCACCATTTATTTTTAAAAAACAATCCTTATTAAGCTTGGTGCGAGTGAGACGCTGGGACAGAGAGCCAGCTGGCGTGCCCTCTATGGTGGATTTTCCCCGTTGGTGTGAGGACTGAACTAACTAGTCGCGCTAAGGCAAAAATATCAGTTTTAAGGGTTTTTCAAGGGAAACTTTCTTCAGAGGAATGATTTTCCTTATCAAGGGGAATGCTATGAAAGTGGTTTCAGGTTATGTCACTTCTCACAGGTCATGGAAAAGGCCCTCCAATGTTCAGGACGGGGATTGCAGGGAAGGTGACAAATTACTGTGTAACAGATGCCCCCTAAAGCATGAGGCCCGAGAGAGAGAGGGGGGTGAAATTCTTTATGAGAACATGCCCAACTGAAAACACTGTCATCGAAAAACCTGCATAGACAAGTACAGCTAATATCTCGAATACATGATGTGTTGTATGGGCACAGCCATCCATAGCAGAGTATACAACAATCGGGATCCAAGGTATGGACATAGCCATCCAGATAGGATCAGTAAATAGACTCAGGTATGGTCGCAACCATCAAATCAATGAGTCATGTAACCAATCATGAAAATCCACAAAATCTGCAGCCTAGATTCCATCAAACAAAACCTAGGGTCTTGCGCTCCATCTCGACCTAGACCGAGTACAAGTCTTAGCATGGGAGTAAGTGAGTTGAAGTCGAACATGCAAGAACATCATCAGATTACCAGCCAATGATGAAAGTCGTTAACAGATGTGAGAAGAACCACCAATAATGAGGATGGCCCTCAAGGTACTATAGGTACAATCCACGAAATGTGAACAGTGAGCTGGCGTCGAACACCCGCAGAATCATTCGATCGAAGGCCAATGATGAAAACCTTGCGTCGAATGCGAAGAACCTGTCATTGAGGCATGCAGGCTCCAAGGTACTGGAAGGGAGTCTCTAGATCAACTTCCTGGATAATGAGTTTAAGTCAACAGGAAGTGACCTTGATTGAAGGTGGGCCATAATTTTTCCCACATCATCGACGTGAGACAGAGGAACATAATGTTTGTGAATCAAGATCAGATGAGAATTAGAGGGGGGTTGAAAATTGCAGAGGTCAACTTCTCTTGAACATATCGGCGACACGACACTAGATTTGGCAGTATTTGAAATCAAAAGATCTGAGGTCATGATGATGAGGCAAAGATCAGATGAGTGGTCAAAAAGGATTACCCAAACCGATGAAGGAAAGTAGGAAATGAGATGAGATGTCCCCAACCCAACATGGTTGCAGACAAGTGCCATGTTCAAGAGCGACATACTGCCGACAAGACGATGATACTGGTTTCATTTTTCCCCACCATTTCTAGCGAGTACCCCAATTATTTTTGAAAATAAGCTTGGAGGGGATAGCATATGCTTGTGATATAAGTTTTTCCCTCGGAAAAATCCAACCTAGTACATTTAACGAGCCCTAGGAAGGAGGAACTCGAGTATCATCATTCCGACGAAATCTGATGTCATCAGGTTTTAGCGAGTCTGACAAAGGAAGAACTCGACTTCTTTTCATGTTTAGAGAGTTTGAAAATATAGTTGAAAAGTAAACTCTAACAGTCCCTTTTTGTAAATAGTTCCTCAGATCTGAAAAGGTAGAAAATTGTGTCTGAGAAAACCTCCTAGTCGCGATAGGCTAGGTTATTCCTTTTTCGTAAATAATCTATCCCAGCCTGAAAAGGGGTAAACGTATACTGGGTAGATGTCGTTTCGCAGTAAATTTTACGAGATAAAAATGACAAGCTTCTCGGATATCTTTTCATGTTTAGAGAGTCAGAAAAGAGCTGAAAGATGACTCTAGTAGTGACTTTTTCACGTTTTTACCGAGTCCAAAAAAGTATAAAATAAAACTTGTATCGTCGTCCTAGTCACATGAAAACCTATTGCTGCACAAGAACGCAAGCGTAAAACCCATTTTTCGAAAAAATATAATAAAATATTGGAAAAATAAGCTTCAAAACCTAATTTGATCTTGAAAATTTATAATATGACAAAAGTAGTAAAAAAATATTTACTTTTACTTTTTACCTCTTGTGGAGAGCAACAGTGAGTTTTTCCTGTGTGAACTTGCGGTGACGATTGTGAAAAATACTGTGCATCATTTCAGTTCTCGATTTTTACAGGTAAGAGGTGCTTCCCTTAGCCATGTTTTAATCCATTTTTTATAGAATTCCACTGTCATTTTGGATCCCTGAGGGGATATTTTCAATTTTAGGGCTCACTCAATTGGCGCGAGTATGGGGGATGGGCCCGTGCCAATTGGCTCCTTTTCGCAAAGGGGTCGCACCAGTTGGCACGATTTTCAGCAAAACAGTCACACCAATGGCGCAACCTAAATTTTTGCTCAATTTTTACAAAAAATGAACCAATCAACTGTATTTTTGATTGTTCAAGGGATCTAGTGAGGTGTTTGTGACCATTTTGGTGCAGGTACAAAGCCACAATGGTGATCAAATGGAAAGAAAGGGAGCATAGTGAAGAAGATGAAATGGCCATGGGGAACGAGCAATGCATGAACACTCTCCAGGATTGTGGCTTAAAAAAATTATTCTTAACACCATGTCTCAGGGCACAACCTCAATTGCTGCAGTACTTAATCAGTATCTGGGACGAGAATGAAGAGAAGTTTAGGCTTCCAGACCAAGTGTTGGAGCTTGAAGTATCTGACGTTTACTTCATAACTGGATTGTCTCGCAGAGGTCAAGTCCCGATCTTGACAGGTACTAGGCCATCTGGTGAAAAAATGTCAATGGTAATGGAAAGAGTGTGCCCAGGGGCACAAACAAGATCAGGTAGCAGGAAGGTTGACATCCATACAGTTCCCAATCTAGCACTCAGGGTGGTGCTCTATACCATTACGCGGGCTGCGGGGTCGTAGGTGCCACATGAGGCTACTAAAACATAGCTCCTCCTAGCATCAGAATGCATGAACCCAACACTATTCGATTGGGCTACTACAGTGACAATGAATATCAAATGGCAGTTGACGAAGTGTAAGAAGACCAAACCGAAGCAGTTTGGGTATGGATCTATCTTAGTATCGTTCATCCTTGAACGGTTACCAATCTTCCAGGGCCAGGGGGCGATAGTTGCCGATCCACCGTTGAGAGAGCTACAGATGGCTCGATGGGCAGCACTGATGCCCAGAGTAGGAAGGGGCCAGAAAATTTCATGGAGGCTCGAGTTCTTCGTATGGCTTCGGCGACAGTTGATCGTCGTAGAGGGTTGGCCCTATGCCGGTACTGACTTCATGGGAGACCCATATCTTCCACTCCTGGAGGGAGAAGACTGGGATGAAGAGCTAGGTAAGACTCTTTTTGATTTTATGATCTTTTTTTTGGTATACATGCATGTTCTAACAAACAATCCTATGTGTATGCAGATGTTGGCCTAGAGAGGCCCGTTGGGATGTTGCCGATCACACGGAGGACCCCTCTCCCCTATGAACCTCAAGGCAAGGGTGGCGAGGGGAGTGAGCTAGTTCAAAACTTGGAGGGAATATTCTGTGGGATCCCCGATTACGCTTGCCTAATAGATGTCCCTTTGGCTTATCAAAGGCACACTGTGGGGGTGCCTAGTTGCCTTCATCATTTACTGAGGCGATTGGTGTGGGAAGTGACATGCTACCATGAGCACCATGCTGATTAGTCATCTAGGCTTTTCATTTGCACATTTTATAGAGACATGTTGTCTTAAGCTATTATTAAAACAGACATGTATATTTTTTGGATTTTATGTGATGCACACAAACTGCAAACATTTCAACATATATATATATATATATATATATATATATATATATATATTTCTAGATGGATCTTTTTCACATATGATGATGTTTTTTACAAATTGTGTAAATGTCTATCTAAAACCATGTTAGCTACTGCATCTATTAATTCATTCATGTGTCTGGGTATATGCTGATATGTAATGTAATCAAAATTTATTTCCAGTAAATGAATACGTAGATACAGTCGTAAAATGGATGGGTTCCTAACTGAATAATGACCATTAAGTTGTAACACTACAAGCTGTGAGTCCAAATATACAAGTAATGCATGAATACCGAGGTTACCAGCCTCGTTTAATAATTCCAGAACAACACTATATTCCACGACATTATTTGTAGTAGGCCCTAGACAAACACCTTGTAGATTGACTAACTCACCAGCATGATTGTAGATTACCCAGGCTGCCGAGGACAAATTCCTGGTACCGCAGGAGGCACCATCTACAAAACTGACAAAAGGAGTAATAGACATCTGCAAAATCAGGAAGTCTACCCAATCAGCAGAAAGATGCTTACAAATCACACCACACCACACATGCACAAAAATGAAAACACTCACTTATGTACACACACACCACACAAGAGTAATTCAAGCGTAGTACTTCTTCAGGTACAACCCATTTCTAGGCTACGCCAGAGGAATACCTTCATAGTCGATTAGCTCATAGGCCGCATTTTTTAATACTTGTTTTACGATACAGGGCCCATGCCACATGGGCTAGAATTTTCCTACCCCAAGCTTATCATGTGCTTGATCATATAAGAGGACGTGGTGCCCTTCTATAAAAGAACATGGAGAAACAGTTTGATCGAAATGGGCTTTGACCTGCTTTTTCTGTGCCTCGATAACCAAAGCAGCCAAGCGACGAGTTTCGTCCAGTTTTTCTAGATATAGGAGACATTCTTCCTCCAGGGAAGTGTCGGGTAGTAATTCCACATCCAAATTCAGCGAAGGTATCTCACATTCAACCGGAAGAGTTGCTTCCAGACCGTACACCAATTGGAAAGGTGTGAATCTGGTCGCGCTCTTTACTGACGTTTGATAGGCCTAGAGAGTTAAGAACAATTGGAGATGCCAGTTGGATTTGTGAATCCCAATTGTTTGTTGAAGCATCATGGAAAGTACCTTGTTCATAGCCTCAACCTGGCCATTCGCTTGAGCGTAGTATGGCGTTGAGCTGTCGTGACGCAAGCCCAACTTTGATGTCAGCTCTGCCATCATGTAGTCCCGCAAATGAGTGCCATGATCGGTGACAATGGCTTGAGGAACTGAGAAACATGTAATAACATGGTTGAAAATGAATTGAGCATCTGTCTTACCGTCAGCAGCTAATTTAGGCATCACCTCGGCCCACTTAGTGAAGTAGTCCACAGCAACGATTATATAAGCATGCCCCTCAGCCGAGTGAGGGTTACATGTCATAAAATCTATGCCCCATTTGGAAAAATGGCCTACGGTAATGACAGGCTGCAAAGGTACGGGTGGCGCACGCATCTTGCACTCAAAGACCTGAAACACATGACATTTTTGAACTGCAACAATACAGTCTCTGAATATAGATGGCCAGAAGTAACCCGCACGCAAAATATTCTGGGCGGTAGCATATCCAGACATGTGACTACCACAAGCGCCACTGTGACAGTCATTCAGGAATTTCTCAGCTTATTCCAGGGTCAAACATTGCAGAGCATAGAATCAACTCCGACACGATATAAGGTATCTCCGACAATGCGATATGGTTGAGATTGATGCTGAACACGACGTCGAGCATCCTTCATCAACTCGGACTGGAAAGTGGATGTCTGAAGGTACACAATGATGTCACCATATCATGGATTAGTCATAGAGGATGTAATTTGTTGCATCAAAGACAAAGACACATGAATGAAACCATAATCAAAGTCGCCAGTTTGTTAGAGAGGTAAATCCCCTATATGGACATAGGTGATCCCTACTAGCCTAGATCGGTTCTAGCAAAAATCAGTCATGCAGTAACGCAGGTCTCTAGTTACAAAAATGACAAAACATAACAAGTTGCCTACCTCAGGTCCTACGCAATAGTCGTTAGAGAAAGGATGACGCTTCCCGCCCTTCGCTTTGGCAAATCACTATCCTTCTCCTTATCATGTCTGAACACCTACACACATGTGAAGAAACACAATGATACAAAACATAGAATCTAAATCTTGTAACCATACATCAGTTAGAGAGGATGTAATTCGTTGCATCAAAGACAAAGACACATGAATGAAACCATAATCAAAGTCACTTATTATTAAAATAACAAAGGAAAGATACAACCCAAAGCTCTGACGTTGGATCTTCCTTCGGCAGGGCTAACAGTGGAGCATGTCTCAATGAAGCTCGTTGGAAATGGGACAAATCTCTCTCTCTTCGGCTTGGCTCTCAAAGACTATCTAGCGATAGTCTCCTTGCTACAGATTCAACTCTTGCTTCTAGCTTGCTAAGGGAAAAAGGCAAGCTTATATAGATGGTGGAAGGGGAGTTGGGATCCCTACAATTACGGGATTGGCCCTATCCTTAAGGAAGATTCCATGATAGGTGGAAAACCACCTCCCCTACATGGAGATCCGAAGCCAAACTTCCCAACTCATTTTAGAGACTCGTTCAAGAGTTTGTTGGAATCAAACTTCCGAAATTTATTTTTAAAAAAAAATTCTTATTAAGCTTGGCGTGAGTGAGACACTAGGACAGAGCGCCAGTTGGTGTGCCCTCTATGATGGATTTTCCCCATTGGCGCAAGAACTGAACTAGCTAGTCGCACCAAGGCCAAAAGATCAGTTTTTAGGGTTTTTCAAGGGAAAATTTCTTCAGAGGAATGATTTTCCTTATCAAGGGGGATGCCATGAAAGTGGTTTCAGGTTATGTCACTGCTCACAGGTCATGGAAAAGGCCCTCCAATGTGTGGGACGAGGGATTGTAGGGACAGTGACAAATAACTGTGTAACAAGTACTTTTATTTTTTTAAAACTATTTGGAAACTCTAGTTTTCCCCTTTGGTGTGATATTAGCTGACGATCCCGCTGCACTGTGAGTGCTTTTATTTTCCAGCCTTGGGAAGACTCTGAAATTTTCTTCTTTTCCTCTGATCCTACAATTTCATCTATCACAAACTGTAATGGTGGGACTGCTTCAGTATCCTATGTGGTTGGGGCAAGGATTGTATTTTGAGGAAAATTCCCCTTTAACTTCGTAAATTTATCCCAATCAGCTAGAAGTAACTATTGATGTCCTTTGAACTTTGAATAAGTCACACTAAGTTTATACATGAGGTTATAAGGAGTAGGAGGTAACTTCTAAATCATTTTTTCCAAAAATGCTAACTCTTAAAAATATATAAAGAGAGAATATACTGCGAAATATCCAAAAATAGTTTCTTCACTATTAGCAAGAATGTATCCAAGATATTCTTGAGTTTTCTTGAGGGCATCCTCAAAATATTCGTCTGCTACAAGCCAAAAATAATTTCCCCAGAAAGATGCAAGTTCAAATCTCTAAATTTAACCCCATTATTCTTTCAATTCAATGATAACCCCTCTAGATTTGAAGATTTCAACATTCATTTATTCCATAGCTCTCTTCTTCTCTTTAACTGATGAAGCTAACAAAATAGACTTATATGTGCTGGGAAAATGGAATATTTTAATGGTTTCTTCATCTAATGAATTTAGGCAATCAATTATATGATTTACTTCCTTTAGCCTCCCATCCACTATAAGAGTTATGTTCTTCATATCAATATTATCATTATACATAATAACTGCCACACATTAGAGAATGATGTTGACATAAGGCCTTATCCTGTGGATTCTTTCATTAATCATTTCCCATAATTTATTTTTTGCCTCAATAAGAATAGCTCTTCCCAATCTTGTGCTTTCTATATACTTAAGCAAGGACTATAACTCTCCTTTATTAGTCCATGCCGTCTACGGCATGGACTACAACAATCGAAATGTTATTCTTACATTAATTCATTAAGACATTAAATTAGTTTATCGAAAGTTTTGAATAGATATTTTTTAAAAAATTTGTTTGAACCTATCAGAAAGCTCACATAATTCTTTTAACCAATAGAAATGTTTTTCGTCTTATTTTCCTCTTCCCGACGTAGCGCTTTATATTCTTCGTTTATTTCTTAGGCTAAAATTTTTTTAGATGGTTTCACATCCATCCTATTTTAAGTAATGCTAGCATTAATTACATAGCATAAAATATAATCAAATATTTTCTTTACCAAATATATGGTAATCATGTTGAGTTGCATGTTGGCTGGCTATGTTTGCATGCACCAGCTCACCGCCTCTTCCCACTAGTCACTGCCTCCACCCACCTGTAGATTCACTCACTGCCTCAAGGCCTAAATAAGTTGGAGGGAAACATAGATTATATCCTTGGCTAGTCAATACTTCATGTTGTAAGGTCCTGAAAGGCCTAGAACTTAATATTTGTGTGATGGAAGGTAAACCAAAAACAAGGAAAGAAGTGCTTACATGTGCAACTCTCATGGAGGCTACAATGTTATACAAAGCCACAAAAGAGTTTCAGCTCAGAAGATGAATAGTCTGTGTCATCTAGTGATGAGGACGGGGAACACAAACTGTCGATGCCGAAGAAGGAAACCTCTGCAAAACTGGTAATCTCATTCTTTTTTTGTCAAGTTGGTGCCAATTCTTGCATAGCCAATACCGGGATAGCTACTATGATAAGAAGCTTAAAGAGTCCCTCTTGACAGACCAAACAGTCCTTAAAAATCAAGGATAGATAATGATTGGTGGATAGCTAATTTACATTAAAAATCAAGCCATCCACCAATTGTTTTATTCAAGTTTACAGTTCTTACAAAGAGTAGAAGTATATACTATAAAAATTTATATAGATGATGAAGATGCAGTTACAAAGGATATATTTTAGAAGAAAATTCACCATCTAAAATGAAGAATTATAAATTTAGTCAAAATTCAAATGCTATTCAATATCTGCAAGTTTCACCAGCAAACCTAAAATAAATTAATCAATTGAAAAGATAGGACTATAGATTACGTGGAATAATAATTTGAGCAAGAAAATTGATAGGGGAGGACTTAATTCATTGTAACACTCATAATATCGAAGAGTGGTGTCAAGAACACAAAACCTTTAGTGAAATTCATTGACTAATCCTGCAAAGAAAGCACAGGCAGAAAAAAAGAGTAAAAAATGCTATCATAAAGTAAAAAATTCAGTAAGAAGGAAAAAGAATTAAAATTACAAAATGATTAATAAAGGTTCTTGTTTCACCTATTCTGACATAGCTTCCATCCATTTAATCATTAATTGTCTGAAGCAAGCCCAGATATATGAAGCTGGACCATTATAGAGGGGCATTCTGGAAATCTGAATTACCAGATCTGGAAAGGCCCGATAACTCCATAAATATAAATTCAGAACAAGCTCTAGGTGAATAGAAAATATAATAAATTCCAGAGTCAGTCGAACTATTTGACTTGTCAGATATTTGTGACTGCAGTCTATGTGGAAATATATTGAATAGAAATTCGCCTATGCTTTCTACCACTGTTGTTGTGCCTCTACCACTTTTGCTGCTGGCAGAGAAGCTATGGACAAGGTTTCTGCGTTCTGAAGATGCAGTGAAGATGTAGTTACAAAGGATATATTTTAGAAAACTATGCACTATATGAAAGGAGGAATTATAAATTTAGTCAAAATTTCAATGCTATTCAATATCTGCAAGTTCGCTTTTACTTCAATAGAAATTCGCCTGTGCCTTCTACCACTATTTCTATTGGCAGAGAAGCTCCAAATCTATACTCTCCCAATGAAAAACACAAATCTCAAATGCATCCACTCCCAATAAAGAGCACAGATGGTATGTTAACAAAGTTAATGGGTCAAGGCAATCTTCATGTTTCAAGATAGCCTCTTCAACCCAGAGGAACAAGCATAAGTCCATATTTTGGGAAAAAAATCTTTCACTTCACCTAGCAGGTTTAGATATTCTTGGTTATATGCATCTGCATGAAAAACAAGAACAAACCACTAAACTATAACCTCTACCAAACAAAACTGGAAATTTGCATACGATTCTTTCCCTGAAAAGCATAATGGCATCAAAAATACCTTTATCAATCCCGAGTTTAGATTCAACGATCTTAAAATCATCTTTAACTATTTCATCCTATGTGACATTTGCACTCTCAAGCTTTGGCTGTGTCTTAACACCAACTGCCATTGGAGCTCTTCTATTTCCAATCATGGTAGTCTGCAATGCCTCTCCTTTGTTAGCCTGATATTCTATAATGCCTCTCCTTTTGTAATCATTGACATCTCCCTACACCTGATTAACCAGTAACCTAAAAACCCCATCATTCCTAGTTTTCAACTTGCTCTGATGGTGAAGGAGCAAAACCAGAAACTTGAACGGGCTCTGTCAATATTTTTTGTGCTTACAGACAAAGTTGGTTCATCGGTGGTTGATAAGTGACTATTCTGTGGAGAGGAAATACGTGCCTTGCATGCTAGCTGCATGCTCCCACATGTTAATCTATATTTTGTATTTCAAAATGTGCTTCACTGGTATCTATTAATCTATATTTTTTATTTCAAAATGTGCTTCACGGATATAGAATAAATGTACTTCAATAGGTTTATTTCACTTGTATACTTTGACTTGATTTTCATGTGGAGCCCGCCACAAAAAAAATGCAGTTGTAGAAAAATACAGCCATTGGGAATACCATCTGAAAACACTATGTTTATTAACTTCTTGAAGCCCTAGCTCATGGCAGGGACATGTTTCCGTGCAAATATTCTTGTTTTATTTCAATACTGACTGAACTCCTTCAATGAATTCATATTTATGTTTTCTCTCATCATCCCTATTTTTCTCAAGTTATTTCCTCTCTTGTTTTTTACTTTCTATTTGTTCCTAAATTTGATTTATTTTAATCTCAAAGAATTTTAGTTTGTATGGATAAACATTTCACATTCTGTCCCGTTGAATTTCATTATCAACAGTGGTTTTATATTCATCTATTTTACTAAGATACTTTTTATCTTTCTCATCAAACTCTCTAGCTTGTTCATCCACTTGTTCTTTTAGATCTTTCAAATTATCTTCCTTCATAGTTAGTATTCTTTAGAACTTTTGTATTCTCTTTCCTTGATTTCTTTACACCGGAAGTTTTCAACCAAGTTTGACACTTCATATTCAATAAATTTTAAGGTTTCCTTTAGGCCTTTGATCTCTTTGTCATTTGCTTGAAACTACTTTTTGGTGGTTGTTCCATCTTATGGAAAACCAAACATACTAATTATTTTAACTCCAAATCTCTGATTTTATTTGATTTACTTTTTTTCAAAACCACTTTGGAATTGCTTAATTGAGCTTCAAGATTGATCAAAATAGTTTGTAATTTTTTATTACTCGCACTAGAATCTATTAATCTCCTAGCCACCTCTTCTATTATTTGTTTGTGGCATTCCACCATATCCATATATGACACATGGCTCAAATCAAGGTTAATATAACATGGGGGCTTCACTCAATGAACCTTTAACATATCACATGTTTTTGTGGCATACTAAAAAATACCCTTAATTTGACTACAGGTTGGGAAATACGTATAAAAATAACATTATTTAACCCCCTACCAATACTTACTCAATACACCTTCCCGATTTAAAAAACCCCTAGTTTCACTAGATATTGTAGGTTTCCAATTTTTCATTAGCATTTTTTAACCCTTTATATTTTTTCATTAACTTTAAGCTGCACTTTTATACCTGCCAATATTAAAACCCTTTACCCCCTATTATATTCTCAATATATTGTGTTATATTTTCCTAAATATATATCCCCCAATATGAGCCAACATGTTACTAGGTGTTTCTCCCTTAGTTAAGCTCTCGTGTAATAGAAGAAATTATGAAACTCATAAGCTTTGTTATAGCTTTGAGTATTGGATGAAGAATGATTAAATTGAATGATTTTTTTTACTAAAATTAATATTGGATATGAATATGTAACCTCAGTATTATGTGAAGAATGATTAAATTGAATGTTTTTTTTTTTAATAAAATTAATAGTGGATATGAATATGGAACCTGTGCTAAAAGCCATTGCTTCCTCTAAACTTCTTATGAAACCTTTGTTCCTTATGGAACCATCATAATTTCCTTGCCTTTATTCTTTGTAGACCCTTTTGTGTTCGCACTAGTGGAAATGACCACAGCTAGACCTACATGATCTTTGGGTTGCATTTACTTTAGCATACCTTATAAACTAGTTTACATAATTCTTCACTAACATTTTGGATATTAGGATCTTCATCTTATCCTTTTTCTCCCTTAACAATGTGATCTTGTTCATTAGTATCCATTGTGATACCCTTGCAATATCTGGTATTTGTTGAATGGTTGATATGGGTTTCTCTACTATGTGAGATGAGTTATTTTCAACTGAATGAGACTCCATTTATGATGCCTCGATTAAGGTTTTTTGGCCACCTAGATAAACACTTGCTTGTTTTTCATTTTTTAGACCACACAATAGTTTAAGTCAATTTTTCAATCTCAAGATTAGAAGATGATAAGCCTAATTTTATCCTCAATTCATATATTATATGATATAGATCACACTTCCAGGAAATATAGAGATTATAGGCCTACTTTTATCCTTAATTCATATATTATATAATATAGATCATACTTCCAAGAAAGATATTTTTCTAGACCATATGTCATCAAATCATTTTCGATAATTTCCAGTGCAACTATGTTTTTAATCGTTAAAGATAGGATTTCAATTGGGATTACATTGGTCGATTTTTTATTCTTGGAAAGGAAATGAACTTCATCGACATGTAGTCTTTGCCTAGCTAATTCTAAGGCAAAAAAAATGAATTTAAAAATAAAATAAGGTTGTCCCTCAAAACCATATAGTTTGATAATAGTGTAATCCTCAAACAGATACCAATCACCAATACGATTTTCCTTTATCACATTTAGAATTTTCTTAAAATATTTTGGAATTATTTGAGGACTTTTTTTAGCAATTTTGTTTGAGGAATAATATATACATGGGTTTGACATATCTCATATAACTTCTTGATGTTTTCCCTCGAAATAAGAGTAAGCTATTAAAATTTGTTATTAATAAAACCACCAAGTACTGTGCATTACTTCTACAACACACATATCAATTGTTATTTATTACAGTAAGTATGTAATTAATATGAAATACCTTTATTGTACCTTCCGCTGCAGGTCACTACGGATCAGGTTTTTCCTGATTGGGACATTAATTGGGCTCTTTTTCAAAAATTTCTTATTTTTGCCATGGTTGAACTATAAGATTTAATATTGTTTATTTATTTTAATTGTTTTAATTTGTTTTTCATTTATTCTATTGGCTGTTAAATTTGAGATGTTATTGCAAATTCGGTACGAAATTTGTTTAGGAAATATTTTCAACAGCCTTTCGAGTACGTATTTTAATATTTTTTTAAGGGGTTGGTACATCGCTCTTATTGAGAGGCTCTAAAATGTTATAAAAGCTCATTGTGTCGGCCGAAATTTTTTGGGTGCGTGCCCAAATTGTTATGCAATATACAAATCGAATCTTCCCTATAAGCATTTCGGGTCCGGAATTCAACTTGACCAAATGAAACTTCTGATTGAAAAATTGTGATTGCACCAATCGCATCGGCAAAAAAACAAATTGCGATTGATATAATTGGAGGGCACAAATTAAAGTTGCGATTGCGATTTAAAAAATCGCAGCGCAAACTATTGCGTGATATGGAAATCAAATCCTCCCTATAATCATTTCGAGTCCGGAATTCAACTCGACCAAATGAAACTTCCGATTGAACGATTTCGATTGCACCAATCGCATTGGCAAAAAAAAAAAATTGCAATTAATACAATTGGAGGGCATAACTTAAATTTGTGATTTCAATTTAAACAATCGCATCGCAAGTGTTCACTCTGCCTAAATAAAATAAAAACCCAATCCAATTCTATTTTACCACGTGTCTTCTGCTGACTGTTTCATGTGCTAATCTTGCACAGCATTGATCTCATATGCAAAGAATCATAAGTGCATTACGATACAGTGGGAATGAATCAACATACTAACATTGGCTGTCAACACAGGGTCTTATCAGATGTAGAGGGGAACAAGGAGAGTTCTGCACTTGCACCATCTCTATTATTACGTTTCCCTCCTTAGTGGCACACAAGCAGCTTCAACTCCTTTACCAAATAAATGCATGTTCTAGCTATCTACAGAGAGGATAAACTCTCACACAGAAACCTTAAAACAATCCTCACACAAACATTCTTGTTCATTAATCCTTAAGACAGGATTTGTCATACATTCTCCTACTCTCCTTCACTAAATATACACGCAGACTGTTAAGCCAAATTACAAGGTTTTCTCATACCCAGTTCATGAAGATTCATGACACTCTGACTGGAAGTTAAATCAAGCAATACTCATGTAGGTGAATAGCACATATATGTTATAACATATGTATATGTTAAAACATATATTTTTCAAAGGTTAAAAACCTTGCGCAATAACAATCAAACGTTTATATCATGAAACCTTAATAAAAGACTTTCGTCGCATGATGAACCATAGCATAGAAAAAAACTTATCAAACATTACTCCCTCGGACTTCAAACGTTATTCAACTTGACCAAATGAAACTGCCGATTGAGCAATTACAATTGCACCAATCCTAGCATTTCGTGTCCGGAATTCAACTTGACCAAATGAAACTACCGATTGAGCGACTGCGATTGCACCAATCGCATCAGCAAAAGAACAAATTGTGATTAATACAATCAGAGTGCATAACTTAAAGTTGCGATTGCGATTTAAACAATTGCATCGCAAGTGTTCAATGTCTAATTCACCTTGGACACGGGGTTTAGTTGGAATATTAATGCGAAAGCATTTGATATGTGAACATGTGACATAAAGTTTTATCTATACATAAAGTTTTATTTAAAGATCCCAAATTAAACAACCCTGCAACTATAGTTATTGTACTTCTAGCTGGGTAGCTCAAATCTGAATGCTGAAGCTTCATCTTATAGCTAATGGTTTAACCCCATATCATGCATATCAAGTACTCCTTACACTAAGACCAATCAACTTCAATATGCCTAATATTTATAAGCGCTTGTAAATCTTAAAGTGCTCGGCCCGACCTATATATATATATATATATATATTGACCATAGTTCAATGTAGACAATTTGCTATTTTATTAAACCCCCGCATTACAACTCAAATTCTGTGGATGGTAATAATGCGTTAGTTAAAAACCCCAATGCTTATGTTTGGGACTCCTCTTACATGTCGTTTTAAACATTTAACCCCGATTATCATATATATAAATTAAACTATACAAACTCAAACAATGGTTTCAGTCTGGCAACAATACCTAATTAATATGGCAATGCGATATGAAAAAGGAGGAGTTGAGGGTACATCATTTTGATTCCAATGGACATTGATCATATTCAATGTAAACATACAAATATTCACATTTCGAAGAAACAAGCTACATTCACTCATTATATTTAAATGCCGATGCGATACACCATCGTCGTAATCGGAAATCACCGTAGATCACAAAATCTTGTTTGTTGTCCCTTTTGAAAATTCTCGATGCCATTAATGTTTAATATTTATATTTTTATATTAAACATCTATTATATATTAATCACAATCACATAATTCAAAGGGAAAGTTTTATGTCTCATTTTAAAACCACCGATCTCTGATTGTACTTTTACTATTAAATAGAAAATCAAACGCATAATAACGATTATTCTATTCTATTCTTTCTATTATGCATTGGGTTTTTTGTGATGTTGACATTAATTTGTCTATTTGCAATTTTTTTTTATAATTTTCCATAGTTAAACATTGAAAATTTTCATTGTTTATTTATTTAAATTATTTAAATTTATTTTTCTGATTTCTTATTGGTCCATACTTTGAACATGTTATTGGAAAATTATTTGTAAATTGTGCTAAAAGTACAATGCATAAAATTAACAGTGCCTTAGTTCCAGTCATTCTTGTACCACGATACTGATTATTCCTTTATGATTTTCTCAGTTATTCAGTTATGATTTTTTCAGCGAACGACACTTCTCCCTTTGGGAGCTTTATTATTGGCTATAAGAAATAGTTAATTTGTAATGACTTTGGTTTTTTTACCATGAATTACCGTAAAGGTAGTACTGCTATCACGTCATGTACTTCGGCATATTTATCAATGATTGTAGTGTACCTATCTCTGCTAACACTTTAATGTACCTTTGCCAGTGTACCTATTTTGTAACCATCCAAATGATGTGTATATTATCACTTTAATGCTAACCGATTAGGAATATGTTCATACCTGTGTTGGGAAGGTCGCCGCTCATGTTAAATTACAAGGGAAATATTTTTTCTAATCCATTGGCTAATAAAATTCGAAGGCACTATATATCATATTAATTTCATTCCAGAGTACCAAATACTGATAACATTAATGACTGCATTTTCAAGCCCAGATAAAAAAAGCGATTAGTATATTAAATAGTGATAAGACAATAGAGTTAAGCAAGGAACATTATGAATGAGGCAGACGAGCAGGACAACTAAATGTCTCATTTGAAATAAGCATTTTTCCTCCATGCTCGATATTTTTCTGCCATGAATAGTGTGATAATGTACTTGGGGATATCCAAATTTGGTGCCCACAATACTTACCTGGACATCCACTATCGGGCTCATCCAACAGTCAGAGATTCGTCGCGCTACGCCTCACTCATCCGATGATAGTTGCGCGATCTAATGGCGAGGGGTTTAATCCTCCAGTTCATGTGGTGTAAATGGGGCCCAACACTTAAACAACCCTTCTCATCCGACGGTGGATGACTTATTGCGCGGGTTGGGATAATCCAATGGCCACAATCAATTTTCACGTTTTTTTCTCACCAAAGCTTAACGCGTAAAAATAACATGAAAAAAATGGTTTTCATAAACCGCTCTTCTCCACGTGTTACACAGTGACACATATCGCATTCGAAACTCAATTACAGCTTACCGCTTTTTAAAAGCGCGAATACCACCTTTCACCTCCGAAACAGCTTACAATGTTCCACATGGTTTCGCTACTCTTCAAGGTTTCGTTTGCACACTATCAACCATCCATTTCCTTGGATTATGACTTCATTTCATTGTCTCAATTTGGCATGCGTTAACCATGTTTCATCAACGCTTAACACGGTGTTTCCAACTTGAATTAAGGCAAGCGCATATGACATAAATGCCTTGTCTCTATTATATCTTAACAATCACGGGTTGACTCGATCTATCTCAATCGAAACAGGTTACAATGCTGACAGACCAATAAAATTTATATACTACATAATTAACTTACTTTTACTTATTTGTACATAAGTTTAAATTCATAAATACATGTATTATTTTTTAAAATAATTTTTTAGAACATGGCTGAGTTGAAATAAATAAATAAGTTAAATATTAATTACATTTAATCAATACTAATTACATAATAACAATACAAAATAAATTAGTAATTAGATTAAACTAAGTAGCAAGAACTAAAAATAAAATTAAATAGAAATGCTTTGGAGATATTCTGACGAAATATATGATTCATCGAAGAGAGACAAAATCACTTGATTGATGAGAGTGTGGGCATATCAAGACAAATTATCTTCCTGCAATTTACTAAAAAATGTAGGGAAACACAAATTACCCCGTCGCCATTGTAGCATCACCGGTCTTTATAGGGCATTCAAGTTTTAAACACGGAGATAATAAATGGAAATAAATGAATAGATTATTTATACATTTGTTCTCCTCATTTGCGTTTTCACGGGATACTGAAATGTCAAAGAGATCCAGGAAAGAAAAATTTGCTATCCCAGCAAAAGCCCTTGTTTTCACCATGGCAGCTAAAGAGAAAACAACTAAGATTAAGATGGTTACAGACATGTCCTGCCAAGGTCTTGGTAAATTATCCTGGGAAGAGGTATATAACCTCATTGAAAGGGAAAATCCTAAGGTAACTATGGCAAAAGCAACAGCTCCTGACTAGGACGATTCAGAGTCAAATTTAGAAACTAACTTTCAAGAATTGGCTAATTCTTTTCTGCACCGAATTGCAGCTCGGGTGAACATTCTTCCATATTATGATGTGATTCGGTGGGTGATTGACAATGTGGCCATCCAAAATAGAAATTTTGTTTCATATTCTAGAGCAACATTCGGGTCGTTCAAAGTAGAGGACATTAAAGAAATGTACCACCTTCCAGACCCACAGAAAATCTACAACAAAGACTTCATCAAGGAATTTGCTGCAAATAATGAAAATCAATCAGAGCTGATTAGAGAATGGAGAAGGGCTACCGAAAAGCACAAACACGAGGCATCAGGTATGTACTCTTTGGAGTCTCTTTCACCTCCATACTGTTATGTCGTAGTAATGATGTGCAGATTGTTTGGAAATGATAATTCAGCTAGGTTTTCTATAGAAATGGTGCCATTAATACACTCTGCTATAAATTTCGAGATAATGGACTGAGCTGTCATTCTTTCTAATAAGATAGCCAATAGGATTCTTGAGTATAGGAAAGACAAAAAAATAAGAAATACTACTCCTTTTTATTTTTGTGCTTATATTCTAGACACCCTATGCTTCAATTCTGAATTTCCCATGTTAGGGTTGAAATGGACCCCTAAAGATTCTGCTCCTATTCATATATATCACAAGTTCATGTGGAAGAGGAATTTTAAAAGCCATGTTTACAGAGTTTGTCACGGTTTTATTATCCCGATTTATAAAACTATTTTTGGTCGATTCCCTCCTAGACTTTTTGAAAAGGCTAAAATTGATTTATCCTCGATTGGGGATTGTCTCGGAGAAGAAAAATTCACATATATTAGAGTTTTCGGAAGTATTGTAGAACCACACATTCTTCCTTTGTATGTTCCAGATAAATTGTTAGCATGGGAAATTTCATATTAGCTGACAGTACAAGGCATGTCCAGGACTTTGAAGAACAACAAGAAGCTAATGTGGCCTACTTTTCCTTTTAAATGTGGAGATTACACTCTCAATAATTTTGTTCATACTGAGAAAGAAGTTGGAAAGATAGCCAATCTCAAGCTTTCAACAATCCCAGGTAGACAATATGGCCCAAGGAAGGTGGCATTTGATTTTACCACTTCTGTTTCAATTGCTTGATTTGAACACGAACCAAATATTTTCGATGATTTATTTGTTTCTGTACATGATTTTTCCCAAGTTTTTGATTTGGCCAAGTCCAAATTCCAGACTGAAGATATGAATAATTTTATGTTATTCAGAAGCCAGAGATTACTCAAATTTCCTCTAGATCAATTAAGAGTTCCTATGCAAGAAAATGAGTCACAACAGAAGGAAAAAAGAGGATACATCTGGAAAAAAAATAACAGAAACATCTGCCAGCAAGGTCATCATACAGACACAGAAAGAAGTAACAGGTACTAATCATGTTATACAGTAAGAAGACATTAGCAGCAAAGTTGATACTGAGAAGAAAGAAATATCTGCTAAACTTGATGTACATAGTGATCAGCACTCTTCAGCCCAGACAGGAAAGGAAAGCACAGGTACTAATACCAACGTGAATACTAAGAAAGGAGGCACAAACAGTAAGGCTATTGAACAAGCATGAAAAGGAGATATAAGCAATAAACCAAATTCTCAACTTGGAAGAGAGGAAGCTACTGAAAAGGTAGTGGAATCTACTGAACTTATCATTTCTACTAATTTGTTGAGCCAATATCAGCAGTTTTCCCAGCAAATAGAACAACAAAATAATCCCCAAGTTAATTTTCTACAAGATCAAGATATGGAAGTTATTCCTGAACATCCCACAGGTGAAATTATGTTGAAAATAGAAGCAATCCCTCCTATGGATGTATTTTACAGTCCCAAACATAAGGCTGTTGTGAGAAAACAGAGAGAAAGGATGATAACTGGCCAGGATGCACTTTAAACATCGCAGGTAGACTTTGTGAATATTTTTTATAAAAATGCTGAGGTGAATCCATCTGAGGATCTCACTAAATTATCTCAATACGCAGGTGCTTATAGTGCTGCAACTATAGACAAAGATTTTGAAGTCTCTCAGTTGATGAAACAAAAATACTTACAGATATCTATGCTGGAAGAGCAGGCCACAGAGAACCAACAAAATATTGTTCAACTGGAAATACAATTGCAGGATCAAGAGCTCAAATCTAAACATCTAGAAGAGCATCTCAGCCTTGAAAAGAAGAATATTGATGAAAAAGCCTTGGACAAATAGCAGCAGTTGAATCAAGAGGTAGAAAAGATACAAAATCTTTTGCAAAGTGAGATAAATTCAAAGATTGAACAAGAAAAAATGTTCCAATCAACATTGGACAAGTTCAAGGATTATCCTAAGTTAGCTGAATTCAAAACTGAAGCTCTTGAAATAAACAAACTGGTATCTCAGCAGTTAACTGACTTTTGTCTAAAGTTGGCACAAATTGAGCCTTTGTGCGAAATAACATCATCCTTGATAGAAGAATCAGTCACTCTTAGGCAACAAATTGATGATGCTGATGATAAAAATTATGAGTTCCTTTCATGGCAGAATATAGAGCAAGGAAGAAAAGCTAGTCTTCCTAGAATTGAAAAAAGACACAAGGAAATGTTATTTATGGAATGGGAACAACAGTTGATGAAATCAAAAAGAGCCATATCAAGGGCTAAAGGTTTAATGGATAATACAACACAATTATTTAATGATAGCTTGTACGCTACCAATTTGATCTCAGATTGTACCCCGAGTAAGTTACCTAAAGTAAAAGAAGCTGATTCCAGGTGGAAGGAAGAGATACTCAATAAAAATCAACAAATTAGAAAACTTCAAGGAATTTCATGGGATATTATGTGGACTTATCTGATCAAGCCAAACAACCAATAGATGGCCATAAAATTCCTTTCGAATGCTATTGATTGTATCATTCCTGAATTCTCTAATGGTACATACACTGGGAAGTTACATTCAAAAAGGAGTCGTCCAATAGAAGTCCAAGATATGCTCAACATCTGCTATCTGGGCACATTAAACGCAGTAGACAATAAATGAATCGGGTTCACTTTAAGATTGCATTTCTGCTTCTAAATTTCTAATTAGATAGATTTTAGGAATAGTTTTAGTTATTTTGTTTTATTAAGTACCTATTTAAACCCCTTTCACGCATTTAGAAAGGGGTCCTGAGTTTGTAATATTTTGACTTGGAGATTACATTTCTGTACTCCATTGACTCTTATATTTTTATAAAGGATCACATCTGGTGGTTCTATGCAAAATTTCCTTTAAGAACATCGAAAAGTATCAAGATGCATATGGTATTTATATCTATTCACTATTAGTTTTCTTATGTTATGAGATATTCGCTTTGAATTTGCTATCATTTGTATGTACTTGTTTTATTTTACAATATTTATTTATACATATCATTTCTGAGTGTGTATAAATATTTATCTTTTACAATATATGCAAATGATATACAAATGATGAATGCAATGTGTTATTATAGCTCTATTTAATTTCTTAAACAAAGTTATCTTTATTTGTTACTGCACATTTCAATTAAACTATAATATATTTTCATGGTTATTGGTTAGTTGAAACAATTTAAAGTTGTATTCGAATTAGATACCCGGGTTAGTTTTAGAATTATTTTTCAGTTATAGATTAGATTAGATAATTTATTTCAGTCATTTAGTCCCATCTTCCAATCACCCAAGAATTCCATCACCAACCTATTTAAGTTATTAGGAAACTAGTCCTATCAATCCAGTCGGAGCCATGACACCAAAAGGAAAAGGAGTTGTCCTAAGGTCCTGACCGAGTGGTTATCCCCCAATGTTTGAAGCAACAATTTTCAAGGCTTCAACACCTTGTAAAGCACCTTAGAACAAAAACACTATGACAAATCAACTAGTCATGAAAATTTCTTAGATGAATTGCACTTAACAGAAACTGATTACATTGAATTAATACAAAGTACATTAACACAACCAATGGTGTTCTTGCAACAAAAACCATCAAAAATATGGAATAATAGCTTTTCTTTCAATATGCCACACCTATGGAATGAAAATACAAGTTCAAGAGAATGCAAATTTATAAACATAGCATCAAAAGATGAATGCACATTTATACTTAAACCAACAATTCTTCTGAAACAAATTCCTGACAACTCCGAAGATGTTATCTGTAGTTCTATAATTGATTACTATATCAATAGGCCTAATTCTATTAAGCATATATGTTTAGCTGAATTTGTATCGAAGTATAGGAAATATGGAACACCAATATCAAAATGGAACAAAGAAAAAGTAATTCGATTCATCAAATACAAAAAACACAATGACTATGAAAACTATTACAGAAAAAAACTTTTGCTATATGTTCCATTCGAAAACAATAAAGATGCGCTAAATCAAGACTTGCTAACATGGAAGAGTGCATACATGTTGCATAAGAACACAATAAAGAGCAATGAAACTAAGTTCATATACAACATGAGCAAGAAATCAGGTGATTTGGAAGAAGCAATTCAAGAAATTGATAATAGCATTGCAACTTCTAATCACTCAATAAAAAAACCTCAAATATCCAATGATGTTATTGAGAAGTACGACTTGGCTAAAGATTTTCAATTTCTCCAATGCCATGACAAATTAACATTGGTTTTCAATTTACAGAACATCCATTTATGTTTAGCAACGAAGAATACTACAACATTAGGAGAATGCTTAATACAGAACAACAAGAAATTCTCAAAGACATTTCAAGTGCCTTTGAAAAAAAAAAATTAACCTTCTGCGTTCTATTGCAGTTGCAGTTATTTGAAACATTTGCGCCACTCTACAGTGAAATTGAACAGGAATTGCAAAAAGGCCATTTTCCAATTATGTTATTCAAAAACATAACAAACAGGAAAGAACTCAAGGAGAGAACAATTCGAACAACGCAAGCTACATCCATCAAAAAATTGAATGCAGAAGCAGCATAAGAACTTAGAAAATTGAACCTTCCAACATTCTCTGTAAGTAAAAATGAAACAGTACCTCTACTTCTCAATATGAAATTGTTTATTCATCTCTTTCCATCTTGACATATACTACTTGTCCTCCTCTATGAACAGATAAAAGGAACATGGACAACTGCAGGAATTTATTCTACGCCATTTGAACCAGTTTGTCTTGGATCCAATTCACCAATACCAACCTCTGCAATGATAGAGGACACAACAATTAATTGCCTTAAGTGCAATAAAAATTTGTCCTTTTCCTATTCATGGTGTCTTAATTGCATAATCAAGTCTAACAACACCAACTTGCAATGTTGCATCAGAAACAAATTGTACATTTACAATCAACGAAGACAACGAGATTCAATCTGTTGACAGCAACTGAAGGCCTACCAAAGCTAGGTATTCTTGTAATTATTATTCATCTTTCAAGAAAAAATTAGATATATGCACTTTAAATTATGCTATCCAAAATAGCAAGATTTGTAATAATTTTTCCCTCTTCTGTGCAGCCCCAGTACTTCTACAAACATTGGCTACAACAAGAACACATAGTATTCCAGAAATCAGTCGAAAGCTCTTTGCAATTTTTGTACCAGATTTTACTGCTCAGATTCTCCTATCTCAAAGTACAGCATGTCTGCAACATTTTGCTAGAACATAAAAGCATACAAATGCACATATGACAGAAAATTTTTCATAGAACAATTAGGAACAAAAATCACTAGTTATATCTATAGTCTTTCTTCTACCTATTTGCAGATACTTTCAGACTTAATATATGTATATTTAAGGAATATAGCTTTTCCATTAGGCCTTTACAAAAAATTTCAGGCTTTATACATATATGTTTAATGAATAGAACATGTCTTTACAATCTGACATTAAATATATATAAATATTACAAATCTATTTAAATATCTTCTCAATGTATTTATAAAAACGCGAAGCTCTCGGCCCCACCTATATATATATTGACCATAGTTCAATGCAAAAAATTTGCCATTTTATTAAACCCCTACATTACAACTCAAATTCCGTGCATCTTAATAATGCGTTAGTTCAAAACCCCAAGGCTTATGTTCAGGACCCCTCTTTATCGTTTTCCTTCGTTGAAAGGTTTAACCCATCAACACTTACATGTCCTTTTAAACATTTAACCCTGATTATTAACACATTACACTATATCCATTCCACAGTTTATCAAATATTTCATTTCTAAACTAATCCTTTTTCCAGCCACTAAACCACTTACGATTCCATCGGATGGTTGATGGGCCATCGCGTTATCATCCAATGATCCAACGATCATCGCATAGCCAAACTGCCCGTAGCTTATTTCTCCAACTCCACACGACCAACTGGGTACCAGCCCTTAATCTACCCGTCTAATCCGATGGCAGAGAAGTTGTCGCATCAACTATAATGATCCAATGCACCCAAACACACATCGCATGATTTAAATCCACGAGCGTTAATTCAAAAAAGTTTCACGATAGAAATGGTATTACAAAACCACTCTCCTCCACGTGTCAGCCAACTACATATATCACATTCGAAATTCAAATACATCTTACCATCATTTTCATCGCGCGATACCGCTGGTATCAACTTCCGAACCACTTTCACTATTTTCTTTCCACGTGGTTCCCTTTCTCTCTGACTCGAGGTTCCATTATTTCACTTGGTTTATTCTACCTCCCTTAGTCTATTTCAGGCTTGAACATAGATGTCCAATTCACTAGGTGGATATTCACAGTTCAAATGACTTTGAGTTAACATCCATTTATTTCAACCCTATGTAGAAGGACAATTAGCTCCATTTACACCCCCGGATGCGGGTGCTAAAGCCTAATCCTACGGCATTTTCCCTGTGGGATGGCACGTGGCAAGGCCACATAACCACCCATAGGCCTCACCTATGGCGCCCCTCATCATTAAAACATCCAGACCGTCACCTTGTGCGGCATTTATGTCATTGCAAACGTCGAGGCCTCCACTGTTACAAGATGTCGCTCCCTAGTTCTTTTCCTCGGCACTCTGTCTCTACGTTTGGTTCACCTATGACGCTTCCACTCCTCCTTGTTCCCTCTATGCCGCTACTACACTCACCTCTGTGAACTCGTTGCTCCCCTAAAGCTATAGAGCCCAACTCTCGCACAGCTTATGGGCGGTGCTGCAACTTGGGCAGTTGTATTGAATTTCAACCCGACTTCCACTATTCTCAGAGCCTCCTTTGTCAATTGAGCCTCTCTGCCTCCTTCGACCTCAATTCCCCCTCCGCTTCTCTGCACACCTCTACCAAATATGTTCTCTCTCCTACTCTGAACACTCTCCACCCATTGCGCGTCAACATGCCTCGGCTCCGACATCATATGCGCTGTCAGAGAGGCAGTTGCAGAGGTCTCACCTCTCGACTACAGCACTCTCCCACGTCCAGCTCTTCTTCGTCATCTCATGAGCACTCCTGGGGTCACTACCCCGATACCTGCAGTGGGTGTGGGCATATCTACCACTCGTCCCCACGCCATCTTGCTACTTAGCTGATGACACATCTCCCTACCCACATCAATGCCTCTGTCTCCACGCATAATCCCGCCACTACCCACTTCCAATTCCAATGCAGCTCTGATTGCCCTCTCGTCGTGGTGACCATCACTATTTCTTTTCGCGAGGTCCCTGGTGTGGGTCCTGGTTCTTGCCAACCCTCCCCACCTTTGTGTCCGAGCAACAAGCCTGGTCCCTCTGAGAATTTGAAACCCCATGAGGCACCTACAGCGCATAATTTTGGTTCAACGAGCGATGGCAGTTTGAGCTACTTCAAGGACACATGAAAGTAGGAATAAGAAAGCGGTGATGATGCTATAGCGCCTCAACATGGCTCCCTTCTGTCTGATGATGATGAGTACACATGCCCGATAGTTGAAGAACCTCGTCCAGATGCTCATGGTGTCTAGATTCTCAGGTCTTCTCCAAGCTAATTTTTCCAGTTCTTTTGTTTAGCCGTCTATTCACGTCTATGCGAGATGTATTTGTTTATGTTATTATGTCACTAGTTTCCTCTACATAGGCAGCACTTCAAACTTTACATGGGTTGGTTTCCCCATGAGGGCAGCTCAATTTTTTCTATTTTTGCTAGACATATACCACCGTTGCTAGCTTGAATTGCTGAGGCCCTAACCTCTTTGTACCATATGTTTTACTAATAGAATTTACCCTTACTTAGAAAAAAAAAAAATTAACCCCATTTACACATAGCTTTAATTAACTCGTGCTCCACAGAGAATTCAAACATCGTATATACACATAAAACTATCACAGGATTTCATATTGCCAATATATGCATGAGGTTACCTACAAAATATCTTTACACAGGCCAGATATTTCTTAATAAACTGAAACTGACTAACTATAACAATAAT
Organism: Pinus albicaulis; assembly: GCA_034641835.2. Taxonomy (NCBI): domain Eukaryota; kingdom Viridiplantae; phylum Streptophyta; class Pinopsida; order Pinales; family Pinaceae; genus Pinus; species Pinus albicaulis. The sequence goes on along the minus strand of CM076581.1, from coordinate 1,523,915,309 downwards.
CACATAGGAAATTCAAACATGAGACCCTTACAAAGATTGTCTTGAGCCTAATGCCCCTGCATCACCAAACATTTTATTGATATTATATTTGGCATTCCACACTAACTTGCTAACGTGATGGACTGAAATATATATTTAAATTAATCATAATATATACAAAGTTTTATAAAATATCTATTACCCTATATTATATTAAATAAATATTTATTAAGTGATTTTTATTGTTCACTATATTATATTAAATCAAAATATTTATTAAGAGATATTTATTGTTCAACATTGATGTTGACATTTACTTACCCTTGAAAACATACAATAAAAATCTAAAACTATAATTTGTTTGATTTTGAAGCTTCTAAGTCACACTTGTCTAAGTCACGTCATCTTAAATGTTGAGATTTTTTTCGGACGTCGTTGTCTAAGTCAAATTGCAACAATTATTTTTAATTTAATTTAACTATACTTTATTACAAAGAAAATCTTCATAAACATGCTCAAACTCAAATTGCAACATCTCTATATTTACATTGAATGACATGTAATAGCTACCCATAGACATTTTCAATATCACATTGCAACATTACTATATTTAAACTAAGCGGCACGTAGTAAATACCTTGTAGCCTTGTTTAAATATGGGTCGTTGGATGAAAAAACTTCCTACCATTCAATGTGTCAGGTTCATTTGTTGGATTTTAAAATGCTGTTATGATTGTTGGTAGATCGTCCGATCATATTAGGTCAGATTTTGCCCATTAAATTCCTGGCATGTTGCCACCCGCCATTAATATCATTCATTGGATCTAGCGATTTAATATTGTTTGATCATATCGGATGATGATATTGTGGAGTAGTCTACCCAGGCAACGTTTTAGCCCAGAAATGCTGCCCATCGTAAAATATTTGCTGATCGTCCGCGGAGACCTGACATCCTTTTCACGTAGTGGATTGCGCTTGGGATCACCATGTGACCTGTCAGAGTTGAAAACATAAACGCATTCAACTCGTTGTCAGACCGGCTGCCCGCCATTAACCCTCGCTCCAAAATGATACATCGCGCGCGCCCAGCTGAAATTCAAATTTTTATGTGAAATTCAAATTTTTAACCGGGCCGAAAATCGGAACAGGGATACGAGAACCATAGTAGATCATTTGAAAAGGATACGAGAACCATTGGCTTAAGTTGGAGTCTGGAGATAAAGGTGTACTGGCTTGAATCTGAGATCCATACAAGTCCAGAATTTCTCATGAAGATTGAAATGCTCATATCACTAATTTAAAACGTTAAAATGCAGAGTTAAAACGTTTCACTACTCCCATTTTATGTCAGTAATACACAAAATTAGGAAGTTAGCGATACTGGATATTTTATGGACTCTAACAATCCAACTTATATAGCAACCAGTCAGCCTCAATTTACAAAGACATTAGATATAGAACTGTATCAGACAGCACGCTTATCCCCCCAGCTCACTTCGATATTACGGTTTAGGGCTAAAGAATGGACCATATGCAGTAAATTTACAATTTGCAGAGACACTGTTTGTCGATTCATCAAGCTGGAAGAGTGTTGGAAGACGCATTTTTGATGTTTATGTTTAGGTGTGATAAACGGTTGCAGTGTTGCTCTTACTTCGGTTTGAATATAAAATAGGATATAATATTCTTATTTATCTCCTCCCAACAGCCTTTGCATCTGTGCATTATTTTTCTTTTGGACTTTAATTGTCACTATCTTTTTGCCTCTGTCAAATTATACAGTTTATGTATTAATATATCAGTAGTTAAATGAAAACACATCCAAGCATATTTCTACCTTTTATTTGTTCCTCGGGTATGATGTATATATTGCACAACTAAATGTTATAAATTTTATGCATGTTGATATTGTAGGGGCAGAAAGTATTAACAGATTTTGACATCCGAAAGGAAGCAGGAGGTTCAAATATTGCTCTTGTTCGGTCTTTCAAGACTAATGTAACGGAAAACTTCCTTGAAATTCATTTTTTGTGGACTGGAAAGGGAACTTGTTGTATTCCTATGCAAGGAACCTATGGACCATTAGTATCAGCTATAAGTGTTATGTCAGGTTAACATAAAGATAGTATCTTTCATTAAATTTAAAACTTCTAGGGAGAGTAGCTTTCTATCATAGATGGGTTGTGTTTCAAGATGCCTGCACTAAATGTTTCTTATATTAGCTGTCATAAAATGTTTTTCTATTATGAAATTGGAAATCCATGGACGGTATAGTTAGCTTTTCCACTTCATGATTTTTAAACGTAGGTAGAATTAAACACCACTGTTAAAGGCATTGTACCTTCCATTTTCATGGCGAAAAAAAGTAACTCAGGACTGCATACCTGAATCACTCTGAACAACCGCAGTAACGTTATCTACCATGAAATTCCCAACCGGAATAAAATATCTTCCATCAAAGTTCCTTATATGGCTGTTAATATTTCTTTTAACGGAGATAAAACGTTCGACAATAAAGTTTTGTATTTCATGATTTCTTGCCAACAGAATTTTCTGGAGTGGTATCTATTATATGATGAAATTTCGCAACTGATATATCTTTGTGAGTTTATGTTATGATTTATCTTTAACTTCCAGATATTGTTTTGGCATTCCCACATTTTGTCTCCACTGAATTTCATGTTTTAGTTTCATTTGTGTACTTTTTCTGTTTTGGATCATGAGCAAACATTAACAAAATTAGCTTATTTTAATTCCATTGATGTAACTTTTAGTTTAGTTCCATTGATATACTTTTTTTCGTCGAGGAAAAACACTAACAAATTATCTTATTTGAGTTCTTATCGATAAACAGCCACGATTGTCCTCTATTTACTTAACTATTATATACCATGGATTTTCTTTCACTCTATTTTGTCCATATAATGTGCATGCATACTGTAAGCCCTTCATATCTGTGGTTGTCACCTAAAAGTGAAACATATTAAAACATTTATTAAAATAAATAATTTGAAAAAGGTAAGGCTCATCTTGTTTCCGAGTTCTTAGCAGCAAACCGCCACAACGGTCCTCTGTTTACATTACTTAAATATTATATATCATGGATTTTCTTCACTCTATTAATTTTGTCCATATATGCATGCATATTGTAATTGTTTCATAAAAGTGAAACGTGTTTAAACTTTTATTAAAAATAAATAATTTGAAAAATTAAGGCTTAAGAAGTGTATATTTTTAAAAGTGCCATTAACATGGATCATGTTTGCACTTTTTTTAAGATATGAATTTATTCATTTAATCCATTTCAATACAATACTGGTGAAATATTTGAATGTAAAATAGAGGGAAAAGTGGTTTAAACGAGATTAATTAATATACAAAATACACTAAAATTTGTGTAAGAAGGGAAGACCTTTCTATTAAGGTTTTTGTTTGGATTCAAACAATTTTTTTAACTAGACATTTTTCTCTTGTAATTATAAGTTTACTTTGATGTTTTTCTCTTTCACCAAGAATTTATTGAACTTTGATTTTAAAATAACTTTAATATAAAACACACAACTTCCCCATAATATATCTCATCTTAGCTCTTTTAGTCTAGCTCATTTTTCAAAAGACATCATTGGACTCAATATTGTAACTTTCATAGGTAACCAATTCCTCCATTGAATTTGATGCATATTATGATCAAATTCTTTTTTGACCTTGGTGTTTAACCAATTGGAATTTTTGAAGAGTAACTCAATATCTATTTATCAAGAATTGATGCTCTTAGAAGGTACCAACAAAGATCTAGATGATTCCCATAATATCTATTCCGTTTTTTACATGTTTCATTTATATACACATGTTGATGTCCTTTGGGATCTCATTAAAATTCTTTCTTTCTTTCAACAAAATCATTGGTCCTCTCCATGAATATTCTAATTCAACCATGTTTCAAATATATTTCAGCTCTAGTGTGGTATTGTTGAAGTCAAACTTGTTTTCTATTAGCAAGAATTAATGCTCTTAGAAGTTCGAACAAATATGGCGGATGATTTCCACTATTATCTTTTTCTCCTCTTACATGGTTTGTTTATCTATGTTTTCATTTCTTGTGTGTTATATTGTTCTAAGGTGGATTTAGATTTGTATATTGATAGTTTAATTATGAAATACATTATTTTCTAGGATGTGGTGTTTTTAGTTGTTCTCAAGAATATAAGTAATAATTATAAACAAAGATATTTATGTGATTGTTATTTTTGACTCAATAAAATCTTTTATTTTTTTCATGTAGATTTATGAAATTCACATAACATAAAAATATCACAGCTTGTATTGTTGTGATTGCATCCCCAAGATCTTCACCCTTGCTCCTAACCCACATTGAGTATGCATGCTTGATTATTGATAACCCTAAACTTAAGCATATTCCCAATAGAATGGATTAGGATTACGTAAATATTGAATGAGATAATGAAAAATATCACATTAGCTTTTCTCCATAAATAACTAGAAAATGACAAATATGTCATTAGAAACATGTTGAGTAAATTGAGTTACGAATCATTAGTGAAAGATTGGAGGGAGAACATAGTGTGTGGAAAGCCATGATAATGTATTTTCCCATATGCAAATAAAATGGGATGTTTACAATAAAAGTGAAGTAGCTAATATAAAGGGCCTATATGCATAAAGATTTATAAATGAAGAATAAAGGATAACCATAATTGTAAAGTTACTCCCCTATTTACTAAGTATGAACAATTTCAATGATAAATACAAGTAAGAGTAGGTGTATAAATACCCAACTCAAAGATAGGGTGTTTTCCCCATTGGAGTTTTCGGGTCCATGTATACTAAAGCTACAATGTTATCCTACAAATATAATAATGATACAATACAAAGTTTTATGTGGCTAAAAGTGAAGATTCAACATCTCCCCTAAATTTGAGTAGAAGGATAAAGAGAGAAGACATAGCACCCTAATTTTCAACACTCCTCTTGATTTGAACAAGTGGGCATAGAGAGAAGAAATTAGACACATCGCCCTTAATGTTGAACATGGCCCACATAGAGAAGACATTGCATGTCATCACCTAGAATGGAATATCTCTCTCTCCAATGTCTTGCAAGATATTTAGTAACATGTCATCACCTATAATGGAATATATCTACCTCCAATGTCTTGCAAGATATCGAATTACCTTAATTAATTAACTTTAATTGACCAACTTCCTTAAGTTAGGCTTAGGAAATAATTAAACTATTTTTCAATTAATTTAATTAAGGCGTTTTTGAGTCTTGTCTTGTGAAACCTTTTATAGGTTTTAAAGATCTTGTGTTCCTTAGCCTCGTAGACATCATATATACTAGAACACTTGTATTCTGCTACTGCGAAGGAAAGGAATAATGGTAGAGTCTCTAAAACAGATTTCTACCATTACTCTCAGCACCAACACGTTTCCACGAGGCACCAAGCAGCATTCAATGAACAACCACACGTCACTTTCACTGTTGTTTATACTTTTTGTGGAGTTGGTTGCACTAGAATAGAGGAGGGGTCTTCCTATAGACTGCCACATCGTACAACCACTTCGAATTGTTAGCCTTGATGTTGTTTATTTTGATTATGTGATAAAATTTTGTATTAAAGTTTTTGGATAAGCCTCATCTCTTGCACGAGATGGTAATAACTTTTAGGAACAGATTTACTCCTTTTGTGGGGATGACAGTTTTATATTTTTGTATATATGTGACAAAATGCTATGAAGTAAGGGTTCGAGGTTTTAGGACCTTAACTCATATGATCAATACTCTTTTTAGTGAATGAAATAGACAGAAAATTTTGAGGACTTATTACCATCTAGTGTGTGTATTGTCAATTTCTACTTTTGTTTGCATATCTTATTATCTTCAGTTGCAATTTGCAATTCCTCATGATGTTATGTGTTTTTATCAGTCTCTTGACATGTTCATGTGTTTTGTCAATTTTTGTTAGTCTCACACAGTGAGCCTTCTTGGTAAAATATATATAATAACTGTGGAAAGAGCATCACTCATGACAGTTATCTTTTATAATATTTCAGTGAGAATATTGTAAGACTAGAAATAGTTTCTCTCGATGAAATATTATTAGACTGCTACTTGTGTTAATTTCTACCAAATTCAATAGATTTCTACTTTGCAGACCTACTGTATCTTCTCTCATTTTACATTTTCTTCTCCTCACAGGCTATAAAATCACTCTTTGCTACCACATCATGATCCAATACCCTCATTAGTAGAACTCTGGAATTGACTGAAATCTCTTTTTAGTGAATAAGAGTTTAAAACACCTACTAATGTCATAAAAAAATCATTAAATTGCGTTAGAGTTTAGGATGTGTTTCGTCAGGCGCTTGACTTAGTCCAAGTGCTGATTCCAATGCCAACACCCACTATGACTGTTAAATTTCCTTCTCCAACAGTCAACTTAGGGACCTTGTCAATTTGGATCTCCTTGCTGATCAGACCTTGAGCACAATAAGTCTTCCACTCCTAGTAGATTTGAAGTCCATCTCAAATCCACACTTAGGTCTCTCTATAAAAATCACCTAACAACCCTCCTTGTACTTGGACTACCATTCTTTATCCCAACCCTACACTGCTTTCATCTTCATATTTTCCCATATTTTAGTCACCTTCTTGATTGATCCAAGGATGACTCATACTACTTCTCCAACCATGGAACAGTCCCATCAACACTCTTTAGATATATCCTCATATAAGGATTTCTAACTCACTGTTGTTCAACCACTGCATATACTTCCATATCTTCCCAGATCTAGGGCTCTAAGTCTACCCTCACCTATGCTTCTTTGCTACCATAAAAAATCCATGACTGACTATCCTTGGGTTCTTAACATCATTGTCTCAACTTCATCTCAAGGCTTTCTACATAATTTTGTTCCTCAAGTCTCTCTTTACTTGTTAACATTCTTCATCCCACTTTACATAGCCTGCCAGGTCTGCAGTCCTAAACTAAGTGTTCTAAGGTTCACGGTTTATGCACAATTCATGATACTAGAGAGACAGAATGTTATGAGAACCTTGCGCTGAAGCAAAATCACTAATCTAGGGCGCATCCAACACTGTCTTAATCCTTTAGGATATATATTTCACTTTGTATCTTATTGCCTTCCTTTATCCCTCTTCCATACTCCATGTCATCCTTCCTTCCTGCCCTAAATATCACACTTATGTAGAGTGTCTAGGAATCCCTAATTTGGCGGCTATAACCACAGAGATAGGTCCAAAAACCTGTAACATCGTCTCAAAGTTAAGGTCCTCTCCTTCTCGACGTTCTCTCTAGCAAATATGTAACAATTATCATGCAGTATCTTGAGGACTGAACAACCATGGAAGAAGCCCTAACTAGGCTTATAGATATGTAGTCCTAAGCCTTTAGGAACAACTCTCCAACACTAGGAATCCATTATCCTTGGCGCCAAAACCCTTGATAGCCTTTGCACAGACAGATCTAGCCTTTTCTCACCCTTTTTATGCACTTTTCATCTACAACAAGGGCTCAAACATATGAACCAGTTCTGCAACTGCCTTTCTAGGCTTGGAATAGCCCTCAACTTGGCCAAATTAACCAACCTTTACCTGCATTGTACCTAGAGAATCTTGGGTGCCTTTTCCATGAACAAAGAAGGGCTCAATAGTTCCTCTTTTTGAGGCTTGAACCTCTTCACAATGATGTAACTCTTCACCTCTACACCACAGGGATCTCGATCGTATCCATCTAAACTCCTCATTGTCCCATCTCTCTACTCAACTGCCACCTGAGGATGAATTCCCTTGGTATCAACTTTGGCATGCTTGCCACCCTAATCAACCATCAAGATAGGGAATTCTAGGACTACATCTTGACCTCCTTCAGTGATCAAGTGAGCTCCTCTTCACTTGATTATCTAGCCTTGTCCTAAGGCCTCCCTTAAAAATATTTCTCCTAGGCCTTCTTTGGAATCCTTTAAATCTTCAAAGATTTATCCACTTAGACTTGAGATTTAATTTTTCCTTTTAATTTTACTTTTAAATTTCCTTTTAGAGATTTAAACCCCATATGGGTCTAAAACCCCTTCACTTGGGTCTTTTTCCCACAAACTTCTTTTGTGACCAAATTCACACAAACCCCAAATCTGGCCTTGTGGAATACCTCCCATACTACACAGTTCAATAGGTACCACCAGCAACAGTGGGAAGGGACCGAAAGTAGAGGAGGAGGAGAACACAACTCTTACAGATAAAGGTAAAGCGAATAAGGGTTCTAGCCAAGGACATGAATCTAAAGGAGAGATGAAGAAAAAGGACATGTCGAAGTTCAAGTGCTTCAGTTATGGTGAGTTTTGTCACTACATCACCCAATGCCAAAAGAGGAAGAAGGAAAAGAAAGGGAAGCATACAACAAATTCGATAGATATTGATGACTTACTCACTAAATTGGAGGATGAGTTCACTATGTTTGCAGAATTATCCTCAGATGGAGGAGGAATATGATGCTCCAATATGCCATATTAGGCAGGGTCCATGGGAAGGGTAGCAAGAGGTCTAGATCTAGCCATGGAGGGCTTGATCAATAGATTAGATCCAGTTGTTGTTACTCCTCACGTGGATTAATACCTTTGCTACAGGAGCCCACAATAGGAAAGTGGCAGGAGGAGCAATCGTGATACGAGAGGAACACAAGTTTCGTGCCAACATGGCACAATTAGATACTCGAGAGACAATTGTAGTGCCAGATCCAGGCGCAGTCAGATACTCGAGACAATTGTAGTTGCAGAGCCATAACTAGACGTAGTCATTTACTTGAGAGAGTGCAAAACCAACTAGGAGTAGTCAGACACTCAAGGGACAATTGCAAAGCTAGTTGCAGTGACACAGGTAGTGTGAATTGGACAATTGTAGAGAGAGAGGTGTAGTTCCAACCAACAAGATTTCACATTCATTTATCATGGGAGATCGAGACTCAGAGGGAGTCTATCTTTAGAGGGAGAAACCCTATGGAAGAGTAATCTTCAAGTTCTCAGCAGAGAAATGCACACTGTTGTAGTGGTTGCAGCAACACAAAGGCACTGCAGGAGCATCAATAGTGTGAAATTAGAGTGTGCGTAGTAGTGTGGTGGATAGCGACTAGTTTCTTCACAATGATTTCCAATGACAGGGAGTCATCTCAGTTTGAAGAGGTGAAGGAAGGAGGTATAACAAATGTTAGACACGAGTAGCATGGATCAATTTGGCTACAACATGTTCCCACAGACCAGCTGGTGGTTGATATACTCATGAAAGCTCTAAGGAGGGTCAAGTTCGTATACTTTAGAGAAAAAATGGGTATAATTGAGAAAACCTTCCTCACTAAGAGGGTGTGTTAGTTCGCAGTAGAAACATACAAGTGTTCTAGTATCCATGATGTCTACGAGGCTAAGGAACATGAGATATTTAAAACCTATAAAAGGTTTCGCGAGACAATACTCAAAAACGCCTTAATTAAATTAATTGAACAATAGTTTAATTATTTCCTAAGCCTAACTTGAGGAAGTTGGTTTATTAAAGTTAATTAATTAAGGTAATTCGAGATCTTGCAAGACATTGGAGGGAGAGATATTCCATTATAGGTGATGACATGTTGCTAAAGATCTTGCAAGACATTGGAGAGAGAGATATTCCATTCTAGGTGATGACATGCAATGTCTTCTCTATGTGGGCCATGTTCAACATTAAGAGTGATGCGTCTAATTTCTTCTCTCTATGCCCACTTGTTCAAATCAAGAGGAGTGTTGAAAATTAGGGTGATATGTCTTCTCTCTTTATCCTTCTACTCAAATTTAGGGGAGATGTTGAATCTTCACTTTTAGCCACATAAAACTTTGTATTGTATCATTATTATATTTGTAGGCTAACATTGTAGCCTTAGTATACATGGACCCGAAAACTCCAATGGGGAAAACACCCTATATTTGAGTTGGGTATTTATACACCTACTCTTACTTGTATTTATCATTGAAATTATTCATACTTAGTAAATAGGGGAGTAACTTTACAATTATGGTTATCCTTTATTCTTCATTTATAACTCTTTATGCGTATAGGCCCTTTATATTAGCTACTTCACTTATATTGTAAACATCCCATTTTATTTGCATATGGGAAAATACATTATCATGGCTTTCCACACACTATGTTCTCCCTCCAATCTTTCACTAATGATTCATAACTCAATTTACTCAACATGTTTCTAATGACATATTTGTCATTTTCTAGTTATTTATGGAGAAAAGGTAATGTGATCTTTTTCATTATCTCATTCAATATTTACGTAATCCTAATCCATTCTATTGGGAATATGCTTAAGTTTAGGGTTATCAATAATCAAGCATGCATACTCAATGTGGGTTAGGAGCAAGGGTGAAGATCTTGGGGATGCAATCACAACAATACAAGTTGTGATATATTTATGTTATGTGAATTTCATAAATCTACATGAAAAAAATAAAAGATTTTATTGAGTCAAAAATAACAATCACATAAATATCTTTGTTTATAATTATTACTTATATTCTTGAGAACAACTAAAAACACCACATCCTAGCAAATAATGTATTTCATAATTAAACTATCAATATACAAATCTAAATCCACCTTAGAACAATATAACACACAAGAAATGAAAACATAGATAAACAAACCATGTAAGAGGAGAAAAAGATAATAGTGGAAATCATCCACCATATTTGTTCGAACTTCTATGAGCATTAATTCTTGCTAATAGAAAACAAGTTTGACTTCAACAATACCACTTAGAGCTGAAATATATTTGAAAAATGGTTGAATTAGAATATTCATGGAGAGGACCAATGATTTTGTTGAAAGAAAGAAAGAATTTTAATGAGATCCCAAAGGACATCAACATGTGTATATAAATGAAACATGTAAAAAACAAAATAGATATTATGGGAATCATCTAGATCTTTGTTGGTACCTTCTAAGAGCACCAATTCTTGATAAATAGATATTGAGTTCCTCTTCAACAATTCCAAAAAAGAAGTTGAAATACATTCGAATCACACTTGAAGCAGAAATTTCTATGGGGAGGATCAATAATTTCATTGAAAAAACATTACATTAATGTACACAAATGACTAAATTAGGTCGATGGAATTGAAAAGCACCTCAACAAAAATGGCATATGGGAGTCTCTAAGATATCCTTTAAATAATAAAAGGATATAAAAAAAGAATCTCAATAAAAAAAAAAAAAAATAACAAAAACCACCAAATAAATAAATAAGTAAATCAAATCCAAATAGATATATCCTAGACCATGAAGCATAGACTAGGCTAGAGGTGAAAAAGAAAAGGCACTACAATAGCATAGCGAATTGGTTAAACACCAAGGTCAAAAAAGAATTTGATCATAATATGCATCAAAATCAATGGAGGAATTGGTTACCTGTGAAAGTTACAATATTGAGTCCAATGATGTCTTTTGAAAAATGAGCTAGATTAAAAGAGCTAAGATGAGATATATTATGGGGAAGTTGTGTGTCTTCTATTAAAGTTATTTTAAAATCAAAGTTCAATAAATTCTTGGTGGAAGAGAAAAACATCAAAGTAAATTTATAATTACAAGAGAAAAATATCTAGTTAATTTTTTTTTTTGAATCCAAAAAAAAACCTTAATAGAAAGGTCTTCCCTTCTTACACAAATTTAAGTGTATTTTGTATATTAATTAATCTCGTACAAACATGATCCATGTTAATAATACTATTAAAAATATACACTTCTTAAGCCTTAATTTTTCAAATTATTTATTTTTAATAAAAGTTTAAACACATTTCACTTTTATGAAACCATTACAATATGCATGCATATATGGACAAAATTAATAGACTGAAGAAAATCCATGATATATAATAGTTAAGTAATGTAAACAGAGGACCGTTGTGGCGGTTTACTGCTAAGAACTCGGAAACAAGATGAGCCTTACCTTTTTCAAATTATTTATTTTAATAAATGTTTTAATATGTTTCACTTTTAGGTGACAACCACAGATATGAAGGGCTTACAGTATGCATGCACATTATATGGACAAAATAGAGTGAAAGAAAATCCATATAATAGTTAAGTAAAGAGAGGACAATCGTGGTTGTTTATCGATAAGAACTCAAATAAGATAATTTGTTAGTGTTTTTCCTCGACGAAAAAAGGTATATCAATGGAACTAAACTAAAAGTTACATCAATGGAACTAAAATAAGCTAATTTTGTTAATGTTTGCTCATGATCCAAAACAGAAAAAGTACACAAATGAAACTAAAACATGAAACTCAGTGGTGACAAAATGTGGGAATGCCAAAACAATATCTGGAACTTAAAGATAAAGCATAACATAAACTCACAAAGATATATCAGTTGCGAAATTTCATCATATAATAGATACCACTCCAGAAAATTCTGTTGGCAAGGAATCATGAAATACAAAACTTTATCGTCGAACGTTTTATCTCCGTTAAAAGAAATTTTAACAGCCATATAAGGAACTTTGATGGAAGATATTTTATTCCGGTTGGGAAGTTCATGGTAGATAACGTTACTGCGGTTGTTCAGAGTGATTCAGGTATGCAGTCCTGAGTTGCTTTTCTTCGCCATGAAAATGGAAGGCACAGTGCCTTTAACAGTGGTGTTTAATTCTACCCACGTTTAAACATCATGAAGTGGAAAAGCTAACTGTACCGCCCATGGATTTCCAGTTTCATAATAGAAAAAAAAATTATGACAGCTAATATAAGAAACATTTAGTGCAGGCATCTTGAAACACAACCCATTTATGATAGAAGGCTACTCTCCCCAGAAGTTTTAAATTTAATGAAAGATACTATCTTTATGTTAACCTGACATAACACTTATAGCTGATACTAATGGTCCATAGGTTCCTTGCATAGGAATACATCAAGTTCCCTTTCCAGTCCAGAAAAAATGAATTTCAGGGAAGTTTTCCGTTACATTAGTCTTGAAAGACCGAACTGGAGCAACATTTGAACCTCCTACCTCCTTTCGGATGTCAAAATCTGTTAATACTTGCTGCCCCTAAAATATCAACATGCATAAAATTTATAACATTCAGTTGTGCAATATATACATCATACCCGAGGAACAAATAAAAGGTAGAAATATGCTTGCATGTGTTTTCATTTAACTACTGTTATATTAATAAATAAACTGTATAATTTGACAGAGGCAAAAAGATAGTGACAATTAAAGTCCAAAAGAAAAATAATGCACAGATGCAAAGGATGTTAGGAGGAGATAAATAAGAATATCATATCCTATTTTATATACGAACCGAAGTAAGAGCAACACTACAACCGTTTATCATACCTGAACATAAACATCAAAAATGCATCTTCCAACACTCTTCCAGCTTGGTGAATCGACAAACATTGTCTCTGCAAATTGTAAATTTACTGCATATGGTCCATTCTCCAGCCCTAAACCGTAATATCTAAGTGAGCTGGGGGTATAAGCGTGCTGTCTGATCCATTTCTATATCTAATGTCTTTGTAAATTGAGGCTGACTGGTTGCTATATAAGTTGGATTGTTAGAGTCCATAAAATATCCAGTATCGCTAACTTCCTAATTTTGTGTATTGCTGACATAAAAGGAGTAGTCTACCGGGGCCGCGTTTTGGCCCGGAAAAGCCGCCCGTCGGAAAACTTCGCTGCCCGAATTCGAAGTCTTCTCCCACTGATGGCGGACCCTGCGGTACATGGTGTCGTTCCCCAGGTCTGACAACGAATATGACCAGCCATCCTGTCAGATACCGAAATCACTTCAAATTTCAAATTTGAGCACCCTTCAATTTCAAATTTCAAATTTCAAATTATTGTTTTGCAACGCGTAAATTTCAGTTTTGCAGTGGCTTCACACGCAGGCGGAGGCGTCCGTGCTTTAAATTTCTTTCGGCAGCAAGAATTCCATATCTATCGCTCAGACGGAGGAGCTGGCCATGGGTTTGGAAGCGAGGGGGGTAAATTTCTTATGGGTTCTGCGGAGACCGTCGAACTTAAATTGACACAGGTCTTTGTTTTGCAGGTCTTCAAGAAGCAAAGAGTGAAACGTTGTTGGTTACAACTTGTCACAATGCCTGGCTGTCCGATAGTTGGTTCATGTCAGTCATGGACCGCTGCTCCATGTAAGATATTTGGTGGTGGCTTTCTTGTTTGAGGTTTGCTACTCATATTTTACATCTCTAACTTTGTGATTGTGACTATACAGATTTAGGTGGTTACAATCCAGTTCGATTTTCCAGCATGACTGACATCAGATTTTACAAGTTCAGTAAGTCACCTGTAGATATGTGGGATGTTGTCTATCGTGGTATTACCATCTCTGGCATATGTTACACACGCACCTGCAGCCAATATCTGAAGAATTTCAGTTGCGAACTTGCTAAAGGAGGGTATGGAAAGTTTGACTTAGCAAAGGACAGTTGTGATTGTGTCTGCCCCTGTTGTGAAAAGCCTCTGAAAGTCTTGAGCACTTGTAGCTTTCATAAATTTAAATGGGAGTACACGGGTATGGTCCAAGATCCAAGTGAAAGTGAGGATAAACCTCCGAAAAAATATATAAAGAGAAATGGAAATGGCGTGGCAAACACAAAAAATGGATATTTTGAATACACTGGAAACTTGACAAATTGGAGGTTCCTGGAATTTACTGTGGAGAAAATCCCAGGGAACGAGCTTCGTGTTATCTAAGGTTTGTGTTTCTTTTTTCGCGCCAACTCAATGCAAATTTTGATTATCGCTCTTCTGGCATTTTGCGGTGATGTATATGAAACCTACATTACAGTTCTCTTTACAGTGCTCTGTTGGCATTTGGCGGTGGTGTGTGTATAGTGTTTAAATATTTTGTTGATGTTTAGATATAAAAATGTTCACTGTTTTTCGGTGGTCTAAGTAGCTAAAGCTTTATCTCTAGTCGGAGATCTTCTGTAATGGTCTGTGTTGTTTGAGATTAACGAAACTCTATTGTAATGTGTCCCTTTTTGTTGAGCAGATAGTACTTCCGAGAGGCTTTGTAAATTCAAAAGTTCTCTGGTACACGGTTTTATTAATATAATCTCCATATTCTACGATATGTTTTACACTGATTTTTTGAGATTTTTTTTTCAAATTTTCCCGTCTATTGGCTTCAAATGATCTGTATCATGCTTTAATTTTTTAAATCATCTTTTACTAATTTTTTTTTTCTGGTAGTTTCCTACATTTAAAGTTGAGTTAGAGTTTAAATATTAAATTTCAGTTTGAGTTTAAATATTTTGCGAATAGGTTATGGATTATTGGGGTCATATACTCATGTTTTGTAGTGACAGTATTAGAATAAGCAGAGAAAATGTGTTAATAAAAAAACTTATTTTTATGCAAGATACAAGGTTACTAGTCACATTTTCTAATGATGGTTTTAGAAGGAGAATTGGAGAAAATGTGCTAATAAAATAATTATTTTTTACAAAATATATCAAAGATAGTTTGTTTTATATTAATTTTAATCTGATTGTATTTTTTATTATTCATTTATATTTGAGTAATACTTTCATATAAATACAGACATAATTATATTTAAGAAAATGATGGCGGTAATTTGTTGCATTGATAACTGGTTATATTTGCTTGAGGAAATTTTTTTGTAATTGCTACTAGGATAATAAGAATTACATTTTTAAATACATGTGTTTATGCAGTTTGATGTGGCAAAAAATGTGGTTATATTTTAACTTGTGTATGTATTTATATTTTAGTAGAAAGTGTCCAAAAATGTGGTTATTTTAACTTACATATTTATGTCTTAATCGGTTCTAATTTTAATTTGACAAAATTAATTTAATTTTTAAAATTAATGCTTTAATGCTCTCACCCACAATCAGCATATTTGTATTCTGAATTATTTAAATTTGTTTTTATGTATTATTTATAAGTATTAATACATTATTTAATTTTCTATGAAATTATATAATTGATGATAATGATGATGGTAGTTAACGTTGAAGACCAATATTTGGTTTATTGGACCAAAAGAAAAGAGTTATTTAATTTGATTTAAGATTTTGTTCTTATGTTCAAAAAACTTGGAAAGAAGCTTTTTAAGCTCAATATAATTTTGACATCTTAAAAGGCTAGGAAGGTAGTATTGCAACAAAGATTATGAAATCGAGCTTTAATGTGGTTGTACGTGGGGCACTCTAAGAGGGAGTGATTTTCATCTTCGATGTTCATATTCTCACAGAGATGGTAGACCTTTTTCATCCATGGTATTTTAGGAACTGTGTAACGACCTGTTTCACTATGGAGTTCATGAGAGTTCATTTTAATCTTGGCTATATTAATTTTTTTGTTTGAGATAGTCAAAACAGATAGATACTTTTGATCTTCTAAGATGGAGTTGATGACCTCCTTATAATACTTTCCTTTTTTTTCAGTTGCTAGATTTTTTTCACACCACATTTTTTCTTTGAACCTTGGAAGTAACAATTTTTTTAATGTTATTGATGTTTTGCAATGCAACATTTTCATCGATCTCTCAATGGTTTAACCAGGCCCTGGTGTCTTTATACCAACCTCTTTTAAGCCTTAGGTGGTTTTGACTGGAATTTAAAACTAGCTTAAGAATTCTATGATCTCCCTATACTATTGAGCTAGATTTATGTTTTGTATCATTTGGCTTTATGTAATATTTATATTTCATTAAAATATTATTTATGAATATCAATATATTATATTTTATGTCAAATTAAATTATTATATAAATATTTTATGAAAAAATTGTTTTCTGATTTGTTAATTTGATCAGGCCATGAGAAAGTTTTGAAACCAATTATTAGAAAATAATATATATATATATATATAACAAGAACGGGTATGCATTTATATTAGAATTTGGCCAAAATGCCTTTCACCGGTTACATTTGATCGGGCATAGCCCTTAAACTTTCTTCCACTAACTGATCAAAGGCCCCGAATCTTGGGGAACCACAAGATTTACTCGATACTATCGAATCTATCTCCGTTATTTTCCCTATCTTAAATAGACAAACTAACTGATTCAGTAAAATGCAAAAAAACATGACAATATTTATGGAATGGAGTCCCAGTTCTCAATTCTGTCTGCCAAGAGACAGCCAGCGGGAAGTGGAACTACCCTGTTGGCTTCCAAATCAGCAGCTTTATTATTTTCCCTCAAAACGTGGAGGAAGGTAGTAGTCCGGAAAGATTTCACCTGGGTTCTGATTCTTGAAATCACTCTTGCCAGTCTAATGTCTGCAGGAGAGGAATCCTCCACTAAGACTTTGATAAGGGATTGAGAATCTCCTATAATACTGACATCTGAGAGACCAATAGCCTTTGCTTGCTTAAGACCTTGCAGAAGTGCCAAGGCTTCAACTTGCATGCTGGTAGTCTTCCCTAATCCCCAAGCGAACTTTGCCATAGTTATGCCCTGTTTATTTTTTATAATTCCTCCTGCCCCAGCCAATCCAGGATTGCCTTTCGCTACTCCATCGAAGAAAAAAGAGAATCTGGATTGCCTGAGGAGCAAATTCGATAGATCATTCTCCTTCCCTCTGAATTGCCACTCTTTTATGACCTTGTGATGCCTTGTTTCGCCAGAGAATTGGAGGTCCACCGAGGCACCCCATTCTAAGTCTTGCTGGCTCAGATTCAAATCCGGCAAATGTTCCCCCAGACTTTCTTTCCAAAGACATTTTGTTTTGGTGATGGTAAACTGTGAATTTAGACGTTCATCTCTGAAAAATCTTCTATTACGCTCGAGCCAGATTTGCCAGCAGACAAATTTCGGCAGGGAGAGCCATGCAGATTTGAAATTTTCATTATTTGGGAGCGTCTCTGGGTAGTAATTCCGCCAGTTTGCAAAAAGATCGGATATAGACATGGGTAAAATGAAATCAGATTTCCAGTAGCTCAAAAGGCCATGCCAAATTTCTCTTGAAAATTTGCAGTCCAGTATGATATGTTGGGCATTCTCCTCACTGTCACAGCATAAGTGGCATCGAGAGGGACCATGAAATCCTTTCTTCTTCAATCTATCTGCTGTTAAAATCCCTCTGTGGCATAACAACCAAAAAAAGGAATCAACCTTAGGCATGGATTTGAAATTCCAGATCCTGTTCCACACAGCAGGATTAGGAGGGACGTTAGGACGATCATGAAGGCATTTATATCCCTGCGCAACCGTGTAAAGCCCTGGGGCGGCTCCCCAACCACGAACATCCTTCTTACCCACGCGCAAAGGCGCCATACCATTTAACAAAGAAAGGAGAAGATCACGAGCTTGAGACAGCTCAGGAGGGACAGGAGGGAGTCTCCAACGCAGCCAATTTCTACCTTCCCATTGTGAAATGTCCCAAAGATTAATGCAACCTGCATTGTCCAACCACGAACGCAGCGCATGCAGAGAGCAATGGGACGATAAAGGAGGGTGCATCATAATGCTGTCGTCCCATATCTTAATTTCTCTGTCGTTTCCTGGAATTCAATACGCTCTGTCTCTGATTAAAGGGGCTGCTTTGTGACAGAGTTTGATCAGCTGCAAGCCTGTGATGGGTAGGGTATCCAGACATCTCTTCCTCTTTCCCATGAAATATTTCCTCCATAGAGCTCTTTGCGCCCAACCTGGATGCAGTCCAATGATTCTCCAGAAGATCTTGGCTCCCATGGCTATGTTTTGGAGGCTGAGATCTTTGAAGTTAAGGCCTCCTTCACTCTGGGGCTTGCATATTTTCTCCCAACTTACGAAAGGGATTTTCCTATCATTGTGATTTCCCCCTTTCCAGAAGAACTTGCGAATGAAGGCTTCCATTTTTTTGATGATGCCTGAAGGGGCTAGAAGTACAGAGAATTGAAAAATGGGGAGGCTACTGAGAACGGATTTGATGAGGACAGTCTTTCCGGCAATATTTAACCATGAGAATCCCCAAGCTTGGACTTTGGCCTTAAATTTTTCGAACAAAGGAATCCAATCTATGCTGTATGCCAATTTGCGGAAGATGGAGAGGCCCAAATAAGTAAAGGAGGACCAGTTGAGGAAGGCAGTAAAGCCCAGAATTCTTGAAATGGCAGTAAAGCAGAGATATTCCAGCAAAAACTTTTACACTTACCTTTGTTTAAACTGCTGCCTGTAGCTTCACTGTAGTCGTCCAAGACCTCCTTGAATCTTAAAGAATATCTGGCAGAGGCAGCCCCTAACAAGAGGGTATCATCCGCAAACAGGGTGTGGTTAACATTTTTAACCCCTCTGGCTATATTGAGCCCCAAGATCTCTTGGTCAACCAGTTTCTGATCCAGGTAGAAACTCAGGACAAAAACATGAAGGACGAAGAGGAGAAGAGAGAGGGGGCAACCCTCCCTAAGCCCTCTTGAAGCTTTAAAAAAACCAGCTGCTATCCCATTCACCAGGGGGGCGATCCAAGGGTCAGCAATACAAGCACGGATCCATTTTAAAAAGCCCATTCCAAAGCCAAATTTTTTCAAGACTTCCCAAAGAAAGCTAAGTCTGACCTGATCAAAAGCATTAGCCAAATATAATTTAATTACCATACCTTTCTCTTTGCGAAGCTGGCTCGAGTGAATCGCCTCTTGCACAAGGATGAAGTTGTCAGCAAGCTATCTCCCCTGAACAAATCCGCCTTGGTTCTCCGGGATGATGGCTGGAAGGATACCTTTTAGTCTGTTGGCAATAACCTTTGTGATTAATTTGTATCCAATATTACAGAGAAAGATGGGGCGGAACCGATTAAATTCTTTAGCACCCTTTTCCTTGGGAATGAGGGCAAGAAAAGCTGAATTGGTGCTGCCCCCAATTTTCTGGCAATTTTGAGATTTCAAAATCATTTTGTAGAGGTCTTTCTCCACAATCTGCCAGTAGGTTTGAAGAAATCTTGCAGTGAAGCCATCCGGGCCTGGGGCTTTGTCAGGCTCCATGTCGGAGAGAGCATATTTTATTTCTTGTATAGAGATCTTCGCTTCAAACTATTGATTCATTGAAGATGAGATCCTAGGGGAACCGCCTCCAAAAATTTAGAGTTTGGGTCCATCACGCCCTCTTCTCTATACAGGTTTTGAAAGTGATTGAAAGATGCTCTCTTTATGCTATCAAAGTCTTTGTGTGTCGAGTTGCCATCTTTGATTTCTGTGATAGAATTGAAGCTCTTTCTGGCTTGAGCTTGTTTGTGGAAGAAGGCGGAATTTCTGTCTCCTTCTTTAAGCCATAAACTCCTAGACTTCTGTCTCCAATGCTCTTCCTCCGAAAGGCAAGCTTTATGGAAGATTTGCTGGAGCTCAGCTTCCTTGTCTAATACTTCTTTAGTATATATATATATATTAATATATATATGTTTTTTAATTATAATTACAATTTTAATATATAAATTAATTTAATAACTTTATATGTTATTAAATATATTAATGTTGAAATTTGATATATTAAGTTAATAATTTTATATTTTAATATTTTGTTTATATATATATATATATATATATATATATATATATATATATATATATGAAAGTGTGATTCTTTAAATTAATGTTTTATAGATTATATGTTTTTTATTTTAGAAATTATGATTTAGGAATATTAAAAATTGTTTACTAAGAATTCATTGCGATGTTGTGGTTAAAAAATAGTGTTTTTTGTTTTATTTTTTATTTTCGTATACATGTTAATTAGTTAGAAGAGTGTATTTGAAAGAAGCAAAAAGATATTTGATGTTGTATCTTTGCCAATTGGTATGAGGATTACTCTTGAATTTTTTGTGTGATGTTTTTTAATTTGTTTTATAAAAAGTCTTTACAATTTTGGAAAGCAACTAAACATATTTGAATATTACCATTTAAAATTGGGTATGATTGTTAATATTAATAAAACAAAAATCATAATAATTAAATGAAAAAGAAAATTTCACAAATAATATTTTCATATATATGATAACAACTACTTAAAAGAAATTTCCTTAAATATTTTGGAATTGATATCTACCACAAGTTTCATTCAAATTATAGTAGGGAGAAAATGATAAATGATGGAAAGCTTACTATGAATATGAAAATAATTACAAGTGAGGAGATCTTTGTGTAGGGATAATTGAGAATCTTGTCACCTATATTATTTTATGTGGATGTGAGGTTTAAGGACGTAGATTTTCAGATATTTATTTCCAGACATTATCAGCATTAAAATATATACAATCCGTCTTAGCATGTTCTTCAAAACAAATAGTTCCTTCATTGAAAGCACGACTATGGCTAGATATTGTATGCACAAGAAGATATTCAACAATGTAGAAGATCAAAGGCTTCTTAAAATTTTGATTTAAATCCCAACTCAAACCATCACCTTTTCCACTAGCTACCAGGGCATGAGAATTTCTAATCTTGGTTAAAACATTAGGGTATAAAGGAGGTGATCATTTTGCAAAATAAAGATATAATATTAAAATTATTATTGGGTCAAAATTTAAGGAGAATTTGTGGAGTAATTAAGAATTAAAGAGAAAAAGAGAAATTAGATACTATAAAGAATGTGATCAACCCAAAATTTCAAAAATTTTGTGTTAATTAATATAAAGAAAAAGAGAGATGCCAACTTATGAACATTTGCATAAATCCTTGGTGCGCAAGGGCAAGTTGTCTTAATAAATTATTGAAGTTGAGCTCTTCAAAGTAAAATTATAATTTTACAATGTAGAACAAGTAAAAGAAATATGTACTGCACATATGAATTCATTTATAAATATGTTCACTTATAAACTTATTCATTAATAAAATTTGTTTAAAGCTTTGACTTAGACCTTTTAAAGTCTTTATAACTAATGACTATCCATAGCATTTCTATTGGAATAAGTTATATTGTTCAATAAATAAAACCCACTCAAATTTGGGTTTTATGGAATTTTGAAGTTTTGTGATGTTAAGATGGCTGAAAAGACTTTCTTAACTTTAAATCTCACAACATTTCAAAGCATAAGAGTAATTTTCTCATTTTATCAAAAAACATATGTTGATGGTTTTTTTAAGAAATTTGACTTATTAAGTGTGAAGATCAAGTTGACAAGTATATTTCATATTGGAAATGTTAACCACAATGCAAAGATATCAATGATATTCTTTTTATGATGTTATAATTATGTGAGTATGAATACTGAATAATCTCTTAATGACAATATTTGTAATTAAAAAAATGGTAACCCTTGGGCATTAAGGGGAATTGTTATGTGTTATCATACCTTGACTCTGAAGTCTATAAAGGACTTATTATGTGTCATCAGATCTGCATTCACTATATGAAATCACAAACTACACTTAGAATTTACTAATAGAGTTGGGAAAGGCTTCTAGCATTTGCGGCTATCTCTTTATAGTACGATAATGAACCCCTTCTATGTCATGGAGACGGGAGCGTATAGACATATGTTTCCACCACTCGATACATATACCTATGCCATTTTTAAGCATATTGACTCATGTAATAGGAACGAAGGCACCAATCCAGCCCCTTCACCAGTTAACTACAGAGAAAGTCAAGGGCCATGGAAGCCTCATATCGTGTAATGTAAGTCTGCACTTAAAGCTCTTGAGGGATGAGAGCACATCGAGGAGTGCCCTAAATTCCATCTCGATGTGCCATTGAATCCAAAGTGTAAACCCTCTATATGGTCGAATTTAGGAGCTATGTAAATTCTAGATATCACGAGAGTATATTGGGTTAAACAATTTGGCCAAAGCTAATGGTTTCAAGGTCCAAGTGAGTGGTTTCGAGCTCTTCGAGTTAGTTTACCCCTCCAAATTGAATGTAGTGATGCCACACATCCAAGGGTGGTGTTTGGGGTTAGACAAAATCAAAGAATTACCTCCCCCCCTTATCCTCTTTGAAATACATCTTAATTGGTGATCTTCCCTAATGTATGTTAGAGCACGCCACATGGGGATTTGTAGTTTGGTCAATGTAGGAGAATTTGAATCTTAAAAAGGGAATTTGTTCTTATTCAGGGAACTCTATGTGATAGAGATAAAGCCATCAGAGGTACCCTATCCATCAGGCTTGGCTGGTACGTTGCAACTATGGATGTTGTGGGTCATGCGGGTGGCATACTGGCTTTATGGAATCCGTCATATGAAAATTTTATGGCTTATAGGTTTTTTGGTGGCATTCTATTATCTGGTGAGATCCGTGGGATCAGAAATACTCTAAATATTCTCAACCTATATGCCCCATGTCAAAATCGACTTGAATTTTGGAAGCGAATGGACAGTTCAAGTATTTTTACCATTAAGAACTTGATTGCGATGGGGGGCTTCAATTCAACCCTTTGGGTCGATGAATCATGGGGACATCGAGCTCGGGCTGATCCGATGGCGGCATACATTGGCGGGATTTTGCAGAGGACAAATATGGTTGATATTCATCTAAATCCTAGTATCCCCACGTGGATAAATAGGAGAACTAGTGTGGAGTTTATCGGAAAAAGGATTGATAGAGCTATGGTTAAGGAGCATATGGTGGCATAGATGGATAGCATGCGTAGTTTTACTCACGTGTCTGATATTCCTGTCCTAGCGTTATGAGTGCAGACAAAAGGGAGTTCCATTTAAATTTAATTGTGCCTGGCTGCAAGATGAAGAATACAATATGATCATTCGGACATAGTGGGAGGACATTTCTTCCTTTTCCAATTTAGTGGGATGGGTGCATTTCCAAGCGAAGCTTCAGCGCATAAAGAGTATTACAAAAGCTTGGGAAATTCGCAAAAAGAAAAAGCTTAGCGAGGAGCTTGATGATATAAATAAGGAGCTAAGCAATATCTACTCAAATTTTTTCAACTGTGCCCCAGATTGAATACCTATTCTTCCATGGTCATTTTACAACAAGGAAGGGAGGAGATCCTGAAGATTGAGGAGATTACTTGGAAGCTCAAAAGTAGGATTTCGTGGCTAAAAGAGGGAGATTGAAATACTAAGTTCTTTCACAAAACCACAAATGTGAGGAGGAATCATAATGCAATTTGGAATATCCTGAAACAAGATGGTACCTATGCTCATACAAAAGAAGAGATTATGGAGGAAGATTTCAGGCATTTCTCGACTTTTTATAAGGCTGACCAGAATATATCACCTGAATGTCAGGAATGGATCCTTCATTTCATGCCACAGATGTTTGATGAGGAGGATATTCAGTGTCTAAATGCTCCAGTTTCAAAGAAGGAAGTTGAGGCAACTCTAAAGTCTTTTGCTCATGATAAATGTCCTGGCCGAGATGGCTGGCCAGCGGAATTTTATATCCATTTCTTCGACATCATGTCTGATGAGATAACAGAGATTGTTGAATATGGGAGAACTTCGGGTCGTATCCCCTCTAGCATGAAATCCACTTTGGTGGCGCTCATCTCGAAGTCATCGGCTCCTAAAAGTTTCACAAATTTCAGGCCGATTGATTTTTGTAACATTTTATATAAGATTACATCTAAAATCATAGAAAACAGGATGAAGTTGACCTTGTCTAAGCATATTTCCAAGGAGCAATATGGTTTTCTGAAGGGTCGATCAATACATGATGCAATCGCGATAGCACAAAAAGTCATGCATTCCATGCATGCTGGTAAGAAGGAGGCTCTCATCATGAAAATTGATCTATATAAAGCTTACGACTCTGTAGATTGGTCATACATCTGTATGATGCTCTTTAAGATTGGCTTACCTGTTCATATCATTAGATGGATTATGGCATGTATCTCCTCTGCGGTTTTTGCTATTATTATAAATGGCTCGCCGACAAATTTTTTTGGAGCTGAGCGGGGGATTAGACAGGGATGTGCATTATCCCCCCTTATTTTCATTTTGGTCATGGATGGCTTTAGCAGGTTAATGAAGATGGCGATGACATCTCGTTTTATATCTGGATTTTCTTTCTCCAAGGATGTAAGTATCACTCACTCACTTTTTGTTGATGACTTTCTCATTTTCTACAAAATCATCAGAAATCACTGGTTCTATATTCATTACTTGCTTAGTCATTTGGTCAGGCTACTGGTGTTTTTAACGTACTTAGCAAACTCCAATGATAAAAAATTTCCCAAAATTGTCTTCCTCCAACCGTTTGTGGGTGAATTTGCTGCTAACCTGTCACGACGCTCACTGGATGTCATTTCTGTTTTTAAATAATCATTTCCTTTTATTGAACTCTATCTCTTTTTCAGGTCTCTAGCTCTTGCCCAACATCTTTGTCTTTAGCTTAGGCTCTGACCCTGACTTTAGCTCAGGCTCTGACTTTGGCTTTGGATTTTTCTAAGCCTTGGCTCTGATTTTTATGTCCAGCCATTCGGCTTCAAGCCCACATGCTTAAAAATTAATTCAATACAAAAATGAATATGGGAGACATTTTGAATATTGAAATTATCTTATACCAAAATAATCAGTCCACTTATACCAAAATAATTAGTGCATGCATTTCTCACTGAACAGATTTTACAGCAGGAAACTAGACTACTAATGCAGTGCTTTTAACAAAAATAAATGAAGCCACTAGACATGAACAGATTTTACAGCAGGAAACCGGACTACTAATGCAGTGCTTTTAACAACAAATAAATGAAGCCACTAGACATGATAAAGATGAAGTCCATGTAAATATTTTAATGTAGATTTCGACACAAATACCCAAACATCAAAACAAGACTTCAAGGATGCACAGGAATGGGGCATATTAGTTTGTCCCTGTGGGAATAGGCAGTTCAACATCATGATTCCTTTTTTCAAATCCATTTCTTTTTGTTGGATATCATGATTATCTTTTTCAAAGCCATTTCCTTTTGTTGGGTATGGGTTTCACTATGGGCAAACCCTGGATTCCCAAATATATGTTTTTGATTTCTTTCATCGAGGAAGAGGGGATTTATTTAGAAGCACTTCCCTTCATATTAAGGGAGACAAAATGTTTGACAAAAATATAATTTTGAAAATAAATGTTGAGATATGTAATGATGGATGAATGCTTGTGAATAAATAATGGAGTTTAACCTCCAAAACAAGACCAACACATCTAGACATGGAAAAGTGAACAGAGTAGAGGAAAGGAGAAGATTATAACATGATTTGCGCATGAATACCAATTTAAAATACAAAGAATTATAACATGAACTAGATTTAGTAGATAGTAAATAATAATAACATCTAACTTAAATATATAACATAATTAATGGAAACCATTAATTGGATGAAGATATGAGATCTTCAATTTTTACAATTTGGTTTATAAACCTTCTCTGCATTAAAACCTACAGCGACCTTCCATAAGAAAAAAAACCTCTTAATTATCAACGTAAATCATAAGAGAAACATGATATAGCCTAATAATTTAGACAAACTGATTGAGGTACTCGTCAATTGCAGTGTATTTTATCTCAGGATATAATTCAGTGGCCTCTACCCCATTCGGTCCAATTTCAAAATTTGTTTGATTGCCTTCCAGAAAAGTTGAATGGTAAAGTGATAACAAAAATTCCTTTGTCTCTGCAACAACACAGTTTTGTCACCCATTAAGCAGTTTACATTAAAATAATATCAAAGAAGATTGTTAATATGGATATATGCTGCTCCTGAGCAGAAACGTTTCGTTTATAATTTCATTAGAAATATTTTATGACCAGTGTATTAGAACTAACCTTGAATTGATTTGATGACCTGCGCTTCGGATACATAGACCTTATCCAGAGGCTTGCCAATCTTTTTCTCCCAAAGACCCATAAGCTCATTCAAAAAGCTTATTCATAGACAAAATGTTTGCAGGAGGCCTCATGTACAGAGTCTTGTTCAAAGTTCTTGGATCATCCACTGGCTTGATTGTGTAAGTTGCAACATCATCCTCAATCACAAATACAACTGCATATTCACAATATATTCAAATGGTTCACAGTGACATGAATAAATATAATAAATTGTGGACAAAAATGAATGGCCCATCAAACCTTTGGCATTTCCATTTCCAAGAATCACAACTTTTCCCCTTTGAGGGGTTGTAAGGTCAGTCTGTCCCAAGCTTGGAATAAAATTCCCTGCAAAATAGTTTTTGGAGATGGATGTGTAAGGAATGCCTTCTACCTCAATTATCCAACGGATTTTGGCTTTCAGTTGGTACTTACTCTTTACAGGCTCCAACCCTATTTCTTTTTCAACAACATTCCCAAACTCATAAGGCAAAAATCTCTGTATCATCATGCAAAATACCCATTAGGGTATCAATTTTTCCAAAAGTAGGATAAGGAGATTATATTATCAATCTGTGCATTGTTGTTTCAGAGAAGCTTCCACTAACTTGATAGTGCCAACCTCTTTGATAGCGTTGATAATATTGAATTGGTCTGCTATCTACAATATGCCTACTGTGCAGATTACCACATCCACCAATTTAATTTCCTCCAGCAGGCTTACATAATTGTCCAAATAATCCTCCTGCAGGGCATTGAATTTTTTATTATAAAATCAATCATCAGAACAAATTTTTGGTCATCATAACAAGATTAATTGCCACGATAGCAGTGGATTTTAAAACAATTAAGAGGTTAATGAGATCCATATTTTAAATAACCTCTTCTATTAAATGTTGACATTGTATATATAGAAAACCATGCTTTGATTAAAAATGTTTTTGAAAGCTATATTTTTCACATATTGGTATGTGGAATTGACATTCATTAGTCCAAATGAATTCCATATGAAATGTGGACCTTTATGTTTCCCATTTGGCCTTGAAAGTGGTTTTAAATCTACCCTCATTAGAAACAAGAACCTAATTGTATCCATCTAAGAATGAGAGCATTTTGAAATCTATTAATAGCTACAAATTTCCTAATTCCTAAATCTTTGTTAGCAACCATAAAATTGTCTAACTACCATAGAATGGTGAGAAGCATCACCTCACCACCTTTAGTTCTACGAAGAAAAATAATTTCTTTGTGAAATAAATAAGTTAAGCCAGAAAATAGTTTCCAAAAAAAACTTTAAAAATATTCCAAAAAGATATTGAATTTGGTTCCTCCTTTAAATTCCATGACGATGTATGGCATGTTTCTTTCCTAATTTATTAACCTCTTCATTTACTATTTTATATTCAACCTTGAGTTGAAAATGTATTTATTTAATAGTTTATTAATCTCTTTTAAGATTTCATAATTTTGAAATTTCTTTTTCACCAACAATGTCTTCTATTGAATTATCTTAATTCTTGTTGCTATGTTTTAGTTTTATTCCTTTTAACTTCTCAATTTGTCTTTAAAAAAAAAGAATATAACCATATATAATTAAAAACTAATATTTCTTCATTTTAATTTTTTTTTTTTTTTTTTTTTCATTTTTGTTTTCAAATCTTTTAAATTAGATGTTTTTTTTCAATAATTAAAATTATATTAATAATAGTTTTTATTTTTATTTCTTTTAAATATATTAGTGTGATAACTAAATTTTTCAATTTCTATAACAAATATATATATATATATATATATATATATATATATATTAATTTCAAATCTAAAATATTATATATATTTTACAAATATTTTGAATTTCACTCCAATAATTTTAAATATTTTTGTTATCAATTTTACTAAACATTTTTTAAATTAATAAATTTTTTTTTTTAAATACAATAAATTAACTTTTTTCATAATAACTTCAAATAACTCTTCTTTGGAATTCTCATTCACTTTCCTTTAAAAACGATAACCCTATTCCTAACTCAATTATCTCATTATATTACAAAGCAAACAGATTTAGTTTTACTGAACTCGATCACTCATATTACAAAACGAATTGATTTACCAAAGCTACAAATTTAATTTTAGAAGCTTCAACATTTAACAATGTTAAAGCATTTTATATTTTATGTTATAGACCCAGCAGATGTGCACACGGTGAAGTTCATAAGATCGTAGAATATGGAGATTATATTAATAAAACCGTGTACCAGAGAACTTTTGAATTTACAAAGCCTCTCGGAAGTACTATCTGCTCAACAAAAAGGGACACATTACAATAGAGTTTCGTTAATCTCAAACAACACAAACCATTACAGAAGATCTCCGACTAGAGATAAAGCTTTAGCTACTTAGACCACCGAAAAACAGTGAACATTTTTATATCTAAACATCAACAAAATATTTAAACACTATACACACACCACCGCCAAATGCCAACAGAGCACTGTAAAGAGAACTGTAATGTAGTTTTCATATACATCACCGCGAAATGCCAGAAGAGCGATAATCAAAATTTGCATTGAGTTGGCGCGAAAAAAGAAACACAAACTTTAGATAACACAAAGCTCGTTCCCTGGGATTTTCTCCACAGTAAATTCCAGGAACCTCCAATTTGTCAAGTTTCCAGTGTATTCAAAATATCCATTTTTTGTGTTTGCCACGCCATTGCCATTTCTCTTTATATATTTTTTCGGAGGTTTATCCTCACTTTCACTTGGATCTTGGACCATACCCGTGTACTCCCATTTAAATTTATGAAAGCTACAAGTGCTCAAGACTTTCAGAGGCTTTTCACAACAGGGGCAGACACAATCACAACTGTCCTTTGCTAAGTCAAACTTTCCATACCTTCCTTTAGCAAGTTCGCAACTGACATTCTTCAGATATTGGCTGCAGGTGCGTGTGTCACATATGCCAGAGAAGGTAATACCACGATAGACAACATCCCGTATATCTGGAGGTGACTTATTGAACTTGTAAAATCTGATGTCAGTCATGCTGGAAAATCGAACTGGATTGTAACCACCTAAATCTGTAGAGTCACAATCACAAAGTTAAAGATGTAAAATATGAGTAGCAAACCTCAAACAAGAAAGCCACCACCAAATATCTTACATGGAGCAGCAATCCATGACTGACATGAACCAACTATCGGACAGCCAGGCATTGTGACAAGTTGTAACCAACAGCGTTTCACTCTTTGCTTCTTGAAGACCTGCAAAACAAAGACCTGTGTCAATTTAAGTCCGACGGTCTCCGCAGAACCCATAAGAACTTTACCCCCCTCGCTTCCAAACCCATGGCCAGCTCCTCCGTCTGAGTGATAGATATGGAATTCTCGCTGCCGAAAGAAATGTAAAGCACGGACGCCTCTGCCTGCGTGTGAAACCACTGCAAAACTGAAATTTACGCGTTGCAAAACTAAAATTTGAAATTGAAGGGCGCTCAAATTTGAAATTTGAAGTGATTCCGGTATCTGACAGGATGGCTGGTCATATTCGTTGTCAGACCTGGGAAACGACACCATGTACCGCAGGGTCCGCCATCAGCCGGAGAAGACTTCGAATTCGGGCAGCGAAGTTTTCCGACGGGCGGCTTTTCCGGGCCAAAACGCGGCCCCGGTAGACTACTCCTTATACAAAACATTTTAGCTAACTTCCAAGTGACCCATCATATTAAGTCTTGTGAAAAGTTGATTCCATTCCTTTGAAAATTTCACAGAATGTGAGACTTCACGAAGGTCTCTGCAAATTCCACATCACATTGATATGATCCCACTTTTTCCCACGACTGTACTAGGGAAGCCATCGAAGTCTACATATGATCCCACTTTTTCCCACGATTGGACTCGAGAAGGCATGGAAGTCTCGATTATCGAGCCATGCAGCTTTTGATGACGAAATGGGATTTCTTATCTCCAACTGAATTGATTCCACTTTTGTTTTGATTGCATATTTTTTAAATATTTTATTTAGAGTAGTTTTAAGTGTTGGACTCGAGAAGGCATGGAAGTCTCGATTATCGAGCCATGCAGCGTTTGATGACGAAATGGGATTTCTTATCTCCAACTGAATTGATTCCACTTTTGTTTTGATTGCATACTTTTTAAATATTTTATTTAGAGTAGTTTTAAGTGTTATTTTGTGGAGGTTTTGTAAGTTTTTTTATTGAAATTTGGTATTTAATGTTTTGTGACCAAATCTTCATTTGTATGGTTTAAACTAAATTTTTGATTTTATATATAGTTTGAGTACTAAAAAAATTCCTAATACTTCAATTGTGAAAAGTTTAAGGTTATTTTAATGAATCCATGTCATATTCTAGACAATCACATTGTAGACAAATTAGATCAGAAAGTAAACCATCAAAAAATAACACTTAAAAATTAAAAATATAACCAATATCAACTAAGTCACCCAAATAAATTCTTTAGCTATATTTTAAAATAATTTAAAGGACAAAAAGAAAGTAAAACAATTAAATTGGTAACAATGCATTGTGAAATATTCACACATCTAGAGTCTAGATTATATTTGCTTGGCATCTAAAGTCTTATACTATAATTGCAAAATGAAATGATCCATTCCATTTCTGCCGTAATTCTACCCTGCTTTTCGCTCTTTGTTGTTTGTTTGATTGCCCCATTGAAAGCGAGGATAATGGCCTTGGTGTTTCTTGTCAATTCGTTCGTATGCTTCGCTTCTTTGTTCATTGTCTGTTCCATTCCATTCGTTGAATCAAATGAAATAACACGCCCACCATTGTTCCTGGCTCTCTTTGTTTTCGGGGATTCAACCATGGACGCAGGAAATAATGACTATCTGGTGACATTAGCTAAGAGAAAATTTCCTCCTTACGGAAGGGATTTCATCGATCATAAGCCCACCGGAAGGTTCTCCAATGGAAGACTAGCACCGGATTTTATTGGTAAGCTCATGCAAACCCAATCCACATACATATTTCTAAGAAGGGCGATTTTTTACAATACTTTTATTTTTGGTGGTACATGTACAGCTGCAGCACTGCGACTGAAAGAGGCATTGCCAGCATATTTAGATCCTACCCTAACTTCCCAAGACATTATAACGGGGGTAAGATTTGCTTCAGGAGGATCCGGGTTTGACAATCTCATGGCCAAATTCAATGTATGTACTAATTATCGCACTCACCATCCATTTACTAACTTCAATTGCAATGAGTTGAACATCAGCCCCTGGTATTTGATCGTGAAAATTGTTGGAATATTTGAAAATTCCAGAACAACAATGGAGAGAGTAATACACTCCTCTTTAACATAGAGAAATTAAAAAAAAATTCTTGACAGGAGACAGAGTTTCCACTTGAAAACAAAACTTGTATTCCTTAAAAAAAAAACTATTACAATGATACTGGACAACTGCAAAACGCAGTGCCAGAGGAGACCTCACTGTCTCTCAGAAATAAACTCTCTGTCTCATACTGATAACGCACTGTTGTGCTTACAAAACATTCACTGTGTATTCTCTGTTGAAAAAAAACATGCACTGCTGTGCACACACAAAAAAAAATTACGTTTTGTCTCTATCACAAAAAAGATATAACACTGATGTGTGTTATATTAAACTTACATTACATCACGGGCCTTTTAAAACATATATTAAACAAAAAAATAAACTATATATATATATATATATATATATATATATATATATTATAAACGTATCGTTTATAATATATATATTATATTCGTTTATAACATATGACTATGGTTAAAACCATTGTGCTATTAAACAAACCATAAAACCAAAACTTTGATCGCGTACATATTTAAAACCAAAACCTTAAACATGGACCCCGCCGGAACTCAAACGAAATTTAACCAACCTGCATAACCATTTCGGGTTACAATTCTGGGCGTTGACGTCAGCCCAATTGTGACCCGAAATCTCTTTAAATCCGCCCTATAAACCGTATCGGGTCCGGTTTGGGCCTACTGACATCGACGGGATTTGTGACCCGAAATCCCAATCCAATCCGCCTCATAACTATTTCAGATCCGGTTCTTTGCAATGCGAACGGCCCAAAACAAAAAATCTGCTCCAATGAAATGCTGCCACGCGTCTGCTGACTGGCTGTTGACATGGCGTGGGGACTAGTGTACCTGCGAACTGTTGATGTGGTCGTGGGATCACAACAAAGAAACTCTCGTTCACAAGTCAATAAAAAATGCAAGACTCTGCTGTATAAACGAAGCACTCTATTTTTTTCAAATACAGAGACTGGCACAAAAACCTCTATTTCCCAAACAGAGAACTATGTACCCTGTTCTCAGAAATTAAATTTGACTCCTCAACCATAATAGCAAGTGGTTGAGTAAAGAAACCTGGAGAAGGAAAAATGAAAGCGGCTACTGTCAGGGATTTTGAAGACAAATTTAGAAGGTGGCTCATTCTACAGGGCTGCACTTGAAGGTAATATTTCAACACTCCCCCTTACTTTCAGTTGCTGGGTTATCAGTCATACCCAGACTTTTCAACAAAAATTCAATACTCTTCTGCCCCAATGGCTTGGTCAGAATATCTGCAAACAGCTCCTGAGTTCTGCAGTGCTCCAAAACAATTTCTCCACTGTTTACCAATTCTCTGATGTAATGAAATTTTGTGTCAATGTGTTTCATTCTCTTGTGAAACACAAATATTCGATAATGCAATAGCTGAGCTATTGTCACAATAAATCGATGTTCCTCTTACCTTCTCTTGGCATAAACTCCTTAAAATCCTCCTCATCCAAATTGCTTGACACGCTACTGCTGTAGCTGCCACATATTCTGCCTCTATTGTAGATAATGCTACAATAGGCTGGTTTTTAGAAGCCCATGAAATGGCTCTTGAACCCATGTGAAAAAAATAACCAGAAGTGCTCTTCCGATCATCTACACTTCCATCCCAATCACTGTCAGTGTATCCAACTAAATCTGAACATTCTGAAGCAGTATATAAGATGCCATACCTTTTGGTACCTTTAACATACCTCAGAATTCTCTTCGCTGCCTGCCAATGTGCATATTTTGGCTTCTCCATGAACCTGGAAATCAAACTAACAGCATGCATTATGTCGAGCCTAGTTGCAGTCAAATACATGAGGCTGCCAACTATGCTCTTGTACAAGCTAGGATCAAAATCCTTGTTGTTGTCCTCTCTGCTGAGTTTTAATTCCATCACTGTGAAAGTGATCGCTGCTCTGCTCTCCTGCATATTAAATCTTTCAAGAACTTCATTAACATATTTTTCCTGTGAGATAAAAATCCCATTTTCATCTTGTTCTACTTCTATTTCTAAGAAGTATTTCAACAAACCCATGTCAATCATTTCAAATTCTTCTTTCATGACTATTTTAAAATTTTCAATAAGGTAATCATCATTACCTGTGAAAATAACATCATCAACATATAAAACTACAATCAGCATTTTACCATCTTTTTATTTGATGTAGAGGGTGGGTTCTCCCTCACACTTTTCAAATCCATTTTCCAGTAGATAGGAGTCTATCCTACTATACCACGCTCTTGGTGCTTGCTTCAGCCCATAAAGAGCTTTCTTCAACTTGCACACTTTGTGCTCTTGGCCTTTCTTTTCAATGTAAACCTCTTCCATTAACACTCCATTTAGGAATGCTGACTTCACGTCCATTTGGTAAACTTTCCACTTGTTTTGTGCTGCTATGGACAACACTACTCTCACGGTTTCCATTCTGGCAACTGGTGCGAAAGTTTCCTCATAATATATCCCATGCTTCTGCTTATATCCTTTGACAACAAGTTTGACCTTATGTCTCTCTATTTTGCCTTCAGCATTACTCTTGGTCTTGTAGACCCATTTAACTCCAATGACATCTTTACCTTTTGGGAGTTCAACCAAATCCCAAGTCTTGTTTCTCTCTATGGCATTAAGTTCCTCATCCATAGTTTCTATCCATTTTTTATCCTTAATGGCCTCTTCGATGTGGATAGGGTCTTCAACATGACAATATAAAGCAAACAAAGAATTGATACCTTCATTAGCTATCTCTTGTTCATAAATGTCATTCAAATTTCTGAACTTCTTACCTCTTTCATTAGGTGTACAAATACTTGAAGAAGCACTTGAATTTCCTCCTTGTGGTGTGCTTGGAGAAGCACTTTCATTTCTCCTCAAGGGTGTGCCTTGCTGCCCTTGTGTTGGAGCTACTGTTTGGGGATGTATTTAAGCCAACTCGTCATCATTTTCATCATGATATAAACAATGTTTAACATTCACTGTTTTCTTTATGCTTCCATCCCAAGCTTCCTCTTCAATAAACTGAACATCTCTGCTCACAATAAACTTCTTGGTGGATGGGCTGTATAACCTGTAAGCCTTGGATTCCTCACGGTATCCAATGAAAATACATTTCTCCCCCTTGCTGTCCAACTTCTTCCTTAGCTGATCCGGAATGTGTGCATAAGCCACACATCCAAAAACCTTCATGTGTGTGACACCTTGCTTTGTGTCACTCCATGCCTCTTCCTGCACTTTGTTCATCACTGCTTTTGTAGGGCACCTATTCAAAATGTATGCTGCACAATGTACAGCTTCAGCCCAATAATCATTAGGCAAATGCTTTGCCTTTAACATACTCCTCACCATGTCCATTATGGTTTTGTTCTTCCTTTCGGCTAATCCATTTTGTTGCGGAGTATATCTAGTTGTAAACTGCTTATGAATACCATTTTCTCTACAAAAACATAGAAAATCTCTAGAGATATACTCACCTCCTCTATCAGTCCTTAGGATTTTGATGTGCAGCCCACTTTGGTTTTCCACAGGTGCTTTGAAATTGCAAAATCTTTCAAACACTTCACTTTTGTTTTTCAAAAAGTAAACCCAAGTTTTTCTTGTAAAATCATCTATGAATGTTAACATGTAGTGGCTGCTGGCAAGAGATGGATTTTGCATCGGTCCACACAAATCTGAGTGGACAATCTCTAAGGGTGACTTTGCCCTTATGCTTTCCCGGAAGGAAAAAATTCTCTGTGTATTTTCCCCAAGATACAACCCTCACAAAGGCTGTTCGGTTTCTCTATCAATGGTAAACCTCTTACCATTCCTTTTCTATTCAACATGTTAAGACCTCCAAAGTTGAGATGTCCAAACCTCAAGTGCCACAGCCAATTTTCATCTTTTGGTTCGCTTTGGATAGCCTCTTGTGCCATTGCTGCTTTCTCTTCACCATTCTTCAAATCTGCTCTCATTCTAAGAGGGAACATCCTGTTCCTTGTCATCTTCACTTCAGAAATACATTGTTTGCTGGGTGCCTCTTTTTTTGAGTGCAAAACTTGAGGAAAGGTTTGCACCTCGAGAAATTTGATCCCTCTCGGCACTTGATAGAACCAAAGTTAAGATGGATCTAGGCTGGTTTCAGTCATGTGCAGCCAAGGAAAATCTATTGAAAATATGATTAATTTTATCAATAATATGCAAATACAAATAATATAAATATAATAATTTTATATATGCCAAATATGTATTTATCTGGTCGTTTTAATTTTAAAATTTTCTTAGTTACCTCAGTTTTTTGAGATGATAAATATTTTTAATAACTTTAATGACGGAATATTTTTTTGAATGCGAAGTGACAATGTAATAGTGTTGAATGATAGAAAATGAAAATAATAAGAGTGTAGTCAATTACAAAAAGTCTTCATTGTGATCAATCTCAAATTATTTTCTTTTACTATTCTTATTGTCACCCTTGTTAGTTTTGTCATCTTTTCATATCGATTATATGAAAAGGACAATTGAAATAATAAACCATTTAAATATTTAGCTTGAACTATTGTACTAAACATCATACATTGTCTCTCTTGCTCTTCAATATTAATAGGTTGATTTACTATAACACAAATATTAATGTACATTGTTAATAATTTTGTGTGCTGGCACTGAAATCAATGCACAATCTTAATCCAATAACTTTAAAATTAATGTACCATCAATGTACATCCAATTACATAAAATCAGAAATCAACGTCTACACTGAAATCAATGCACCTAATGCAAACAATCAAATAAGATTACAAAACAACATCTACACTGAGATCAATGCATCTAATGCAGGTAATCAAATAAGATTAGAAATCAACATCTATATTGAAATCAATGGATCTAGTGCAAGTAATAAAATAAGATTAGAAACCAACATCTACACTGATATCAATGCATCTAGTCCAAGCAATCAAATAGGATTATAAATCATCATCTACTTCCCTCTCTCCCCCTCGAACTACATCTCTCTTTTCCTCCATCTATCCACTCTCTCACATCCTCCCTCTTCCTTCCTCTCTCTCCATTTCTTTCCCACATATATATTTCCCTCTCTCTTCACCCTCCAACTATGTTACTCTCTCTCTCTCTCTCACAACATCTACACTAAAATCAGTGCATATAGTGCAAGAAAAATAGGATTAGAAATCACCATCCACATTGAAATCAATGCATCGAGTGCAAGAAATCAACTTCCCCCTCTCCCCCCTCCAACTACATCTCTCTTTCCCTCCATCTCTCCTCCTCTACACTGAAATCAACATCTACACTGAAATTAATGCGTCTAGTGAAAGCAATCAAATAGGATTATAAATCACCATCTGCTTCCCTATCTCCCCCCTCGAACTACATCTCCCTTTCTCTCCATCTCTCCACTATCTCACATCCTCCCTCTTCCTTCCTCTCTCTCCATTTATTTCCCACATATATATCTCCCTCTCTCTTCAACCTCCAACTATGTTACTATATCCCTCCCTCTCTCCTTCTCTCCATATCTCTTTCTTTATCTCTTTATCTCACCCCAAAACATATACACACTCTCTCCATATCTCCCTTGACACTTCATCTCTCTCTCCACTTCTTACTCTCTATGTAATCCTTCTTCCCTCCCTCTCTTCCCCTCCAACTCCATCTCTCCTTCTATCTCCCTCCCTCTCTCCTCCTCTCTCTCATCCTTCCTCCCTCTCCCCTCTCTCTCTCTCTCTCTTTCTTTGCCCTCCAATTTTCTCTCTTCCCCCATAACTCTCTTCCTCTCTCTCATGTCCTCTCTCTTGTCCTTCCTCTCCTACCTTCCTCTATCTTTTCCTCTCTCTCTCTCTCTCTCTCTCTCTCTCTCTCTTTGCCTTCCAATCCTCTTTCCTCCCCCAACACACACACACTCTCTCTCTCTTTATCTCTTTCCCTCCCTCTCTCCACTCTCTCACATCCTCTCTCTCTTCCTTCCCCTCTATCCCTTTCTCTCCCACATCTATCTATCTCTCTTCACCCTCCAAATATGTTACTATATCCCTCCCTCTCTCATTCTCCCCCCATTCCCTCCATCTCTCCTTATTTTTCTCTTTATCTCACCCCCAAACATACACATACTCTATTTCTCCCTTGTCACTCCCTCTCTCTCTCCACTTCTCGCTCCTATGTAAATACATTACTCTGGATCCATAGTTTGATATTATCTGTATTTACACTGAAATCAATGCATCTAGTGCAAGTAAGAAAATGAGATTAGAAACCAACATGCACACTGAAATCGATGCATCTAGTGCAAGTAATCAAATAGGATTAGAAATCACCATATCAATGTACATTGTTAATAATTTTGTGTGGTTACACTGAAATCAATGCACAATCTTAATCCAATCACTTTAAAATTAATGTACCATCAATGTACATCCAATTAAACAAAATCAGAAATCAACGTTTACACTGAAATCAATGCACCTAATGCAAACAATCAAATAAGATTACAAAACAACATCTACACTGAGATCAATGCATCTGATGCAGGTAATCAAATAAGATTAGAAATCAACATCTATATTGAAATCAATGGATCTAGTGCAAGTAATAAAATAAGATTAGAACCCAACATCTACACTGATATCAATGCATCTAGTGCAAGCAATAAAATAGGATTATAAATCACCATCTACTTCCCTATCTCCCCCCTCGAACTACATCTCTCTTTCATACA